>CM062296.1:731727089-732327089 GCA_031216915.1 Pictodentalium vernedei | reverse complement strand
TCCGTAGGGATCAGTATATATCCCAATCTGTTTGACTGGCAACCGTCATAACAGCCACACTCGGGTCCGGCAACTGCGGCGGCACTCTCTGAGTCAACCACCGAATGTTTGCCCCAGTCTGAATCTCTTGTAACACTAGATAGACAAGAGAATGTATAAATCAAGCAATTCATGGATTGCCGGAAAGTTGCCGTCGAAGAGAAGCTCCTCCGAGAACGAAGCGACTCTGAGAGAGTTCTTAACCTACTATCCACGCGTGGATGTAGCTAGGGCTGCATCACGTCTAACCAACTCCAATCAGCCACTGAAGGGCGGAGTTATACGTGAACAAACTACTGCCCTCAAAAGAAATTACATTGAGAATAATATCCCGTAAATCTTTTCTTGAAGACGTAATGATAACGCCTCAGTAAGGCGGATTACGTATAATAAAGCGTCTAAGTTAAGTCTACTATACATAATGTCGTTCCCAACATTGAAATTGGAAAAGACATAAACGGTGAAAAAGAATATATGCAGTCTTTAATCACACCGTCTAGACGCATATGAACTCTCGGTATGCCCTGCTCTGCCAAAATAAACTATATGTAAAAAAGATAAAATGGCAGAAATGAGCCACGCGGACAAGAAACTAAACTATCATGCTTAGTAGCAGGCTTGTATATATATATAAATATATAGCGTCGAAAAATAAAACACATGTTGTAATGACAATATTGGACTGCGTCGGTAAGTCAGGGACAAAGTCCCTGTACCGATCGAAAAAACCGAGTCCAATGACGCTATAAGTCTCTTATCCAAGATCGCAGCAATGAAGTCCGAAAAATAATCACTGGAAGAAATGCCAGAAGATATGAAAGGCATCTTCCGATACTACTAAAGGGAAAACTCGAAATCTTTCGAATCCCTTTCGCCATCCTGTCGGACCCTATAAAGCGTTCGGTCGTCCGTAGCTTGATGCAACCGCGGACCGCACCGACCCAGCGCCGTCGGATAATTCCTGATTCGACCGAGAAACCGTCAATTGCTGGGATGCTGCGAAACAACTGTGCTAACTCGGATAGCACGTCCGTCACTGAGGCCTGAGGAGCAGCTGTCTTACGATGCATTGCCGCAGGAAGCTCCGAGATCATTACCCCGTGCATACTTCCAATATGCGAGCGAACGGAGTGTATAGGCCTCGTGTCCCTTGGCTACCGGATGGCGCGACCTATTCGCTGTGGAATCACTGAATGCCGAAACTGATCGGATACTCGAGGTCACGTAGCCAATGTGCGGTCGTGTGCCCTGCTGTGAGGATGAGGAAGCATTAAAGACAGTCTCTCGGACTGTCAATATAACGGAGCGTCCCGAGCAACGGACATATGTTCCGAATGTAAAATATCTGAACCACAACATGCGGTCCCCTATGTTGTTGGCTTCCTCCGATCTGTCCTCAATCTGCCGTCACTGGGTGAGTACTAAAGTAATTAAAGTGCTCGCATCACCCAAATCTCCTTCCTAGACCGCAACGGACGAACCCGGCAGCCGAACCATTCGATGAATGTACGCTACACCGGGTGAGCTAGCGAATGTCACTCCGTAAGCGATAGACATATTCCATGAGCACTTATTGCCGCTAACTCTTCATTAACTATGACGACAGAGGCACACTTTTGAAAGACATCTCCATAACTCTTCGAACAAGAAACCAGAAATGCTTGGATAGCAAGCATAAAATAATAATATATATAGCGTCGTTCAATAATTCGAAAGTTTGTGTGACATTATTGGACTATGTCGGAACTGAGGGACGATGTCCCTGAACCGAACCAAAAATTTCTAAGTCCACCGACGCTATCAGTTTCTTATCCGGCATCGCAGCATATGTTGTTCCGAAAGGGAAAGCTTGAAATCCACCGAATCCCTTTCGGTATCCCGTCGGACCGGATGAAACTTTCGGACGTCCGTACCCGCTTCCGCGGAGCGTCCCGACCCAGCATCGTCGGATAAAATATATGCGACAGATTCAGTTGATGCTGGGATGCTGCGATAAACTGTGCTATTAAGGAAAGCACGTCCGTTCCCGAGGCCTGTGCAGTAGCGGACTTACGATGCATTGCCGCTGGAAGCTCCGTGTACGTTGACTCCCGCATACTTCCTATGCGAACGTCCGGAGTCTGCAGGCCTCGAGTCCCCGGCTACCGACCCAGCGCTGTCGGATAATTCTCGATCCGACACCGTTTCTGTCGGCTGCTGGGATGCTGCGATAAGCTGTGCTATGTGCACAAGAATGTCCGGCGTCGAGACCTGCGGAGGCGCAGTCTATCGCTGCTTCGCCGAGGGCAGCTCCGCATCAGATGGCTCCCGCATACTTTTCCTATGCGAACGTCCGGAGTCCATCGGTCTCGAATCCCTGGCTGCCGGATGGTGTGACCTGGTCGCCGAAGAATCCTTGATCGGCGAAGCTGGTAATATATCGGCGGTCACGCAGCCAAGGTGCGGTCGTGTGCGCTGACGAGAAGAGGAAGCCTTAGCAGTCTCAGCGGACTGCCTATACAACGGAGCGTCCCGAGCGACGGACGTATGCTCCGCTAACGACACATTTGTACTACAACATCTGGGGCCAGATGTTGTTGAGCGAGAGAGGGGCCTCTCTCGCTTGCCGTCCGGATGGACCGGAACGAGCTATGAACCGGACTAAAAGGCTTCCTCCGTTCTCCCTCCGATCCGCCGTCACTGGGTGTGCATTAAGTTAATTTTATAGTGCTCGCATCACCCCAAAATTCCTTCTAGACCGCAACGGACGAACCCGGCTGCCGAACCATTCGGTGAATGGACGCTACACCGGGCGAGCTAGCGGACGTCAAAGGCCGTCGAACCTACTAGGGTCCTCTTAGGCAATTGGCGTATTACATGAGCACTTTTCCGCTAGCCCTTCATTAATTGTGACGACGGAGGCACACTGTTGGAAGACATCACAGATACATCACCCTAATCTTGATCGTCTGAAATAGAAATTGATAAAGTAGAGTGACCCTGCGGGGAAAGGACCGGAGTGTCCAAATCCCCAACAACATACCGTGACATACGCTTCCCATATTGTCATCGAAATCATACGATACAGAACCGGAGTTAATGCGAGTACACTGACCACATATAGAATGATAATAAGGTCAGAGGAAGACTTCCTCTTAAAACAATTGATCAATATCCTTTCAATGAGAAAAGAAAACAAGTCCTGGTACTCGCACTAACCCCTGGCAATCAAAATACATAATAATAATATGATCCATTAATATAGAAAAAATAATTGAAATCAAAATATTTTGAAAAAATATTTTTTCAGAACAGCCCAAGTTTCTGAAAAGTAACGTTGAGCCCCAATGGATCCCAAGCCTAAGTGTGGACAAAAATTTTAAAAATATTTTAAACAATTTATTCAACACTTACGAACAATAATAATGTATCTAGTTATGATTGAAATAACATAAAGATATTATTATTTAGAAATCCCCCCCTCACACAGAGGGCTGTTGTAAATGTAAACAATGAGTGTAAAAACACTAAAATAAGACTCCAGGCACCCAGGCCCGAAATCAGTTACCAAAAATACACCATCTGATGCAAAACAGAGACTTCCAGGGAAGAAACTGCAGAACATCAGATGGTAGATGCAGAACACAACGCCTAACCACCCGTAGGTGAAGACGTAAACATGGGGAAAGAACAGAATTCATTCTGTTATTCAGCTAAACTCCCAAGAAATTTTAGTAATAATAATTACAGAAATTATGCCAAAAGCATGGGAGAATAGCAAGGGGGAACTTAAAGGACAGGGAGAGAGGAAAAACACTTGAAAAAACAGTGTAACTAAATAATCAGAATGACAACAAAATGGCTGCTGCCTTGAAAATAGGTAACTTAACATAATTTCATTAAAAAATTTTAAGTTACAGCCCTGATAATATTCTGTCACACATTCTTTTCCTCTCCTCCTTTTCTATCCTCCTTAGAATCACCATTTCACTAATATTTATGTGTCTGGCATCATTTAAACTGAGATTTAAAAGCACAAAGATCAGTCAGATGTTAACTGATGAAGGGCCAAACTTAGAATGATAAATGGCGCCAATTTCGGAACGTCCTTGACACTGCGCATGCGCAGTAGGGGCGAAGTGTGGAGGGCCTCTCAGGACATGTTTTCTTTAGTTTTAGATGCAAATTTTGGGGATTGGGGGGCAAAATTTGTGTTTGGCCCTATATTTTAAGAGTTAGCACCAGCTATGTCTGGGTCATTGGTACAGTATAAAAATATTGTCTATGCCTTTTAAGGATCAACCTTTTACCCAATGCACACCATATAAAAATGTCTTAAGTATTTTTTTTCAAATTTTCTAAAATATTTCCTCCAATACATATCATGTGACCCCTCAGTGGAACATTTTTTTAACTGCCCAGTTTGTATATTACATGTGTGGATGTGTCCTATTCATAAGGTTAAGGGTTAAAATGTTATTCAATCCCAAATACAAATCCACTCTTTCTCATCGATCACAGTCCAGTACTGGTAGAATAAAACATTTGACATAGGATCAAAACTCGACATCCTTATCAAATTTTTTCTAAAGAATCAAGTCAAAACCATGCCATGCTTAACTCTTTGCATGCTACTGGCGGATTTTCCTGCCTAGGATACAAAATCCTACGCCACTGAAATAAGTAAAATTTAAGCACATTTAACCAAATTTCTTCCCTGTTAATTGAATGAACTTTACAACCAATGATTTCTTTAGATAAATTTAACAGCAGCCATGACTAGATTTTATGAAAAATCTTTGAATATTCAGCGGGTTAAGAGTTACAGAAATTAATGATGCAAAAGAGATTCTGTTCTTTAAATTAACATGAAATTGGTCTGAAAGACCCTTCTCCTATCTATTTACAGCACAAACAAAAATAGTATTTCGATAAGTTTGTCAAATTTATTTCAAGTTTCTCATGCCTGCTTACTGATAGTGAAATACTGTTAATCCTTTCAACTAAATGAATTCCTATATGTTATCATCATAACCATTTACCAAATGTAACTGCCAAAAAGAAGTAGCACTATACATACAAATTACCATTCAAATTTTATTATTTTTTCAATTTTTGCCTCAAAAACTTAGGTTATGACCCCCTAATTGTAACAAACTCATTAGCTTGTTATAATGAGGTGGGTCACAAGATATGTTTTTTAGGCAAAATATTAAAATTTTAAGTTATTCAAGAACTTTTCTTGCAAGCATTGTTTTCCTTAAGTGTTTGGTAAAGGCTTTAATAATACTCTCCCCTGCAAAATGGACAAACAGAGGAGCTCTTAATTTTGATATCTAAGTTTTGAACCAAATTCACAAAAATTAACCCTTAAAGGCCTATTTCTGACTTTTACAACCTCAAAACAGGTGCCCTTAACATACCATCATGAGGACATTCTGCTGACAATAGGCAAATTATCCAGTCAGTGGTGTTTAGGTACAGTCTTGGCTGCCTTAACAGGCATCCAAGACTTGACTGGAAATCACTGCTAAGCCATTGGACGTTTTAAGGCTGTTGGCTGGTGGAAATTCAGGATACTTGTCCAAGCCCTTAAGGGTTTACCTGCATCAAGGCTTACTGAGGTTCAGATTGATTTTAATACTGAGGTTCAGAAATTAAAAATCAAATCATAAGGCCACACAAAGTAGATCTGTTTCTCAGGCCATTATTTGTGAAATTGCATGCGGGCAAGCGTTTTTTTATTTTATTTTTTATTTCAGTAATTACTTTTTTGCCATCAAAAGTTCATGTTCTTGGTTCAAGTTTTAGGTCTCATAATCTACAGAATAGCATGGGTGGTGGTGTATTTCATCCCTTGAGTGCAAGAAGACTTTGCAATGCTAAAGCATTGCAAAACCTTCTTGCACTCAAGGGACAAATTCATCAATTTTTTTAACTTGGGTCAAATATCAGACATAAACCATTTAATTTTTATTTTTTTAAGTTTAAATTGGTTATAAAAAGAGAGCATGCGGCAGCCAAAAGTACCATGCGGGAGGGCCTGAGAAACAGATTTTTTTATTTTTTTAGGCCTAAGAATTTGAGATTCTTTTTATCACGTCTAATTTAACCCTTTACCTAATATAACAGTTAAAACTGGGCAGTGCTGTTCACAAAAATCATCAACCAAAGTTTATTTTTCAACTTTTGCAATGAAAACATAGTTTATGCCCCCCCCCCTCCCCCCCCTCCCCCCCCCCCCCCCCCCCCCCCCCCCCCCCCCACTGGAATGGCCTGTTTAAGCTTGTTCTGTATCATAATTAATGTTTTTGAGGCAAAAAATGAATATTTTTAGTCTTTCAGGAAATGTTTTTGGAAAGTGTCATCTGCTATTCGGATTAGACAAACAGTTAATGAAATATAAGAGAACATTAATTCAATTCTACTTCCGAAAACCAACTCACTTACAATGTTAGAATGTCAACATCGACTTCTGACTTCACGCATTTAATAGATGTGCTGTGAATAATATTTCTGCAATGAGCTATATGATGGTGATTATGTGATAAATCTATTTTGTATTAAAGGGGAGGATCAGTGATAAAAAATCACCCGGTTTTATGGAGCCATAGAGAGAAATAACTGTTGATTTTCTGTACCAATCACAAATCTTTTTTATCATTGGTACCTCAACTGCTGCCAAATTTTTACTTAGGAAAAATTTGCAAACATTTATGCATACTGAGTTTATCTGACACAAGCTGAAGAGGAGAGCACCAATGTGTTTTCCCAAATTATTTTTAAAAAAAATAACAACTCAATTTTCAATCCAAACCACGGCTTTTGAACCTTTGACTTTGTAAAAAATTGTGAGTTCACACCTAAGCTGTGGCGGATTGCAAAAATTAAACAAATTCCACGTCCACAAAGTAATAACTGATGAAAACACTCTGAATAACACCTGCATTGAACATGCACATCAATGAGATACATTAGCATACCAAATATAATGTCATTCATTAAGTATCTAAAAAGGTATTGAGTTTGATGGTAAAAATGAAAGAAATGGAAAGTCCATAAAGGGCAATAACTCTGACAAAAAGACTCCAAATAACAACTGCATGGCGAATTGGTGTTTGAGTTAGCCATGTTAAATGAGTTTTACCTACTCCCAAGACATTCTATTGGGTAATGCCCAGCCATATGATACTAAACAGCACAACACGATGAAAATGGATGACATAATAACTGGTAAAAACAAATTTGCATTATAGAAACATATTTATTAATTTATTGTTGTCCAGGGTGAATTTCAGTGTCTATGGCTCTAACATGACAACACAAGTATAAAGTAAAATTCAGCCAGTCATTTATACCTATAGTGTGCACAGTAGAGAGCTTCCACTCCAAGGTTTAGTAACCGAGTCCTATTTTATCTGTAAAACAGAACTTATTTACCACCTCAGTGAACAAGCACTGCTTCACTTCCCAGGGACTCTACAGGAACAAAGAAGCATGAATGGTGCTTGTAATTATGAAGCTGAGTGTCAGCTTGAAAAATCTGAAATATTAGTGGGTGAATTATCCATCCGTGAAGGTAATACTGTGTATTCAGTTTTCACCAAGATGATGACAAAGTTACATATGAAGTAAATTTTAGTTCTTTCTGTTACCGCAAAAAATAAAAAATAACCCTAATTTTTTTTTTTTTTAAAGTGAATGAAAAACCCATTTGAAAAAAAAAGTCTTGCTCTCACAGGCTCTCAGGCAATTTTTCATGAAATTTGTGATGAGGGAGTCTTTTTTTTATTATTCATTAATCCCTGAAAGCAGTTGAAAATAGAAGGTTTTAATTTTTCAGATTCAGTTTCAGTTTGGTTACAGGAAAAAGCATCAGGTTTCGGTTTAGCTTTTCTATGTGTTAACCCTTTACCTAACACAGTATTTTTAAAATTAAATTGCATGTAACAATTTTTCAATAAAACCATCGTTGAGCTGGTTCTAATGATATCCATATTTGTATGGTTTTACTGAGAAAATTCCAAGATATTTTAGGCTGTGGTACGCTTATTTGGTTAATTTTCAGGCCGTTTTTGGCCACTATGTTAGGTAAAGGGTTAAGGAAATATGATTAATACTTTGGGTCCTTAACATGAAAAAAATCCCAATAGTTTGTACGACACCACTCACCACAAAAAGCTGTTTGTAGATACCTCCATTGCATTCAGCCTAACTTCCCTTTGATCATCCGTGGGGGTTTAGGGGATCAGCTGCTGAACCCATCAAGTAAGAAAAACATAAATTCGGGTAACTAATGAGTAAAATTCAGCTAATCTATGTTGTATTCACAGTGTTACACTTTCTCCCTTATTGATTCCTTCAGCAGATGAGTTAATAAGGAAGAAAATGTGACAATGAGAACATGATGTAATAGCCCTTTTGGTAGATAAACTGAGTGACTACAGACTAGTCCAGTTCCCTCCCAGTTAGGCCCCACAAAGTAGATCTTCTGTTTCTCAGACCATTTTTTTGTAGAACTACATGTGGGCGGGCAGTTTTTTATTTTATTTTCTATTTTTGTAATTATTTCTTTGCCATCAAAAGTTCATGTTTTTGGTTTGTTTATGTTTTAGGCCTCATAAACTACAGAATAGCATGGGTGGTGGTGTATTTAGTCCCTTGAATGCAAAAAGGTTTTGCAATGCTAAAGCATTGTAAAGACTTGTTGCACTGAGCGGACAAATTTATCAATTTTTTTAACTTAAAATATCAGACATAAACAATTAATTTTTAGTTTTTTTTTAAGTTTACATTGGTTATAAAAAGAGAGCAAGCAGCAGCCAAAAGGACCATATGGGAGGGCCTGAGAAACAGACTTTTAACTTTTTTAGGCCTAACCCTGAACTTTTTTTTTTAAAAGTGAATGAAAAACCCATTTAAAAAAAAAAAATTGTGCTCTCATGCAACGTTTCACGAATTTTATGAAGAGGGAGCCTTTTTTAATTATTTATTAACCCTTTACCCAATGCAGACGATATCAAAATTTATTATTTTAAATACCATTTTTTCAAATTTTTCAAAAAATTTCAACAAAACCATATCATGTGAACCCTCGTTGGAACGAGCTCAACGAGCTCGTTCCTACGAGGGGTCACATGATATGGTTTTGTTGAAATGTTTTGAAAAATAATATTTTTTCAACTGCTGAATTTGCATATTACGCGGGCGGATGTGGCCGATTCGTTGGGTAAAGGGTTAATCCCAGAAAACAGTTGGAAATGTAGAACTTTGAGGTTTTGATTTTTCAGATTTGGTTTCAGTTTGGTTACAGGAAAGAACATCCGGTTTCATTTAAATTGTCTATGTGTTAAGGAAATATAATAAATACCATTTCAGCTCCTCAACATGAAAAAAAAATCCCAACAATTTGTACGACACCACTCACCACAAAAAAGCTCTGTAAGTACCTCCATTGCGTTCACCCTAACTTCCCTTTGATCATTCTTGGGGGTTTAGGGGATCAGCTGCTGAGCCCATCAAGTCAGAAAAACATAAATTAGGGTAACAACTGAGTAAAATTCAGTTAATCTATGTTGTATTCTCATTGTCACATTTTCTCCCTTATTGATTCCTCTTGTGGATGAGTTAACAAGGAAGAAAATGTAACAATGAGAACATGATGTCATAGCCCCTTTGGCATATAAACTAAGCAATGAGAGTCCATTGGGACTAGTCCAGTTCCCTCTCAGTTGGGCCCCACAAAGTAGATCTTCTGTTTCTCATACCATTTTTTGTAAAATTGCATATGGGCAAGCGTTTTTTTATTTATTTTTTATTTTTGTAATTATTTCTTTGCCCTCAAAAGTTCATGTTCTTGGTTTGTTTTATGTTTTAGGCCTCATAATCTACAGAATAGCATAGGTGCTAAAGCATCGCAAAGCCTTGTTGCACTCAAGGGACAAATTCAGCAGTTTTATTAACTTGGGTAAAATATCATACATAAACCACTTAATTTTTAATTTTTTAAGTTGGCATTGGTTATAAAAAGAGAGCATGCGGCAGCCAAAATGACAATGTGGGAGGGCCTGAGAAACAGATTTGTATCTTTTTTTAGGCCTAAGGTAGTTTGATTAGTTTAGGCACAAACACGAGAATGCCAGATGACCGTTTTTTGCTGGGTCTTTTGGTCTGGTTTTCTGGTTTGCAGGCAAAGTCAGAACTGAACGAGAAAATCAAATATGCTCCAACTTTATTGAAATAGCTCAGAAATTTGAAATGTTTACTCTCTTGGGAACTATTAGTCATTCATCAGTTGATTTTCTCATGTCAGAGTTTCCAGCAAAGGTCCTGCAAATATGGTATTTGAACTTAAATCACACTAACACAATATGCCATTCTCCTTACCAACCTCTCTCTTTGAAAATAGCAATTTTGAGCATTTTATCAAGTATGAACCATGAAAAAATCAAAGAAGTCAAACAGACAAAAAACCAACCTATCCGGATCATCTGCCCTGAGAAGTGCACAGCCTGATGTCCCATACTTGCTCTCTACCGGAGTACACCTCATCATCTTTCTGATGCCAGACATATGCACCAAGCTTCAATTTCTTACTTCCTCTTTGCTGTTTTGAAGTCAAAAACAGAAGTAAGCATTGTATAAAATGATGCTATAAAAGCATCCTCTAGTAATATAGCTCCTTACAGACCTGAATGTTTTCATACTTAATAATATTTAATGTTTCATTTCAAAAGTGATTTCCACCATCAAACTTCGCTGTACAGGGTATTTATTAAAAAAAAAAAAACATTTTTGGCAACGATAAAAATGTTTATTTTTTAGTTTGCACTTGTGAGTTTGAAGCATGTGATTTTTAAAAATTATTGTTGGGTGTGTTCCATTGTGGCAGTCACAATAAGGGTCCTACTAAATTACCAAAAAGTAGTAAGTTACAGAAATAAATGGTGTAAAAAGCAAACTGACAAATTCAATTATCTTCCTTGAAAACAGAACATTTGCCTGGAAGAAATGATTCTCTGAGCTGAATTGAAATGATATTTGGTTGGAAAATAATTCACTAAACTGAATTTAACTCCCCCCACTAATAGCTTTTAAACTGAATTGAACCCTTACCTAAACAGCTTTTTGTGAAATAATATTTGGTTAGCAAAAACAATTTGCTAAACTGAATGTAACCCTTTACCTAACACAACATTTTGAGAAAAATTTGGTTGGCAAATATAATTTGCTAAATTGAATTTAACCCTTTACCTAACACAGTTTTTTTTTAGAATAATATTTGGTTGACAAAAAAAATAATTTGCTAAACGGAATTTAACCCTTTACCTAAAGCAACTTTGAGAAATAACATTTGGTTGGCAAAAGTAAATTTGATAAACTGAATTTAACCCTTTACCTAACACAGGTTCTTGAGAATATTTGGTTGTCAAAAGTAATTTGATAAACTGAATTTAACCCTTCACTTGACATAACTTTTTGAGAAATAATATTTTTTGCTCACTTCTCCCTATTTTCACCTCACTTCTCCTTAAAACCTTGGGAGGGAGAAGTGACTTCTCCCTAAATTTAGCCTCTAGGCTGGTCTCTGCTTAATATAAATTGCTTTTATGGAAAGATTCAACAGTTCAAGTCTTGGAATATATGAGTCATCCGTTTAGCTTTGGAACTAATAGGAGATTGCTGTACAACACTGGTGACACTAGATTGAAAACAACCTTGATCATATCCCTCTGAGAAGGGATAGCTATCTCAGTGTAAAACAGAGAAGCCTGAAGTAATTTACGGTACTATAAGACAGGATTGGATTGCAAGTAGGAGGGGAACTGTCGGAAGATGAAGAATCTGTGATGAACTATCCAAATGAACCAAAGGACTGGTGAAATTGAGTCTGTTGGAAATAAAAAAAATGCACAATCCAACCTCCCACAGTAAGCAAGTTGAGGTGAAATCAATCAAAAGGTCCCAAGACTCATTGTGGTTGCATCGAAAATGGATGACGAAAATGAGGATGTAAACTATGTTGAAACATAATTTACAAGTCACTTCCCTGAATAGATGAAAATCACTCCACAGCGACTCTATACATATCCACCATTTTCATACTTGTTTCCAGCTTTGGATTGCTCAAACTGCCATTAAATCTCTATTTTTTTTTTAAGAGACCCTGAAAAAATAACACCCATGATGGCAGTTGAAAGTTAAAAAATTTATAGTAATTTCTATATTTTTTATACTTACCAATGACCCAGACATAGCTGGTGCTAACTCTTAAAATATAGGGCCAAACACAAATTTTGCCCCCCAATCCCCAAAATTTGCATCTAAAACCAAAGAAAACATGTCCTGAAAGGCCCTCCACACTTCGCCTCTACTGCGCATGCGCAGTGTCAAGGACGTTCCGAAATTGGCGCCATTAATCATTCTAAAAACCAGTGCCTGGTAAGCACTCTGTACTCAGCGGGGAGGCAAGAGTTCCCAACTCCTGGGAGGGCCATCCCCGTCTGGGTCATTGGTAAGTATAAAAAATATAGAAATTACTATAAATTTTTTAACATTTTTATACTGTACCAATGACCCAGACATAGCTGAATAGTAAAAAGGCTGGAGGGCCAAGGACATAGAGCAAAATGGAATACGCTCAATAATATAAAATAGAGTCATCCCCTGTAGGGAAAAAGAAGTAATAGGCCTTACATGTATCTTTCTTTTCTTATTTATGATAAATTAGAAAGATACAACACCTTCCAAAATTGAGCTTCATACATCCATGTACTCTATTAATATCCAATATAATCCTTATACTAATAATTTTTAAAGTAAGCCAATAAATAAAGTAAGTCTAGAGAATAGAGACTCTTATACTCCTAAAAGTGTCTGAGGATTGCATAATCATGTCCGTTGACATATGCAATAATCAAAAGCTATACTTTAAAAACTAAGACTTGAATGAATTTTAAAAAACCTAAACTTCTCACTAAACAACCATCCCAATAACAGCTCAGAATTACTAACTCCGGAGGAGGTATCCCCTTGTTTTCATAGTAAAACAGGTGACCCAAGGGAACACCCTCCCCCCCCCCCCTTTTTCTTGCCCTGGGTCAAATAGCCCAGAGCGAAGAGGGCAGCAGAACGGAGACACTGCCGAAACAGACAGCCTACCTAGCTATAGTAGCAACTGTTAAGTGAATGACATTCTGAGCAGTAGATAATAGACCTAACAATAGAGGCCTCCAGAAATGGACTCGATATTTCTGAGATAAAAATTCATGAATGTGGATGGCTGAGCGCAATGAGCAGCCTTAAAAAATCTATAATAGCGACACTATTAATGTAAGCCCAAGATGTAGAAGAACTCTTACTTCATGAGCCGAAATCTTAAGCACAACTGCTAAGTCAATGATATACCATAAGCAGTACTGATAGTTAATAGAATCCATTAACAATAGAATGGAGCGTAACGTCCTTCTACTAGGCATCAAAGACAGAAGAAGCTTACGCCCATAGTAATAAACAGATATCTGTTTATAAATACATAAACTCTACCCGGAAAGAGTAAAGGCCTATGCCCGAACGAAGACGAAAGGACCTTAATAACAATAGGTTCCGGATATTAGGAGCCTAACTCTTATGCAAAAATCCAACCTAAATAGTAACGGAATAGTGATTCCGAAACTACGAAAGTGAAAATCATCCATCGATAGTGCATGAAACTCACTGACTCCACAGAAAAAGAGAAACCAACAGAATTACTGTCTAAAAGGTCAGAATTTGAAAACTACTGTTTCCAGAGGCTCAAATGATTACTTAGCTAAATAAGAACCGAAGTTAAAATCCATATAGGAATTTAATCTAAAGATTCTAAGTCTATATATCAAAAAGTTACTAACTAATTTAGATAAAGAGACATAAGACTCAATTGTAAACTATCGTAGAGTGCATAGGTATGAGGTAACATAAACCTATAACCTTACTAATAACAGGCTGCAGTAGATCTTGTGAAACAAGTATACTAAAAAAATTGCAATGAGTAGTATGGAGGGATCAACAATATGAACATAATGATCCCTACACCAACGACGGAAGAGCCTCCACTTTAGCCGCATAGAATAGCGAAGAAGAGGATCTCCTATAGTAAGAAATCGCGTCCAAAGCTCGTCTAGTACAGTGCTTACAATGCAATACGGACCACACAACGGAATACATGAAGGTTGCGACCTTGCGGGTTGTGATAAAGATGACACGATTTACCCAGTGAAAAAAGATCCTCACATTGAGGAAGATTTCACGTTAAGACCACAGTAGACAAGAGAGTAAATTACCCATGATCTCTGTGAAGATAGAGATGCTATCAACAGAAATGTATTGTGGTTGTTTATCTTAGCAATACCTGCTGAAACAACAGCGCCGGAGGATACGCGTATCCTATCATTCCGTCCTATAGATCAATAGAGCGTTAACAACATTAGCTCAGAGATCTGGACAAGCCAACACATACGTCTGCAATTGATTAGCAAGCTGTGTCGTAAATAAATCATCATTGGGCGCTCCCATAGATAGCAACTCTGATTGAATACTTGTTTGTTGAGAGTCCATTCTGACAGCAACAAGCGACCCGTAAGTGAACGGGAGTCCGGTAAAACAATCAGACGACCCGGAATATGACGGACCAAAACAGAACTTGGTGTACTATAACCAACAGACGGATTCTTTCCATTAAATTGAATAACAGAAACGAAAGAGTGCCTCCCTGGTTCCGAAGATACGCCACTACTGTCGAATTAACGGACAGGATTTGGGCATGCGTTTCTGAATAATGTTCATGCAATGACATAAAGCAAGCCTAAAAAAACATTATTCCGCGGAAGAAAATTGGTTGCTAAGAGACTGCGGAACCCAAAGACCCTGGCACTTCGAATCCGTTGGGATCAGTATTATATCCCAATCTGTTTGACTGGCAACCGTCATGACAGCCACACTCGGGTCCGACAACTGCGGTGGCACTCTCTGAGTCAACCACCGAATGTTTGCCCCAGTCTGAATCTCTTGTAACACTAGATAGACAAGAGAACATGTAAATCGAGCAATTCATGGATTGCCGAAAAGTTGCCATCGAAGAGAAGCTCCTCCGAGAACGAAGCGACTCTGAGAGAGTTCTTAACCTTACTATCCACAGGCTGCGTCACGTCTAACCAACTCCAATCAGCCACTGAAGGGCGGAGTTATACGTGAACGAACTACTGCCCTCAAAAGAAATTACATTGAGAATAATATCCCGTAAATCTTTTCTTGAAAACGTAATGATAACGCCTCAGTAAGGCGGATTACGTATGATAAAGCGTCTAAGTTAAGTCTACTATACATCATGTCGTTTCCAACATTGAAATTGGAAAAGACATAAACGGCGAAAAAGAATATTTCCAGTCTTTAACCACACCGTCTAGACGCATATGAACTCTCGGTATGCCCTGCTCTGCCAAAATAAACTAATCGTATAAATGATAAAACGGCAGAAATGAGCAACGCGGACAAGAAACTAAACTATCATGCTTGGTAGCAGGCTTGTATGCATATATAGCGTCGAAAAATAAAACACATGTTGTAATGACATTATTGGACTGCGTCGGTAAGTCAGGGACAATGTCCCTGAACCGATCAAAAAATCCGAGTCCAATGACGCTATAAGTCTCTTATCCAAGATCGCAGCAATGAAGTCCGAAATAACAATCACTGGAAGATAATGCCAGAAGATATGAAAGGCAGCTTCCGATACTACTAAAGGGAAAACTCGAAATCTTTCGAATCCCTTTCGCCATCCTGTCGGACCCTATAAAGCGTTCGGTCGTCCGTACCTGATGCAACCGCGGACCGCACCGACCCAGCGCCGTCGGATAATTCCTGATTCGACCAAGAAACTGTCAATTGCTGGGATGCTGCGAAACAACTGTGCTAACTCGGATAGCACGTCCGTCACTGAGGCCTGAGGAGAAGCGGTCCTACAATGCATTGCCGCTGGAAGCTCCGTGATCGTTACCCCGTGCATACTACCAATATGCGAGCGAACGGAGTGTATAGGCCTCGTGTCCCTTGGCTACCGGATGGCGCGACCTATTCGCCGTGGAATCACTGAATGACGAAACTGATCGGATACTCGAGGTCACGTAGCCAATGTGCGGTCGTGTGCGCTGCTGTGAGGATGAGGAAGCATTAAGGACAGTCTCTCGGACTGTCAATATAACGGAGCGTCCCGACCGACAGACATATGCTCCGAATGTAAAATATCTGAACCACAACATGCGGTCCCCTATGTTGTTGGACGAGAGAGGGACCTCTCTCGCTCACAACCCGGACGGACCTGGACAAGCCAGGAACCGGACTAACAGGCTTCCTCCGATCTGTCCTCAATCTGCCGTCACTGGGTGAGTACTAAAGTAATTAAAGTGCTCGCATCACCCAAATCTCCTTCCTAGACCGCAACGGACGAACCCGGCAGCCGAACCATTCGATGAATGTACGCTACACCGGGTGAGCTAGCGAATGTCACTCCGTAGGCGATAGACATATTCCATGAGCACTTATTGCCGCTAGCTCTTCATTAACTATGACGACAGGGGCACACTTTTGAAAGACATCTCCGTAACTTTGCGAACAAGAAACCAGAAATGCTTGGTTATAGCAAGCATATAATAATAATATATAGCGTCGATCAATAATTCGAAAGTTGCGTGACATTACTGGACTATGTCGGAACTGAGGGACGATGTCCCTGAACCGAACAAAAAATTTCTAAGTCCACCGACGCTATCAGTTTCTTATCTGGCATCGCAGCATTCTGGTCCGACGAAAGAAGCTGTAGAAGACCAAGTCAGATGACATACACAACAGCATATGTTGTTCCGAAAGGGAAAGCTCGAAATCCTCCAAATCCCGTTCGGTATCCCGTCGGACCGGATGAAATTTTCAGACGTCCGTACCCGCTTCCGCAGAGCGTCCCGACCCAGCATCGTCGGATAAAAAATATGCGACAGATTCAGTTGATGCTGGGATGCTGCGATAAACTGTGCTATTTAGGAAAGCACGTCCGTTCCCGAGGCCTGTGCAGTAGCGGTCTTACGAAGCATTGCCGCCGGAAGCTTCGTGTACGTTGACTCCCGCACACTTCCTATGCGAACGTAGTCTGCAGGCCTCGTGTCCCTGGCTACCGGATGGTGTGACCTGGTCGCCGATGAATCTCTGACTGGCGAAGCTGACTGGATATCCGTGGTCACATAGCCAAGAGCGGTCGTGTGCGCAACTATGAGAATGAGGAAGCCTTATTGACAGTCTACTCCGGACTGACTATATGTCGGAGCGTCCCGAGCGACGGACGTATGCTCCGAATGCGAAACATTTTGTACCACAACATCTGGGGCCAGATGTTGTGAACGAGAGAGGGGCCTCTCTCGCTTGCCGTCCGGATGGACCGGAACGAGCTATGAACCGGACTAAAAGGCTTCCTCCGTTCTCCCTCCGATCCGCCGTCACTGGGTGTGCATTAGGTTGATTTATAGTGCTCGCATCACCCCAAAATTCCTTCTAGACCGCAACGGACGAACCCGGCTGCCGAACCATTCGGTGAATGGACGCTACACCGGGCGAGCTAGCGGATGTCAAAGGCCGTCGAACCTACTAGGGTCCTCTTAGGCAACTGGCGTATTTACATGAGCACTTTTCCGCTAGCCCTTCATTAATTGTGACGACGGAGGCACACTGTTGGAAGACATCACAGATACATCACCCTAATCTTGATCATCTGAAATAGAAATTGATAAAGTAGAGTGACCCTGCGGGGAAAGGACCGGAGTGTCCAATTCCCCAATAACATACCGTGACATACGCTTCCCATATTGTCATCGAAATCATACAATACAGAACAGGAGTTAATGCGAGTACACTGACCACATATAGAATGATTATAAAGTCAGAGGAAGACTTCCTCTTATTACAATTGATCAATATCCTTTCAATGTGAAAAGAAAACAAGTCCTGGTACTCGCACTAACCCCTGGCAATCAAAATACATAATAATAATATGATCCATTAACATAGAAAAAATAATTGAAATCAAAATATTTTGAAAAAATATTTTTTCAGAACAGCCCAAGTTTCTGAAAAGTAACGTTGAGCCCCAATGGATCCCAAGCCTAAGTGTGGACAAAAATTTTAAAAATATTTTAAACAATTTATTCAACACTTACGAACAATAATAATGTATCTAGTTATGATTAAAATAACATCAAGATATTATTTTCCAGAAATCCCCCCCTCACACAGAGGGCTGTTGTAAATGTAAACAATGAGTGTAAAAACACTAAAATAAGACTCCAGGCACCCAGGCCCGAAATCAGTTACCAAAAATACACTATCTGATGCAAAACAGAGACTTCCAGGGAAGAAACTGCAGAACATCAGATGGTAGATGCAGAACACAACGCCTAACCACCCGTAGGTGAAGACGTAAACATGGGGAAAAGAACAGAATTCATTCTGTTATTCAGCTAAAACTCCCAAGAAAATTTAGTAATAATAATTACAAAAACTATGCCAAAAGCATGGGAGAATAGCAAGGGGGGACTTAAAGGACAGGGAGAGAGGAAAACACTTAAAAAACAGTGTAACTAAATAATCAGAATGACAACAAAATGGCTGCTGCCTCGAAAATAGATAACTTAACATAATTTCATTAAAAAAATTTAAGTTACAGCCCTGATAATATTCTGTCACACATTTTTTTCCTCTCCTCCTTCTCTATCCTCCTTAGAATCACCATTTCACTAATATTTATGTGTCTGGCACCATTTAAACTGAGATTTACAAGCACAAAGATCAGTCAGATGTTAACTGATGAAGGGCCAAACTTAGAATGATTAATGGTGCCAATTTCGGAACGTCCTTGACACTGCGCATGCGCAGTAGAGGCGAAGTGTGGAGGGCCTTTCAGGACATGTTTTCTTTGGTTTTAGATGCAAATTTTGGGGATTGGGGGGCAAAATTTGTGTTTGGCCCTATATTTTAAGAGTTAGCACCAGCTATGTCTGGGTCATTGGTACAGTATAAAAATATAAGGAATTGAAGCTTGATGTGCATGTCTGGTGGGAGATGGATGATGTGGTGTACTCCGTTGGAGAGGAAGTATGGACATTGGCTTGTGAGCCATGCACTTTCGGCCCTGATTTGTCCACAGTCTGGACAACATTTTTTTAGTTTCTAACTATTCTGATTTTTTTTATGGTTTATCCTTGAAAAAACGATCAAAATTGCTGCTATTTTCAAGAAGAGAGGCTGGTAAGGAGCAAGGCATATTGTGTTGGTGTGGTAGGTTGTCGAAGAAATACACATGCAAATTTTAAATCATACGAATATTGAACATCAAATATGGATAGGTGCATATTTTCCATTCATTACCCCTGCAGCATATTGAAGGTTTTTTGCTGAATAGGGTGCTCAAAGTAAAAAAAAAAAGCTTGGAATTAACACTTTTCTCACCTAAATTAATGTGCGCTCATTGACTGTAACCGAGAAAATTTCAGAAAATTAAGTACTTACATTGACACATAACTTAATATCATCATACTAGTTATGGTACCTTGAACTGTATTACAGATTTTTGATTAGCACTGACTGTGTGGAAAATCTGGTTTTTGAACAAGTTCGGCCAGATTATCGGGCACAATGCCTAATTGAGACTAGAACAGCATCTCTAAATGGAATTGAGTCACTGAAACCACAACAGCAATTGGTCAGGCTCCATGAGCTCTGTCAAACAAGATATAATAAGATAATGCTTGGTTTATCTCTAGAATGCAGGAAAGTGGCTAAATCCCTGTTAATTTAATACTCCTGTTAATTGAATATTTTTCACTGGCAACATGGCTATTCAATTAATAGGGCTTCACTGTATTTTTAATTTAAAAATGCAAGCAGACCAGGCCTGGCATTCTGAAAAATGCAGGAGGGCAAAAAATCGCTCTCCTCAATCAGCTTAGGAGAGCAATTAGCTTTACACAGCATTTTACGTATCCAGTTGAACAAACTCATTGACACTGAAACCAACAGACTACATCAGTGATTTTATTAACTTTACTAAGGTAAAGCGAAATCTCTTAGACATCTGGATGTCTCACTCAACAACCGAACACACACTTGACAAGACCTGTGTGTGTACCCAGACCTGTTGTCCTAGAAAGTCATACGCCTACCACTACCACCTTCAACCCCCCAAGGGGGGTTGAAGGTGGTAATGGTAGGCGTATGACTTTCTTGGACAACAGGTCTGCTTGAATCTACAGCCACATCCTGGTGCAAGTGCTTCAAGTGACAGGATAGTAGTAATGGTAGTATATTATAGTGTCAATATTCCTTGAATAATTACCCCTCAAACTGTGATGTCAGTTGTTGAACTTGAAACTGACAGAAAAAAAAAATATTGCTGTGACCCATTTTGCTTCAAATGATTGCAACTGTGTTTGGGTATGGTTTCAGCCATTACCTTTTACCACTAAACCACTTTCGAAATGAAATTATGTGATGTTATGTGACTTCGAAGTTAAATTACATTTTTGCTTTACAACAAAAATTTAATGTGACCATAATACATGTAATCTCAATCATCCCAGACCAAAATATTTAGGAGGGCAATTTTTTGCTCTCCTTAATTCTTTCAGGAGGGCAGTAAGGAGAGCTAAAAAAATCGCTCTCCTGAAATTGCCAAGCCTGGCAGACTACCCTGTGAATTTACTAAGACCAACACGGCATTTTTCAATACAAACTTTAGGCCCACCTTCAAAAGCCTTTTGTGCTCTGTCAACATCATCTTGATTTTTATCAGGATGGACTAGAATTGACATCTGTAAAATAGACAATTCTAATAGATTAAATGTAATGAACAACACTCAAGGGAGATAAAAATAGAATTTTCCTATTTCTTTTTGCACATATGTAGGAACTCTCTTCAAAATTCCATGATGTCATAAAGTAATGTTAATCCCTACATTTATATACATGTGCATGAAATAAAATTAACTCTTTGCATTCTGCTGGTTGATATTCCCACCAGGACACCAATACTTTGCAAACAAAAAGGGTATAATTTGGCTTCTATTCTACAGAAAGCATCACTGTAAATTGGACCAAACATATCACGGTTGATAACTGGGCTTCATTCATTTGAGTTTTTCGTGAAATCCAGTCATGGTTGATTCATAGCAGCCATCACTGGATTTCATGAAAAAAATCAACAACATACTCAGCAGGTTAAGAGTTAAACATAAATTAATTATTATTATTATTATTCATTGGTATTTTAGGTCACCTTTGGCACCTATATTTGTCAGGCTGTAAAACAAAAATCAATAAAAGTCTCAATGACACTGTGGTTCACCTTCCGTAGCTTTTTAAAATTGTCTTTTATAACTGATACATGGCATTGTGAGGTTGCCAGTGGTCATGTGAACATTCATATAAGACAAAAAATTATAAGCAACTGCACTTTCATAGAGATATACATACCTTGATTCAGGGCTTTAGATTGGTTTAATTTGGGGACACCGGATTCAAGTAAAAAATGTCCCCAAAATATGAGAAACTACATGATTAGTCAATCTACATACAAATAGAATATAATACAAGGCTTTCTAAGACCTATTTTGCATGGTGCAAAAGTATTTCTTAACAAATATCTTCATTTTAGAATATTAAAACAAGCTGTTGGAAGCCATCTTCTAATTTGAGGATGCCCTTTACAGGCTTGAATTTGGGGTAATAAAAGGCCTGCTTGATTCAATGTTCATGAACACACGACAAATAATGAAGCTTGTTCCCTGTCAGGGTTCCTGCTGGCAAGAAATGATCAAATTTAAGGATATTCAAGGCTGTTTCTTGACATTTTTCAATGCCCCACAATAGCCATCTTCAAGGATTTTCAATGCCCTGCTTTCACAAGTCATGACCAGGACCATCCAAACATTATCTCCTGCGCCCACTTCAGCTCAATGGAAGGAATGTGGGAGGAGGGGGTAATAATCAGAGGTTCTTAATTAGGACTATGCCTTCACAAACTATGGCATATAAAAATGTATAGCTAGGATTACACACCTCATCAGCATTCTTGTTTTGTGAATATTCAAGGGTTTTCCTGGCCTTGATTGGCCCATAGTTAAATTGAAGGCCATTACTTCAATCCAAGGCCCCACAGTAACCCTGCCTGTTTCAAGGAAACTTATAGGCATCTTCAGCAAGAGGACATTTTGATTGTGCATCAGACAAAAGACCAGAGAACCACCACCTCTCGTCAACCTGAAGCTTCTTAGCTGTTGCCAGCCATTTATTTCATATTCAGACAGCTGTTACAAAATTTTTTCAAGCTGCAAATTGTGCATCTGACAGTGTCATAAAGAAGACTTTAAATTTTATACCAATGCCATGTTCCCAGGTGCCTACTTTCCCATCCCAATAAAAAAACTTATCACCACACCATTAGCTGAAATTTGGCTGAATTAACCTCCAGTGTCAACTTAAATCACAGATGATGCATGTAGAAGCAATACTTTGCATTTTAAATGGCTGAATTTCTTTTATGTTATGTCTTCAAATCATAGTTTATCATTATGATACAAAAATAACATGGGGCTACTCTCCAAGGGCCTTCTAGTCATTGCTCCCTATACGGAGGTGTAATAACTGCAAGGTCTTGATTAAGAGAGCTCCATTTTCAGCTGATGTTTCCTGTAAAATGATTTCTGATGATTGCCTTATAGCTTAGTCTCAATCCTTTAGTAACATGAAAATTAATAAGAGTGACCTTTGTGGCAAAGTAAGCTCTGAGGGCTGTGTTCATTAGCTCTATGACTCAGCACTTTACTTACCTGGCAGTTAAAATCTACACTAGAACTTTAATTTGTTGTCATTCCGCTTACAAATGAAACGTTCCATCAAACTTATTCACTTATAATTTTATAACTGAAGCACTAATATTATCTCTAAAATTGTTTATGAAAATTAGTTTAACTTGTCAAACAATTCTCATTCACTCTAGTTCATTATTATGGAAAAGTGTGTTAGGAAGACATACAGTTCTTTTTTAACAGTCTATGTGCTGGTGTTAATGACAGTAAATTTGACTATTGTAATTATATTTGGTTTTCGCAATTAGTTACAAATTGTTAAGTGACAAAGCAGGTGGCTGATGCAATATTGGTTCGGGTAGCAAAGACATCCTTGAAAGACTCTCTCTGCTTTGCTGCCTCTAATTTGTACATAAGCAGCCAGCTTTCATGGTAAAATCAAAACTCAAGTTCTCACAAATAGTTCGGTGGAACTAATCTAATAGATTGGCAGAACTAACTACCTTGATCCATTTGAGAGTCACAACTCTTTATTAGATTTTATAACAACTTAAAAGGTGAGTTATAATCTTTGTCATACTTATAGTTCAGTGGAACTAACCCGTTTTGATTTATAACAACTTCATTGTTTCAATGAGGATAGACTGACCCTCTATTTATAGCTTAAGGGCATCAGCTCTTGTTAAGGGCTAGACATACTACATGTACTGCAAAATAAAATTAGGAGTCCATTTGGTTAAGCTTTTAACCAAAACATTTTAATTAAATAAATCATTTATTTCTTAAACTACAATTGGTGCTCGACTTAGTTATTAAAGTAATCTTTAAGTATTGATTAGCCGATAAGGATTTGCTACCGGCATCCACTTGCCGATTGCCTGAGTGAAAATAGGCCAATTGTGAGTGCCAATGTCAGATAGTCACAACAAAAAAGAGTAGAATGTTCAAGAATACATGGAATAGGCCATAATAATAAAAAATATGCTAGATTTTCATCCCCGCCAGCCCTGAATTTAAATGCCTGCCATAATTTTTTTTTATTTCTTACCTTTATGCCCCCGAACTGAAGCTCAAAAAGTTTATCGGGAGGAATAACATAGAACGAAGTTGGCAGATGAATGCTATTCTGTTGTTTTTATTAGTGCTTGAATTATTCGATAATGTATTTTCTGACTTTTTACAAATAAACAGTTGAGACTTACATATTTATAATCAATAAAACACTGAATAACTTTAGTACAATAAAGGTTTTATTGTTTGTCTTAATATCCAAAACAAATAAAGAACCACATGGTTATTTTCTTTGAAGCGTAATGTCAATATCCCACAATTCTCAATTGTGACTTTGCGCCATGAATATTAATTACCTGCAGTCAGAAAGACATGTGATCTTTCACAAACTCAGTAAATTAGATTTGAATATTCATTTGTGTACTTTTGATGACATGAAGCCTGGAGTATTTTCATTTCTCTGCTCTGTTTTGGGTGAGGTTGTTGGTTAAACAAAACACACATAGAAACAACATATAAATTTATAGAAAATAATAAAAATGAGAACTGCAACAGAGACTGCAAATGTTGTTTGCTCAATACTACTGTATCGTCAGTAGTCAGTAACGGTGGACCTATTCACCAAGTTTGAACTTCGATTTGTTATTTTCACCTCGTGGTAAGGCCATAAAAAAAAATATGCCAGATTTTCAAGTTCCACTGTGCCAATAAATGAAGTTTTGTGTTGATTTTTATTTATAAATGAAATATTTTCACCATTATTGATGTTGCTCATTAGCACCATTTGAGCTTGAAGAGGCTTGTGTGTCGTAATTTCACAATAATTTAGCACCAATTTTTGTATTCTGGAGAAATAAAAAATAAAAATAAAAATAAAATCTGCACCCGCCCCAATTTTGAAAAAAAGTTGGATGAAAATCTAACATATTTTTTATTATGGCTATAGGGTTAATTTTACAGTACAGTCAGGTTGATTGTTTCATTTAAAAATATAACATCAGTGGAATAAATGTGAATGAAGAAAATGGTAATTTTGTTGTAAATTCTTATCATGGTAAAACCACATAAAAATCCTTTTTATATATATATAGTGGTAGTATTACACAAATGCTATTTAGCGAATCTTTAATTCTTTATAGAATGTGCATGCATCAGCACATGATAAAAATGTCACATTATGCACTGCATCATGCGCAGAGCAGTGATGGCTAAATACATGCTGTGAATTTGAGATTCAGTGTAGTAGAATTTTGATTAAACGAATGAATCACGGCAACAGTATATATATAAGATGGCATATCACTACCCTGCTATGGGACATAGACTTTGTATATCATTACTTTGAGCCAATGAGTAATATTAAGCTTGTTACTGCTCTTATGAGATCGTGAATCAAACATAAATACAAACAATTTTGATCCTGTGGTGTTCCATGTAACAATCGGCATGAACCAATGTTCAAACACTTCTACCGATGGTCAACAGGTGGCTTAAAATCGGCCGATGTCAGATGCGACTGCCGAACATCGGTTAATCACTACCTTCAAGGCCTACAAAGCAAGTCCAAAATACCGACCCTGAAAATTAACCACTAGATGATCAACTTGGGAGTCGGCCCCTAAATCAAACAAACTACACAACGTTGGAACCTGCATGGCAACCTCGAATAGAACTCTGGTTTAACCCCTACATGGCCAAGAATCAATTTACAGCACATTGGGGCTATGAGACACAGTCAAGTGTGGATACTGGTAGGGGTATTGGGTACTAGGACCAGCTTACCAGGCAACTAGGACCAAACGTTACTATGCATTCACTCAGAATTCATGTACAGTACAGTTGGCATGGACTGGTCACTTTCCAAGAGTGGGCAATATTTCCATCAACGCAATAATTACAAGCACTCATTATAGGAAAAATCATCAAAATCTTTTTAATTAATGAAGTACCGGGTACAACCTGGTGTCTCATTAATTAAAATTTTGTTGCTGATGGGGATGATTTTAATTACCTGGTAAACTCGTTAATGGACATCACTGCCCACGTGAGGATTACGACCAGTCCATGGCGAATGTACTGCATGTAGACATTTTTAAGGTAGATCAAAATTAGATGAAATTTGCAAAGCATTTACAATAAAGATTGCAAGTTTGCACCAAAGCTATGAGGGAAGATTAAAATAAAACAATTTCAAAGTCCATAAAGGTCAATAACTCTGACAAAAGTACTCCCGAATAACACTTGCATTGAACATGGGCTAGACAATAATAAGATACACTTGAATACCAAATGTGATGTCATGGGCTAGTCAATAATAAGATACACTTGCATACGAAATGTGATGTCATTCGATTACGTATTTTAAAAGTTAAGTTTAAAAAACTTGTTGGTCACAGACAGACCAACCGATAAGACATTACGTTTGTCGCAGCTAATAATTTTCACGAAAGAAGTTACATTGAAAGAATTAACCCTTCACCCAACAAACTGGCCACATCTGACCCACCTAAATTCCAACAAAAACATATCCCAAAACCCTTCACTGGAACAAGCTTATCAATTTCGTTCCATCGAGAGGGTGACATCATATACTATTCTGACATTTTGTGAAAAATTTGAAAAACAATGAAAGTGTCAATGACACTGTAGCTTAACTTGTCAAGACATGTACATGTATAGTATGTAACACAGCATGACAAACATCTAGGTAATGACCTGATAACAAAGGTACATATAAAGTATTGTAACGGTCTGTACATAAATACTGGCCGTAGCCTGTAACAAATGTATAGGTAAAGTATTGTAAAGGTGGGTGACAGTCAGATGCTAAACTAGAAAAGAAATCTTTGAGTCCCAGAGTGGGTCTGACTGAACCCCAAAATATTTGTTCTCATAGCACAGTGATAACAAAGGCATCCCAAAGCACACTCATTCCTGTCCCAAGGAGAAAACAAAGGTACCCAACAAGTCTCCTGAAGATTAGTTCATAAATACGAGCTGTATAGAAGTTGTGACAAAAAACTGATTGGACCTAAGTTTGGTACAAAATGGCCACTGGCAGCCATCTTGAATTTTGGACCGCACTCAGAAACACTCGTTCTCGTCCCAAGGTGATAACAAAGGTACCCAAGAAGTTTCATGAAGATTGGTTGATAAATACAGCCTGTAGCCCGAGCCGTATTGACATGTGCACTTACAGCGTATAAGTAGCACTAAATAAATCAAAATTCATCTAATTTGCATAATTTCTGCACGACAAAAAAACCTGTACTATATGTGATGTATTCCATGTTACTAAACATTCATACAAAAATTGATTCAAATCAGAACTTTCATACAGAAGTTCTGTACAAAAGACCGATTCCACTAATTTTGGTACAAACTGGCTGCTGGTGGCCATCTTGAATTTTGGACCACACCCCAAAACACTCGTTCTCATCCCACGGTGATAACAAAGGTACCCAAGAAGTTTCATAAAGATCGGTTCATAAAAAACGGCCTCTAGCCTGAGCCGTATAGAAGTTGTGTACAAACAAGAGGCCCCAAGGGGCCTGAGGGTGCTCACCTGACATGGTAGCCTAAATATCAACCCAGAGAATTGATTTCAACAAGTTGCATCTGCTCCTCCTAAGAAAAGCTTATATCAAATATCCAAAGATTTTTAAAGAATATTCCTCATATTGAACTAAGTTATAATTTATAATTCAGGTTCCCACAGGGAGCCCATATATGAACTCAGAGACTTGGCTTTAACAAACTTGAATCTCACCCCCCTAAGGATGCTGCACACCAAATATCAAAACATTCCGACTGCTGGATCTGAAGAAGAAGATTTTTTAAAGAAAGTTAAAAAATTTATAGTAATTTATATATTTTTTATACTTACCAATGACCCAGACTTAGCTGGTGCTAACTCTAACAAAACCAGGGCCAAACACAAATTTTGCCCCCCAATCCCCAAAATTTGCATCCAAAACAAAAAGAAATCATGTCCTAAAGGACCTCCATACTACGCCTCTACTGCGCATGCACAGTGACGCAGACGTCCCGAAATTGGCGCCAATTATCATTCTTACTGGCAGTGCCTGGTCAGCGCTATGTACTCAGCGGGGAGGCAAGAGTTCCCAACTCCAGGGAGGGCCATCCCCGTCTGGGTCATTGGTAAGTATAAAAAATATATAAATTACTATAAATTTTTTAACATTTTTATACTGTACCAATGACCCAGACTTAGCTGAATAGTAAACAGGCTGGAGGGCCTAGGACATAGAGGAAAATCCAATAAGCTCAACTATATAGTAAAGAGGTAACCCCTTAAGGAGAAAAGGAGTATTAGGCTTTACATGTATCTTTCTTATTTAATATTAAATTAGAAAGATACACTACCCTTAATAATTGAGCACAATAACATTCATGTTCTCTATTAACATCCAGTATATCCCTTATACTAATTATTTTTAAAGTAAGCCAATAAATAAAGTAGTCCAGAGAATTGAGACTCTTTATAGTCATTTAAAAGTGTCCGAGTATTGTATATTAAAGCCCGTTTGACACTTGACATATACAAATGCTTCACACCGAGCTACACTTTAAAAATAAGACATAAATGAATTTTAACATTAATATTACACTTTAAAACCACCCCGGAAGCGACTCAGAAATACTGACTTGGAGGAGGCATTCCCTTGCTTTTCACTATAAAGCAGGTGACCTAAGGGAAGACCCGCCCCCCCCCCCTTCCCCTTGCCCTGGGTCAAATAGCCCAGAGCGAAGAGGGCAGCCGGACGGAGTCACTGCCGGAACAGAAAGCCTGCATAACTATAGTTGCAACTGTTTAGTGGACGACATTCTGAGCAACAGATAACGGACCTAAACAATGCAGGTCTTCAGAAATGGACTCAATATTTCTGAGATAAAAATTTGTAAATGTGGATGGCTGAGACCAATAAGCAGCCTTCATTAAATCTGTAATAGCAACACTATTAGCATAAGCCCAGGAAGTAGAAAGAGCTCTTACTTCATGAGCGGAAATCTTAAGCACAGACTGCTGAGAAGAAGATAAACTCTCATAAGCAGTACGGATAGTTAATTGAATCCATCTAGCAATAGAATGGACCGAAATGTCCTTTCTATTAGGCATCAAAGACAGAAAGAAACGTTTCCGTCCCTTTCTGATAAACTGAGATCTCTGTTTATAGATACGTAACGCTCTAACAGGACAGAGTAAAGGCCTACGCCCGTCTGAAGACGGAAGAGCCTTAATAACAATAGGTTCCGGATATTTATTAGGAGCCTGATTCTTAGCTAAAAACCCCACATTAGTAGTGAAGGTGATAGTGTTCCCGACACTACGATAGTGAGAATCATCCACCGACAGTGCATGAAGCTCACTGACTCTTCTAGCAGAAGAGAAAGCTAAGAGAAAAGCTGTCTTATAAGATAAGAATTTGAAATCTACTGTCCCAAGAGGTTCAAATGGCTTTTCCTTCAAATTAAGAAGAACCCAAGCTAAATTCCACTTAGGAATTAATCTAAGAGTTCTGGGTCTATTTATCGAAAAGTTTCTAACCAACTTAGATAAAGAGACATTAGATCCAATTTTTAAACTATCATGATGTGCATAGGTATCAGATAACATAGACCTATAACCCTTTATAGTAACAGGCTGCAGTTTGATTTCGTCAAACAAGTATACTAGAAAGTTTGCAATGTCTGGTATAGAGGGATCGAATATATCTACAGAATGATCCCTACACCAACGACGAAAAACATTCCACTTAGCCGCATAGTTTAGCAAAGAGGAGGTCCTCCTACAGTTAGAAATCGCGTCCACTGCTCGTCCTGTAAAGTGTTTGCCATGCAAGAAGGACCGCACAACGGAAAAACGTGAAGGTTGAGACCTTGCGGGTTGTGATGGAGTTGGCGCGATTTCCCCTGCGAAAGAAGATCCTCCCGTGGAGGAAGCTTTCGCGGTAAGTCCCACAACAGACACCTGAGTAGATTTATCCACGGTCTCTGTGGCGACAGAGATGCTACCAACAGAATCTTGCATTGAGATTGTTTTATCTTTAGCAATACTTGTTGAATTAACGGCGCTGGAGGATACGCATATCCTATCATTCCGTCCCAAGGGATCGACAGAGCGTCTACTGCAAATGCTCTTGGATCCGGACACGGAGACACATACGTCTGCAACTGATTGTTGAGATGTGTCGCAAATAAGTCTATCATTGGCCGTTCCCATTGGTAGCAAATCTGATTGAATACTTGTTTGTTGAGAGTCCACTCCGACGGCAACAAGCGACCCTTTCGTGAAAGGGAGTCTGCTAGCACATTCAGATGACCCGGTATGTGACGGACCGAAAGAAGAACGTGATGTTCTAGTGCAAACAGAAGGATTCTTTCCGTTAGATTGAACAACGGAACTGAATGAGTGCCTCCCTGATTCCGTATATACGCCACTACTGTCGCATTGTCGGATAGGATTTGGACATGAGCATTGTGAATAATGTCCATCCAGTGACGTAACGCAAGCCAAATTGACATCATTTCCTTGATGTTTATGTGCTTGCACAGGAACTGCGGATCCCAAAGACCCTGGCATCTCGAATCCGTTGGGATTAATGATGCACCCCAACCTGTTTGACTGGCATCCGTCATAATGGTAAAACTCGGATCCGGCAACTGCAGCGGAACTCCCTGAGTTAACCACTGAATGTTTTGCCCAAGTCTGAATCTCTTGTTTCACTTGATCTGACAAGAGAACATCTACGTCGAGCGAATGAATTTTCACACTCCAATTCTGAGTCAAGAAAATTTGAAGAGGCCGTGTGCGTAACCGCCCCATCGGAATGAGATCTGCAACGGCTCCGCACAGACCTATCAGTCTCATAAATTCTCTCGCTGTGACTTTGTCTGCGTGCAGACAATAGCGAGCGTAACAACTGACTAATTTCGCTCTGGTTAACGGCAGACGAACGAGATTGTTGTGCGTCTCGAAGCTCATTCCCAGATGAGTGAATGACTTGGACGGCACCAGATCCGACTTCTCCTCGTTTACTATAAAACCGAGACGTCGGAGCAATAGAAGAAGATTCTGAACATCGTTCTGAAGCGTTAACTCGTTGCCGTACCTCTGAAGAATGTCGTCCAGGTAGGCCGATGTTACCGCAGACGAATGAGCTCGGAAATAGATCATTACCGAGTTCATTACCCGAGTGAAAGCCCAGGGTGCTAGATTCAATCCGAAGCACATCGCCCGGAATTGATACACCACTCCTAGGACTGCGAAGCTTAGGTACTTTCGGAATGTCGGATGTACCATGACGTGAAAGTACGCATCTTTGAGATCTATGCTTGATGCATAATCGTTCACCCGAATACTTGCTCTGACCGACCGAATCGTCTCCATATAAAACTTCGGAGCGACGATCAGCTTGTTTATCCAGCTCAAATCTATGACTGGACGTGTGGTTTCGGAACCAGAAACAGATGGCTGTAGAATCCCGGAGATTCCTGGTTTTCTACGACCTCTACCGCATCGGACGAACCCGGCTGCCGAACCATTCGGTGAATGGACGCTACACCGGGCGAGCTAGCGGACGACATTTGTCTAATCTCCATGAGCACTTTTGCCGCTAGCTCTGAATTCATTTGTGACGACGGACGCACACTTGTAGAAGATAACATGGAAACATCACCCTGTTCTTGTTCCTCTGAAATAGAAACTGAGAGAGTAGAGTGACCTTGCGGAGAAAGAGCCGGCATAGCCCTTTCTCCAGAAACAACATATCGTGACACACGTTTCCAATGTTTCTCATCCCAATATTCACATATAGGACAGGGATTAATGCGAGAACACTGACTACAATTAATACAATGATCATGAAAGTCAGAGGAAGATTTCTTCCTATTACAATTTGAACAATGTCCCTTCATTGTGAAAGAACAACAACAAGTCCTAGTTACTCGCAAAAACCCCTGACACAAAGATACATAATAACATGATCCATTAATAAATGAAAAAACAATAGCAAATCAAAATAATTTTGAAAAAATATTTTTTCAGCGAAGCCCAAGTTGCTGAAAAGTAACGTTGAGCCCCGATGGATCCGATGGCAAAGTGTGGTCAAAAATTTTAAATTTATATTAAATAATTAATGAGACACTTACGGATAATATAAATGTATCTTATAGTGAGATAAACTACAGCAAAGGCAAACAGCCCCCCTCAAAAAAGGCTGTTGCCAATGTAAACAAACAGTGTAAAACACCAGAAAACATGACTCCAGGCACTGAAAAAACTGGCCCGGAATCAGTCATCAAAATTACACTCTATCTGATGCAAAACAGAGACTCCCAGGGGAGAATCTGCAGAACATCAGATGGAAGATGCAGAACACAACGTTATACACCCATGGGTGAAAACTTAACTATGGGGAAAATAACAGAAAACATTCTGTAACCAAGCAACTCTCCCAGGAAATTTTAGAAATGAACTTTCTCAAAAATATGCCAAAAGCATGGGAGAATTGCAAGGGGGGGACTTTAGAAGGCTAGGGGAGAGGAAACACTGAATAAGCAGTGCAACATTTAGCAAGAATGACAACAAGAGGCCCATGCCTCGAAAATAGGCAACTTAACATAATTTCATCAAAAAATTTTAAGTACAGCCCTGATTATTTTTTGTCACTTCTTTTTCCTCTCCTCCTTCTATCCTCCTTAGAATCACATTTTCTCCAAAAATTACGTGTCTGGCATCCTTTAAACTGAGATTTACAAGCACAAAGATCAGTGAGATGTTGACTGATGAAGGGCCAAACAGAGAATGATAATTGGCGCCAATTTCGGGATGTCTGCGTCACTGCGCATGCGCAGTAGAGGCGTAGTATGGAGGTCCTTTAGGACATGATTTCTTTTTGTTTTGGATGCAAATTTTGGGGATTGGGGGGCAAAATTTGTGTTTGGCCCTGGTTTTGTTAGAGTTAGCACCAGCTAAGTCTGGGTCATTGGTACAGTATAAAAATATTCATCATTTTGAACTAAGTTACAATTCGAGCTCCCACAGTGAGTCCAAATATGGACTTAGGGACATGGCTTGAACAAACTTGAATCTCACCCCCTAAGGATGCTGCATACCAAATATCAAAACATTCTGAAGAAGATTTTTAAAGAAAATTCCTCATTTTGAACTAAGTTATAATTCGGGCTACCACAGTGAGCCCAAATATGAACCCAGAGACTTGGCTTGAACAAACTTGAATCTCACCCCCCTAAGTATGGTGCATACCCAATATCAAAAGATTCTGCCTGCTGAATCTTGAGAAGAAGATTTCAAAGAAATTTGCCTGAAATGCACTAAGTTCAAATTTGGGCTCCTATACTGAGCCCAAATATAAACCCAGGGGGGCGATTTGAACAAACTTGAATCAGATCCACCCCACAATGTTGCATACCAAATATCAAAAGATTCTGACTGCTGCATCTGGAGAAGAAGGTTTTTGAAGAAATTTGCTTGAAACGCACTAAGTTCGAATTCGAGCTTCTATAGTGAACCCAAATATGAATCTAGGGAGCCGATTTGAACAAATCTGAATCAGATCCACCCCACAATGTTGCATACCAAATATCAAAACATTCTTCCTGCTGGATCTGGAGAAGAAGATTTTTGAAGAAATTGCCTGAAATGCACTAAGTTCGAATTCGAGCTTCTATAGTGAGCCCAACTATGAATCCAGGGGGCCGATTTGAACAAACTTGAATCAGATCCACCCCACAATGTTGCATACCAAATATCAAAAGATTCTGACTGCTGCATCTGGAGAAGAAGATTTTTGAAGACATTTGCCTGAAACGCACCAAGTTCGAATTCGAGCTTCTATAGTGAACCCAAATATGAATCTAGGGAGCCGATTTGAACAAATTTGAATCAGATCCACCCCACAATGTTGCATACCAAATATCAAAACATTCTTCCTGCTGGATTTGGAGAAGAAGATTTTTTAAGAAATTTGACTGAAATGTACTAAGTTCAAATTTGGGCTCCTAAACTGAGCCCAAATATAAACCCAGAGGGCCGATTTGAACAAACTTGAATCAGATTCATCCCACAATGTTGCATGCCTAATATCAAAAGATTCTGCCTGCTCGATCTGGAGAAGAAGATTTTGTAAGAAATTTGCCTGAAATGCACTAAGTTCGAATTCGGGCTTCTATAGTGAGCCCAAATATGAATCCAGGGAGCCAATTTGAACAAACTTCAATCAAATCTACCCCACAATGTTACATACCAAATATCAAAAGATTCTGTCTGCTGGAGAAGAAGATTTTTTAAGAAATTTGCCTGAAATGCACTAAGTTCAAAATCAGGCTCCCATACTGAGCCCAAATATGAACCCAGAGGGTCGATTTGAACAAACTTGAATCAGATCCACCCTACAATGTTGCATACCAAATATCAAAAGATTCTGCATGCTGGATCTGGAGAAGCTTTTTTAATCTTTTTCCCATTGCCTACAGTGTTAAAAAGTGCTGACTCAGCACTTTTTCAAAGTCCTGAAAAAAGTACCTTGTGATCAAACCGATAGGGATTTTTTTAAACCACTCTAATCTACTGGATAAAAGTAAGCTTTATACAAAATAAGAATTCTCTGTGCCGTGTAGTTTTGGCGATATGGCAGTTTTAAGGTTTTTCCTATTTTTAGCTCCCGAGGTTCCCACGGGGCAATGAGAAAATTTTTTTTTGCATCAATCAACTACTTATGACCCATTATCATCTCATATCAAATTAGGTTCAAATCGACCTCACGGTTCTGAAAATAGAAATTTTAGGCGTGGCCAAAATTTTTGCCCCTCCCATAACGAAGGCAAATAACGCCCGACAAACTTCTCTTGAACAAACTTGATTCTAAACCTCAAAAGGACTCCGTATACCACATATCAAGTCTCTGCTACTGGTGGTTCATTAGAAGAAGATTTTAAAAAAATTTGGCCATTTTTCCCCCACACCTCTGCTCAATATGAGCCGAAAGCTATTTTGGATAAAAATCAAAATGCCCCTATATAACCACTACTTACATGAAATTTAATTAAAATGTGGCCAGTGGTTTAGGAGAAAGAGGCTCAAACACCACCTTCACGCAGGACGACGGACGACAGATGATGGACGACGGACGAAGAGTGATAAGAAAAGCTCACCCTGACTTTCAGTCAGGTGAGCTAAAAACTGAGTAGACCTAATTTCGGTACAAATTGGCCACTGGCAGCCATCTTGAATTTTGGGCCGCACTCAGAAACACTCGTTCTCGTTCCAAGGTGATAACAGAGTTACCCAAGAAGTTTCATGAAGATCGGTTGATAAATACAGCCTCTAGCCCGAGCCTTTATGACATGTGTACTTACTGTGTGTAAGTAGCACTGAAAAAATCAAAGTTCATCTAATTTGCATAATTTCTGCACGAGAAAATAACCTGTATTATATGTGATGTATCCCATGGTACTAAACATACATTCATACAAAAAATTATTCAAATCAGAGCTTTCATGTGGAAGTTCTGCGCAAAAATCTGATTGCCCCTAATTTTGAACAAAATGGCTGCCAGCGGCCATCTTGAATTTCGGACCGGACCGGACCCAAAAACACTCGTTCTCATCCCACGGTGATAACAAAGGTACCCAAGAAGTTTTGTAAAGATCGTTTCATAAATACGGCCTCTAGCCCGAGCCGTATTGGCATTTGCACTGACAGTGCTGAAAGTAACACTGAATAAATCAAAGTTAGTCTAATTTGCATACTTTAAGCACAAGAAAAAAACCTGTATGATACGTGATGTATCTCATGGTACTAAACATTCAAATAAAAAATTATTCAAATTAGAGCTTTCATATGGAAGTTCTGTACAAAAAACAGATTTCTGCATCGTCGGTACAAAATGGCAGCTGGCAGCCATCTTGAATTTCAGACTGCACCCAAAAACACTCGTTCTCGTCCCACAGTCATAACAAAGGTACCCAAGAAGTTTTGTAAAGATCGGTTCATAAATACGGCCTCTAGCCCGAGCCGCATCCAATTGTTGATGTACGGGCAGACGGACAGACGGACGACAGACAACAGGCCATGACAAAAGCTCAAATTTGGCTTCGCCAAAGTTGAGCTTAAAATTAAAGAACAAATTATGATATCATGTTTGATGGATAAAGGGTTGATTCTGAGGCCAATTTTCAAAGAAATTAAAAATAAATAAACAGCTGCGCCATGATCGCATGATACGCCCTTTATTAATTACAAGAGGGAACCACACAATATGAGTATACATGTGTACTTGTCAGGTTACATATACTTGCCACCAAAAAATCAGGAAAATTGCTCAAAGTCCAACATGTGGAAAATTGCCTATATTTTGATGAATAAAGTCCCATAACTCTGGAATGACAAATCGGACAGCAACACAAATCGAAAGGGAGATTCCTTCTATCAACATATACTTGCAACCAAAAAATCATGAAAATTGCTCTAAGCATTTTCAAGTTATTGTTCGACATTTGAAAAATAAAGTCCCATAACTCTGGAATGACTAATCAAACGGCGACACCAACCGAAAGGGAGCTTCCTTCCATCAACATAAACCACCTACCAAAAAATCGTGAAAATCTCTCGAAGCGTTCTCCAGTTATCGTACGACGTGTAAAAAATCAACAATTTTCTAAGTAATAAAGTCCCATAACTCTGGAATGACTAATCGAACAACGATACTAAATGAAAGGGAGCTTCCCCCCATCGATATACACCACCTACCCAAAAACCACGAAAATCTCTCAAAGCGTTCTTGAGTTATTGTACGACGTGTGACCGGACGGACAGACGGACAGTGGTATACCATAATACGACCCGTTTTTTTCAAAATGGGCGTATAATAAAAACAACTGATAAATCACAACACTGCTACACAAGTATGCATCCTTCAGTATAAAACTTTTGACATTCCATGTTTTAACCCTTTACATAACAAATCGGCCACATTCACCCATGTCATTTACAATCCTTGAAGTTGAAAAAAAATTATTTTTAAAAACTTTTCAACATAACCATATCATGTGACCTCTCACTGAAACAAGCCTGACAAACTTGTTCCAATGAGAAGTTACATGATATGTTTTTGTTGAAATTTTTGAAAACTTTAAACAACTAGAGCAAATTCGAGGGTGGCATATACCCCCACTTGCAATATCATGGATAGCATTACAGAAAAGAAACATTTATTACTGGGTGATGCTGAAGGATGACATATGACAGACCTGTGACAGATTACAGACCATTGGGGTATTATTATAAGTACTATTAAGAATCACCATATGGTGACACAAAAAGGTACCCCTGCCTCTTTACCAAATGTGAAAGTGACTTGACCTCAATAGGATACACTTGCACATCAAATATGAAAGTCATTCCACAAGTTATTAATTTCAAGGTGGACAAATTCTAAGTCCATAAAGGGCAGTGACTTTGGCAATAAAATCTTGCACAACACCTGTATTTTACTATGGGAAAAACAGCAATAGGATACACTTGCATACCAAATATCAAGTCACTCAACCAAGTACTTTACAAGTTATTCATGATTGAATTTCGGGATGAATGAACTGATGGACAGAAGGACAGACTGATGGAAGGATGGACAAGAGGAATCCTATATACCCCCACTGGAGGTGGGGGTATAATAAAAAAAATAATTAAAATAACAAATTTCTATATCATGTGGGTTGGGTCAAAGGTTAACATCTAAAAGACCATATATTAATAATTTATAGACATGTAAAATTATATACACAATCCCAAACATCTGTATAATTTCAAGAGTAGTTCAAGCCCAGGTTGTCACCACAATTTCTTGAACTACAATCAGGGGTTTTTAAAGACAATTCTGGATTAAATTCATTGACTGTAAAGGATGTGTTGAGACCCAATTCTACAATTTGCAAGAACGATGGGTAAAAAGAAACAAGAAATTTTTTCCAAGTTTTGATACTCACTTGTTGAACATTCTATACACAAATGTTAGTTAATTCTAGGTGTTTATGGTCACATTCAGCATCTATAGCTATATCATGACTGCAGTACAAGCATGAAGCCAATTGTCTAGACCTGTCTGCATAGTTTAGAGGACGTCCACTCGAGGCACTGATGATCAGGTGCTATTTTACCAGTAAACAGAACTTGTTTACCATAGTATAAAAGCGATGCTCCACTTCTGGGGTTCTCACTTGGAGCTCACAAACGAATTATCAATGGCAATTCAATGCCTATATTCCGAATACCCTTCCAATAGAACCAGGACCAGGACAAATTGTAAGAACATTATTGATTCTTGATTCAGGCTTGTCACTTTCAAAATTGCAGGAGAGCTATGATGGTTTGTCTTAAATGACCACAGGGAGCCACGTTTGGTCTGCCTTTCATGCAATTCATCTGAAGAAAGCCATTTTCAAGATTTTGAGTTTTCACAATATCTATTATCTGAGTGTTCAGATGCAGTGACTGTGATTTCAAATTCAGGCATAAGAGACCACAACAGTCACTCTCTATAATCAAATGCAAAAGACAAGATTAGATACTGAAATAATAACTGTTGTTATCATGTTTTCATATTTTTGATGTCATAAAATGTTTTACTACAAAAACAAGTTACTGAAGATACCAAAACAAGTGATGAAAGTCACCTGCTGTAATCAAAAGGCATTGGCAATTCCTCCAGGGAATTACCTATTATAGATAGACCATATAAAATAAGTGAGTGACCACTGCATACTCTTTTGGATGGAGAGATTGAGTGATAATATGTCCTGTATGTGAAGAACGCTGATTGAAGAGTTTTTCAGTACTTTCAGACGTCACAAACAAAACTGACTTTCATCACATTTACCACTTGCAGAATTTTGAGTTCATGCAGAGAACTGAGGGCAAGGGCGATTACCCATCTGAAAATGACAAGCCTGTTGATTTTCTCTTGGGTTTCAAATGGTAACATTTCAAAAACAGTGGTCTGCTTTATAATGCCGATAAAACTTAAGTGTTCCTTGATTTTGGTGATGGAATGCTCTGATATAACACACTATTCCAATAAAACTTAAGAGTTTCTTGATTTTGGTGATGGAATGCTCTGATATCTAAATTTTATAGTAAATTTCCTTTCTTATTATACCTACCACAATTGTTTACTACAGGCTTGCACTACAGTGGAAGTCCCTAACTCGGATAAAATACTCTCTATTTTTGTCTTTCCCAAGCAAGTTGGGAAAGAAAAGTGGTGCAAAAGCACCAATAAAAATAAGCCAAAACTGGGTCGAGTGCAACCGGCGCAGACCCAGTACGGGACGCTCTCTCCCAAGTACAACTCCACGACTTCCGTTGCCATTGCGCATATACCATCTCTAAAGACTCATTCTTTTTGAATCCGTAAACGTTAGAGTTATGTGATCAGAGGGGAGGAAAGATTCTTTACCCGTAAAGAAGACGGGAGGGCCTCCATGTAAACAATTGTGGTAGGTATAATAAGAAAGGAAATTTACTATAAAATTTAGATTTCTTATCAACCTACTCACAATTGTTTACTACAGGCTGAATAGACAAAAGGCTGGAGGGAATCGCATAACCAACCCCCACATAACCCTAGTGCACTGGAACCGTGAAGTAGATGGAAGAGGTCCCGAGGCTTATCAACCATAATGTCTCAATCATTGGTAAAGGACAATGAAAAGAGACATATGAGCCTGTGTGACACACAGACAGAAAAAGGGCAGTAACAGCACAAGGCTGAAACTGACCTTCAAGAAGCCTAATGGCTATGGCAGACAACAGCCTGAGCAGAAGAAAGAGGACCCAGGGCAAAAAGGTCCTCCGACTGCTCCTGCAACTGGCGTAAATAAAAGGTGGAGAAAGTAGAAGCATTTCTCCAGTAGGCTGCCTGCATAACATCCGACAACTTGACGGAGTTAGAATAAGCCCAAGAGGTAGACAGTGCCCGCACCTCGTGGGCAGAAATACGATTGGTAATACAATCGCCAGCTGCTAAACGACCATAAGCCGTACGAATAGCAAGACAAATCCATCGAGAAATGGATTGAGGAGAGATCTTCTGTCGACCCGGAATGAGAGACAGAAAAAACCGTTTTCTGCCTTTCCGTATGAAGCGTGTCCGATCAAGATAAATGCGAATAGCACGGACCGGACAGAGCAAAGGGCGAGTACCCTCAACAGAGTGAAGAGCCCTGATACAGATAGGAGGAGTAGTATCTGGTAACTGATTCTTAGCCAAAAAAGAGCAATCAGTGGTAAAAGTAACACTGTTGGGAGAGCTCTTAAAAAAGGCCGGGTCAACCGAGAGGGCGTGAAGCTCACTAACCCGTCTGGCCGAAGCAAATGCCATCAGAAAAGCCATCTTTTTTGTGAGAAAATGCATATCCACCTGGGATAAAGGTTCGAACGGCGCCCCCCCCCCCCCCCCCCCCCCCCCCCCCCCCCCAAGCAAAGCAGCACCCACGAAAGATTCCATCGTGGAGTAAGCTGCAAAGTCCGAGGCCTTTTCAAAGAAAAGTGCCGAACAAGCTTGGAGAGGTAAGGATTAGTGCCGATACGACGCTTCCCCACATAAGAAAAAGTCTCTGAAAGCATAGACCTGTAACCCTTGATGGTAACAGGTTGGAGACCCCGAGAATCAAACAGATATACCAGAAACTCCGCAATCTGTGAAATCGAAGGATTGGCATAATCAACAGAGTGATCAGCACACCATCGACAGAAGACCTTCCATTTAGCTGCATAAGCTAAACCAGTGGAGTGCCTCCTTGAAGAAGAAATGCACTCCACTGCTCGTCTCGAAAAACCTCTACGGAGGAGACAGGACCTGACAAAAGATATGCGTGAAGGCACAATGAAGTCGGGTCGACATGAAACCTCCTCGGGCGACCTTGACAAAGAAGGTCGCGACGTAGCGGGAGACGTGCCGGAACCGCCGCCATCAGCGAGCGGAGCTGATTGATCCACACCCGCTGAGGCGACAGGGGAGCGATCAGAATGATTCGACAACTGCAGGTTCGAATTTTGGCGAGAACCTGAGGAAGAATCGGAACCGGCGGGAAGGCGTAGCCGACTAGACCGTTCCAATCGAGTGACAGAGCGTCCACGGCAAAAGCCAGAGGATCTGGACACGGGGACACGAAAGTGTCCACCTGATGGTTCCAACGAGTCGCAAAGAGGTCGATGTGGGGATGTCCCCAGAGATCGCAAAGCGACTGGAACACTGCCCTGTGAAGCATCCACTCGGTGGAAATAACCCTGCCCTGTCGGGACAGGGAGTCGGCTAGGACGTTCAGACGACCGGGAATGTGACGAACAACCACTCCGGCGTGAACATCCTGAGCGAGCAGGAAAAGATCCCGAGCTAACTCGTACATCGGAAGCGAGTGCGTGCCACCCTGGTTCCGAATGTAAGCAACCACTGTCGAATTGTCGGATAGTAGAAGGACCTGGCGATTCGACAGGTGAGGGATCCACTGCCTGAAACTCAGAAGAAGAGCAAGAAGCTCCTTCTGGTTGATGTGTAGAGCTGCTTGATCCTGGTCCCACATCCCGTATAGGGAAAGACCGAGAGGATCCAACGTCGCACCCCATCCGAGATCGCTGGCATCTGCCGTCAGAACGCGATCGGACGTGGGTAAGTCCAGCGTAACACCCTGCGTAATCCACTGAACATCTGTCCAGGGAAGAAGGTGAGGATACAGAGAGTCCGGAAACGGAAGCACCTGATCCAGAGGATCTACATTCGGTCTCCAACGACTGAGCAGAAAGTGTTGGAGAGGTCTGACACGCAGCCGACCTAAAGGAATGAGATCCGTCACCGAACCGCAGAGACCGATCAGCCGGAGAAAACTCCGAGCGGTCGCGGACCTGGACTGGGACAGAGTCAGAGCAAAAGCTGAGAGAATCACAGCCTTGGCCTGGGGAACAGCCACCAAATTGAATTTGGTTTGGAAAGACATCCCCAGATGACAAAACGACTGAGAAGGGACTAGGTCCGACTTCTCCTCGTTGACTCTGAATCCTAGCAACGTGAGCAAGCTCAACAGAGTGGCGACATCCGATTCCAGTAAGGCAGCATTGGAATGCCTCTGGAGGATATCGTCCAGATATGCCGAAGTAGTCACCCGGGACTGTGTGCGATGGAATGCTATCACATGCGACATCAGTCTGGTGAACGCCCAAGGAGCCAGGTTGAGGCCGAAAGGCATGGCCTTGAACTGGTAAACTCGCCCCAAAAAAGCGAACCTGAGATACTTCCGTGACGCCCGATGCATCGGAACGTGGAAGTAAGCGTCTCGCAGGTCGATGCTGGCTGCGAAATCTCCCTGGTGAATTGATTGGCGGACCGACCTGAAAGTCTCCATGCTGAACTTGGGAGCAATGATAGACTGGTTCAGGATACTCAGATCGATAACCGGTCGGAGTCGGCCGTCCTTCTTCGGCACCAAGAACAGGCGGGAATAGAAACCCACTGACTGAACGTTCTTGACGACCTCGATCGCCCCCTTTGCCAGGAGATTGGCAATCTCCGTGGAAAAAAGTTCCCGACGTAAAACGTCTGAAGGAACTGTGGTTGGAAGAGGCACCCTTGACAGAGTGGGGTGCCGTCGGAAGGATATGCGCAGCCCGGACCGAACAACATCTAACACCCATGGATCGGATGTGATGGTGGTCCAATGGTCTGCGAACTCTGCTATCCTTCCTCCAACCTGGGACGAGTCGAGGTGAGGACCTTCATTTCGAGCCCCGACGAGGCCCGCGAGAGGAGAAACCACCTCCTCTGCCAAATGAAGAATCCTGAGACTTCCCTCGATTCTGCCGACCCCTACCTTTACCCCGTGAGTAAGAAGTAGAGGCGGCGGCAGAAGAACCAGCCTTTTGCTTCACAGAGGAAGCAGAAGGATACTTGTTAGGCTTGGAACGGCCCTTGCCTCCCCGAGAAGGCTGATCAAGCTGACGAAACAGCAGCTGATCTTTGGAATGACGTAGGACGTCATCCCGGACCGTCGACACGGAACCATGGAAAAGTTGCGGACCTGCCAAAGAAGCAGATCGAAGAGTAGCACGCTGCTCCTCGGGAAGGGATAGTCCTGTGTCCAGCACAGCGTCCCTTCGAACTAATTCCAAATTAGCCGTGTTACAGGCATGCGTGTGAGTAAGGTGCATAAGCGCCTTGGACAGCACACGCAAAGGAGCCTGTACCTCGTCAAACTTATCTGGAGGCAGATAAGCAGCCAAAGCTGAGACGACGTGATCTGAGAGAGAAAGCATGCCAAGCATCTCTCTAGATAAGCCCAACGTGGACTCCAGAGTCGTCATTGGAATGACGGCAGACTTGGGCTTGGAAAGCCTGAGGGAAGTGGAGTCCTGATCCAGAACCGGCAAAGTCTGTCAGACTGACGGATTGGCGGAATCGTAGGAACGATAACGCACAGGAGGCAAAAAGGTGTCAACCCTGGTGAAGAACGAAGTCTTCAAAGCCTTGGAATTCAGCTTGGCATCCAATGCTGAAAAAGCTTCAACCACCTGTACCGACTGGCACGGTCGAAGGCGCCCAGAGGCAGGTTGCTCCAAAGGCTGTTGGCGCGCGACCGATGATCGCGGCCAGGCTGACACTGTCGGCTGGTTAGCAGGTTTGAGCTCAGGCAGAAACCCAAACACAAAGTCAAGAGCCGCCCCCATGTCCGAAGACTGCTGGCCCTCGACCTCAAGCATGTCGGACTCCTCCCCAGAGTCGGAAGACACATAGCCCATCGTGGGCAAACCAGCCGACGCCTCCCATGGTGTCGGGACACCAGAGGAATTGGAAACCGGCCTGTTTCCAATCCCGGGAGGCGGTGCCATAGGAGGCGCCTGGAAACCACCCATAGCCTCGCTGGAAGCAACAGGAAAGCTCTTAGAAAGAACCTGAGTGAGTAAGGAGAGGGCCTCCCTAAGCTCACTGCCTGAACCGACCGGTTCGACAGGGGAGCGAACCGGCAAAGTGGCTTCACCTCTGACCCTCTTAACCAGCGAAGGGTCATGATCCTCCAAAACACCCGACGCGGGACGACGGGCGGCAGCCGAAACATCTGAAGGCAGACGTGTATAGGGGTACGACGCACCCCGAAGATCAATATTGCGAGAACTCATGAGAGTCACCGCAGACCTCTGCGGGGCAGAAGGTCCAGGCTGCACAAAAGGCGTTGGTCCCCCAAAACTGGTCGTATGACCAGAGTGAGTAGACGGAAACGCCACGGAAGCCATAGTGTTTCCACTACGAACATCCGAATCCAAAGACACAACTGTGGTACTCGACGGCGAAGAGACCACAGCGATGGGCTCGGCCGGCAGCCCCTTCCGGCTTCGCCGAGTTGAAGTCAGGGAAGGCTGGGGCCGATATCCCACGTCTACAGTATCGGACAGTCCTGCAGTCCCCTGCAGCGAAAAGCCGAGGCCGGCTGAAACAGACAACGAAGCAGACGGACCAGCAGCAGTAGTAGATACGTCGAGAGTCGTTGAGGCTGGTGAAAAAGTGGAGAGAGCACACCGACTCGGCTCCGAAGGAGGAGTCACAACCCTAGTGACAGCCTCAGATGTCGACTGGAGGGGGACCGTAGTCCCGGAACCAGGCATCTCTACACCAGAACACTCAACGGCTCCCGCAGTATCCACCACAGGAAAAGACTGCACATCCCCCACGGAGGAGGAATAACTCTCACCAGACAAAGTCGGCTCGGGAGGCCCCGAACGACCACGTTCTCCTTTCCCGCGGGAGCGGGAGGCACGGCCACGAGAACGAACGACACGATTTACTGACGCCCAGAAGGTGGAAGACCATGTTCCACAGACACCACATGGCCGCTCGGCCGAACACCCATTACAGGAGGAACACGACGAATGTACATCGTCCACAGGCTTAGGCAGCAGACACTGCCCACAAGGAATTGTCCTAGGCATGAAAGAGGTGAGAGGAGCAGAGAAGGTGAGATCAGAAAACAGAACACCCCCAAAGAGAGAAAGGTGACAGAAACAAAGACCCCAGACGGTCGACCGGGAACCACCCAACAGGAAGACTACTCTCAACAGAAAGAAGAAACACTGTAGGAGTGGTACCCCGCTGACACCTAACTCTAACACAATTAGAAAAATTTGCAAAAAAAGCATGAACAATAATTGTGAAAATCTAAGTCCGAACCGCGTGGCCCGCGAAAATCGCGCGCGACCCGAGAGAGAGCACATAAATATACATTATGGACATATAATAGAAAAAAGAGAATATAAAACACTGTTCCTGAGAATACAAAGGATACACTGTGGTATAATGAATCAGGAATCATCAAACATCGAGCTGGTGGAACACTGATAAGCGTGCAAAAACATCTCGACACAAAGCGGATTTTAAAAAGAATGAGTCTTTAGAGACGGTATATGCGCACTGGCAACGGAAGTCGTGGAGTTGTACTTGGGAGAGAGCGTCCCGTACTGGGTCTGCGCCGGTTGCACTCGACCCAGTTTTGGCTTATTTTTATTGGTGCTTTTGCACCACTTTTCTTTCCCAACTTGCTTGGGAAAGACAAAAATAGAGAGTATTTTATCCGAGTTAGGGACTTCCACTGTAGTGCAAGCCTGTAGTAAACAATTGTGAGTAGGTTGATAAGAAATAACACACTGTGCCAATATAACTTAAGCGTTTCTTGATTTTGGTGATGGAATGCTCTGATATAACACACTGTTGGAAAGGTCTCTCCGAGACCTTTCCAATGGTGTATTACATCTCACTCTTCCATCAGCATAATAAACAAAACCCATGAAACATACTGTAGTTTATCCATTTACCTCATGAACCGGCAGCATCTGCCAGCTTGAATTACAAGTTGAGCAGTTGCAAAAACTTAATTTCTCAAAACTTTTAACAAAATCATATTATGTGACCCCTCACTGGAACTAGCATGATGGGTCACAAACCGATATGGTTGTGCTGAAATTTTTTAAACATTTTTAAAAAATATAATTAAAATAATAAATTTTGATATATCGTCAGAGCTGGGTGAAGAGTTACTCAAGATGCCTTATGACAAAATGTCTTATCAAGGCCTTTGCACCAACACAGATAACATATCAGTATTTCTTTGACCTTCTCAAGGTCAGAAAATTAGAGAGGTTATCTGAAAAAACATTGCCTTTATAAAGGTCACCTTTTTTTATAGTGTCTTAATTTACAATTAGGTCAGGCTTTTCTATGGAGCTATGCTATATGTCCTGAATTCTGCACCAGAAACTAATTCCTTACTCGTAACAAGAGGCCACAAGGGGCCTTAATCGCTCACCTTACAAAGTGGTTCAAAAAAGTATTTTGGGTCACATTCAGTTAGTCATAGTTCATCAACACTACAGAGGAATGAAGGCATGAAATTATTCATAACTCTGGTGATCATGCCAGATGATTATCATAGATCTTCCCTGACTGCTTCCAATTCTATTAGCTGTAGACAAGGACTGTCAAACTTCCAAAGGTTGTTATATCACTGCAGTCAAGGTACCCCCCCCCCCCCCCCCTCCCAAAAGAGAGCCCAAATATTAACCCATCGGCTCAATTTGAACAAACTTAAATCTGCCCCTCCTAGACATGTTGTATACCAAATATTAAAGGCTGTTTCTGACTGGTGAATCTGAAGAAGAAAATTTTTAAAGAAATTCTCTCATACTGCACTAAATTAAACTTTGGGCTCCCAAGAGCCCAAATATTAACCCAGAGACTCGAGTTGAACAAATTTAAATCTGGCCCCCTAGACATGTTGCATACCTTATAATATGAAAGGATTCTGACTGGTGGATCTGAAAAAGAGGATTTTTAAAGAAATTCTCTCATATTGCACTAAGTTAAAATTTGGGTTCCCATAGGGAGCCCAAATATTAACCCAGAGACTCGATTTGAACAAACTTGAATCTGGCCTCCCTAGAGATGTTTTATACCAAATTTGAAAGCATTCTAACTGGTGGATCTGAACAAGAAGATTTTTAAAGAAATTGCCTCATATTGCACTAAGTTAAAATTCAGGTTCCGATAGGGAGCCCAAATATTAACCCAGGGACCCGATTTGAACAAACTTGAATCTGACCTACCTAGAGATGTTGTATAGTAAATATGAAAGGATTCTAACTTGTGGATCTGAAGAAGAAGAATTTTAAAGAAATTTCCTCTTATTGCACTAAGTTAAACTTTTGGCTCCAATAGAGAGCCCAAATACTATCCCAGGAACACGATTTGATCAAAACTGAATCTCCCCCCCCCCCCCCCCCACCCCCAGAGATGTTGTATACCAAATATGACATCATTCTGACTTGTGGGTCTGAAAAAGAAGATTTTTAAAGACATTTTCCCATATTGCACCAAGTTAAAATTTGGGATCCTACAGGGAGCCCAATTATTAATCCAGGGACTCGATTTGAACAAACTTGAATCTGACCCCCCCTAGAGATGGTATATAACAAATATCAAAGGATTCTAATTGATAGTTCTGGAGAAGTAGATTTTTTTTAATTTTGGAAAACAATTTATGGGTGCTGTCAGATTAATGCATTTTGTGGTGCCACCAGTGGGTGCGACAGCTTTATTTGAAGAAACTTGAATTGGAATATGATAAGGAACATGCACATCAAATTCGGTTCAATTCGGCCCTGTGGTTTATGAGGAGAAGTCAATAATGTAAAGTTCCAGCCGGATGGACGACAGACAAAAAGTGATCACTTTAGCTCCCCATGACTTTCAGTCAGGTGAGCTAAAAATAAAACTGAAGAAAATCCTATACCTGTCTGTATTTTTTCTTTATATCGCTCATTGACAAATCTGGATCAACATTCAACACCTACAATACATATAAAATTAATGTGCAGTCATTGATAAAAAAATCAGTAACAAATAAAAAATATTACAGTTAGGTTCAATCTACTCAAAAACAAAAGTACAATTCAGTTTTACCTATTTACCTTCAAACTCAAAGTGCGAAATCTGGAACATAACTCTTTTTTTGTTATAATGTTAGTTATCTTTGTGTTTTCCAGGGTGTACACCGAAGCCGAAGGGTGTATGAGTTCCCAGACAGGTGTAAACTCCCATACACCCTGAAAAACACAAGGATAACAGATTTAATTCCAAGAATTTTGGTGTACTTAATACTTTAACCTAAATTGTGGGAAAAACTGACAGAAAATTTGAACTTTGTAAGTTTCTTAATAAAACCAGACAAATATGGATGCCATTGGAACTGGCTCAATGTAAAAAAAAAAGCTACTGTGGATTGCAAGTTACACCGTACCTCTCAGCCAATCAAAATGCAGTATTTTGTTTCATTTGGAAATAAGTGACCTTATACTTACTTACTTGTTTATCATATGACTTCTCCATTTTCTTGGCTTATTACCGTTTCATATTTTCAATAAATATTAATTAGTGCTTCATATCACCTTCAGTTGATTTAATTGGTCAATTTCAAAAAACACTTTCTGATTAGTTATCATGGGAAAGATGTATGTCAAATTAATGTGCACCATGCCTGCTTTTATTTGTTAAAAACATTCACTAAAATCCCAATGATAAGAAATGTTAAAATACTTGAAAATTAGAATTTTTATGCTATAACCCAATGGCCCAGACTTAGCTGATGCAAACTCAAAGTTATCAAGGGCCAAACGGAAATTTTGAACCCCCCAATCCCCAAAATTTGCTTGCAAAACCAAAAATTGAAAATGCCTATATGGTCCTCCATACTTTTACTCTCAGCACATGCGCAAGTTGCCAGGAAGTGGACGAAATTAGTGCAAACATCATTCTTTGTTTGGCCCTAAAGTCACCAACAATGAACTGACATCTATGCTTTAAAATCTCCTTTTTTGAGGATGTCAGACACAAATCAATGCAAGAATTGGTGGATCCAAGGCAGTTATTGGATGATGGAAGTGTTCAATGGTGGTTTTAGACGTTCAGGGCTGTAACTTTATAATAATTATAAAATTATTTCACGTTTCCCAATTTCGGGACATACGCCTGACATCATCATGTTTGTTAATGATTATTCCACTGTTTGTTAACTATTCCTTCCCTATCCTTCCATGAACCCTTCCTGTTAAACTCTTAAGCTTTTTGGCTATTTTATATTGAAATTTTTTATTAAATTTCTTGGGAGTTTAATATTTATTACAGAATATTATTCTGTTTTTTCCCATGGTTACATCTTCACCCTAGGGGTGTTAGGTCGTTTAGTCTTGCATCTTCTATCCGATGTATCATTTCTTCTTCATATGAAGATCTAGCTTTGCATCTGGTAGCATTAAATTGTTTTCTGACTTTGGGCCTTTTTGGGTGCCTGATGTCTTGTTTACATTGACATTGTTTACATTGACAACGTCCTCATATTTTGGTAGTTTTTTATATTCTATTACTGTAGAATTACTGTAGGATACATGGATTATCATTCCGGTAGTGTAGCTCAAAAAATTTGAACTATCAGGATGCCTTTGGGCTCTTAATGTTCCCTTTGGGAACTTAGGCATTTTTTCAAAAAAAAAAAAAAAAAAAAATATTTTGAATTTAATTTGGATTGCTATTATTCATGTATCCTAACTATATATATTTTGTTGTGGAGTTTGGAGTTCTGATATCGACTTTAGTCGATGCACTCCTGTTGACTCTTGTCATTCTTGTGTTCACTGCAATGTCTAATGTAGGAGACGGGTGTCGCGATACGTTGTTAGCGGTTCTGGGGGCAGGCCTCTCACAGCATTTTAATTCATTTTGTCAGTTTCTATTTCAGAGGAACATGAACATGTTAATGATATTCTGACACCCATCCAAGTGTGCTACCGTCTTTGTGTTCCATTGAGCATATAGAGCTAGCTGCAGTGCTCATGATTGCAAGAGTTAGGGCCTTTTGTTAAGGGTTTTAATCAGCAGCTAGCTCGACAGGTGAAGCGGTAGTCCATCCGTGGGTGCCGTGACACCGGGTAAGTCTGTTGCGGTCGAAAGAAGTGGACTGGGGAGAGCAAGCACTTTAATATAAATAGCTCACCCAGTGACAACGGAAATAGGGAGGAAGTCAGCAAGTTTCTTGTACTCGGCGAGGTCTATAGACTGCGAATGTGAGAGGCCCCCCTCTCTAACCTAACAGACATTTGGGGCCAAATGTTGTTATGAGAAACTTGTAAGAGCCGAAGCATATGTCCGCTCTTCACTCAGAACGCTCTGTTTAGTCTGCAGCCAGGGTCAGCTTCAGTCACAACTTCCTCCACTCCGTTTCACAAGCCGAAATGAAGTTTTCTGGTTGGAAACTTGCACGAGACAGAGCATACGTCTGCCCACTGCTCGGGACGCTCCATCTCGTCTGCAGCCAGGGTCGACTTTAATCACGGCTTCCTCTGCTATGCTATTAAAGCACACAAGACTGCATCCTAGCTACCCGACTTTGGATATCCAGCTTGCTGCACGAAGAAGGAACTACTCTTCGCCTGTGAAGTCGGATCATCCAGTAGCTAGGGAGACGAGGCCTCGATCATTGGGATGTTCAGAGAGGAGATCCATCTCCGACACACTGTCCCAGGAGCAGCAAGCAGCTAGGAAACAGAAGACCACTGCTCCTCAGACCCCATCAGGCCTCGATGATGGACTTACTGTCACAGATTGCGCAGCTCATCGTAGCATCCCAACAACTGCAGATGCAGCCTCCCTCAGACTCAGAACCTGAGCTGTCGGACGGTGCTGGGTCGGTCCAGTCGTCTGTTCACGCAGATGCAATGGACCGACATTCGTAACTGATTCTCTCGGTGGTGAAAAGGATAAGGAAGAGGATTACCCTTCCCTTTCGGAACAGCACAGGGTTGCGATGGTTTTAATCCATCAATACCACCCTGAATTTGTTCTGACGAATCTGAATGCTGCGACGATAAGTGAGAAACCGCTGGCATCATTGGACGCAGGCTTTAATCGGACAAAGGAAGAAGTTCTTTTTTTCCCCGTTTCAGCCTAGGTAGGTGTTGCAGGCCTTCGGCCATGTAGACAATGCCATATTCACCTCTCGGGTGCAAGGAAAGGGTGGTTTCTTAACTACATCTTCCATAACATACCTTTTCATGGACTACGTTCATTTAAAAAACGGTTAGAGAAGATGTTCAGAGACCTCCTCTGCCTGTGAATGAGCAGCCCAGGGATCTAGATGTATCCTTGCCTGCATCATTCACTATTCGCTCAGACACAATTACAATGGCAATTTCCTCAAGTGGAGCGAATTTGGAAGCAATGTCTTACGCAGATCACCTTACCAGAGTTATGGCGCAACGTCTCAACAGGAAGGAATTTGAGGATGTTTGTACCTCTCTTCAGAGTTCTTTCCAGGGCAATTTGTATAACTCCGCCCCCCTTACAGTTGCTAATCTGGAGTTAATCAGATGTGATGCTGCCCTTGCATCATCATCACTTATAGATGACAAGGTGAAAAGCTCTCTCCGGGTCGCTCCGGTCTCCGGACATTATTTTTTGGACGACAAGCTTTCGTCAGCCTATGATCAGGCTATTAGAAATCGTCAAGTGATCTGCTATTGAAGTCGGCATTTCATTAACCCTCTTCAGCAGACTAGAGTAAAGCAGGACATTCAAGATCTAAACATCAAAAGGGAACACCTCACAAGGGTACAAGAAGCCCTCTTACAATTACTCTGGAGGTTGTCAATATAGCGACTCGGGAAGACTATCGGTCAGATGCCCCTAGGCCGACTGGACGAGGTTCTTCGTGGGGAGGACGTAGTTTCTCCTCCCGTAAGCCTCGCAGGTCATACAGGTAATGTTCAAGACCTCTAGTGCTTGCCAGTTGGCAGATGGGTATCATCTTCGCGAGAAACTGGACAGCAGTCACGAAAGATCAGTGGGTGAGAAGTGTAGTCTTGGACGGCCTACGGCTATCATTCCGAGCAGCATCCCCACTAACAATATGTCTGCATTGGACAGATCTTCCGTCGGATCCTTTTAAAAGCGAGTCTCTCCTAGCAAAGGTACAGGCTCTATATTAAAGGAAGCAATAGAGGTCGCCGAGAATCAGGAATCTCAGGGTTTTTACAGTCACCTCTGTTCCTCGTACCGAAGCCAGGCAGTTTGTTCCGACCAGTAATGGACTTGAGCTGGACAACAAGCTTATCGTGGTTCCAAAATTCTATATGGAGACCATTCGGTCAGTAAGAGCGAGCATTCGAGTGAACGACAATGCAGCAAGCATAGATCTGAGGATGCGTACTTTCATGTCCTGGTACATCCGGCATTCAGAAAGTACCTGCAGTTCACCATACAAGGGAAGGTGTATCAGTTCAGAGCAATGTGCTTTGGTCTGAACCTGGCTCCCTGAGTATTCACTCGTATAATGAACTCGGTAATGTTATACTTCCAAGCTCATTCGTCTGCGGTAACATCGGATTACTTGGACGACATTCTACAGAGATACGGCAACAGAATTATTCTTCAGAACGATGTTCAGAGTCTGCTTCTTTTGTTCCGACATCTCGGTTTCATCATAAACGAGAGAAAGTCGGATATAGCTCCGTCCAAGTCGTTCACTCACTTGGGAATGAGCTTTGAGACTTACAACAATCTGGTTAGTCAGCCATTACCCAGAGCGAAATTTGTCAGCTGTTCTGCTCGCTTTTGTCTACACTCAGACGCATTAACAGTGAAGGAATTCATGCGACTGATGGGGCTGTGAGGAGTGGCTGCGGATCTTATTCCGTTGAGCCGTCTGCGCACGCGTCCCCCTCCAGATATTCTTTACTCAGAACTGGAGTATGAAGACGCATTCACTCGAAACCAGTATTGTTTTACCGGATCTAGTTAAACAAGGGTTCAGATTTGGGCAGATATTCAGTGGTTAACTCAGGGAGTTCCACTACAACAGCCGGATCTGGCTTTCACGATTATGACGGATGCGAGCCAGACAGGTTGGGATGCAACCCTAAGTCCCAGAGACTTGAGGGGTCAGCATCTTTGGGACCCTCAGTTCCTAGAGAAGTGCATACACATCAAAGAGATGATGTCAATATGGCTAGTGCTACAACATTGGATTCACATAATAGCGGACGTCCATGTTCAAATTTTTTTCGGACAATCCGACAGTAGTAGCTTACATCAGGAACCAAGGCGACACTCATTCAATGCCATTATGCGAATTAACAGAGAAGATTCTCCTATACGTCATGAATCATCATGTTCATCTTTCTGTCCATCATACATCGGGTCATCTGAATGTAATAGCTGACTCGCTCTCTCGGAAAGGTCGCCTGTTGCCATTGGACCGGACTCTCAACAAGCAAATATTCAGGCAGATTTGCTACCAGTGGGATCATTCCATGATAGATCTGTTTGCGACACACCGGAACAATCAGTTACTGACGTTTGTGTCACAATGCCAAGATCATCGAGTGTATGCAGTTGACACTCTGTTGATCTAATGGGATGGAATGATAGGACAGGCGTATCCTCCAACTCCGTTGATTTAGCAGATTTTGTTTAATGCAACAGTCTCATTGCGAAATCCTGATAGTAGCACCTCTGTAGTCACAGAAACCTTGGATCAATCTTCTCAGGTGTCTGTTATGGGATGTTCCCCGGAAACTTCCTCCACAAGAGGGCCTTCTTTATCAAGGGAAGTATTTGTTCTTCACGTCCTTCTCCGTCCTCAGTGGCATTATGGAGTCAGTAAGATGTGAGGGAGCCTTGCGGTTCCTATACTATTTAATGACGACCACAAGAACGATTCAAGTGATGCAGGTGAAGAGGGTTCAATATGATTTTGAATCCCCCCCCCCCCTCCACCAATGTGTTACTGGGCAAGAAGTAGTTTTCTTCCCGTAAACCTCATATGCATTTAAGTACATACATGCATTTCATGACTTCTCGATTGGCGGCTAGGTCATGTTCTATGGCGACCTCATGGACACATCCACTTTCTAGTTGGTTGGTTTCCTGTGGTTGTTTGTCTATATGTCATATACGAGCATATGATTCATCATCGATAAATTGCTATCCTTTGGGTATCTGGGAGGCTGTCTAGTCAGTTAACTGGTATTCAGATGATGATATGCAGGATTTCAATGCTCACGTGCATAATAATCGCATTATTAGGCAGACGCATTATTGTATGTTAAGGACCTTCGAAACAATGAATTATTTTGGGGGCGGTCTGTGGCGAGTCTGTTATTCATAGCTCGATCCATTTCTAGATCCAGGTTTCTATTAATGGCAGTACCCAATGAAATACATCTTGTCTTACACTCTCGTATATTCGCAAGTTTCCAGGAACATAGATATCGGATAGAACACTTTTGGGAGTGTTATTTTCTGGAATTTATTGTACACCTAAATGGGGTCGCCTGTGGGTTACCTTGGAAGTGTGTTTACTCTCCAGAGATCGTCCATTGTGATTCTTTTGGACATGTGTATGTTATGTATTATATCACCGGTTTTCGACCTATTGGACATGTGTATGTTATGTATTATATCACCGGTTTTCGACCTATTTGCATATGCAGACTCTGGTATATGTTACAAACGGGCGATATTAATTACCAGGATCGCTGTGATAGCCTTAGCTTCTAAAGTGGCGTTAAGCACCAATTTATTAATAATAATTAATACCTGGGTGTCTATTCGATGAATATGTATATTGTTATTTGGTACCGCTTTTACTCATTCCAGAGTGCACCCCTCTTCTTTTTGAAGATTCCTTCAAAAAAAAAGGGGGGGGGGAGGGGGGGGGGGATATTTTACCTCTCCTCCGGCTTGATAAGTATGTAAGTATGAGTGAAGCTGTTTTGTCTGTAGATTATATCCTGGATACAGCTTGTGTTTTATTGTATATGGCGTATGTTTGTGGGGGATAGTCTCTCATTCTCAAATACGCCATCCTAATTTCTGGGGCTTAGTCCGGACTAGCCTTAAAAATTGGGAACTTGTTACATCCAATTAGCATAGTCTTCATGCTAAGAATACGGAATTACTTGAATCTGGCTCCTTATTGATGATATGTCTTCTCTATTACTGTATAGAGAGACATACAAGTAATTCCTTTTAAATTTAATTTCCTTTCACCTTGGATTACAGGCTATGGAAGTATGTTGGTCTACTAATTCTGAAGTCCTAGGCCCTCCGTCCTTTTTACGATTCATATAAGTCTGGGCCATTGGGTTAAAGTATAAAAATATTATAAATTTAAAGTAATTTGTATATTTTGTATACTTACCAACGGCCCAGACGGGCATGGCCCTCCCATGAGTGAGCACTCATACCTTCCCGCTGAGTTATTGTGTAGTACTCTTTTCTACAAAGAATGATGTTGGTGCTAATTTCGGTCACTTCCTGATGACTGCGCATGCGTAAAAGTAAAGCGTAAAAGAATGGAGGACCAGATAGGACTTTTAATTTTCAGTTTTGCAAGCAAATTTTGGGGATTGGGGGGTTCAAAATTTGTGTTTGGCCCTTGATAACTTTGAGTTTGCAAAGTATTGGTAAGTATAAAAAATATACAAATTACTTTAAATTTATAATATTTATAATGCTGAACTGTGGAACTATATTTTATCGTGGTTATGATGTATGACTGTATGTAGTTGTGATGCATTGCAGTCAAATGCATGACGTTCAAGGTGAAATTCCATTCTTTAGCCCTTGTTTTCTATCTAAAAGATGTGTTTTTGGTTACAGTAGTGACATATGATAAATGGTCATACTCTATTTATGAAACTCATCTACGAATTTCCTGTTTTGCTCTGCCAGTTTGATGAAAACAGGGAGACATTACCCAGGAGTGACTTGAATGAGCTTTTGCACAATTGCTTTATTATATATTTTTCTCACATGTAAATAACTCACTAAAGCAGAGAAAATGCATGTTTACCCATGTAATTCAGAAAGAAAAAATTCTGTAACAAAATTTTCTGAAGATATATAATTTTTGTCAACTACAGATCAACCTTCAAAGTGAAGAATTCAAGGTTTGTTTACCTCATTCTAGAGCTGAGTGGTTTTGATTCTTCAGATTTAGATTTGGTTTCGGTTTCAGGAAAAAACCTCAGTTTCAGTTCCGTTTTCTATGTGTAAAAATTAAAATTTTTTAGTAAATTTTGTTTCTTAACATACCTACCACAATTGTTTACAATTGGCTGTAACGTAAGTGCAAGCCCTACTTCGGAACTAACTCAAGCTTTTAGAAACTTTTCCAAACAAGCTGGAAAAGTAATAGAGTGCAAAAGTATGAAAAAGATAAAAAAAAAGGGTCGAGCGAGACCAGCGCTCGAAATTACAGGTACTCTCTCTGCACACCTCTTGCATTTACCGAGTGCATGCGCAACAACCGTGACGTCAATTCCGTATTTCTGCCAACGAGAAGTTTGTGATTTAGTGGGGAGGCATCAATATCAAAGATATCCCCAAGGAGGGTGGGCCTCCGGTAAACAATTGTGGTAGGTTAAGAAACAAAATTTACTAAAAAATTTTAATTTCTTTTCAACCTACTCACAACTGTTTACAATTGGCTGAATAAACAATAGGAGGAGGTGAATCACATAAACAATACCAACAAGAGCAGCAGAAAGAAAAGCAAGGAGGGCAGAGAACAATAGCGAAACCTGTAATGAAGATAGAGAGAAGACACCTGAAAAGAACAAGGCTGAGCGAAGCACAACCTCGATAAAAACAATTTTAACGAGGATGCACAACAGTCTGAGCAGCAACGAGAGGGCCTAAAGAATAAAGGTCCTCAGATTGCTGCTATAGCTGGCGGAGATAAAAGGAGGAGAAGGTAGAAGCATTTCTCCAGTAAGCTGCATTCATAACATCCCGGAGCGAAACAGAATTGGAGAACGCCCAGGATATAGAAATGGCACAAACCTCATGAGCATTAAACCGGTTCGAAACAAGATCCGAAGCAGACAAGTGGGAATAAGCCAGCTTGATTGCAAGACAGATTCACCTGGAAATAGAATGGGAAGAGATAGACTGCCTCTTAGGAATGAGAGACAGAAAGAATCTCTTCCAACCCCTCCTAATGAACTGAGTGCAAGTAATGTAAGTCTTGATCGCACGAACAGGACAAAGAAGAGGTCTCCGGCCATCGACAGCGGTGAGAGCCCGAATGCAGATGGGAGGAGGTACCGAATCAGGAAGTTGATTCTTAGCCAGAAAAGAGCAATCAGTAGTGAAGGTGACATTGTTAGCCTCATTTCTGAAGAAAGCAGAACCAACAGATAGCGCATGAAGCTCACTGACTCGTCGAGCAGAAGCAAACGCTAGAAGGAAAACTGTCTTATAGGTGAGAAAACACATATCGGTCTCAGATAAAGGCTCAAATGGCACCCCCTCCAAACAGTGCAACACCCATGCCAAGTTCCACTTGGGTGTAAGACGCAAAACTCGAGGCCTCTTCAAAGAAAAGTGCCGAATGAGTTTGGAGAGAAAAAGATTATGACCGATGCACCGCTTTCCCACATAAGAGAAAGTATCAGACAGCATAGACCAATAGCCCTTAATCGTAATCGGCTGGAGGCCCTTGGAGACAAAAAGATATACCAGAAAATCCGCAATTTGAGCGATTGTCGGATCACGGTAATCCACATTGTGATCTGCACACCAGCGGCAGAAAACCATCCACTTCGCAGCATAAGTCATGCAAGTGGAATGCCGCCGCGATCCAGAAATGCCTCCACTGTTCATCTCGAAAAACCTCTACATCGGAGACTGGACCTGATAAAAGACAGGCTTGCCAGGTTGTTGTGATACTTCCTGGGATGACCCCGGGAAAGAAGATCGCGACGTAGAAGTAGACGAATCGGCCAATCTGCCAACACCCTCTGTGGAGACAGAGGTGCGATCAGAATGATCCTGCAACTGCAAGCACTAATCTTCGCTAATACTTGAGGAAGAATCGGTGCAGGAGGAAAGGCATAGCCGACCCAGCCTGTCCAGTCCAGGGACAGAGTGTCTACTGCAAGTGCCAGAGGATCTGGACAAGGGGAGACAAAAGTCTCTACCTGATGATTCCAGCGAGTAGGGAAAAGGTCGACCTGAGGATGGCCCCACTGCTTGCAAATCGCCTGAAACACAGACCGATGGAGCATCCATTCGGTGGGAAGGACACTGTCGCGTCGGGACAGGGAGTCTGCAAGGACGTTGATACGCCTGGGAAAGTGTCGAATGGACACCCGAGCGTTTACATCCTGCACCAACAGAAGAAGATCCTGAGATAGCCGATACATGGGAATCGAATGTGTGCCTCCTTCATTCCGTATGTAGGCCACTACTGTCGAATTGTCCGAAAGAAGTAGGACAATATGGTCCGACAGGTGAGGGATCCAAAGCCGAAAACTCAACAGAAGAGCAAGGAGCTCCTTCTGATTGATATGAAGGCCCACCTGCTCGCTGTCCCACTCGCCGTGAGTGGACAGACCGAGAGGATCCAACGTCGCACCCCAGCCCCGATCGCTGGCATCTGCAGTAAGGATGCGATCGGCCAAAGGAAGATCCAACAGAACACCCTGTGTCAGCCAGGGAGCATCGGCCCAAGGGTGGAGGTGACAAAGCAGGGACCGAGGAATAGGAAGTTCCAGGTCCAGCGGATCTACATTCGGACACCAATGATCCAATAGAAATTGTTGGAGAGGTCGGACAAACAAGCGACCAAGCGGAATGAGATCTGTCACCGAACCGCAAAGGCCCAGCATCCGAAGGAAAGTCCTGGCCGAGACCGAGGAAGATTGAAGCAGGTTCCGAGTCAAGTCGGAAAGAATCGTCGCTCGAGCATGGGGGACCAACACTACATTGTGAAGAGTGTCGAAATCCATCCCCAAATGACGGAATCGCTGAGAAGGAAGGAGATCTGACTTCTCGAGATTGACTCTGAAACCCAGCGACGCTAGTAGGCAAAGAAACTGCCGGACATCTAACTCCAGAACAGCAGCATCATGGTGCCATTGGAGGATGTCGTCCAGGTAGGCTGACGAAGTGACCGCCGACTGAATACCATGGAAAGCAAGCACATGTGACATCAGTCGGGTGAAGGCCCAAGGAGCCAGTTTCAAACCGAACGAGAGAGCTCTGAATTGACAGACTCGATCCCAAAACGAGAACTGAAGGTATTTCCGTGATGCCAGATGAATGGGTACATGGAAGTAGGCATCCTTCAGGTCGATACTGGCAGCAAAGTCGCCCTGATGAACTGAACGTCGAACCGCCCGGAAAGTCTCCATACTGAAACGAGGAGCTATTATGTACTCGTTCAGGATACTCAGATAGAGGACAGGACAAAATTGGCCGTTTTTCTTCGGCATCAAGAAAAGTCTCGAGTAAAACCCCGGTGAAAGGGTGTTCCTGACCACCTCGATCGCCCCTCTGGAGAGGAGATTGTCGATTTCCTGCACCAGAAGGTCCTGACGTAGAGAATTGGAAGGGACCCGAGTCGGGAGGGCCACCTGAGATAAACTGGGGTGCCAATGGAAGGACAGTCGCAGACCGGATTGTATGGCGTCGAGGACCCAAGTGTCCGACGTTATCTCTGTCCAATGGTCGTAAAACAGTGACAGCCTTCCCCCAACTGGAGGCGAATCGAAGTGAGAACCTTCACTTGCGGCCTAGACGAGGCCCCCGGGAGGAGAAACCACCTCGGGAAGTGACAGAGTCCCAAGACTTTATTGCCTGAGGCTGCCAGCGAGCCTGGCCGCATCAGGACTTCTTCTGAGCAGAAGGAGCTGATGGAGCCGAAGGCATAGCCGACGTCGCCGACGAGGCAGACGCGGTAGCACGCTTGGCAGGCCTGGAATGACCATCACCCACAGCAGCAGGTTGGTCCAGCTGTCGCAGCAAAAGCTGGTCCTTCGAATGACGAAGAACTTCACCACGGACAGCTTCCACAGAACCATGGAACAACTGAGGTCCAACCAAAGAGGCAGATCTCAGAACAGCACGCTGCTCAGAAAGAATGGATGAGGAAGAATCCAACACCGCATCCCGGCGTGCCAGCTCCAAATCAGCCGTGTTACAGGCGTGAGCGTGTGTCAAGTTCACGAGAGCCTGTGACAAAACACGAAAAGGCACCTGAGCATCATCAAACTCCCCTGGTGGAAAATATTCAGCCAGGGCAGCGACGACATGGTCTGCGAGAGATAACATACCCAGCATCTCTCGGGACAGGCCCACAAAGATTCAACTACCGACATCGGGAGAACTGCCGACTTAGGCTTAGTTAACCCGAGGGGAGAAGATTCCTCATCCACAGTAGTCATCCCTTGGAAGACTGGTGGACAGACGGAATCGTAAACACGAAACCGTGATGGAGGCAGAAAGGCATCAGCTCTAGAAAAGAAAGAACCCTTGAGGGCCTTAGATCGCATTTTGGCATTTAAGCCCTGGAAGGACTCAACAACCTGAGCCGATTGCAGAGGACGCAAAGCCCCAGAGCTAGAAGGCTCAACAGGGTTACGGCACTCCACAGTGGACCACGGCCGGATGGTTGCAGATGGCTGGTCTGAAGGTTGAACGTCCGGTAATAAGCCAAAGACGAAATCCAAAGCCTGCCCCAAGACTGACGAGGGGGCCCATCACCTTCCAGAAAATCGTCATCCTCTGTAGCAGAGGAGACGTAGCCCAACTCGGGCTGACCAGCAGAAACCTCCTGTGAATACTGTGCAGTATCCAAGGGGCCAGGCGAGACATCTCGGCGACCGACCAAAGGAGGTTGAGCCTCAGGAGGCACAGGGAGGCCAACTTGAGGGTTGCCAGAAAACAACCGGGTGAGCGCCAAAACGGCCTGACACAGGTCACCCTGAGAATCCGTCGCAGCAGCATCGTCCGACGGAGTGTCCTCCCAATGGACCCTTCTGGAAGAAGAACCCAAATCCTCAGAAGAGACCGACGTTGAACGTCGATCAGCAGACAGAATAGGGATACGGTGAGAAGACACCAGAGGATAGTCCCGATTGTGATGCCTAGGGGCCATCACTGACCTCTGCGAAACAGAAGGTCCTGCCTGCAAATCTGCAAATCCTCTAATGAGACCGACAGCCAGGGGTCAGCCGAGTGGGCGACTTGGGCGAAGAAGTCGCCTTGTCATTCCTCAAGTCGCCTTAGCTTACATTGGGGGCGAAATTCAAGTCGCCCTCCCAAACTTCCTTGGGAGACATGGCAGTTTACTGTATTTTCTTATGTTTTATTTTTTAAAAACACACGCTTTCGCAAAAAACAGTAAACACGGTTGCTGTTAAAGTCCGTCACACGGCTATGAAAATAGCCTAAACTAGCGCAATTTTATATTTCTGAAAAGAATTGCAATGGCGTAGTCGTTCGAACAATTCGCCCCAACTGATAGCAACCAGCACAAAATGGCTATTTAAAAACAAAGTACCAGACAAAACAACGAATCACACAAGACACGCATCGAGTTAATTAGAATTTATTAAAGTTAACCACCGTTTCAAAACAAAAAAAAATGTATTGGAGACAGTTCGTCCACATCGAAATTGCTTGCGGTTACGCTCTGTTCCATTCTGAAAGGTATCCAGTAACTTCGACCCACAGTAATTTCGACCCAAAGTAACTTCGACCCAAATCGGTAATTTCGACCCAAAAAAGTAATTTTGACCCAAAATAATTTCGACCCAATTTCGGTAACTTCGACCCACTATTTTCCCCGACTCATACACCCTCCCACTGACCGCCTTGCCGATCGGTAATTTCGACCCACTTCGGTAAATTCAATCACAATTTTCCAGACCTTTTCCAAAAATATAAAGTTTTATTCAAGTAATGATAAGCTTGGTCAGTTTCGTCTTTTAATGATGCATCTTTGTAAATACCGTTCGTGTGTAATTACAAAATGTGTTGTGGTAAATATTTACACAATGTTAGTTACAATGAAAGGTTTATTCCCAACAAGACGAATCCCAACAAGACGAATGTCGAAATTGGTGATCCTAACAAGACGAACCCATACAAGATGAATTTAAGTAAAATGAATGTATAGTATATTTATTTGAGGTTCTGGGCAAAAATGTATACGAGAAGGGTACTTTGAAGTGGAAGTTTCTTTCTCAGGAAAAAAATTATGTATTTGAGCTATTTTATTTATTATAAAACTGGTCGGAAAACGCAGTAAAATCACACTAAAGTAATAAAACATAAAGGAGTTTAATTACATCTTGTACCATATAATATTATTATTTAACCTTTTCCTCCATTTACACGGTATTTAGAGTGAAACGTTTTCTTTCATGTCCGGGCGTGTCAAAGGAAGAAACGTGTGTGCAGTGTTAGCAGGAGAGAATGTATTGGTGGAACGTCTGATCTCTGTTTTTGTAGAGCCAGTACTGTCTATTGCTAATGCAGTCCAGGATCATAAATTGGAAGCTTTTGTCCAACTGTGTGTTGACGTAGTGGGGGTAATGCTGAGTGGATCGGCCCACCGGACCACCGACCTATCAAAAATTTACCCATCCGGATCGAATTGAATTTAAAAAGATTCAATTTCAAGTACCACAAAAACTCAAGTCACTGATATTTTATCGCCTGCTCCCTACAAACATTCGATTTTTACCCCCATATCCCCCCCCCCCCCCCGGCCCCACTCCCTCCTCAACATTTCTTACCCTTCCTCTGGTGTGGACTGGTGTATGAGGCCCTGCGAAGTTGTCAAGGTGTCCTTCATTTGAAGTGTGAGGAAATCCATCACGCAGCTAATTAAGGTCTCATCACTCTGAAGTCAGAGATCTGAATGATGGCGGGCGATGGAAAAAACATGATGCGCTATTGGGAACATCAGAAGGCTTGTATAATTTTCGGGAGCTGTTTGATTCTGTTCCTGGAGGCTAATCCCATTGAGGCGATTGTCTCATTAAAGGCTTATTGCCACTGCGATCAGCGGGATGGCTTTTGAGTCGGGGAAAATAGTGGGTCGAAGTTACCGAAATTGGGTCGAAATTACTTTTTTGAGTCGAAATTACTTTTTTGGGTCGAAATTACCGATTTGGGTCGAAGTTACTTTGGGTCGAAATTACAGTGGGTCGAAGTTACTGGCATTCCACTGAAAAATTGGCTGCATTGAAATTCGCCCCGCAATTTGCATTGAATGTTTTTCTTTGAAAACTTGTGAAGTTTGTTGGAAGGGGGTTAAATGTAATAAGGCTACAATAGAAATCACAGGTATTTGGATGGAAAAGAATGGCAGACCTTCAAAGCACCAATCGCACGTGTCAGTGAAAGATGGTTGGCAGAAATTGTCAGTTTTCTGAACAGTGTATTATTACCCAGCACAGCCGGGAAGGGAGACAACTGAAATGTTTTGTCATTTACCAAAGAAATTAATTAACTCAAATTGTTAATAACGCTTAATTTACGAAGGATATCATGAATGACCCAGCTTCTTATATGAACTTGAAATTTATTTTAAACACTTTAAATATTTTTTTAAAAAGAATATACCTTCTGTTACAGAGAAGAACACTCTCACCATGGGTCATACTAAATTTCAAATCCACATCGTTGAGGCAAATACAAAGTCAACTGCACGGTAACCTTAGTCATCACTGTTAGGCAAAGAGTTAGGGGGTATTCAGAAACCATGAACGACACAGTTTTTTGTGGGGTGGGGTGGAAGTTAACCTACATTCTGTTATGTAACCATCTGACTTAGTTTTGTGTGTGTTTGTATGTTTGGATAACTTTTATTTATTTTTTTCTCCACAATTGTGTCCTCTATGTTCATTTATTTTGTCACGATGTCATATACGTTTTATGTTTTTTTTTCTGATTTCTCCTTCATGTCCACTGACTTCTCCCTCCTGGGTCCTGACTTCTCCCTAAAGTCTCTGAAGGGAGAAGTCACTTCTCCCTAAAATCAGCTACCAGGCTGACCCCTGCCGACAGCGCACGTCGATCGGTAGCTGGACCTGGGACACGGTGAGAAGACACCGGAGGATTGTCCCAAGAATGACAGGAACCTGTCATTGGCCTCTGCATGGCAGACGGCCCCAACTGCCCATCCTCTGAGACCGATGGCAAGCATTGATCGGCACCCAGACTCGGAACACAGTGAGGAATCACCGGGGGAAGGTTCAGAGAATGACAGCTAACCGGGGCTGTCACTGACCTCTGTCGAACAGCAGGCCCTGGATACCAATGTCCCAACCCCATCCTGCTAGTCGGCACACTAGCAGGGGAAGGAGGAACAATAAATGATTCGCTCGAGGGGCGAGGAATCGCTGCCGAAGCGACCGAACGGTTCAACCGACTAGGAGCAAACCTAGCCAGATGAGGTGCAGCAGACAGCAAACCCGCACAGCTTCGTCGCAAAGCCAGGGGAGGCTGAGAGCTCACAGACACACCAGCAGATACAGCCTCGGTCCCCCGAGACTGTACACCATCCCCAGAGGAGATGGAAGAACCACCATCATACAGAATAGGATCTGTAGTAACAACTTCCTCAGCAACTGTCGACGGCGTAGGAGGCAAATCGGAGAAGGTCACCGAGCTGACCTCGGAGAAGCTCTCTACGAAAACAGACGCCTCAAGAGAGACATCAGAAGACAAAGAGACCACGGTCTCCACGTCAGGTATCACTGAACTAGCACCGTCAACAGTTGCAAAGGAACTCGCCAAAGAAGACAGATCAGAATCCTGTGTGACAGAGTCACCACGTGCACTAACAGAAATGTCTGCTACGGATCGGCTACCCTTACCCCGAGAACGAGGGGTTCTAGCTCTGGACAGAACCACCTTGTTAACAGAAGCCCAGAATTTTGAGGACCAAACCCCACAAATACCACATGATTGGGCCTGAGTGCAATTGTTGCGAATACCACATGATTGGGCATGAGTGCAATTGTTGCAAGTGACACATGTGGAATGAGAGTCGTCCATATGTTTCACTTGCAAGCATGAGGTACAATGTTGGTTGTTGGTTGGTGGTTAACGTCACATATTTATGCACCATGGCTAATCGTGACACAACATGAAGATGAAGTCAAGTTTAGTCAATCGTTGATCAACATGTTGCCCATTTTAGAGGACTTTCACCCCAAGCATTGGTGACTGGGTCCTATTTTACTAGTAAAGCGGAACTGGTTGACCACATGAGGTACAAGGAATAGTCTTTGGCACAATATGAATGAGAATAATGGAATCAAGCTTCCCGCCTTGTTCACACGTGGGGGAAAAACCGCCTTGTTCACACGTGGGGGAAAAACAAGACTAAGTGTGAAGAAACAAGCAATAATGATCAAAAATAACATTAATTAACAACAATTTTGAAAGCTTGAAAAAGGATACAATCCACTTGCACATAATCAAATGCAGATAGCACATACAATAAGTTGTTCATGAAGAAAACAGCTAAGTATAGCATGAGTCACAAAAATTTACGACCATGTACAAATGGCAGAAATAAAAGGAACTGACGTCATGGTTGTTGTGCATGCGCTGGGTAAATGCAAGAGGTGTGCAGAGAGAGTACCTGTAATTTTGAGCGCTGGTCTCGCTCGACCCTTTTTTCGATCTTTTTCGTGCTTTTGCACTCTATTACTTTTCCAGCTTGTTTGGAAAAGTTTCTAAAAGCTTGAGTTAGTTCCGAAGTAGGGCTTGCAATTACGTTACAGCCAATTGTAAACAATTGTGAGTAGGTTGAAAAGAAACATTTACATGTATATATTTTCCTGTGCAAATTTTGTCTAAAATTTACAAAAACGCATAAAAAACCAAACAAGAGGCCCCAGGGGGCCTGAGGGCGCTCACCTGACATGGTAGCCTAAATATCAACCCACTAGTCTCTTTTGACCTTTAAGAACCAGGAAAATTTCCCCAAACCTTGATTATTTGTACAACACAGCCTGTGCATCAAATGAAAATACAGTGTCTGATCTGTGATTTCCAGTTAAGTCTCAGCTACCTTTACTCACTGGACAGAAAATTTGACTTTCGCCAAGATAATCTCATTATTGTCTACAGATCTTCATGATTGTCAGCTGATGTACCTGTGTGAAGACCACAAGGTTTGTTTAAAGGGACAATAAGCTACTAATCTGAAAAAAATGGACTCCCAGATTTTGCTTGTAAGTGAAAGAGCATGTAAAAAAAATGACTGTATGCAAAGTTTAAGACATCAGAAGAAATTAACCCTTTCAATGGTGGTATCTTCCATGCCAGTTAAATGGCAGAAATTGGAAAAGTCCACATCAATTATTTGGGGGTAGAGCAATTAATATTTTTCAACGTGCAGCCTTCAGGCTGCACAACAGAAATATTAATTGTTCTACCACACACGTTCACTTAGTCGACTTCCTACTTAATGAAATTATGACCTATCATGGTCCTGGACCGGAATAGTGGTCTCTCGTGTTGAAAGAGTTAAAAAACTTTAATGCAGACAAATTTTCATAAGATATGGCATTGCAAAGAGATAAACAGAGTTGCTCAAAATTGATCAGGAGTAAATATATTTGGAAATAACCTTCACTGCTGTCCTGGAAAATGACCACCAAAACATCACCTGAGCATTATTTTAACAATAATCAGACTTTATTAGATCAACAACTTTGTATTACTTAAAATAAAGCACTGTTTTACTTGCAATAAAATCCATAACACATGTATCATCAGTGATAATCAATATGGATGTAAGGGCTATAAACAGAACAAGTGTACACAAAAAAACAAATTTTGCTGAATGTTGAACATGACAGTGCAATTTTTGCAGTCACATAAATTTCTGTTAGTGATCGGATAAGAAGATTAGAATCAAAGACTACCACTGCATGCCATTTTAGAAAAAAATTATAAATTCTCACTTTTAGTTAGTCTATTTAATTGAAATGTGAACTTTCATGCAAATGATGTAGGAAACAGAAGGGTATTTTCTCATACTGAAAATTATAGTTTCATCAAATGGTGAACTTATTTTTCTCAAATTAGCAGCTCATTGTCCCTTTAACCCTTTACCTAACACGAAAGGCAGACGACACAAGCAAACAAAATTCTTCCATTTTTTTGCATCCAAAACATAGCTTCTGACCCCTCATTGGAACGACCTTCATGAGCTTGTTCCAATGAGAGGTCATAAGCTATGTTTTTTACATAAACTAGAGTGATGTCACACATGCAGCCCGACTGTCCCAGGAATGGCAATGCTTAGACGCAAAATAGTCGGAACCATTTTTTGTTAACAGTTTACCTAACGAATCTGCCATATCTGCACTCGTGATATACAAAATTTGCTATTCAAATTTTATTTTTTCATTTCTCTACTTCAAAACATACCTCATGACCTATTAATGGAACAAACTTGATGAGCTTGTTGCAATAAGGACTAATAAGCCATGGTTAGAAGTAAAAAATGAAAAAAATCTGATGTTTCAGAAAAATAATTTGTACTGTTGGCTTCAACTTGTGTTAGGTAAAGGATTAAAGATGCAGTACATAAAGCAATGTTGGGCTATATGAGTCAAATTTCTTTTTTGCATGTAATAACTCCCAATCCTTCAAAATGCATTTTGGGAATAATTGCCTAAGTGACACGTTTGTGTGTGTGTGTGTGTGTGTGTGTGTGGTGGGGGGAGGGGGGGGGGGGGGGGGGGGGGGAGTTGTGGAACCTATATTCAAACCAGGCCTGTATTACTAGCTGGAAAATACACATATCAACTTTGGTTGAAATCAAATAATCCAAACTGGAGTTTTCAGTCAGAAACCAATTGTTTACAGACAGATGGATGGACCGACAGATGGACGGACGAAAGTCATGACTATAGCCCTGACTATAAACAGTCAGGCTAAAAATGCATTTTGTACCAAAGAAAAAATATTGCATGAATGGCCCTGGGTGAAGAGGAGGTGGGGTGGGGGTGAGGGGTGGGGGGAGAGTGGGGGTGTGTCAGGGGAGTCCATTTTTTTCCACGTGGTCAGTCCAAATGCTTCAGAATGCATTTTGGGCAGAGAAAAAAAATACCTAACTGGCACCATGGGGGTGGGGGTGGGGTGGTGGTGGGGGTGTTTGTCTGGGTTTTTAACCACAAACTTTAAAAAAGCATTTTTGAAGAAAGAAAAAAGTGCCGGGGGGTGGAGGAATGGCGGGTACGTAAGTTTTAAAAAAGGTTCCACATGCTGTGACTGTAAATAGTTCAAAATGCATATTGGAGAAAAAAAGAAGAACAAAAAGCCTAATGGGGGGGGGGGGGGGGTAGGGGGTGGTGGTGTTTGTCTGGGTTTTTAACCACAAATTTGGAATCATCCTACCAAGCTACAATGAAATCCCTTTATAATTTTGGCCTGTGGAATATTCTAAAGGTTTTCGGCTTCAGGCCTCTGTTGCCATCACAGTTGCCCAAAAGGGGACGTTCTCATCTAGACATTTTTTGAAGTCAACCTATCAAGTTACAATGAAATTCCTCCATAAATATGACCTGTAGACTGTGCTAAAGGTTTTCGGGCTTCGGGTCCCTGTTGCCGTCACAGTTGCCCAAAAGGGGATGTTCTCATCTAGGCATTATATGAAGTCAACCTATCAAGTTACAATGAAATCCCTTCATAAATATGACATGTAGACTGTGCTAAAGGTTTTCGGGCTTCGGGCTCGGCCAGCCATCATGGTTGAATGAGCGCAACCAATAGGGGACATTCTTATCTGGGCATCATGTGGATTGATTCTACAAAGTTACAAGGAAATCCCTTCATAAATATGACCTGTAGACTGTGATGAAGGTTTTCGGGCTTCAGGCACCTGTAGCCGTCACAGTTGCCCAATCAAGTCCAAAAGGGGACTTTATCATGTAGACATTATATGAAGTCAACCTATCATGTTACAATGAAATACCTCCATAAATATGACCTGTGGACTGTGCTAAAGGTTTTCGGGTTTTGGGCTCGGGCAGTCATGACAGTTGATAGATCATGCCCAAATGAGGAAATTCTCATGTAGACATCATATGGAGTCATCGTATCAAGTTACAATGAAATCCGTCCATATTAAACATGACCTGCAGTCTGCCCTAAAAGTTTTGGGCTTCGGCAGCCATCACGCTTGACAGATCATGCCCAAACGGTGACGTTCTCATCTAGGAATTATACAGAGGCATTCTATGAAGTTGCAATGAAATCCCTTCATAAATATGACCTGTAGACTGTGCTAATGGTTTTTTCGGGTTTTGGGCTCGGGCAGCCATACCGGTTGACCGATCAAGACCAAAAGGGAACGTTCTCAAGTAGACATGACCTAAAACCTGCACATGAAATTTTGTGACGATCAGACAAGAACTACCAGGTATAGCCTGTACTTGAAGGCTGAATAAAAAACTTTAACCACAAACTTTAACCAAAACTCCAAATGTCAACTAAACAGGAAAAGAAAAAAAAAAAAAAAAAACCCACTTGAACCTTCAGTAAAAAACTTCAACAACAAACTTTAACCAAAACTCTAAAAGTTAACGGACGGACACACGGACGGATGGACAAAAGTCATTACTATAACCCTCACTGTAAACAGTTGGGCTAAAAATGAATATATAATGAAAACTGAATGGTGATTTTTTTATAAACTGAGTCGGCCGATTTTGGCCATTATGTTGGGTAAAGAGTTAACCCTTTGAGCCCTGATGGTATATTTCATGTTCGTTCAATTCCATCACTTGGAAGAGTCCATATTCATTATTTTGAGGTAGGCTAGATAATATTTTCAACCTGCAGCCTTGGGACTGCAGGTGGAAAATATTAATTGGTCTGCCACACACATATAATGGGCAATCATTTAATTTATTAAATTTGGATGTAGCATGGTCATGGGTCAGAAAAGCGGGCTTTCTGCTTCAAAGGGTTAAGTCTGATATAGTCCTTTAAAGGTCAACAGACTGCGAGGGATGATATCAAAGAAAGGTCTATGGTACAGAGGTTCCCATAATAAACATGGTCGCTGACCGATTACCGGTTATTTGAGCCAACAATCGGCCGATTCTGATGCCGATTCCGATTGTAATACCGTGCACTACAAGACAAGTCGAGGCTCGAAAGAACTGCATTAAACTGAACATTTTTCAAAGTGTTAAACTTTGTTGACTGGGGTCCCAGTAAAATTACCAGTCGCGCACACTTGGGCGGTAAACGTGGCTCTCAGAGCCATGTTTACCACCCAAGTGCGCGCGACTGGTAATTTTACTGCGACCTGAGTCAATGGGGTGCATCCTTCACTTTTCCGGGATGAACTGGCGATTGCCACAAGTGTGCTCAGTTGTAAGCTTTACATGTCGTTTAACATGTATATCCCGTAAAGGGGCGTCTAGAGAGATTAAGAATACACATTGTGGTTGTTTTTCAGCTTTACTGAATGGTATCATCGACATCATTTTACATTAACAATTGAACAATTGCAGAAGGTAATAAAATGCGATTCAGAAAAATCACAAATTGATTGGCAACAATCGGTTGAACCGATGTTCCAGGAGATGTTGCCGTTGTCATCCGCTTGCCCATAATCGGCTGATTGTGGTGGCCGGTTCCGATCATCGGTTGAACACTAGAAATGACCACTGACTGGTCGTGACTGCCTTCATGAAACTTGCTCTCTTGTGTTTTGTTTTTTTAAACTACAGGCTTGATACAGCTGATCACTCAGATAAACTGTTGAAAGAAAAAATAAAACTTACATCAAATGGATTCAAGTTGAAGTACGTTGACCCTGGTCTTGTTAGCCGATCTAGCTGTTGTTTCGAGGTCAGTACAGAATCCCTCTTTTCAATAGCTTTCACCTGTAATAGAAAATTGTATATATATGTACAGTGGAGTCATCATGAATGACAAGCCACATTTTTCATCAAATATTTTGAAAATCTATTTGCATTCTGAGAAATTTCTTTGATGAGAATCCATTCATTCAGTCATTTGTGTTTACAGTTACCTTCAGCATCTACCTTAGTCACCGTGGACTGGTTGTAATCCATGTGTGGGCAGTATTGTTCACGCATACGTTTACCAGATAATAAAATCATTATCAGGAAAATTTTATTTAATGAACCACCAGGTTGAACCCGGCACTTCATTAAATAAATTTCTGCTAATTAGGCCAAACAAAGTAGATCTTCTGTTTCTCAGGCCATTATTTGTAAAATTGCATGCGGGCGAGCGTTTTTTTATTTTATTTTTTATTTCTGTAATTATTTCTTTACCATCAAAAGTTCATGCTCTTGGTTTATGTTTTAGGCCTCATAATGTATGGAATAGCATTGGTGGTGGTGTATTTCGTCCCCTGAGAGCAAGAAGGCTTTGCAATGCTAAAGCATTGCAAAGCCTTCTTGCACTCAAGGGACAAATTTATCAATTTTTTTAACTTGGGTAAAATATTAGACATAAACCATTTAATAAAAAGAGAGCATGCGGCAGCCAAAAGGACCATGCGGGAGGGCCAGAGAAACAGATTTTTAATTTTATTAAGCCTTATCGCAAAATGTTAATTTGATACTCATCATAGATTCTGAATTTTAATGTCCTAAAAGGCTGGTAGGTTTCAACACTAGGAAACCACAATACTTTAGAGATAAGTTCATATAATTTGCCACTTTTACACTAGTGAGACTTTTATTGTCTTGACAATTTTAGATGTTGTGTTTGAAGTGTTCATTGGTCATTAACTTCTGTGATCTGTGGACTGGCAATTTCTGCTGCTTCCTTATCTGCTCTGTCTGCAAGGTCATCTCCTGTGTTGTCTGTATACTACTTTATTTTAACAGAGCTTTTATTACCTTCAATCAATTTCAATTCCTTCCAGCAATCCCTTACTATACTGTAGGACTTGTCAGGAATTCTATTGGTAGTTCTAGTTATTATGGCTGAATAGTGACTGCAGATGACATTTATTTTCTTCTGATCATGAGTGTTTTTGTCTTTCGATTTTGAGATCCGCTGTCGCTCTTGCACACCACTGCACCTGTAATTTTTATTTTTTGTGAGTAGACAACAGCATGCAACAGTTCCACCTAGTGAGCAATTAACCAGCACCTAATGAATAGGCTGCACCCACCGTGTAATATACAAATTGTGCAGTAGAAAAAATTCAACACCACCACATCTTGTGACCTCCTCCCCCCCCCCCCACCCTCCATTGGAACAAACCCCTTCAGCTCGTACCAATTAGGGAATCACCTGATACAGTTTTCTTGAATTTTTTTAAGAACTGGGAAAAAATTTATGTAGGACATACATTTGTACATTTAATTACATTATTTTTGGCATAACTGAAGTTGTTTCTCAAATGATTGAAAAGTATTTTTATGACACCACAATAACCATTTATTTTCACACTAGTTCCAAGTTAAGTCTCAGCTGTCTGAGTGACCAATGGAAGAATGGAGTCTTATAGTTACAAGTACATGTAAAGCTGAAACGGTTAAAGGGTTTTCTTGATCGATTAAGCACGTGGATCAACCTTGGTTAACCGATTAATCACTTGTCCAAATAGATATCTGAATAACTGCCATACCATTGATTTACAGCAAGAACCCTTTACCCAACGAAACAAACAAAACCAACTAGGCCTGTATACAAAAATCTCCATTCAAATTTATGTTTTCAATTTTTGTGTCAAAAAAATAGCTTATAACCCCTCATTGGAACAAGCTTGTTGAGCTCGTTCCAATGAGGGGTCATAAGCTATGTTTTTGACACAAAAATTGATATTTTTTAGTAATGCATGAATTTATTTTGCAAGTATCGTCTGCTAGCTGCAATGGGTAAAGGGTTAAGAATGACCATTTCCAGTCACTTATACAGTATGATGATCATGCATGTAAATAAGTATGTCAGCAAGTAACTTGCATGCTTTACTCTGTCTCATATAACTGATGTGAGTCAGCGTGACAATGTTTGCCTGATTTGGAGCAAGTTTGTTCCTTTGTTAACCCATAAAATACAGTAGTATAAGTGGTTAATCGATCAATTACTTTTTGGATTGATCAAGATGTTGATCACTGATTAATCGGTTAACCATTTCAGCTCTAGTTACAAGCCAACTTAGAAGCCTGTACTTATCAGAAATCAGAATTTTAGAAGTCAAATTCAGACTGGCTACTTATTTGGTTGGTCCCTGTCGGTCGCTGTTTATGTTTGTGGAGATCCTGATGGCCTGCTCAGTTGAAGATAATGCGATATGTGGTAGAAAAAGGCTGTAGTTCTTTCCTTACTTGGGTTCTTCTTCAATCTGGACATCAGATGAACCTATCCATGTATCATGCACCAGATTTAATTAGTTTAATGAGAGTCAACTGGGTTTTCATGTCTGGTGATATTAATTTCTTCTTTAATTGATTACTTTCTGGTTTTCTCAGTAGTCTTATAAATTTGTTTGTTGCAATTTCTTTCAGCCCTAGATGAAAAGGAGTAATGGTGAGGTACTGGCAATAATTTCAAGGTCTGCATTGTGTGAAGATGGCATTGAACCTGTCGCTTTAAATAAGCCAAGGCAATGAACATGATGTCTTGAAGACTTTTGTCTATTGCATGTACATTAATCTATGATGGAGAAGCATACTCAATGATTGGTGATACAAATGATTTATATAACTTCATAAAAGTTTTTGAGTTTTTTTCAATCAACAATTTAGAAAAACTGAAGATTGCTTTCATGGCCTTAGTCCTTATGTGAGCTGAATGATCTTCAAATATTAATTTGTTGTCTTGTATTACACCAAGAAGTTTCTTAGATTTAACTTCTTATAGCGTTTTCCCATTCAACTTAATCTGGAGTTTAATTGAATTTGGTTTATTACAGGTCTTAATATTCATGCGAGAATCAGATTTGATTTGTGCAAATGATCCTCATAAAGTAAATAATGCAACTTTGATTCGGGTAAAATATTCATTTGATTCTTGTCATACAGGGATTCTTCTACCTCTTTGGGAAAGGGCTCGGGGTCCATGTAATTGGGAAAATTCATGTCATAAAGGCTTCACTTTGGGAATTTGTTTTGGAGGAGATGAAACATATAATGTGTCAGAAATGTTACCTTCAAAGTGAACTGAGGACATTTATACAGAAGCTAGTACACATAAACCACATGCAGTAAGTTTATAATAGTCACATGCAAGCCAGAAAATAAGCAGACAGTCATCTGCAAAATGAGGTACCCAGAGGGTGAATTTAGTGACGCTACCCTGCACAGCAGGGTAGCGTCACTAAATTTACCCTCTGTGAACCTCAATCTGAATCAGGTTTTCAAAACTTAACAGAAAGAGATACCCAGAGGATAAATTGGCCCACTGTATACGATAGCATCATCAAATTCACCTCTGGGGACCTCATTCTGCAAATGTCAGACTGCTTATTTTCAGGCCTGGTCACATGAAATCATAATCACTCCAGTCTTTGGAATCTCTATTAAACTGTTCTAAAACTATTAACCTCTAAAGGGTCAAGAGATATTGATGCATTTTTGCTACACTTTGACAGTCCATATTCTGCAGCTTTGCAGTTGTATCTAGGAAAGACTTGGCTGGCAATATAGGTAGCCAAGACTTGCCTAGAAACAACAGGTAAGGTTCTAAGACAATAACTTCCAAATGTATCTGAAAATTGCCTATTGAGGTACTTGTTTTGTTGCTGCAAATTGTGTTCAAAGTCAGAATTGTGCCTTTAAGGTGTCTGGTCATATCCCCCAGTTCCCATGTGCCCTGGATAGTTTTTTGCCTTGGATCGTATTGTCCCCAGGTCTCGAAGGGTTAAAAAAGAAGCTGTTGTTTCCCCGAGTTCAGACGCTTTCTATACTTCTTAGGTTGGAAATTACTGGTTTTCTGATGGCCTGTGACCACGCAGTTCAGGACACCAATTGTGAATTGATTTTATGTTTAAATGGGGACTGCAATTGAGAAATTTTGGATTGGAAATTGGGAAAAATCATGCCTAAATGCCATTGGGAAAGGGTCCCATATTCGGCCCTGTAGGCACTAGGCACCCAAATGAATCGCTGTCATAAATTCTAAAAGTGTCTTTAAAAGGCCATGGGGAATATTTATTTTTCCACCCTCATAATATAAAAGGTAACAAAATTTCATGCAGCACTGGTGTCTAGCAAGGTCTTGGCTGCCTATGTAGTCAGCCAAGACTTCACTAGACAGCATTGCCATGGTACTGTAATTCCCATAAGCAAGACCACCAAAAGCCTGCATGTTGGAACGTGTATTCTACACGTATGTGGATGACGAAAAACTCACCTGGGTACTTAAAGGTTAAACTTTCGTAAATATATAATGTTTGCTTTTAAGTATAGCATTATGTGCATGTTAAACTCACAGGAGTATAACAGTACTCCCAAATTCTAAATATTTAAGAAGTGAAATTTGATTCTCATAACAGGTGTTCACCAGAATCAAAAATGATTCTCATTAATCATGACAAATTTTAAGGCTTGTAATACTTGGATGATACATGTACATGTAATCTCTGTTTTCAACATTAGTGTACAGCTGTTACTTGTTACACCATTCAATAAAGTTGGGTTCAGCCTCTTGTGTGTTGTCATTTGACAGGCCTGGCCATCTAGAAAACCAAGGAGTCAGTGCAAAACAGTTGCCCTCCTCAGATTGCTTGGGAGTGCAATTGCACCTGAAACTTTCCATGCAAAAACTTGTATGCTATTTTGGTTATATTCACTTCTAGGTATTAATATTGTGACTGAAAAAATGTACTACATTCAGCTACATACATCTTCTCATTATTCAAAATGTTGCATTTAATTCTTATGTGACTGTCTTCTACACTCAAAATCTATTGAAATGCGACACAGAATGGGTCATGGATTATTGCAAATCAATACAACATTGACAAATCGTACTCCTGAGTTCCAATATGTTCTCTGTGCCAGTAGGCACAGAGAACACATTGGAACTCAGGGTCGAAATAATAAATTTTAAAGGCAGTCCCAAACAGGTCCGGCATTCCAGAAAATCATGGGGTTCAAAAAATTGCCCTCCTCAATTTTTTCTAGGCAAGCAGTAGGCATGCAGCACTCCTAAAGAATGCCAGGCCTGGTTTGAGGTAGAATTTGTCATATCATCCGCATACTTGATGCACGGAATGTCTCTCTTTATCAGGGTGTTGTGTATGTACATAATGACAAAAACTGGGATAAGGACTTAAAACCTGAGCACTGAGACAGGCCTACAGAACAGTCATCATGGACTGGTCACATCTCACACATGGACAATGATGTTCACACATGCATTTACCAGGTAATAAAAATCATCATCAGCAAATTTTGATTAATGAAGCACCGGGTGGAACCCAGTGCATCATTAATTAAATTTTTGATGATAATTCCTATAATTAGTGTTTGGAATCTAATATTTTTGCATTCATGGAAATATTGCCCACCCATGGAAAGTGTTACCATCCAGACCAAGGTCAAGCAGTTTGCAGACAACACCAATCCTTATTACTGAGTCAGAGTCGACGGAAGGCATGATGTGGTGATTTTTTTGGTTAACAGCCTCTTGAGTGGACTGAATGATATCAAATAATGCCTATTATTAATCATCTATCCAATCAAAAGCTTCAGCTTTCCAGATGAGTTTTGTGGTGAATACCCTCTCCAGCAGTTTGCCAACAATACTGGTAAGGCTTATACAACAATAAGTCAATAACATTTGGCTGTATTGTAAGTCTCTTTACCTAAATTTTTTATATAAATTTTGTTGTCTTCTTTGAATGACTTTGCTTTGGGATAATATCTTTATTCCAGCATTTAACTAATATAGTTTGTCAAAGCTCATATCATTATTTCTCCTCCTCCCCTTGGGTTCTCCTAAATGCTAGAACTGCCCAGAACCCCCCCCCCCCCCCCCCCCCCCAAACTACACTTACACGGTGTTTTGGGAGGAAATATTCTATTTCCTGTAAGATTTTGGCTTTGCAACCAGAATAGAATTTAATTCATTCTCAAAGTTGCCTTCATCTTGGGTTCTGGTATTTAGTATTTTAATACTAAAGACCTCCCTCCCCACAAACCACACAGAATTCCCCAGATCCACTCCCTAAATAACATTTGCACTCTGTTTTCAGAGAAAATATTTCATTTTAAGTTTGTTTTAGCATTCAAAAGGAAACTGAAATGGAATTTATCTGCAAATTCATCACTGTGTCGGCATTTTCTTGGCTGGTCACAATCAGGCTATTCGTATAATTGACCATCTGAATTCTCACTGCGTTAATTTATTCAGAGAGGGATTTCTGAATTAAGAGCAGAGAGAGATTTCTGAATTAAGAACATGTTTTTCAAAAGACCAAGACTTTTAAAAACAATATTTTTTTATTCTTCCCAAGACTCGGACATGATATATCTATACGTTCTATACTATATTTTAGAATGTCTGTATGTATGTCTGTCTGCTATAGAAATGAACATGGGGTCACACCGAGTGTCCAAAATGGGTCTACTAGGAGTACTTTTTTATAGCGGAGGCCATCGTCACGTTTAAAAAAGTGTGTGGGGTGGGGGTGTAGGGGGGCACGTAAAGTTTTGACCCAAATTTTTTTTACCAATATATGTCTTCAAAGGGGTCTACTAGGGGTATGTTTTTATCTGGAATCTAATGGTGAGGTTTAAAAAAGTATCGGGGTGGGGGTGTAGAGGGGCACCAAAAGTTATGTCCAAAAATTTTTCTCACCGATATAGGTTTTCAAAGGGGTCTACTAGGGGTCATTTTTTATCAGGAATCTAATGGTGAGACTTTGGCGTGTGGAGCTGTGCTGTTTTACGGAATGGAGTTTAAATTTAACATATGGATGTGTATGCCTGCCGTGCTTGTAGTTGGCTGGAATCGTCATCGGCTTAGTTTACACCCTGGTTGGCTTTCTGTTTTTTCTCTTCATACATAATTCTCTTATTCTTCGATACATCAGACTTTAATGAGCATAGATTAAACAATATATATGTAACCTTTTGACTATTATTGATCCTGTTATATTGTAACATTGTAAATGTTGTATGTGGAAACGACCTTGTATAAGCTTTTTAGCTTTCTGTTGGATCTACCCTCTCTTATGTATAATTTATAGTATTTAGAAATATTCTGAATAAATATTGGTTAAACTAATGGTGAGGTTTAAAATAGTGGGGGTGAGGTGGGGGTGTAGAGGGGCACCAACAGTTATAATACTCTCCTCAGCCCGAGCAACGCCGGGTAACCCTGCTAGTACATGTTATATAATATAATTCAAAAACGACACATTTAAATATAAACACTGTTAAAGAATACTGTAAATCAATTCAACTTTTTGAAATGCTAATATTATTATTCATTCAAATGCTAATATGTTATAACATCTTTCCGTGAGTTTAGTGCAAACAATGATGATGGCTGAATAATGATTAGCCAAATCAATTAATAAATGCAAAATTAAGACTTTTGAATTAACTCCTTTGACTAAAACTTCAATTTTGTTGTTGAGTTGAAATGAGAACAAATTTGAGAATAAATCACATTGTTCTTATAACATTTTTTTCTGCTGAATGCAAAAGCAATCTGGAAATGGAATATTTTCCCTGAAAATAGTATCTAAATGTTATTTGGAAGAGCTTCTAGGGAAAATCTGAGAGGTTCTGGGGGGTTTTGGAATCTAGGAGAAAAATAGTAAACATCAGAACCTCCCAGAACGGCTCAGACAAAAGCATCTTCGAACATAAATTTATTTATATTTATTGGTGTTTTTTAAGGTCACATATTTAAGGTCTGCACAATGACTAATCATGACCATGACAGTTTTACAGGTGGAGGAAGCCGGAGTACCCGGATAGAACCACCGAGCAACTGTCAGCTCCCCAACATACAAACTCCACACAAGCAGGGTTAGCATTGGCTGAAGACAGGTGCACCATCGACGTGCAGTACGCCTTAGTGCTCAGCGCCACACATGGGCAATGGGGGTGAAGTGTCTTGCCCAAGGACACAACGAGGTTGCCGCAGGTGGGTCGAACTTAAATTCACTTCTACCTTGGTTGCGAATGCTTACGACACACTGGAAATGAAATATTTTCTCTAAAAACACTCTGCAAGTAATTTAGAGGGGGTTCTGTGCAGTGCTTGGTGTTCTAGGTGGTTCTGGTATTTAGGAAAGCAGCTTCCTTTTATTAAAATGAATAAGATTTTGTCAGGTTCTGGTGCATGGAGATTGTTCATAGTACTTATTGCTGTCTCTACTTTAGGTCAAGTTATGTCACTATTTTTAGTTTTGGTTCATTTTCTGAATCCATTTTGGGTTACCCATTAATTTACCAGTAACATTACTGACAACATCAGATTAGAGTTGAAACGGTTAACCGATTAATCAATGATCAACATCTTGATCGTTCCAAAAAGTAATTGATCGATTAACTGTTACTTTTGAATTACTGTATTATATAGGTTAACAAAGGAACAAACTTGCTCCAAAACAGGCAAACATTGTCACTGGGGCTAGGGTAATTGTAATTTGTAATTGTAATGAGTGTAATTAATTACATGTTTTCAAAGTAATTGGGTGTAATGTGTAATTGAGACCTTTGTCAATTACATGTAATTGAAAAGTAATTAATTACATTGGAAAATACCATGTAATTTCAATTACTTTCTATTACATTTAGTCACAAACATGAGTGTAAAGAATCTTTACATCAAAATTCAAAACTGAATGACACTTTTCTAAAAAATCTTTCCATTTCAGGAAACTTTATCATTATTGTTTCAACACTTCCATTACTGCACAACTTTATGAACAACGGAGTTAATGTAGAACTACTCAATGGAGTGATAGAAAGATTATGTGTGGCCTCCCATATTATTATTATAAATTTTGGATTCATGGTTGAGGCCACTTTTTCAAGTTTCAAACTTACTGCTTTTTGGTACTGGATTTGAAATAAAAAGTCCAATTCCATTTACTTTTTTCTTTATTTTAAACGAAAATTGTCAAGTATTATTAAGTAAAATAGATTGAATTTCAATTGTCTTCACAACCTGTTACATAGAAACTGTTGAAAACTTTGTCTTTATTGGTGGCTTTGTTTGAGCTAAACTGATTTGATACCTTTAAACAATACAGTTAGCTGCCTTTTGTCTGACCAGCTTCAAGGAGATGCAGTGGAACATAAAGGCTATCTTGATCTTAAAACAACATGACAAGCATGATATTTCTCTGTATTTATTAAGAAAGATTATTTATGAGCTCCTTATGTGAAGTATTAAACAGATTTGTTATAGTTTCCCCCCAAAACATACAAATCTGATAACATTGACAGTGACATGCCTGCTAAAAAGGTTAAATCTGATGTACATGAACAATTGGAATCCACAGAGGACATCTTTAGTTTTATGAAAAAGCCACAAAACAAACAATTAACTGAAACATAATCTTTGACTGAGCTTAATAATTATATAAATGAACGCTGTATTTACATGTCATGCAGTCCACTGGATTATTGGAAAATATAGTAATAATAACACATAGGCCGGCTGCTGATTTGTCGCAGTTCTCGTATGAGAAGGCCTTGGTTACCCATGTTCTACCAACTGCCTCCCTATTCCCATGCTTCTTCTCTCCTCCCAACACTCGGAGACGAACTGCTTGATGACATCCCTTGCCCCATTCTTCCCAATCTCTTCGATTAGTAGATTAACCCTCTCCTTTGAGTCGCCCCCTAACCACATGTCCTTCATTCTCCCATCCCACTTCCCCATTATACTCCCTGTGTATCTTGTTCTTTTCGACCAGTATTTTGCACATTCTATTTGAAAGTCTTCCAGGGTCTCCACCACGCCCAAGTTACACATCTGGCACTCCTTTTCACTGTTTTTCCCAATTTTTCCCCTCAGCTCCAGGGACCGCGACCTCAGCTTGAACAACAGTGACCCCCCAAAGGTGCCATCAAGGTACTCTTCAAAACCAGGCTTCTCTTTATCACGCAGGCCACCCAAAGATCTCTTTGATTTTATCCCCTCTCGCCAATTACGGTTACAATCCTCCATGACCCTTTTTCTGACGATCTTTTTGCCCTGGTTTGCCCCAACGTCAAGGTCCGAGATCTCCAATGAGTAGTTTTCTACTAGCTCCCTCACTTGGACCATCCACCCCGTCTTGATAATTGAGTTGAAAGTTCTCAGGAACATTACTTTACACCATCGGCTATCGGGGAGATTTACCAAATAATTAAGTTAACCGAGTTTCAATAGGTCTATCCTGTCCTTGATCCTCATCCACCCAAGCTCACCCCTGATCGCTTCTAGCACTGCGGCATTACTCGAGCCTGTTATCCATCGGCCTGCATCGTTCTGCAGGATTTCCAAGCTCTTAACAGCTGTGTGGTTTAGGGGTACAACTTCCGTACCATATGTTATACTTGGCAGACCCACCATTTCCCAAATAGTTTTCCCCACGAAAACCTTATTGAAAATGTTCCTCCCTATAAGTTTCATTTGGTTAAGGATTCGCTTCCCCTTCAGAATCAATTAGTTGTGTGGTTTCGGTAGATGCCTCTTCCTGTGATGTTTATATTTACGAACTTCTAATTATCCCATATTTATCATTTCTGGCAGTTACCTCTCATTCTGCCTACAGCTCATTCTGCCAACACTTTTCTAAAAACCAATTAACACCTTTCTAGGGGATTAACAAAACACATACATACCCAGAAATAAAATGGATTGGACCACAAATCAAGACACTGACCACTGATTGCAAGTCAGTTAATCAAAACAGTAATTACTGCAATGATTGCACATGAGTTTATTTGCTTATTCTACTATTATTTCATTGTTTTTTGTATTTTGTTTGTAGTTTTTTCTTTTGATATGTAGTATAACTAGAGAGATTTTCAGGACTCAAGAGAGAATTGTTTCAGTGTTTGAATAAATAACTGACTGCAAACAAAGTAATACTAAATGCATGTTCTTAGAAAAAAGCAAAATTACTAAAAACTAGCTTCATTTTCTTAGCATATATATAAGATTCATAGACAAGGTTCATCAGTAATCTTTGCACTATGGCAGGAATACACAGAGTAGAATTTATAATCTCTCAAGCTGGTGGTCAACAGTTTCTTTTTGATGGGTTTAGGTATCGTTTAAATGTACACCAAAAGTCAACAACTCACTGGAAATGTGTATTTGGTCATTGCAAAGGTCGACTCAGTACAGTTGATGATTTTGTGAAAAACGTAACAGAGCAAAAACATCCTTGAATGGAAATGCCTCATGTTTTGAGACTGAGTAATATGAGAAACTGTACCCGTGAAGAGGTAACACCAATGCAATAAATCTACAGAGAAGAATTGGACAAGATGACAGAAGACGAAGCTGCTATTAATCTCCTTTCACAAGTATAGACTCTGGTCTTTATAGACATCGCCGAAAAGAGATACCAAAACTTCCAGCAACTCTGGCAGAAGTGAACTTACAAGATGAATGGAGTCTCACAAAGAATGGAAGAAGATTTCTTGCAATTGATAATGGGTCTGGTGACAAAATTCTGTTTTTTGCTATAGATGAGATGTTGTGTACGATGCAGGAAGCTTCAGTTTTATTTCTGGATGGAACATTTTATTCATGCCCTAGCCTGTGGAATCAACTATATGCAATACATTGTGTGTCTGGTAATACAATGTTCCCTGTAGCTGTCGCTTTGATGCCCAATAGGCAGAAAGTGACTTATGTACATCTTTTTAATGAACTGTGTGCTGTTGTGAATGAAAAGAATGGCTCTGTTTTATTTCCAGAAACTATTCAAACAAACTTTGAAGGGGCAGTGATAAAGGCCATTGAGGAAGTATTTCTGGACACAGAAGCTCGTGGGTGCATGTTTCATTTCAGTCAGTGTATATTGAGGATGGTGCAGGGACTTGGGCTTGCACAATTATATCGGACCAATGAAGGTGTGCAATGTTTAGTGAGACGAGCAGCGTGTTTGCCACTGTTGCCTGTAGACCACGTACAGGATGTGTGGATTGAAGTTGTTATGAAAATAGGAGCAGTCTATTTATTACAAGGGAGTTTAGCTTTTATCAGTGTAGAAGTAATTAGATTATTTATTGAAAATTGTAGGCAGATTGGGTGTAGGCAGAATGAGCTGGAGGCAGAATGAGCTGTAGGCAGAATGAGAGGACACCTTTCTGGCTATACAATATTTGACTGTGCTTGTCTCTTCAGCCCCAGTGGAAAAGCTTTTCAGTATTACAGGAAAGGTATACAAACCAGATAAATGTTCCTTAAAGGCTGACACTTTTCAGATTTTAATGATGATAAAATGTAATAACCATATACCCCACTGTCGGAAGTGAAAGCAATGTACATTTGGTTGTATTTTTAATAATTTACAACTTGTCATGGCAAGAAATAGGCAATATGTATTTTTGGTTTCTATTCTTTTTCTTACAGTAGTTCCTTGGGAAATGAATAAAATGTGTGTGTTATTTTTTCCTTAACTGTTTTCAGTTGATTATGTTGGAGTGTAACCCCTCATAATTCCCACAACATTTATCCCAGTAATCATGTTCTGAAATTAAGAATCAAGCAATTCTTAATTCCATTACAATAGGGAGTTTGGCTTGAACATTTTTCACTTCTTCAGTAAAATTATGCATTTTCCCTGTTAACAATAGCAAAAAGCAAAGTTCATACATACACATACTGGTTATGAAGCTTTCTTTTAAAGAAATATTGCCAAAGTAATTAAAAGTAATTGAAAAGTAATTAATTACATTTCATGAAGTAACTGTAATTGTAATTAATTACTTTGAAATTAAAAATAATTGTAACTGTAATTGTAATTGGAAAATTAAAAGTAATTGTAATTAATTAGATTTACATGTAATTGACCCCAGCCCCAATTGTCACACTGACTCACATCAATTATATGAGACAGAGTAAAGCATGCAAGTTACTTGCTGACATACTTGTTTACTTGCATGATCATCATACTGTATCAGTAACTGGAAATGGTCATTCTTAACCCTTTACCTATTGCGGGTAGCAGACGATACTTGCAAAATAATTTCATGAATTACTAAAAACGTTCAATTTTTGTCTCAAAAACATAGCTTATGACCCCTCATTGGAACGAGCTTGTTCCAATGAGGGGTCATCAGCTATGTTTTTGAGACAAAAATTTAAAACATAATAAATTTGAATGGAGATTTTTGTATATAGGCCTAGTTGGTTTTGTTTGTTACATTGGGTAAAGGGTTCATGCTGTAAATGATCAATGGTATGGCAGTTATTCAGATATCTATTTGGCACAAGTGATTAATCGGTTAACCAAGGTTAATCCATGTGATTAATCAATCAAGATTAACCATTTCAGCTCTACATCATTTACTTTCTTCTCCAAATCACAGTCAAAATTGCATTTCAATAAGTATTTTCTGTAGGTCTAGAGAGATTTCACTGTTGTTCATGGCATATTTCTTTGGTGAAATTTCCAAAGTTGCACAGCATTTTTTTTTTCTTTTCTAGTTTTCTGATTATACTCCAAAATTCTTGTTGGGTTCAATTATTTAATGCATCACAAAGTTTAAATTCCAGCAAGTGCTTGGCTTCATCAATGAGATCAAGTTCTGACAGATCCTGTTTGAATTACATCCAAACCATCCTCTGGACAAACAATCCTACAGCAATATGACCCAAACCAGCTGCTAATTTAACCTGAATTGTCCTTCACAGTGGCCAAACCATCCTCCAGCAATTTGACCCAAACCATCCTCCAGAAAAGGAGTAATTCTTAACGAAAAACAGAGCAGAAATAAAACAACACAAAATCTTTATTTATTTTTCTTTTATTTTCAACTTCAATTTATTATTTTGAAAATAAATATATATAAAAACATGTTGGAACTCTGAAATATACTCTAATAAAAACTAGATTGAGTTATTTGTGTGCAAAGCACACAATGGTGTTATCCCCGCATTTCCTTAGCAACACCTTAGCATAGTCTTAATGTTTCGAATTAATACCCAAGGAGCCTTTCGATGAAAACTGATTTTCTAACGATAAAAGTGGTTCCACTGGAACCACCTGGGGCAAAATCAAAATTCCGAAACCTTCATGCAGATCTAGAAATGTTACCTGAACACATTATCATAGTTTAAACGTTTCGAATTAAATACCCTAAGAGCCTTTTGATGAAAACTGATTTTCTAACAATAAAAGTGGTTCCACTGGAACCACCTGGGGCAAAATCAAAATTCTGAAACCTTCATACACACTTAGTGATGCTACATGAACACATTACCATAGTTTATATGATTCAAATTAAATATCCTAGAAGACTTTCAATGAAAACTGATTTTCCAATGATAAAAGTGGTTCCACTGGAACCACCTGGGGCCAAATCATAATTCCGAAACCTTCATACACATCTAGAGATGCTACCTGAACACCTTAGCATAGTTTTAACATTTCGAATTAAATACCCTAGGAGCCTTTCGATGAAAACTGATTTTCTAACGATAAAAGTGGTACCACTGGAACCACAGGGGGCAAAATCAAAATTCCGAAACCTTCATGCACATCTTGAGATGTTACCTGAACACATTAGCATAGTTTAAACGTTTTGAATTGAATACCCTAGGAATCTTTCGATGAAAACTGATTTTCTAACGATAAAAGTTGTTCCACTTGAACCACCGGGGGCCGAATCAAAATTCCGAAACCTTCATGCACATCTAGAGTTGCTACCTGAACACATTAGCATAGTTTAAACGTTTCGAATTGAATACCATAGGAGCCTTTTGATGAAAATTGATTTTCTAACGATAAAAGTGGTTCCAATGGAACCACCGGGGGCAAAATCAAAATTTCGAAACCTTCATGCACATCTAAAGATGTTACCTGAACACATTAGCATAGTTTAAGCATTTCGAATTAAATACCCTAGAAGCCTTTTGATGAAAACTGATTTTCTAACAATAAAAGTTGTTCCACTTGAACCACCGGGGGCCAAATCAAAATTCCGAAACCTTCATGCACATCTAGAGATGTTACCTGAACACATTAACATAGTTTAAATGCTTCGAATTGAATACCCTAGGAGCCTTTCGATGAAAACTGATTTTCTAACGATAAAAGTGGTTCCACTGGAACCACCGGGGGCAAAATCAAAATTCCGAAACCTTCATGCACATCTAGAGATGTTACCTGAACACATTAGCATAGTTTAAATGTTTCGAATTGAATACCATAGGAGCCTTTTGATAAAAATTGATTTTCTAACAATAAAAGTGGTTCCACTGGAACCACCGGGGGCCAAATCAAAATTCCGAAACCTTCATGCACATCTAGAGTTGCTACCTAAACACATTAGCATAGTTTAAGCATTTCGAATTAAATACCCTTGGAGCCTTTCGATGAAAACTGATTTTCTAACAATAAAAGTGGTTCCACTGGAACCACCGGGGGCAAAATCAAAATTCCGAAACCTTCGTGCACATCTAGAGATGTTACCTGAACACATTAGCATAGTTTAAGCGTTTCGAATTAAATACCCTAGGAGCCTTTCGATGAAAACTAATTTTCTAACGATAAAAGTGGTTCCACTGGAACCACCGGGGGCAAAATCAAAATTCCGAAACCTTCATGCACATCTAGAGATGTTACCTGAACACATTAGCATAGTTTAAACATTTCGAATTAAATACCTTAGGAGCCTTTCAATGAAAACTGATTTTCTAACGATAAAAGTGGTTCCACTGGAATCACCTGGGGCAAAATCAAAATTCCGAAACCTTCATGCACATCTAGAGATGTTACCTGAATACATTAGCATAGTTTAAACATTTCGAATTGAATACCCTAGGAGCCTTTCAGGGTGTGACGTACGTACGTACGGACGGACGGACGGACGGACAAACAGACAGACAGACGGCCGGACGGAGATCACGACAATATCCCCGCATTTTTGAAAATGCAGGGATAATAATGATCAGGTTTGAAAATTGACATTGAAAAATTAGTAATTTCATGTTATGTCAGGCTGTTATGTGGGTTGTTTTTATAAATATTATTTTTTATCGGACGGAGATCACGACAATATCCCCGCATTTTTGAAAATGCAGGGATAATAATGATCGGGTCTGAAAATTGACATTGAAAAATTAGTAATTTCATGTTATGTCAGGCTGTTATGTGGGTTGTTTTTTATAAATATTATTTTTTATTGGGTGTTGAAAGTACCAAAGGCAATACTTTCAATAAGTGGCATCAATACTTGATCATGTTTCTGAAAAAGCACATATTATTATTCCTATGTTAGCTACTGGACATAAGCACACAATTTGCTGTTTTTGGTTAGCTACATGTATGACAAGCAAGGTGCCATTAACAGATGTTGATACTTTTAATACCTGATTACAAAATAATATTTATGAACAGGCACACAATTGGCCATTATTCTTGAGTTCCAAATAAAAGTACAGGGGAATAAAAGTACCGGGTGCCGGATGGAACATTTATCAAAATTAAATAAAAGTACAGACCCAAATAATAGTACTGTTTCAGAGTGGATATCCATTGAGAGGATGAGAGAGTAATGCTAGTTAATTATATCTAAAAGCCAACTTATTTTCCAGTATTGCAGTTAGTTTTATCAACTCCTTGCATGCTGCTGGTGGATAATCCTGCCCATGACAAGATTTCTCTTGCCACAGAAATAAGTATAAGTTTGGTACATTTAATCAAATTTTACTCCTGTAAACTGTATGGATTTTATCACCAATGATTTCATGAGTTATATTTAGATGAATTTTTCATTCAATCTAGACATGGCTGCTTCAGAGCAGCATTGACTAGATTTTGTGAAAAATATCTTGAAAATACTCAGCTGGTTAAGAGTTCAAGAAAACTAATAGGCGCTTAGGCATCACGATTACAACAATGAATACACTGTGCTAAACAAACTAGAGGTACTGTGAGCAAACTCACAAAGTGATACCCCCCCCCCCCCCCCACGCCTGAAATGTATAAGTTAGATTATCTCCCCTTGGAAATGTCAGAACGGAATTATATTGCTTCATGCACATCTTCATATGGAGTTTTTCCATTGTGCAAAGTTTCATGAAAATTCTTCAAACGGTTTAGGAGGAGTTGTGCTTACAAGGATGGACAGACGGTATAAGTTAGATTATCTCCCCTTGGAAATGTCCGAACGGAATTATATTGCTTCATGCACATCTTCATATAGAGTTCTTCCAGTGTGTAAAGTTTCAAGAAAATTCTTCAAACGGTTTAGGAGGAGTTGCGCTTACAAGGATGGACAGACGGATGGACAGGGTGATTCCAAAATACCCCCCAAACTTTGTTTGCGGGGGGTATAAAAACTATCACACAATCTAGTGAAGATTTACTAATTTGAAGGTCTCCTCCCTGTGGGAACTTACTGGGAAGGGCAATTTTAATAAACATAAGGACCCAAATAAGGTGCATACAGGGTGTAATAATTCCCAAAAATTAATAAACATACATGTATGTTTAACAGGAACACAAGAGTAGTTAATATTATGATAAGGTTCCAGTTCTAATGGATGAGGTCTGTCACTACAATATTAAAACAATATCAGAACTCTGGAGGGTGTTACAGTTTTTAAATGGCCCTAGAGAAATGAATAACAGCCTGAGGGTTTATTAGCGGCCGGAGATGTAATCGAGGGCCATTAATAAGCCAGGGGGTGGGGGGAGTTGTTATTCAGTCCCGAAGTGCCATTAATAAACCGGGACGTCTGACAAAAGCATGTTATTCTATTATTACCACAACTGGAAGCAGGCAGCGGGCTGTTAATGAATTCTGTTTTCATTAGCAGCCACCGCTCACTTCCAGTTGCATGACAGTTGAATTACTGAGATTTACCTCCCCACTAAACTCTGTTAATATACTATAGAACACCCGCTGAAGTGGTAATAATGGGTAATAATTCAAATAATAAACACTGAGCGGCAGAGAATGATTGACATCTAATTAATTATAGTACTATACTCAACTTATGTTTACGTAATCATCAATCAAGAAAATAGCCTCTACTCGAATAAAACCATAAAAAATCAAGAAAATGTATAAAAAAAATTTTGGCAAAGGTTATCCAACACGTTTGATGACTATTATTTTGACATATTTACAAAAAAATGTTCATTTTCTATATATATTTCCACAGGAGCACGGAACTTTGGATCCAATAGTGGCCGGTTCGAGACAAAATGTAGCGGCCGGGCTGGGTCAAATGGTTTCGCTGAACTAAATATTTTAATTAGAGTTACCCGCCTTGAAATGTTGCACTCGGAAAGATGCAATCTCTAAAAATAAACAGCCTTGGGAAAATATATTATTTCATTAAACATTTGAAACATTCTATTGACATCTTGCATCATTGTTTTCTATTCCTGATAAAAAAGAGGGTGATTTGATGACTTTTGGACCTGAAAAATACAATTTACTTTTTGTGTGTTTTTGTTGGGAATTCCCTGAAAAATATCTGTATGTGACCGGTACTTCCCTTCAAGTCATTTTTTTCTCTTATTTGTTGCATGACCCCTTGTTTTCAGGTCAGAAAATGATGTCCGAAGGGCTATACTTGACAAAGATATTTGAATGCCAAAATTAAAGTTATGCAATCATATTTTTTTTCGACTGAACGTTATAATGGTGGCCTATGGGAAAATATTTAGTTCTGTGATACCATTACCAAATTGCAGAGGACGGTTTGGCTGTATTCGGCCTGTTCAAACTTGATACGATTATTAGGATCTGATCTGCAATGCCATTGGCATTTAAATTTGAGTCATTTTTTGTTTATTTTTAATTTAATCTTTTCATCCCAATGTGGTTTGGAGAAGGTAGTTACAGTTTGAAGTTCTATGCGGTATCAAGACAACATGTACCCACAGCAACTCGTACCAGTCAAGTCGTACCCAAAATTGGACGACTCATACCCATTTTCAGCTGGACAACTCGTACCCAAGGTTGGACAACTTGTACCCACAGTTGGTCAACACGTATCTGGTCTTTAATTGTATGGGCGAAGGCGAATATTGGCTGAAGGACTTGAGAAGATGAGTGTCTGCTTTCAATGGGTGCGCATAAAGGCAAAAACTTTCCATTTTCAGCATTTATCTCAGCAGAACAGTCTGAACAGACTTCGCCGAAAGTCAATTTCGTCGGTATGAACATTTCATCAAGAGAGGAATTCAAAGGAAACAGGAAATATTTAAATTATATATTAATACAGTGGTGTAGATACGGGAGACGACCCCCCCCCCCCTCCCCAAAAAATTGGGTAATCTTTGGCTCTTCGTTAAACGTCTGAGGGCGATGAAGGCTATGGTTTTCACCCTGATAATTTGCAGAGCCTAGGCCTAGATGCAAGGCCTTTTAGTTTTTTCCAGTACTCTATTTCTCAATATTGAAACACAGAAACCGGGTGTCGGGGTTTGTGGGGCATGAATGGGTCCAGGTCTTTTCGGCCTTGGGAACATTCGGACCCAGGTATTTTTCTGGGAACATTCAGCCTCAGTCGAGGCCGAATGTTCCCCCTAAAACGGAGGCCGAATGTTCCCAGGCCGAATGTTCCCAGGGCCGAATGTTCCCAGGGTCGAATGTTCCCAGGCAGAATGTTCCCCGAGGCCGAAAAGACCTGCTCCCTCATTCACGCCAGTTCTCGTACAAATACGATTGCAGACTTCCAGGAACCACTGGTGCCTGCTTTCAACAAAGTACGGTCAATGAATATATGTTTCCTGTTCTGTGTCTCACAGCCGTCATTTAGATGTAAAATTTGTGTATATTTCATTCATAATCGTGGAATATCTCACGAAGGAATTTCAAAGTAAACTGATTTCCATTACTATTATAGCACCTTAAACGCATCAAACAAAAGCAAAAACCCCGCTTCTATAGTTCTTAGGACATTAACTGCCTTCGCCCATACAATTAAACGCCAAGTACAAGTTGACCAGCCATGGGTACGAGTTGTCCAACCTTGGGTACGAGTTGTCCAATTGTGGGTACGAGTTGTCCAGCTGAAAATGGGTACGAGTCGACCAATTTTGGGGTACGACTTGACTGGTACGAGTTGCCGTGGGTACGAGTTTTCTAGAAACCTTCTATGTCTATACTATTATTGGGGTAAATAGTTGAACCCAGCGGCAGCAGTTGCGCGAAAAAGAGGGGACATGTAGGTCGATGCCGTTAAATAATCTTATCAACAACTCTCAAAACATAATTGTTTCCTGAAACATGCAACTAATGCATTTTCAAACCTCGGTATAAAATTCACTGAACGCAGAATCATTTCTCTCCTCCCCAACGCTGTTGTTTGGAAATTCATCCGACATTTTTATTTTCAAAATTTCCTCACTGAAATTAACCATTCAAGGGAGGTAATACATAATTATGAGATGTCATTTAGTCGAGGCACTGTTACATCTTTGCCACACCGTGGGTGGAGGACAAGGGCATTGACTGATCGATATCGTCCAAGACATGTACACAAACAGTCAATGAGGGTCGAAAGGGGATTACCACAAACCGTCCCTGCGCGCCTTGGGCGCGCGAAACAATTCCGGTCAAGATGGCGGGTGTACACGGAATCCAAATGACCACCACATTATTTTTGATTATAAGATCTTTACTATCAGTTTCGGAGGTTCCTGTGTCTCCTGATGAGCCAAACATCCTACGCTCGAACGAGATCTCCATCTCTGAACCGCAACTCAAAATATTTGCCATAAATGAACTGAACTTAAGTCCAGCAATTGAACTGACCACACAAAATGGCGGACGGTAATCGGAAAAAAGTAACAGGAAAAAAAGTAACAGGAAAAAAAGTAACAGATTTGGGTAGGAAAAAAAGAAACAGGAAAAAAGTAACACTTTCTTATTTTTATAAGGTAAAAAAGTAACAGATTTGGGTAGGAAAAAAAAAACAGGAAAAAGAGTCACACTTTCTTATTTTTATTTCATAAAAGTGATAGATTACTTAATTATGATTTAGTTATATTATTGAAACTAGTTAGATTATTACATATCAGTATAAGTACTACTTACAGTACGTGGAGAGTGGATTGTAACGAAATCACCCGCGGAGTGGAGTTATCACCCAAGCTATAACTTTCAAATTTTGTACATATCGACAAAAAACACAAGCAATGTTTCAGCCAATGGACCTCCGGGTTTAACCCGGAGGTCCATCGGCTGAAACTTTGCTGGTGCTGGTTGTGCTTTGCAACAAATTTGCAATTATTGCACGGGTGGAATCTCCACTCTGCGGGTGATTTAGTGATAATACACTCTCCACGTACTGTAGTTATAAAATAATTTAACAAACTTAATTATGATTTAGTTAGATTATTACATATCACACCTTGAAACTAGTTGGATTATTACATATCAGTATAAGTACTACATAGTACATAGTTATAAAATAATTTAACAAACTTAATTATGATTTAGTTAGATTATTACATATCACACCTTGTGTAATCTAATATTACTGTTGAATAATTGTATTGGTCAGAGCTTGCTCTTTTTGAAACCATTAGATAGTTTTCCAGACTGATGGGTGCTGGTGGCCAACAAGATTGCAGAACTTGTTGTTCCAGCCTTCACATGCATTATTTGTACGAGATTCGCCATCCAGCGTAGCACTATTAACATTCCATGTAGCTGGAGGATAGGCTGGAGGAGATAATCTAAGTCGTAATGGTGCCAACACATCTGAAGGTGCGGCGCGAGGTTGCCTGTATCTACCAGTGACATAATTTTCATCAAAATACCTCAACAGTTCCTCGGCTTCTTCTGGAACAATGTCTTTGAGGTGATTCATACCATCACGCACATCCGAAACTGGCAAGAATGCAAGTGCATCCAGTTTCCCACAAAACAGTCTGAAGTCTGCATCATCCCGATACAACTGCACTAAACCTAAACTCTGCACTCTGCGCCAAGTGCTTTGTGTCAGATGGTAGAAACAACCTCTACTCTGTACATGTCTACCAAACACAGCATTCACAGCTCGTAACACACCATCTTCAAAATCAGTCACAACAGTATTTACATTCAAGTCAATATTTAGCTCAGTCAGTTTATCTACAATAGCTTGAAACAGAGTTTTATAGGAAGTACGTGTCTTTCTCTGTAATATAGCGTATACACAAGATAAAAAACTGTCATGAAACTTAACCCTAACAACATAAATTTGCTGAAATAGTGGAGGAGCCATTGCAAAATTACCGTCCATAAATAAAGTACTTGCACTGCTAAGATAATTGAGTCCACTATATGTTGCAAATGCAACCACACGCTCACTTGCATCAGGTCCATTATCAAAGAAAAGGAATTGTTCAGAGTCTGATATTTTCTGAAACTCTTCTGGAATGGTCAGCTCAGACAGACTTTTGGGGACAGGAGGACTTCTTCTGTGGTATCTCAGACTCCGTTTGGCATTATCTAAGTCTGGCAGCATCAACTTGACTTCACTTTCAGCATTTGAAACAGCTGTTGCGAGGATCTGTGATGGCTTATCTAAGGAAGAAGCTGCTTGTTTTCGCATTTCATTTCTCAATTTGGTATATGCGATACTGACATTTTCTGGAGGATGGTTGTGTTGTCTAACTATTTCTGGGTTGTTGAAATCTGTAGTAGTACAGAGACTTGCACGGCAGTCTGATTTAGCACGTTTAGTGCATTTCCACCAGACCTTGTTCTTCCTTCTTACAGATACAGTGTACATGAAACCTTCATGACAAAGTTTTTTGCCCCTCTTATTACTCTCAATGACTTCCATGATGACTCAAGAACATTTAATGACTAATTCAAACTGCTGTCCAATATATAGTTTGCTGTGTGTTTATTTTTTCAAGAACATTGTTGTACATCAAAGAAGAGAATTCATGAAAGTAGCCACACTTGCTTGTGTTTATTTTTTCAAGAACATTGTTGTACATCAAAGAAGAGAATACTTGAAAGTAACCACACTTGCTGTGTGTTTATTACAATGTGTGTTCATTTGTTTCAAGAACATTGTTGTACATCAAAGAAAGCATGATGGATATCCTTGTAACAACATTGTCATAGCACACATGATCTCCAATTACAAAATAATTAAAAAAATAAAAAATAAAATTATTATTATAATTATTATAATGAAAAATGAAATAATGAAAAAACACTGTTACTTTTTTTCCTGTTGTATTATTATAATTGTTACTTTTTTTCCTGTTTCTTTTTTTCCGTTTCTTTTTTTCCTGTTACTTTTTTTCCTGTTACTTTTTTTCCTACATTCATGGCGGACATGAACAAAGAACAGTGAAGGCGTACAAGTGTAAACTGCCAACTACTACTTACCTTCTAGTGATTAACATCCTATTATGTGGACAATGTACTAACCCAGGGCCAAAAAGACATCCATGTGGAACCTGTAAACGTCCAGTGGCCAAAAACCACCGAGCGGTGCGCTGTGATCCATGCTTAAACTAGCACCATATAAAATGTGCTGATATTTCGCCACAACTATACAAACATTATAAATCTCTCGATAACTTCGGGTGGCAGTGCTCAACGTGTATAGAAAAAATAGCTTTCGTCTTCCCATTTAACGACTGTTCAATCTCCACAACAAACTCTGAAATCGATGTTTCATCGGAAAGTTACGAGTTCCCTTCATGCTCTGTCTTTGAAGAACTGTACGAAACACGAAAAAGACAGCCTACCAACTTCCTATGTGCCTATCTCAATATAAACAGCATGAGACACAAATTCGACGAAATAAGTGAACTCCTTACAAACCATACTGTTGATTTACTTTTTATTTCTGAAACAAAACTTGACAGTAGCTTCCCGGATGCACAGTTTAGTGTCGATAATTATCATCCATGGAGAGCCGATAGAACCATGCATGGAGGAGGCATAGCAGCATACCTCCGATCCGATCTGCCGGGCCACCATGCTAAAACCATGGACTTCAAAGATGTTGAATCCATATCGATTGAACTAAATCTTAACAATGCAAAATGGCTAGTACAGAGTGTGTACAGACCCCCAAATTTGACTGAAAACAATTTTCCCAAGGACTTTTGCCAATCTTTTAGTTTAAACAGTATTTATTGCAAAAAAAAACAAACGATAACAGATAAATTGGCAACATTAATGTGAATTCGGCAGTAAGCTGAAAGCTTATACAAGGCCGTTTCCACCTACACAAGATCACAAAGAAACGTCGATGACAATAGCAGGTATTAGTATCAAGTACAAACAGTTTATCTGCATTATACACGCGTTTGAATAGCGACAGTAACTAATCATGTATGGAAACAGTCAGGGATGGGTTGGGCTGCAAGAAAAGTTGGAAAGTGCAGGGTGAATGCATTCATTGCGTAGAGTTATTTATTTGTGTCTAAAGTCACACGCCTATGCGAAATGACTAAGCGTGACGTAAGATAGAAGTATAATCAAGGTAACTCCAATTATTTGCCCCCCAAGACGCCCATTTGGAGGACTTTCACCCAAGCAATGATAACAGAGTCACGGTTGATCAGTAGGGCTTCGCCTGTTTACCACTGTAAACAAGTGTAGCTTAATTTACAGGCATTCCCACGGAGATCATCTTGATATTAATTGTGGGTTAGTATTTATTATAGTAAGTATATAAAATGCTAGTACTACATTGGGGTTAATTAATGAATCGCTTACTTGATAAAATAAAGTCGTGTACCACTTCAAAGATAAGGCAGTTGTCGTCATTACTCAGGAATTCTGAACCGAATAGAAGTGTAGAGGAGTCCGCTCCAAACGGAAGGAGATTAATTGAATAATTACGAGCATCGGAGAAAATTGGACAATGCAGGAGAAAATGAGCGGGAGTCTCTTCCTCTCCACACTGGCACAGAGGGGTTGGTGATAAGAGGTTGCGATATAAGTGAAAATTGAGGTTACTACATCCTAGTCTCAATCTACAATGATATATTTGGGCTGTGCGAGATTTCGATCTACAGTAGAACCTTGGCGGTCGTCGGTTGCCATCGTTTAGAAAAGTCTTGAGGTTCGTCAATGATGAGTTTTCACGCACGGACAAGGGCAAATTATTCCATTGGTCAGTAACGCTGGGTATGAAGGAAGATTTATACAGCTCAGTCCGATAGAACGGAACACGGTGGTTTTGACCTGATCGAAGACTTAGTGAAGGATTGGTCGAGGAAACACGTGGCGGGATTTCACTGGAGATGTGCGGAGGAACCATACGGCGGTACATTTTAAAGAACTGGATTAACTTGTGTTTGTAGCGTCTATCTTGCAACGGTTCCCATCCTGTTTCCGTATAAGGTAAGGACTTACTAGCACTGACGGTTGCCCCAGTAATAATCCTTGCCGCAGCAATGTGGATTTTTTCCATTTCCTCCACTTTAGTTACAGAGCAATTATCCCAAACAGTATCGGCGTATTCAAGGAGGGGCCTGATAAAAGCAAAATATATTTTTTCTAACTACGGTCTAAGTTAAATTTATGCTTCCTAAGTAAGTCTAACCGAGACCAGGACTTTGCGCAAATATGGTCGATATGGTCATTCCATGCACACGTGCTATTTAATATGACTCCCAGATGTTTATGATTAACGACTTCAGATATCAAAGAACCGCCAAAGAATAATGGTGGATGGAAAGTAGGGCTACTTTTTCGAGATATTAGCATACTCTCAGTTTTATTTGGATTGAACTCTACCAACCATGTTTTAGCCCAATGTTCAATTGTTGCCAGATCTTGATTAATTATTGTCGAGGCTTGTTCGGGGTTTTCTATAATTAGATATAAAGAAGTATCGTCTGCAAATAGGCGTATACTGCTCAGAAGATCTTTGGTTATATCGTTGATATATATAAGGAACAGCAAGGGTCCGAGAATAGACCCCTGTGGAACACCTGCATTTATGGTTCTCCAGGACGATGTCTCAGACGATATCACAACTCGCTGCAATCTATCTGTAAGATACGATTTGAGGAACAGCAGAAGTTCTCCCGAAACACCAATACTTTCCAACTTGTGGATAAGACCTACATGCCATACTTTGTCAAAGGCCTTGCTGACATCACAGAAGACAACCCTAACTTCTTTGCCATCATCAAGGGCGTGACAAAATTCATCGTATATGTCAGTAAGCTGGAGGACTGTTGAATTACCGGGTGTAAAGCCTGACTGAAATTGGCTAAGAACTTTTGTCAATCAAAAACTCCCACAACCGTTTGAATACACATTTTTCAAGTAATTTTCCAACACAGCTAATCAAAGATATTGGCCGATAGTTCGTCACAGAATTGGAAGGGTGTGTTTTCAAAATCGGGGAGACATTAGCTTTTTTCCACAATGATGGGAAATACAAGTTGTTCAATAGTATATTGAATAAGATGGAGAGTGGCTCACATAAGGATGATTTGCATTCTTTTAGAAGACGCGGGCTAATTAAATCTGGACCGGATGCCTTAGAAATTTTTAACGATTTCATTGCTGTATGCACTTCATCACAATGTAAAGTGATACAATCAATAATTGCAGAAACACGTGTTGATGCGTATGGCAAGGAAGCATTCGAATCATCAACTGCTGAGATAGAACTGAAGTACTCGTTAAACACTTCAGCTTTCTCAACATTTGACGAGAATATTTGGTCGGAATGGGTGAGAGTAGGAATTCCAGAGTAACTGCTCCCGACTGCTGTTTTCAAGGTCTTCCGCCACTGTGATGACGGCGTTTTACTACTTATTAGCGTGGACTTGATTTTCGACAAGTGTAAAGCTTTGGACTTCCTTATAGCAGATACAACATTATTCCGTTTTAGTTTGTAGTTTGCCCAGGCATTCGGGGTATTGTTACGTTTAGCAATGCGATATAAACGTTTTCGCTGTCTGAGCAGTAATCTTATTTCATTATGCATCCATTTCGGCTGGTCTATTCGCGTGGTAATGAGTTTGTTAGGTATGTGGGCGGATGCAGTTTCAAGTATTTTGTCAGTAAACTTGGACACTATGTTGTCGAGACATGGGTCATCAAAGAAGGCATTCCAATCGGCATGGGAGAAGGCCTCATTCAACTTTTCATAATTACCCTGGGAATAAAGCCAAATTCTCCTCTTGAATGATAAGGTTGGTGGTTTCAAGAATTCTACTTCGAGTGAGATTGGACAATGGTATCGAATCATGTCTGGGATGATTGGTTCAAGGACCTCACAGGTTTTCATGTTTATTGAATCACTGAGAACAAATAGATCTAATAACGAAGCCGAAGTCTCGGTGAAACAAGTCGGCTCACTCACGACTTGTCTCAGATTGAAATAGCGGAGTATTTCAGAAACTCCACTTCTTGAGGGAGTCACTTGATTGTCATTAAAGTCCCCTGTTATAATTAGGTCGGCAATTGAGGAGTCTCGGGCCTTTTCAACGGATGCTGATATGGCTTCCCATGTTTCACGGTGACTGTTTGGTGGCCGGTAGAACACACCCAACAGTAACGATCTAGTTCGTTGTGTAAACACCTACGCCCAGAGGCACTCTGTGTTCGAATTATGTAGGTCTGGTCTCGGTCGAAATGATATTCCATCTTTGATATAAATAGCTACCCCACCTCCCCTTGTCGAACGGTCAAGTCGCAATGGCTCCTGAAACCCGTGAACAAGAATATCGGATGTGGAGTCATTATCATCCACCCATGTCTCAAACAAAGCCACGACATCAAATGATGCAAATTCATATTGGATAATGTCAACTTTGGGTTTTAAACTCTGAATGTTCAGATGGACAATTTTTAAGGTATTCTGGTTGTAATCGGAGTTGAGAGAATTTGAGCCAGGGTTAGTTTCAATATCACCAGACAGTAGAAGAATCTCAGTCACATTGAACAGCGAAATGACAAGGAGGGCAGAAAGTATCAGTACATGTACTTTCCTTATGAGTACAGTCGTTGAAACTTCAATGCTGTAAGGATATGAAGTTTCATCCAGAGGATTATCTAAGTGCGATATTAACAATTTATTGGACAGTCCAAAGAACAAAGTGACCACAACATTAAGGCTTTGATGCAGCCCAACCCCACTGAGGCGCAAGCAAAGATAGATTAGGACACAAATAGATCTCTTCTTCGATAAGAAGAACTTCGAACTCCTACAAAAAACTTTGAAGTTAAATGTACCAATCCAAGCACGATACGATTCAAGGGAACACATGGTGAGCTATTCGTAACTAAGTGACGCAGTTAAGGCAAATTGTTTCTTTATAAACAAGATTGTATTCAAGCTGGCAAATAGCGCAGATAATGTATGACAAACACTGTTATGCAATTGGAAGACAGTAGTAACTTATTTAAAAGTATGATAATAAACAAGATTTTAAAAAAATATATATATATAAAGAGTCAGGTAAGAACTATAAAGCACTACTGACTTGGATGATAAAGATACTGGGAGCTTGTGGGGGCAATGTCATTTTCGGGCAAGTCAAATGAATATTGACACGAATATCGTTTCCAGTACAAAAATGATTGCGAGTATCGATGGCGATTAAAGTTAAATATGATATATTTTCTTTGAGTAGATGACAGTGTCGAACAGCTTGGATATTCCTTTTCGTTAATGGTGATCAGGTAAAATTTAGCATTTACCATGCTGCAACACACGGAAAAAGCTTATATTGGATTTAGTTATGGCCAATCTTTTGATATATGTATTACAAAAGGGAGCGGGTCTTTTCGGCCTCGGGAACATTCGGCCTCGGGAACATTCGGCCCCGGGAAACATTCAGCCTGGGGCGATAGGTTTGATGACGAGTTCAAAGAAAAAGTACACAAATTTGTTCAAGACAACAATACAACGTTTAACGATGCTAACTTCAGCCAAACGCCCGAGGACGGGGATGGCCATGAACTCACGGAACCGATAAGCCAAGAAGAAGTGGCTAACACAATTAAAAAACGTAAGTCTTCTTCTTCCCCAGGAGGGGACGAGGTCTCATACAAAATCCTGAAACAATGTCCCAATACTTTTTTCGGTAGACTCACTAACCTCCTAAACTGCTGTCTCTCTAGTGGATACTTCCCAAAATGTTGGAAAGTAGCTACATGAGTCATGATACCCAAACCCGACAAGGATTTGAGCGAGCCAGCTAATTACCGCCCAATCAACCTACTCAGCTGTATTGGAAAACATTTTCGAACGGATTCTCACGACTGGACTCCGCAGCCATCTCGAATCAATCAGCTTTTTCAATAAGTGGCAAAGGGCATACAGAAGCCAAAGAGAGGGAATCGAGCATGTTTATAGACTGGTAGATTATATGAAAACGGCGTTCAGTCAAAATGAAATAGGAACCGCGCTATTACTCGACGTAGAAAAAGCGTTTGACTTTGTCTGGCACAATGGCATGAGATACAAACTAGCTAAAATGGGGCTACCTACCAAAATTCTAAGGATCATATCATCATTTTTATCTGATCGAAAAATCAAAGTGAGGGTCAACCGCGAAGTGTCAGCCGAGGTAAAACTCGAAGCGGGCACTCCACAGGGTTCGGTCCTCAGCCCGCTTCTATTTATAATATATGTGAATGACATTGACAAACTATGGAAGAACCATGTTGAACTATCTCAATTCTCAGACGACAAAGGAATGTGGACGGTCAGTAAGTCTGGAAACATAATACAAAACCGCCTGCAGGATACCATCCGCGAACTGCAAGACTGGTGCGCTCTGTGGCGCATCAAGCTAAATGCCACGAAAACACAAAGAATCACATTCTATAAAAACAAAGGAAAAAGCCTGTCCCTAATATTGAGCTTAAGCTTTACGATCATAAACTTGAAGCTAGTAATGAGGCAAAGTTTCTGGGATTCAACCTGGATAGCAGTCTCAATCTAAACAATCACATAAACTCAGTCACTGTCAAAGCCACTAAACGCATCAATTTCCTGAAAATGGTTAGAGGTAAAAATTGGGGAGCCAATAAAGAAATTCTCCTCAATCTTTACATATCATATATACGCCCAGTACTAGAGTATGGGGCCATAATAACAAGTAACCTGAATAAAACCAACATTGAAAAACTACAACGGGTCCAAAAATCATGCCTTGCGCGTGGCTCTGCGCAAGCCCACGTGGACATCGATAAAACAACTTCACGAGATCGCAAAAATAGACACTATAGCAATGCGTTTAAAAGGTCTTCAAAGCAAAACTCTAAATAGACTTCAAGACAGCGAATTAATAATAGAACCCAATGCGCATCGCGTCCTCAATAGGAAAACTAAATAATCTGGGGTGTGTCTATCGAAAGGGTTAAAGATTACATCACTGTGATGGGGTGAGCCAGGCAATCTGTGACCTAAATTTAGAACTGACTGCGGGTGACACGATACGCACGAAAGCTTGCCTCTGTTACCAGTGGGAGTTGCAAACAGCGAAGAAAATCACCACCTGCTGCCGGGTCTCCCCGTCCCTGAGATATAAATCTCGGGGAAAAAATGCTGGCTTCCCCATCCACATGTCACTGGTCGTCACGGGCGGAACAGTTGTAGATTAAAAACCGAATTGCTCTAATTTCCAGCTCTCTATCTTTTCTACCTCCTCTATCTCATCAGACACACGACCAAACTGAATGACAAACTATGAGGGATTGAAACAATCCTCATGCAAAGATGTACAGAAAACCTAACAAGACCAAGGCAAGGATTGAAACAATCTTGCCAGCAAACAGCCCTTTTAAGGGCTTTTTTTCAGATACCTCAAATCACATACGGCATCCTATCTCCCAGAAGGCTTGATGGATGACTCCCGGTTTTTTCAAACTAAACTGTTGGAGCTTTCTCCACTCCTTTTTTGTAACCGCTATGGTATTATACCGGGGCCGCTACCAAACCGGCGTTGCTGTTTGGTTTTCTTTTTTCTTTTTCCCTTAAAATTGCCATCGCACAACATTATATTCTGGCTCGCCACCATGGTGGGTCTCAAACCTCTACCATCGCCAAGCTGGAACCGAATAGAGCCCACTCTCTAATAGTCTTAATGGCGTTGAGGGATTGATCTTTGACAATCTATCACTCCAATGCAAACTGCCGGGAATTCTAACCGCGTGCATACCCCTTCAGACCCCATTTGAGGCAATAGGAAAGCTACGCCTGTGTGATCCAAGATCCAAGTGAAATAAAATAAGGCTAACCGGGTCGCAAGGGATTTTTAAATCCCACATCGTCCCAGGGCGCCTTCGGCGCGCTAAAACCTTTCATTCATCGGCATTGGAGCACACATATTGTCATTCTGTTATTCAAAACAGTGGATTTTACACAATGGATTTTATATTTCATTATTCATTATGGATCGGTCTCGTGCTTAATATATTTCGACTTTAGGAATAAAGGTAGGTCATATATATTATTCTTTAAAAAAAATATTCTGGAAAAACACCTAATATACAAAAAAAACACAACAAAATGAACTAAAAAAATATTTTTTAAAGTTATTTTTCAACTCCCAAACTCAGAAATGTTTTACCAAAAGTGGGAATATTCGGCCTCAAAAGTGGGAACATTGGACTGAGGCCGAATGTTCCCGGAAAAATACCTGGGGACGAATGTTCCCGAGGCCGAAAAGACCCGGACCCCTACAAAATATCATAACCTCATTGTTCTAGGCGATATCAATTATGACCTATTAACAGCTAAAAGTCAACCTTTGCGAATTGTTTGTGGTATTTTTGATCTGACAAATGTAGTAAAAAACCCAACCTGTTATCCAAAAAACACTGACCCAACATTAATAGATGTGATACTCACAAACAAACCAAACCTTACAGGTAAAATATGTAATATTAATACCAGTATTAGTGATGTTCATAACATAATAGCAGTTCAATTAAAGAGTAAGATCACTGTCAGAAAACAACTGTGGGTAACATATAGAAGCTTTAAAAATTTAAACATTGAAAATTTCTACACAGATCTTCAAAAGGAAATATTACCAGTTACAGAAGTACACACGGATGTAAATTCAGCATATAATCAATTTAAGAACACACTGATAGACATAATAAATAAACATGCACCAATCAAAACAAGAAAACCTAGATTATATACTGTACAGCGCCCTTTATGAGCAAAAGGTTGAGACAAGAAATTTACCACAAGAAAATGCTACATAATAGATACATATTAAACCGCACCAAGCAAAATTGGGAAAAATACAGAATACAAAAAAACAAAGTTACCAAAGTCAGAAAACAATCAATAAAAAATTATTTCATGGACAGATGTACAGGGGGACAAAATACACAAAATTTTTGGACAACTATAAAACCATTTATTACAAACAAAGGCTGTCATAAACAAGCAGATATTATACTAGAAGAACAAGATAAAATAGTTAGTAATCAAGTAGATGTTGCAGAAATCGTTAACAACTTTTTTGTAAACGTAGCTAAAAATATAGGGTCAAACAGCCGAAACATTGATGAAGACCACCCAAGTCTTCACGCCATAACAAAAAACAACCAACAAGATACATCTTTCACTTTTAAACCTGTAGATGAAGACTTCATTAACAAACAAATCAATAAAATAAACCCTAAAAAAGCAACAGGGTATGATAACATCTCACCCAAATTACTGAGACTAGCACAACCCATAATTATTAAACCCCTTACTACACTAAGTCTTGTAAACCTATCACTCACTACATCAAAATTCCCAGACGCCTTAAAAGTAGCACAAGTTAGACCATTACATAAAAAGAATAGTACCCTAGATAAAGGAAACTAGTAATTATTCTACCAGCACTATCCAACGTTTTTGAGAGATCCATTCACTCACAGCTCAGTGATTTCTTTGATGGGGTTTTCCACCCCTACCTCCCGCATTCAGAGCTGGCTATGGATGCCAAACAGCACTGCTGAGGGTCATTGAGGACTGGAAATTGGCACTAGACCAAAACAAGTTTGTGGGCTGCATATTGATAGACCTCTCAAAGGCCTTTGACTGTCTGCCACATAACCTACTAATTTTAAAACTAAAAAAATACGGACTTTCAGATTCAGCCACACAATTACTTTCGGATGATCTTAGACATAGAAAACAAAGTGTTAAACTAGGAAACACCACAAGCACCTTTTTCTCACTCTATAAAGGAGTCCCTCAAGGCTCAATATTAGGCCCAATCCTGTTCAACATCTCATTAACGATATCTTTCACTTCATACAACACTGTGATTTATACAATTATGCTGATGACAACACATTAAGTAAATCCGACACCTCATTAGATAGAGTAAAAACATCACTACAAATAGATAGCGACTCACTCATACAATGGTTCGCAGACAGCCATATGCAAGCAAACCCTGACAAATTCCAAGCTATGGCAGTAGGGGAAAAACACAAAAAGAAAACATTACTGTTCAAATAGGTAGCAACACAATTAAGTGCGAACCAGAAGTCAAATTATTAGGGGTCACAATAGATTTTCAATAAAAATTTCATTCCCACGTTTCAAAAATCTGTAAAAAAGCGGCAACACAACTTAATGTACTTAAACGAATAGGGAAATATTTAAATAGACTAGTCAAACTCACTATCTACCACTCGTTCATACTATCAAATTTCAATTTCTGCCCACTCACATGGCACTTCTGCGGAGAAACAAATACAAAAAAGATGAAAAAAATTCAAGAAAGGGCACTCAAATTCATTTATGATGAGCAAGAAGAAACATATGAAAACTTATTAGTCCGCTCAAAATTACCTTCACTTAATTTATTATTTTTACTATGTACCGACTTTAAATACAATTTTTGAATTTTTTGAATTTTGAATTTTTTGTCCATCCTGTACACAATTGAACATCATCATTCACACCTTCGACTCAGAGGTGTCAAGACTGATCAATGGTGCTCCCACTTGATCTTCAACATGCCATGGTCAGATTGTAGGCTACCCTTGTTACCACTTTGATTATCCAGGTGCTCAAGGATTTAATTCATCTGTCAGAAGATTTTGAAAGAGAAACCGAGCCGGCGTCCATGGAGAGGTGACAAACCTTTCGTGGGGGATTTCCTCCTGCACTGGCCACCCTCCAAGCGATCCGGAGAAGCTAGATGACAATTACTCTAACCACCGGATCTGTACCGCTGAGGTCAAGAAGAAGAGAAAGAAGGGACCCTCCGCCAGACGACGTGATCCCCGCCGAATGACGGAGTTCCTGGAGGAGAAAGAGGCAAGTGCGGGCGTCAAAGGGTCGACACCTGTCACCCCTGACCGACCTTTGCCATGCCTGGTACACCCTCCCAGGAGGAGGGTCCGGAGGACTACGGGCCGCCAGATGACATATCAATCTCTAACCCATCAGATTCTTCATATGAAGAGGAGATGGAGGAGGTAGCCGTTCTGTCTACTGTACAGGAAGTTGTCTCGGAAGACACACCGTCCACCCCTCCAGCTCTTGCTACTCCGGCTTCTTCGGATTAGACGCCGGAGTAGGAAGCCGACCAGGAGGTGAGCATCACGGAATCTGTGGAGGTGTTCCTGGGACTGGAGACTGAGGGACAAGAACTACAGCAATACCTGCAGGGAAAAAAACAAAAGTACATACAGAAAGAGAACAGCCTGGAGAGGACCAAAAAGTGGCTACTGGAGGACATGCACCCTAAGATAAAAATCGCAGGAATCATGGCTTCTGCAACAACTTCAGCAAGGACTCGGCTATACAAACCAAGCCAGACCCCCCAGTCCTCCAACACCAACAACACCACCAACATCGATCTCCCCGTCGCACCCACCACAGACGCCACTGAGTACCCCAGCCAAATGCTCCTTTGCATCGCCCAGACTTGACTCAAAAACCATGTATTCATCATGTGTACACTAATTTCCAAAGCAAGGAGGGTCAAATTATCAGCACAGAATTCGTATTAGTATTCAAAAAATCGAAGAAGAAACCGGCGGTTTTCACGATCCGCTGGAAATCGATGAGGTGTCAACCTTTGTGGACTCCATTGACTGTTGTTTCTTATTTATGTTTTTTCGGGTCAACAAATGGGCGGATGAACAAAGTCGAGAGAATCATCACGCGGCGGTAAACATAATAATAACCATTTGGCAAGCCGCTGATTTGTCAAGGTTCTCAGCTGAAAAGGTCTTAACCTCTAAAATGCCTCATTATTTCCACACCCCATCTCTCCTCACATCACCCGGAAACGAACTGTTTGATGGCATCCCGTATCTTATTCTTCCCAATCTATACAATAAGTATACTAATCATCTTCTTTGTGTCACCCAATACCCACATATCCTTCATTCTCCCATCCCACTTTCCCCACTTTCCCCACTTCCTTATACTTACGGTGAATCTTATCCTGCTAGGCTGATATTTTGGACATTCTAATATAAAGTTCCATGGTCTCCTCTACTCCTAAATTATACATTGGCACTCCTTTTCACTGTCTTTCTCAATTTTCCTCTTGAGCTCCAGGGAACGCGACCTCAGCTTAACTCGTCAATTGCGGGCACAATCTTCCATGACTCTTTCTGTGACGATTTTTGTACCCTAGGTAGTCCCCACTTCTAAGTCAGAGATTTCCATTCAATAGTTCTCTATCAACTCTCCAACTTGCGCTCAATCCAACCCGGTGTATGTATTTGAATTCCAAATATTCTGTGACATCCGTGTACACCATCGGCAGTCGAGGAGATTTACCAAATAATTATGGCAAGAGAGGTTCATTTGGTCTATCCTGCCTTTGGTCCTCATCCACCCAAACTCACCCCCGATTGCTTCTGGTGATGCGGCCTTACGTGACTCTGTTATCCATCGGTCTGCATCATTCTGCAGAGATTCCAACCTCCTTACAACCGCTTAGTCCAGAGGCATCACTTCCGTACCATATGTTACACTTGGAACACCCACAATTTCTGAAATGTTTTCCCTACGAAAACCTTATTGAAGCTTCCCTCCCAAAAAGTTTCATTTGATTAGGAATTTGTTTCCCCTTCGCAGTTAGTTTATTCGTTTGATTTCGGTAGATGCCTCTTCCAGTGATGTTTACATTTACCCCCAAATAGTAAATACTCGTAGACACCTGTCTCTCTCACACTAGGAAGTTTGCCAGTACCTGCCGGAATACAGAACTCCGCAACTCTCTTCTATAACTTTGATTTTGTTTTCATTTAGTACAAATCTCCATTTGTTCCCATATCTCCCAACAAATGACAGCATTTTTCTGGCCCCTCATTACTTTCTGACACTAATACCAAATCATCTGTGAAAAATAGCTTTGGAATGTTAAGTTCTGCAACTGCTACCTCCTTGTCGCTATACAGGAGTCCATCGTCCAAATCTTTCACGAACAATATAAAAAGAATAGCGAGAGGATACACCTCTGCTTTTGGCCTATCTCCATAGGCACCCGTTTTGTTGTAATGTTATCCAAACTTTGCGCATATTTATATAATGTTTTCATATCAAACAGACTCACCTTCCAGGTCCAGGCCTCAAGCTTTCGCCATACATGTATCTCCTCTCTCCGTGCTCTTATCATCTACTTTTTCAACATCCATAAACGCTACAAACAGCTATTTCTTGTTGGCCTTCGCAGAATCGGGATAGTGTGAAAAGATGACCAGAGGCTCTCATTCCCTTTCTGAAGCCATTCTGTACAAATGTGTCCTTGCTATCTCCCTCTCTTTTGGAACCTCTTGCTTTTCTATGGCTAAGTGGAGAAGGGCCGTTGGGCCTAAGCTTTACATAGTTCCCCCCCCCTTCCATTTTTAGGAACTCGTTAGGAATTTTAGCCGTCCCTTCAGCTGTAAGATTTCTAACACACTATACACATTCTCAGATGGAGGTATAATATACCACTTACCTTCCGTTTGACAAATCAGTGGTTCAGTGTCCATCTCAGAGACACTACTCAAATGATGCGGGTCGGTAGCAAGGGAATGGGGCGTTTCGGCCTTAAGACATTCCGTGCCCTCGGACGTTTCGGCATTGAGGTGTTTCGGCCTTGGACGTTTTGGCTTCCTAATACTGAAGCGGGAAAAGGCAACATAATACCAAGTTGACAGAATATATATAGAAAGGAGACTATGAGTATTTGGGGGTAAATATAAATATCACGCAAAGAGGCATCTACTGGAATAACACGAATAAATTAACTGTGAAGGAGAAGCGAATATTTTTATTCAAATGAAACTTTTGTGGAGAAACAGCTTCAATGAGGTTTTCGTGGGAAACCATTTGGGAAATTATAGGTGTAGTAAGTATAACATATGCCATGGAAGTGATACTTATAAACCAAACGGTTGTAAAGAGTTTGCAAACTCTGCATAATGATGTAGGCTAACGGATAACAGGATCGAGTAATGCAGCTACGCTTCACAGGAAGCAATCAGAAGTGAGGCAAGGTGGATAGAATCAAAGACAGGATGCACTTAATGAAATTCTGTTATCTTAACTATTTTGTAAATTTCCCCAACTGCCGGTGGTGTGAGTTAATGTTCCAGAATATTTGGAATTCAAGTGCAAAAACAGGGTGGACTGAGCAAGTGAGGGAGCTGACGGAGAACTATTCAGTGGATATCTCTGACTTAGAAGTGGGGGCAACCCAGGGTAAAAAAAAACGTCAAAGAAAGAGGCATGCAGTATTGTAATCGAAATTGGCGAGAGAGGGGCAGAGACAAGAGGTCTTTGGGTGGCCTGCGTGATAAAGAGATACCAGGTTTTGAAGAGTACCTTGATGGTACCTTTTTTGAGGGGAAGGGGGGGGGTCACTGCTGTTTAAGATGAGGGCGTGATCGCAAAAGGCTAGTGGAGAATTGGGAAAGAAAGTGAAAAAGTGTGCCAACTTAGTAATTTAGGGGTAGTGGAGGCCCTGGAACACTTTTCACTAGAATGTCCAAAATTATGGTTTAACGGAATAAGATTCACTAGGAGGAAAACGTGGAAGTGGGATGGGAAATGAAGTGGGATGGGAAATGAAGAATATGTGTGTACTGGATGACACAAAGAAGAGGGTTAGTATGCTTATCGGGAAAACATTGGGAAAAATGGTGTACGGGATGCCATCAACCAGTTCGTTTCGGGATGCTGGGAAAAGAGGTGTGGGGATATGAGGGCATGTGGGAGTACAGGGATAATCAAGGCCTTCACACACGGGAACCGCAAATCAGGAGCCCACCAAAGGGTTATGACTTCGCCAATGACTCCTTTTAAACCTTTTCAGTGAAGTGGGAGCTATGATCAAAAGCTTTAATCATAATTAATAAAATAAACCTATAGGTGACACATGATAAAGGAACATAATATAACAATAAAATAAAATACAACTTTGCACTGTCATGCACATCAGAGAATGCCGTGAGGCTGTCTGGAACACTGTCTGGAAATCCGTCTAATATAAGGGTAAAGCGAATTTCTAGAAATCGTCCAATGAAACACATCCAACGCCTTTCCACCCAAAAACGAGGGGAATGCGTCTGTCGCCTTTTAACGTACCAAGCCGCTCAATAAAGCATACCCAACCGCTCGTGTTTTTTGAAATATGTCAGAAACAGAATAAACTTTGAATGACGTAAAAACGTTAAAATGGCACTAAATCGAAAACCCCCAAAGGACCTATTTCTTAATCATTTTTAGCTCTACAACATCCTAAAATTTCTGAAAAATCTGACGTATTTTAATTTTGGACCATATCCCCCCCCCCCCCCCCCCCCATGACGTCACCTCAGCATTCGGGTATAACATTTGAGAATTTCCTTGGAACAGCAAAACATTTGTAGATATGGTTTATGGTTTTCGCGGAGATTACAATCCCACAATTTTGAAAGGGTCAATAAGCCTTTTTCGAAACTGCCATTTTGGTTTTTAATCTATGCAAGGTCACAGGTCACGAGGTGTAAACATTTCAAGAAAACACGTTGTAGGCAATTATTGGAGAAGAGAGCAGGCGAAGTGCTTCGGACCCCATTACGTTCATTAGTGCGAATTCAAAAAACATTTAGTCAAAGTTACCATTTCGTCCCCTGTGTTCCAATGTGTTCTATGTGCCTACTGACGCAGAGAACACATTGGAACTCAGGGAACGATTTGTTTAAAACAGTGGCAATATTGTATGAGAACTTTCATTATTTCGAATTGAGTTCCCATCGACTTAAATGGTGTTTGAATGCACGATGTGTCGTGACTCTGTGACCGTCGGAACTATTTCGACAACTTTTCGAGGACCTTTCTGAATGGCAACAAGGAAACGAGTATTTCCGTTTCCTTGTTGACACTCAAAACAGGGCTCGCTTCCGTAAAAAAGTCTTAAAACCTGCATGTGGTGTCTCATCGGTTAAATTTGCCCAGGGCGCCCCTTCAGTTAATTTGAATGATGATATCGGTTCTACGAATTTAAACTTGATATTTCACAAAACTAGTTGTCTTGGCTGACACAAAACTCAACGCGAGGAACACGGAAATCACTTTGTTCACACCTCGCGACCTGTGTCCTTGCATAGATTAAAAGCAAATATGGCAGATTCGAAAAAGGCTTATTTTGAAAGGGTTAGGCTGAAAATGAGGTTAAAAATAAAAAATATACACTCTAAAATCGGTTGGGTTAAAAATCAACCCAAATCGACTGGGTTGAGTGAATATGAACCCAAATTGGGTTCGTATTCACTCAACCCAGTCAATTTGGGTTGATTTTTAACCCAACCGAATTAGAGTGTACGAAAACCGTAAAATTGGCATCGGTGGCATCAGATGCGTAAATTTGAAATTAAAAAATGACATTGAATAATTTCAAATAAATTGAAAACAGTGTGCGAAGTTTGGTAGCTGTATCTTTTATAAATATGGAGTTATGTAGCTTTTGCGGAGATATATTCCCAAAATTTTAGAGAGTTAGAGTTCAAAATGAGCTAGAATTTGAAATCTTTTAAAAAAACTTTTAGAGTGCGGCTCCTTCCAATGAAGTGTTGAAATTCCGAAAAGTAAAACCGAATGGATCAACTTCAGTTAACCGGAAATAGACTTACGAACTTTTGAAAGCTGTATCTTTTAGAACTATAAAGCTATACGCATGCCACAAAATCAGCGTTTTTAATAAGAAAATGCTGAAATATGAAGTGACGTAAAAACTTAAAAAATGACGGAATCTCAAAAAAAAAACAACAAACAGCTGTCTCTTAATCTTTCGAGTTCTACAACATATTGAAATTTCATGAAAATCGTACAAAGTTGAATTATGCCGACCACCCCCCCCCCCCCCCCCCCCCCCACCCGTGGCATCATTTGAAAAATTAGGAATTTCCCATGAGTTCCCATGAGTAAACACATTTTGGGATATGGATTTTACTGGAGAGTTTATATGCAAAGATTGAATGAGAGGGCTTTGATACATGCATTTATATTTAAAAATATTGAAAAATATAGAAAAATTGGAAATCCGTATCGCTCTCAACGCACATAGAAATTCTGGAAATGGATGGTTGTCGGGGAGAGATTTTCATACTTCCTCATCGGTGAGCCAATTTTCGTGAGTGTGGGTTAAAGGGAAGTACCCTAAATTTTAATTATTCACTTAACATTTTTAACACTGGAGCACTGGGAGGTATCATTTCAGCCAATACCATCAACGGCGAAATGGGCGAAACCATCCTGGTTTATTGGGAGGTTCAGTAATAATTTAATCCAGTAGCTCGACAGAGCTGTTGGATAAAATTATTACCGAGCCTCGCTTCAGATTTTTTGTGTTTGCTCTTCATATCGTCAGCTCGTCCACTACCAATTTTTTCTTCACACCAAAATTTATGCACACCTGTTTGAAAAGGTTAATATTTAGTTTACAAAAGCATCTCACACGGCACAGTTCAGCACAGCATGGCGTCCTATTAATGCAAGCATTCATAATGCATGAAAGACTTCAAAGAATTCAAGGAATTTCCTTGAATATTTCTTAGAAAGGGAGTGGGTGTCCGAAAATGGCGGGGAAAAAAATTTGAAATAGTAAAATTAGGGGTGGTGGTTGCCAAAAAGTGCCATGCTTTTCTGGAACATTTTTCGCCTTACTCCCACCCCACCCCCACCCCCCCACACCAGACGATGAAAGCTTTAATTTTCCGCCTCCGCCTCGCGGATCTCGCTAAGGAGTACGGTGGCTCAGTACTTGGAGTATGGGACTTCAAACCGAAAGCTGCATGGTTCGATTTCAACCGTGGGTAACAGCGTTGTGTCCTCGGGCTAGGCACTTAATCCCGATTGCCCACATGGGAGCACGACGGCGCTGTGTACTAGGACGTACTGCACGTCGATGGTGCACCTGCCTTCAACCAATGCTAACCCTACATGTGCGGAGTTGCTAAAAATACGAAATTGGAATCATCGTGAGATGAAACGAGACGACTGATGGTCGCCTTGTTTGAGGAAATCTTTCCAGAATGTCACTCCAAGAGTCTATCATTCCTGGGGCATGTTGTTACTGGGCAACTCTCCCGCGAAGCCAACCCTCCCCCTCCCCTCCTCCCAATAATCAGGACAACTCGACCAAACAATTAAAAGGGATAACTAACTTGACTAATTATTATTTATTGCATAAGAATATTTATTTTAATAACACGACGATAACACTTTTACAAGGTCAAACCTTTTCCACCTTTTTTAATTTGGAGGTTTTATACCTCAGAGAGGTAAGCCTATAGACTCCGTGAAAGGTAGCACTGAACGTCCCTAACCTTTGGTTGACTTACGATGGGAGACGGGCAGGGTGCTGATGAGGTTGCAGAGACCAGACGACCCGATCTTTTCTGGATGCACAGAAAGCTATCTATTCTGTTATTGGTTTTCTTAGTGGTATGGATAAGAGGTGGATTAAGTATTACTATATGCTTACTAACTAACTCAGATCACGACTTCTACCCTCGGCCAAGTCCTACAATGCCCAAAAGACCTTTTGTACTCTTCTAGGATACTAGAAGCATAGTACCACAAGAGCTAGCATTCCGAACTACCATCGATATAGTACAAACCATTTGGTGATTTTCTAGTATTAATGGATAACAATAGGCCACCAGGGATAAATATCACACACTGTATACTACCGTACTGGACAAAAAACATACCCCACCATGCACACTGCAAGACTACACACATTACGCCCTATATTACCTTACTTGACAACCATCCATACTCCACAGCACAGCATGAACTAGCATTCCGAACTACATATGGGATAGTACAAACCATCAGATAGTTTTGCAGTACAAAAGGTTAATAGTAAGCCACCAGATGTACATACCGCACAGCCTATACTACTGTGTCATACAACCAAGCATAATACTGCATGACCTAGCATGTACTACATATACCAGTCGTGGATCAGCACAACGCCTTAGGTGGATCAATAGTACTAAGGACTACCACTGAACTAGTGGGGTACAGACAGTTCATCCTATACTACTGTACCATATAATCAAGCATAAGACCAAACATTACGTGCTATCTATCCCAACTACAGGTACATATAACGTCTTGGGTGGGTTATTAGTACTAAGGGTATAACAGACCAATAGACCGTGCATCCTGCACTATCGCACCAGACAACCATGCATTACCCCCACCCAAATACCGCTTGACCTAGCATTTCGTTCTCCCTATACCAGTCATAGAACAGTATAACGCCTTGAGTGGATAAATAGTACTGTAGAGTTTGCTTAACGGGTATCGTCACAATGTGTAAAGGAAGGAGAATACCGGCGCATTGTTCACAGATTTATTAGTTCTAATGAATACAGAAAACAACCAAATAACCTCACCCAGGTTCGAGTGTCTCGCATGAGTACGCCAACGGAAGAGAGCGATTGGCGCCCTACTCCACTATTTATACCTCAGAATCGAATGACGCGAAAATAATGTCCAATCACAGAGAATCATCATAAATGAAGGAAAGTCACCCCCACAATGCCCACCCCTTGGATTGACACGTCCCGGTCAATTGTCTAATGCTTAAGTGTATAAGTCTTTTCTCGGGTCAATGTCTCAACATATTTGTCCCTCACATAAAACTTCTGAATGATCTTCTCTTCAACGAATGTACAACATGCACGATTATCCAACTCAATGCTGACAGGTTTTGGAACCACACCATTATCTTCTTCAAGGAGACACGAGAGACGACGTTTCTTAGGAGCGTGACTGGCAGTAGAGAAAACACTATCGTCATCAGAAGGGCGCAGTCTTAGAACACTTCCTTCGCGTGCACCAGTCACCCAACGATCCGGAGCTCTAGAAACTGCTGCTGAGGCCATCAGTGGTGTTACGGAACGACTCCTAGCAACTGAACACCCCCTTTCTGCATGCTTTAAACTATTATGTCTGTCTCTATCATACTTCCTAGAAAAACGTCTGTTTGGACTTTCCGGGCAACGATAGTCCTCATTCTTAGTATGTCGGTCATAAACATGTCTTCTCAACGATGAAGCACTGTTATAAGTCTGTCCACATGTTTTACAAGGGTGATCAACAGAGTGTCTATCCGAATCATCCTGCGTTACTGGAAACGTCGCAACGGGTGGTCTCTTTGCTGGAGATTTACGAGCAGTCATCTTTGTTCTGGCCATTTTTACTGCAAGAAAAGAAAGTATGTTTTTGTTGAATCAAAATTGTATTTTAATCCCATCCAAATCGTGAAGGAGGTTTGCGACGAGGCCGCAAGCCATATGGTACCCGAAGTGACCAAGGTGACGGTGAAGTTGTTTCGCCAGTTTCTATCATACCATCATTCGAAACATCATCCTCCCTCCCAATGTCCTCACACTTGGTATCATTCCTAACCGCAATTACATAACTGTCATTTCCACACTCTGTCTCTTCCACATCTATCACCACAGGTCTTGCACGGTCGGCCAATGTAGAATCACTGCTGTTGCCAATAGTTCCCTGAGAATCCGTCGATGACACGGCGGATCCCCTCCGTGCTGATGACATTCACGACTTATCACACGCCCCCAAATAGGGTTTTAGCCTATCAAAATGGATTACCTGTGGTCGGCTTCCTGAGGCTTCCTTAATACGGTACACAACATCACTTAGCTTATGGGTAACCAGAAATGACCCCTCCCATGGACAATGCAGCTTTGGGGAAGACCCCTTTTTGCGAGCCGGGTTATGCAGCCACACTGCGCTCCCTACGGCAAATGGATCGCCGAAGGCTCTCTTGTCGTGTCCTCGTTTCTGCCTCTTCATGTTACCCTCTAAGGTTCGTCTGGCATTCTCATGTGCAGCTCGCAGCCTCTGCTTGAGAACTTCTGCATATTCAGTCACAGACTGTGGCTCAGCCGGTGTGGGGGGACTCGATACATCCAAGAGAAGATCGTTTTCTCGCCCGAACGTCGTGGCATTAGGTGTCTCGCCTATAGATTGATGAAGGGAGCTCCTATAGGCCATCATGGCAAATGGAAGTACCTCATCCCAGTTTTTCTGATTTGAATTAACCGTAAGAGACAGCATATCTTCAAGTGTTCGATTAAACTGCTCAATCATCCCGTCTGCCTGAGGATGGTATGGTGTGGTCCTTGTCTTGTGTATTCCGAGTATACCACATACTTCTCGAATGATGGAAGATTCAAAGTTGCTGCGTCGGTCTGAATGCAGTTCTCTCGGAACCCCAAATTTGCAGATATACTCCTTCACAACAGCATCTGCAACGGTTGTAGCTTTCATACCAATAATCGCTACTGCCTCTTTCCATTTGGTGAAATAATCACCAATGACTGGGATATATTTGTTTCCGCTTTCAGTGGTGGGCAATGGTCCCATTATGTCCATAGCTATACTTTCACCAGGAAATCCTACTCGACATTGCCGCAAGCTTGCGCACCTCTTTCTGCCCCTAGTTTTCCTACTTGGGCATTTTGGACATTTCCTACAAAAATCCTTAACATCGCTGGAAACCGTGTGCCAGTAAAATCGCTGTCGCACCATATCCAACGTCCTTTTGAACCCCAGGTGACAGGCAGTCTTTGCAGCATGTAGTTCAAGCAAAACATCATTTCTTAGTTTCTCTGGCAATAGTAGCTGCCATTTTATTTTCTTCCCATTACAGCTTTCAAACTTTCTGTATAGACGACCTTCCTTTAACTCCAAGCTGTCCCATTGATTCCAATATGACTTGGCAGCCCTTGACCGCCGATACATATCTTCGTATGGGGGACGTTCACTTCCTTGCTCCTTGAGCTTCTTGATACTTCCTATATCTGGGTCTTCTGACTGTCATTTACTTAAGGTTTGGTTGTCCCACTGCTGAGAGATTGATATGGTTTTATTTTCACAAGTCACCCTAGCTGATGTTAAACTTGGCTCATATCCACATTGTTGACATGGACGCCTGGAAAGTGCATCTGCGTTATTATGAAACCGCCCCGGGCGATGCTCAATTTTGAAGTTATACATTCTAAGGATTTCGAGCCACCTGGCTACTTGCCCCTCGGGGTGCTTGAACCTGAGCAACCAATGCAATGATCCGTGGTTCGTTCTTATGGTGAATTCTCTTCCTAGCAGATAATGGCGGAAATATTTGACAAAATATACTAGGGCTAGTAGCTCCTTGTGAGTGGTAGAGTAATTGCATTCCAACTTTGATAGGGATCGACTTGCATATGCAATGACGGTTTCCCGATCTCCTTGTTTCTGTGAGATCACCGCTCCAATGCCAGAGTCACTAGCATCTGCGCCTAGTATGAATCTGCCTTCCAAGCAGGGATTACCTAAAATTGGTGCAGTAACCAGCTTTTCCTTTAATGTTGAGAACGCAGTGTCACAATCAGATGTCCAAAGAAATTCTTTGTTCTTCTCTATTAGTTTGTGTAGCGGCCTGGCTATGTCTGCGAAAGACTTCACATATCGCCTGTAATATGAAGCTAGACCTAAGAAACTTCTTGATTCAGTTTCATTCTCTGGTATTGGCCAGTCAACAATGGTGCTCACTTTATCTGGGTCTGTTCTCACTCAATCTCCGGTAACCCTATGCCCCAAATAAAGCACTTATCTCTGGAATAGGTCACATTTTCCCGTTTTCAATTTTAAGCCAGCTGAACGAAGACGATAAAAGACCAACTGCAGTCGACTCAGGTGTTCTTCGAATGTTGCGCCGAACACGATGATGTCATCCAGATAGACCAGACAAATATCACCTTGCAACCCAGCTAAAACTCTCTCCATTAGCCTCTCGAAGGTTGAGGGACTTGTAGCCATCCCAAAGGGCATGACCTTCCACTGGAAGAGCCCCATATGTGTGGTAAATGCTGATTTGGCTTTAGCGTCTTCGGTCAATAGAACCTGGTGGTAACCAGCAAGTAAATCCAGTGTGCTGAACAATTTAGTATTACCCAGACAATCTAATGATTCTAAGATGTTTGGGATTGGGTAAGCATCTTTTACAGTCTTCTGGTTCAATTTTCTGTAGTCACAACAGAATCGTGTTTTCCCATCCTTACGACGAACTAAAACGATGGGGCTAGCCCAGGGACTACAACTGGGCTCTATAATGCCTCTATTCCACATCTCGCTGATTAACGTCTTTGCTTCATCTCTTTTGAACAGTGGTAGTCACCTAAGTGGCTGTCTTATTGGTATTTCATCTGTTGTTGTTATAGAGTGTTTGACCCAGTTTGTTGTCTTCCCTAAGTCGCCATCGTTTTTCGCAAACAGATCTGAGTTCAAGAACAGAAATTTTCGTACAGTGTCTCTATCTATGGCAGACAGGTCTTTAGTACTCCTTTCAAAAAGATCTAACATGTGTGAACCAAGTTCTGTGGCTTTGTCTCCTTCTTTTCTACCACAAGTAGCATTTTCTGTGATCAACCCATTGCTTTCAATGCTACTGATTGGATTAACTACCCCCACAGTAGTACCACTGTGTATCAGAACACTGTCATTTCTAGGATTTAAAATTCTTAGTGGTATTGTGCCTATGTGCGTGTCCACAAGTGTCTTTCCCAATAATAGTCCCTTCTCTAAAAGTTTCTGATGGTTATTTGATTCCACGACAAGGTATTGTGTCATTCCCTTGCGTTTTTGGACAGTTCCCTGGATTATCATCTCATGTCCTGGCGGTATCGAAACAGTATTCTTTACAGAAACTCTGCAACACACGAGCTTTGAATTCAGTCCGCTACATTGGACTGTTTCATCTGCCAGCCTCAGTTGTAAATGACCCGTATCAATATGACATTTATTTGCCCTTAGAAAGTCACTGCCGAGCACGCTGTCACCAGTAATACTGACAACTAAAACTGTCCACTCAGCCACGAACTTCCCCACCTTCAGAGGGATTCTGCATTGTCCTAGCACAGCAATATTCTGTCAGTTCGCAGCCTCAATGTCAATTTTACCAGGTGTTAGTGGTATTTTAATCGATGTTGATGCCTGTGAATATGTTTTCTCAGACAGGACTGTAAGTGACGCCCCACTATCCACCAACAACTGTACTGAAAGTGAAAGTTCACCAATTTTTGACGTCACAAACATGCTGTTATTAGTTTTTTTATATGCATTCATTGTTATTGTCTACATCTGCCTCACCTCCTGGTTGTCTGGGACCAAGTGTTCCGATCGACTCTGGCCCCTTGGAATTGATCGTCTTCCGTTTCCCGATTTCCCGTCTTGTAAGAATGGGCACTCCCGTTTAAAATGAGTCTCGTCACCACAATTAAAACATCCACCCCTGTAGCGCGACCTACGCGTCGATTCCGTCGTCACAGCCTGTCTTGTCTCCATTTAGTGACCTTACTATTAGATAGCATCAGCATGCTTTGCTTTTGTTCAGCCATTTGTTCCTTAATATTTATCAGTCCCTTTTCAACGTCATGTGTATTTTGTTCTATCCGTTCCTGCATGTCTAACATCTTGCTTTCAATTCTATCTAACTCGCCCTTTGTCTCAGTCTCTTCATCGTTTTGTATGCCGATAGTTTTGATAAATTTTCTATTCTTAGACTGCTCTGCTTTACTAAAAGCTTCTAATTCAATTGCGACCATGATGGCTTGATCAAGTGTTTTTAACTTGGCCTGAAAAATTCTCATTCGTAAATTTGTATCCGTCACAGCATCAATAAAATGTCCTTTTGCTAACCTGTCTTTTACAGTACCTAACAATTCAGGATACGCCAGTGAAGTCAGGCGTCGCACTGAACAGCCTAGTTCCTGCAGAGTTTCATTGTGACGCCGACTTCTATTCCTCAGCTCTGTAAGATATAATTCTGCCTGACCCCCAGGTCCATATCGATGGTCGAGCCGTTCAGTCAGTTCTTGATAGGTGACGTCGTCATCACTGCCAAATTCGCTCAAGACCTGCTGAGCGTCACCAGATAACATTGTAGCTAGATAGTAAGACTTTTCCGACGGCGTCCACCCGTTAATCTTTGCACAATACTCAAAATGTGCCTTGTACTCCATCCAGGCTATTTTTCCATTAAAACGATCCGGCCGTATTTTGGGTTTTTGACTGTACTTTGTTTGGTTTGCCGCCTGTTCCCCATTGGTAATCTCGTCCTGGGATGTCGACACATCGCCTCCGATGCGCCCCATTGCTTTTTCCGCTCTTGATGTGACGAATGTCGTGTCGTCACTCTAACTATCAGGATTTCTTGGCGTCTCAAATCTGCCAACAGATCTCGTAAGTCTTTTTCCTAGGTTTACAATTACCATCTCATCTTTCTCTCCTGCATTCCTAACTGTTGTACGGCTACCCTGCCTTTTGTTTTCGCCTCCTAACTGTGATATTTCTGTCGTGACGCTTCTGTTGTCACGCCCGAGAACAGTATCCATTTCACCAGCGACGTCATTACTTCCATGACGGCGTCTCCTGTGAAATTCAGCCGGCATCATCAATGACGACGTTACCTCCACCGCAGGGGCTGCATCCCGGCTCCCAGCCACGTCACTCAGTTGTCAACTGTATTCTTCTTCCATATCTCACCTCGGCCACCAATTGTAGAGTTTGCTTAACGGGTATCGTCACAATGTGTAAAGGAGGGAGAATACCGGCGTATTGATCCCAGATTTATTAGTTCTAATGAATACAGAAAACAACCAAATAACCTCACCTAGGTTCGAATGTCTCGCATGAGTACGCCAACGGAAGAGAGCGATTGGCGCCCTACTCCACTATTTGTACCTCGGAATCGAATGGCGCGAAAATAATGTCCAATCATAGAGAATCATCATAAATTAAGGAAAGTCACCCCTACAGTACGAAGGGCTAACAGTATATACTACCGCACTATACAACTCTACATTAACCCAACCCTCATCCCCAGAATACCGCTTGGCCTAGCATTACGTACTACCTATATCAGTCATAGGATAATATAAAGCATTAGGTCGATTAGTAGTACCAAGGGCTGACAGGGGACCTACATGGGTATACACCGCTACTACTATATCACTCCCCTACGAGAAGTCCGACACGCCATGACCCGAGCAACATAATGTCGGGTTGTACAGTGGACAACAACTGCGGTAGACGTTTCTATGCTGTCGAGGGCACACCATGGCGTCAATAGCAACGACAACCGTTTCGCGGGGAAAACTTTCAAGAAGACTCATCTTCCCTCTCAATTTTCCATCACGTACCCATACTATATACCCAGAGCCCTGAGTGTACATATATCACTATACAAACCATAGCATACTATGTATATGTTGTACATGTACCACTTGCCAGATCAAGCTGAAAAGTTACACCGGCAAAGCTTCGGTTCCTATTGGAATTTAACACTAGCTGCACCTGCAAAGCTCCGAGTAATGGTGCACAATCTATCCCTGATATATTACTTGTGTTTGGTGGAGAGGAGTACAACATCCATATATGGTGCTCGCGGGTGGGTGGCCCAGTTCATCACAGACAGTACCGTGTTCTGAGTCTCCGTTCTAGCTGATTACTTCTTTGTCTTGTATGCATGCTGCCTCTGTTATATAGTGTGGTGAAATGGTGATGCAGGTGAGGTGCATTTTAGTTCAATACCCAAAACGTCCCCTGAGTTCCAATGTGTTCTGTGTACCTACTGGCACACAGAACACATTGGAACTCAGGGGACGAAAAGTTGATACGAAAGAGTGGAGGTTAGACCGCATTGATGTTTATCCTCAAGTCCCTTATGGCCTCATCTGACGTATGAAACCATCGGCTATCTAGTCATTAGGAACCATTAAGGATGGTCTAGGAGCTAGGAACTAGTTCACACCAATACACACTATTTTCCTGTGGCGATTACATTGAAAATGTGATGATTACGACTACAATTACTTTCAGCTATCATGATTACGATAAAAGATGTATTTTTTAAAGTAATCATTACTTTTACAATTACTTCGAAAACGTTATCGACTACATTACTGTTTACTTTCTTTCTTTCACTTCAATGGGATGTGGTTTATTCCTTGACAACAAACTTATCCGATACCGACAAGAAAATTTATTGCGATTTTTATTTGTCGATTTTTCCAACACGTTCAATCTCTTATTGGGAAGTTAATCAAGCGCTTCCGAACATAAAAACTGAAAATGTGAAATTATCAGTAGAGGAGAAAATGGGGCCAAACCTTTCTTGAGGTTATCCCACATATATCATATCACAGAGTAACATACTTAAAGGTTCAATTTATGGCTTGTCAGGATTACGTCAGTGTAAACAAAATACAACAGATTCAAAATAAGACAAGCAGTAGCGAAACTACGAGGGGAGGGGCTTTTCCCTCCCTAAAACTTTCGCTGCCACCTCCCCCCCCCCCCCAAAAAAAAAAAAAAAATAACAGCATTGGCCTAATGCAAGTTTCTCACGACATAGTATCCGATGTTGGGGCTACTCACGCTACAAGTGTCTCCTAGGATTCGCTCTTTGAGCACTATACTTTTCAAAATTTTCTCTGGAGGGGGGTAGTCCTAACTATGACCTCCGGTCGTTGACCCCCCCCCCCCCCATACCACCACCAAAAAACAAAAACTGGCTTGGTCAATCCCAATTATAGATTCCCGGGCCCAACTATGCGCCTGAAGTCAAGATTTGTTTGTCGGCAAAAAGTATATAATGTTATAGGAATCGATTAATCGTCGCAAATATTCGATAATAATCGATTAATCGTACCTAGATGACCACCGCCCCGCCCCACCCCTCTCTCTCTCTTTGAAGTCGTTAAAAATGAAGTTCAAGTCAGTTGATCTTCCTCAAGTAAACAACGAAAACGATCATCTTTTAGGTACATTCAAAGCTTTGATGTTCTGAACTTTTAAACCGTCAGTGCAATAGTCAAGACCGGTCGTCAGTTGCGAACTTCACTGCCGACCGGTCTTGATTATTACACTGACGGTTCAAAAGTTCAGAACATCAAAGCTTTGAATGTACCTAAAAGACAAATGCTTCTAACAGCTTCTTGGGGTTTAACGTTGACGTTCTTGACCTTTTACCGTTAGAAACAATAGTTTTTTATCATTTTTTTTTAATCATTAAATGTCTAAATGGAGTAAAATTTACCGATTTTTCGACAACGAAAAATATTAATCAATTTCGGCATGACCGACCGACAATCGATTTATCATGACAGCCCTACTCAGGGTGCGATTCATGGGCGGTGAATCGCAAAAAGAACAGGAGAGCGGTGTAGACTTATCTGTATCGCTACCACCCCTTCTCTGGTCTCCTTCTCTAGGCCTTTATATATACCTCGACCGATTCTCGGTAAGGTAGCGGTCGAGGTACAACGGCCATTTACTAACCAGTCTGGTTGTTCCCGATCTGCTAGTCTGGAGACCAAGAAGGAGTGACGGCGACGCTGATAAGCCTACGGGGAAAATAATGGGTCCGGGAAGATTCGGCCCTGGTAGTCGGCCGTATTTTCTCACTTTAAGTTTAATTTTTTAAAATTTATAGATATATATGTTATTCGGTTATTTAGAAAGGTTATTATTTGAATATATTTTTATGGTTTTTATAAACTTTTATATATTTTGTGAGGAAAAAACTTCCCTTTTTGTTTGAACGTAATCCATTAAAAGTCCAACATTTGATTTCAAAATAATATATGTTTAAAAATAATTCTTCGTTTCTATTCTATTCCAGCTTGGCATCGTCGTTTGAATAGCAAAGGTATAAACCTATCTTTTTACAAACTTGCAATGGTGTTGCAACAGGAGGCTCAACATGTGAAAATGTCTGTGATGGCCAGAGATCTGGCAACAGACTGATATCAAAAGAAATATACGGAAATATACGGCCATAGACAAGGAGATAGATGCACTATGGACCAAGTGTAGAGACGGTGATCAGTGTAAGAACGACGGAGTTCCTCATTGAGATAAATTTATTTCACTGAGGAACTTTGTCGCTCTTACACTGATCACCGTCTCTATAAACGTATAGACTTTTTTGGAGATATATGTATATAAATATAAAATTTTACTATCATGTATACTTTCACTTCGCTCTATATTAATAGTCCACATTCCTCCTTCTGATATTTGCTCGAGATATCTTACAACTAGTGGGATGTCTCTTTCTCCTCATTGCTGACAACTTTATTAGAATTATATATACAGCTCAGAGGTAAACAATTATTATTATTATTATTAGTAGTAGTTTTATAACTATTATTATTATTGTTATTATTATTATTATTATTATTATTATTAATATTATTATTATTATTATTATTATTATTATTTTTTTTTTTTTTTTTTTATTGTTATTACTATTAGTCATAGTCTCTATTTGTTGCAAGGCCGATGAGCATATGGGATAAATCCCCGCTTGCCTCTATACCCTTGGAACACAGCTGGAAGTCCTTCCTGGCAACTTTCGACTTTCGTGCCGAAAGGACTTCTTTTCTTACTGAACCTACTAGTTGAAAATTGGGGTTTAGATAGGGTCACTGTTTCGTTCTGGGTGAGTACTCCATTACCACGTACACACTCCTTCTACTGGTTGCGACTATCTAATCTCTCACTAGTTATATGTGCTAAGTGCTAAGCCTTGTCCAGATTGCTCTTGCTAGTAATATCCACCCCTAAGTTCTATGTTGTATGACTTCGAATAAGCAGTCTACCCCTATATAAATACTCAAGTTATTTTGTAAATATTTTATTACTCTCATCTCCTTTTTAGTGTCTTTTGTAACTTTTACTTTCAAGTCTAAAACTCTTTACTCTAGACTACATTACTTCTTTTCACGCCAGCTTGAATACATTTTGCCTCCAATACTACAATTATGTTCCATGTGCTCGCGCGAACAATACCGTGCCCGGATAGGAAATTACAACCTTGCAGTTTATTCGAGAAGCTTAAAGCATTGCCTGCCGAAAGATAGATTTATATGCATCTTAATTTATTTGCCCTTGCGTCTCAGTGGTGCTGAACTGCATGGAAGCTTCACTACCATGTTTGCTCTCTTCATTGGGCAATCAAATGTGCTTATTACCCCCCCCCCCCCCCCCCCCCCCCAATCTGCATTGCATCTCAGTGGTGCTGAGCTGCATGAAAGCTTCACTGCCAAATTTGCTCTGTTCATTGGGCAATCAAATGTGCTTATTACTCCTCAATCTGCAAATTCTACTGAACCAATTCCACATCACTACAGTTGTTCGAATGACTCGAGGGTTACGTCATTAATAAAAGTATTAACTACATCTCTCCTATTAACGTCGTTTTTCTTCTTTTTGGTCATAAGCTTATTATTGCCAAGTGACATTGAAACCAATCCTGGTCCAAATTCTCTTAACTCAGACCACAATCAGAAAACCCTAAAAATTGTTCATCTTAACATTCAAAGCTTCAAACCTAAACTGGAGATTGTACAATGTGAATTTGGATCGCCTGTTATTGTGGCCTTGAGTGAGACATAGCTTCATAACAATGATACCTCATCCGATGCCCAACTTCATGGGATCCATGAACCATTGTGATTCGATCGCTCGTCAAGGGGAGGTGGGGATGCCATTTATATTAAAGGGGGTATCTCGTTTCGACACAGACCGGATCTTGATACACCGAATACGGAGTGCCAATGGGCTGAAGTATTTACGAAACAAAGTAGATTGTTATTATTAGGAGTATTTTACCGTCCACCCAACAGTCTTCCAGACACATGGGATGACATATCAGCATCCATCGCAAAAGCTAGAGACACGTCAGTTGGTGACCTAATTATCACGGGTGATTTTAACGATAACCAAATGGCTTCCTCAAGAGGTAGCTTTTCTGAAATAATCAGTTACTTTAACCTCAGACAGCTTGTGAGTGAACCAGCATGCTTTACTGGGACATCTGCTTCATTGTTAGATCTCTTTGCTGTCAGTGACACAATCAACATGAAAACATGTGAAGTCCTCCAACCAATTATTCCAGACACGACCCGCTATCACTGCCCAGTTTCAAGTGAAATCGAATTTTTGAAACCAAACCCTCCTTCTTCCAGGAAGAGGATATGGCTTTATTCCCAGGGTAACTATGATGTATTGAACGAGGCTTTCTCTAACACTGACTGGAATTTCGTCTTTGATATTTCATGTCTCGATACCATAGTTACCAATCTCAATGACAAAATACTCGTTATTGCATCCAAACATATACCAAACAAATTTATAACTTCGAGAATGGATCAACCGAAATGGATGCATAATGAAATAAGACTATTAATGAGACAGAGAAAACGTCTGTATCGTATTGCCAAAAGTGCCATTTTCCCATACGCCTGGGCCAAATACAAACTCAAACGGAATGAGGCTGTATTGGGCATCATGAAGGCCAAAACGCAGCATTTTTAAAAAATCCAGTCCACATTGAGAAGCAATAAAACCCCAGCATCACTGTGGTGGAAGACCCTAAAACACTCATCGGTAGCGGTAACGCAACAGGAATCCTCACCCTGATTCATCTAAACAAAATATATTCTTCAAGTGTTGAGAAAGCTGAAGTGTTCAATGAATACTTCTGTTCTATCTTAACAGTTGATGATTCGAATGCTTCCTTACCAGATCCACCATCCCATGTTTCTCAATGCATTGATAGTATCACCTTACATTGCAGTGAAGTGTATGCCGCAGTGAAGTCGATAAAGGTGTCCAATGCGTCTGGTCCCGATCAAATAAGCCCGCGTCTTCTAAAAGAATGTAAACCCTCTCTCTGCGAACCACTCTAAATCTTATTCAATATATTACCGAATAATTCATACTTTCCTTCATTATAGAAAAAAGCAAATGTCTCCCCAATTCTAAAAAACAACCCCGAAACTCAGTCACTAATTATCGCCCGATATCGTTGATCAGCTGTGTTGGTAAATTATTTGAAAAATGTGTCTTCAAACGCTTGTGGCAGTTTTTGAGTGAAAATAATGTCCTTAGTTAGTTTCAGTCAGGTTTTACACCTACAGATTCAACCGTCCTCCAACTGATATTTATGATGAATTATGTCGCGCGCATGATGAAGGCAAAGAAGTTACGGTGGTCTTCTGTGATCTCAGTTAGGCGTTTGTCAAGGTTTGGCATGCTGGTCTTATCCACAAACTGGAGAGTATTGGTATTTCAGGAGAACTTCTTCTATTTCTAAAATCGTATCTCACGATAGGTCGCAGCGAGTTGTGATAGCCTCGGAGTCCTCTTCATGGAGACCCATCAATCCCGGTGTTCCCCAGGGGTCTATACTCGGACCGTTACTGTTTTTGATATACATAAACGATATAACCAGCGACTTATTCAGCAGTATTCGCCTCTTCGCAGATGATACGCCCTTATATCTAATTATTGAAAACCCAGAGCAAGCCGCGGTCATAATCAATAACGATTTGGCTACAATCGAGCATTGGGCCAAAACATGGTTGGTTGAGTTCATTCCCAACAAAACTGAAAGTATGTGTGTATCACGTAAAAGCAACCCCAACTCTCATTGACCTTTATATTTAGGTAACTCACAGATATCGGAAGTTCGTGACCATAAAAACTTAGGACTCGTACTAAATAATACATGTACATGGAACAACCACATTGACCACATATGCTCCAAAGCCTGGTCTCGCTTAGACTTGCTGAGGGGGCATAAATTTAACCTTGATCTTAGTGTCCTGGAAAAAAATATATTTTGCCTTTATTAGGCCACTTCTTGAATACGCGGACACTGTCTGGGATAATTGTTCTGTGACCAATGTCATGGAACTCGAAAAAATACAAATAGCAGCGGCAAGAATCATCACCGGAGCAACAGTTAGTGCCAGTAAGTCTTTGTTATATTCTGAAACACGGTGGGAATCCCTTCAAGAAAGACGCCAAAAACATAAACTAATTCAGTTCTTCAAAATGTTTCATCACATGTCACCTCCATACATTTCCAACAAAGTTCCCTCACTTATCTCCTTGGTGAATTCATGATGTAGTCTCCGATCTAGTCAAAACCACCGAGTTCCTTTTTGCCGAACGCAATTGTATCAGTCGTCTTTTATCCCCAGTGTTACTGACCAGTGGAATAAGTTGCCGTTACCTGTCCGCGAGAACTCATCATTGATTAACTTTAAAACGTTTTTCAGTAATGGTAACCAAAGACCACCAAGGTTCTATAGTAACGCGAAATCTCGTAGGGCTCAAATATACCATTGTTGGCTGCGGTTGTGTTGTAGTAGTCTTAATTCCCACCTTTTCGACAATCACTTATCAACCAGTCCCTCCTGTCAGTGTGGTGAACGTGAAACTACTGATCACTTTTTCTTTCATTGTCCTTTGTTCCGAAACCTCGTAATTATACGATTAATTTACTCCCATATGTAGCAGATACATCCACACTTCTATTTGGCCCTGAATTCTTGAATAACGATGACAACCGCCTTATTTCCGAAGTTGTACATGACTTCATTTTATCAAGCAGTCGATTTCAGTAAATTGAAACTCAATGCTACTCCCCCATCCCCACTCCACGTGGGAAAGTCAACACTGAAATAGCGATTGATCACTGCATCAAACAGGTATTGTTTAGCTAGCATAGCAGGACCATTCGACGAATGTCTGTTGTGCAATACCCCCTCATGCCTTCGATCTTTTAACATCTCGAGGTTTATTTACGCCTATGTACGCCTAATTCGCTATTAATTGAACCAAAAGTAAATAAGTTGCCTACTTACGATTCTCTTGAATGTTAATTCTATTTAACATATATTCAACATGTACTTCGTCTGTATTAACTCCAATTTATTCCCAAGATGTTGTAGCGTAAACATATTGTTACCATATGTGCGTATGTGAAGGGTGTGTGTCGGAGTCTTGCTCCGGTTTCTGGAAATAGATCGTGTCTTGTTCTAGACTCGTCGTGAGCTGTCCTTGGAGGCCTGATTGTGACTTCGATACGTGCTATTTTGCATCCGCATAATGGTGATAATCTCTATGTATCATGTATTCAAGCTGTTTTCATCATATTAGTTTCTTTTCTTTTTTCCTTTTATCTTTTCTATTTATTAGTGCTCGATCTGTTCTTCCGTCTTTTTTCCTTCCCTTTCATTTCACGTTGAAGTTTAAACATTCCCACAAGTCGTTGCCTGGCGGTCGAGGTGCCTTCCTCTGCTTCACATCTGCTCCGATGTGACGCTTAACCTACCCCCAACTTGACCTCCGATCGTAGCAACTAATTTGTAACTTAATTTATAATGGAGGGAAGATCTTGGCTGTCATGCGACGACGCGTGGGCTCCTCTGCTGATCTAGCTCTACCACCTACAGGAGTAAGTTATAATTTGTCAGGGAGACGACTTACATAAGCTTCTGCTTTCTGTCGAATCTGCTTTCCTTGTTTTGTGTATACTATTGTATCTAGTGCTGTTCAGAATTTACAAGTGTTACCCTTCTGTTATTGTGATATGTATACACATGTCAATTATTGAATAAATACTGTTTAAACTAAATGTATAGACTTCGAAAGATGAAGAGATAAATATTGTGATAATCATTGTATATATATTTATAATATTATATACTTCCACCACCACCAGTGTTTTGTGTATTGATGACATTGTGTATATAATAATATGAAAAATTGTAGTGTTTGAGTTTTGTGTCAAGTTGTTAAGTACCGGTAATGTTATCTTATGTCATTATAATTAATAAATAATTACCATAATCCGCTTGTCCATCATGTCAGTTGCCCTCCTCCGACAGAACATGCATAGACCAATTAGCAGTTAACTATTGAATACATGGGCCGAATCTTCCCGAAGTCGACAAATACTGGGTCAATTCTTCTCGGGGTGTAATCTTCCCGAAACCATAATAACACATTCCTCTACAATCTGAACAAATTCTCTGGTCTATGTTCCGTCGAAACGAACACCCCTTTGTTTACAAATGGCGGAAAGTTCAATTTCTATATGAATTTTCGTCGTACAAAACGACTATTACTGTTTAACACTTCTATCTTGTCGCCAATACGTTTAACGAAATGATGTACATAGCGCATTTAGACCTTTGGAATTGACTTTTGCTCCTTTAGAACGTATTTATATGTAAAAACACCGTACTTTTTCAAAGAAAACAGGCTGAAACACGTTTCCAATATTCGCTCTCATTTGCAAAGTTGAAAAATCTTGTCTGATTTGTCGATATTGATAAATCTGGCTAATGGTCTACTTTAAAGTCAGGTATACTTTGGATATCCTATGATGAGGCACTGGTACAAAGTAAATCACGCTGATTCTTTTTGTTTGTTCAATGTTGAATTTTAATATACAAGTTTATCAATAAAAAAAGAAAAATGACTAGAAAAAGTGGAAAATCCTCGAAGAAAGATTTCGATCGACAGTTTGAAGCATTTTTGAAAGAGGTAATTGTTAAAATATAAATTCTCATAGGCAGAACCCAAACTGTTGTTCTTGACCGTGAGGCCTCCTCTGTTGTGCCTGTGACGTCCGGTGTCCCACAGGGGTAGGTTCTCGGTCCTCTGCTCTTTCTGCTCTACATAAATGATCTTCCTGACTCGCTGACCTCACAGGTCAGACTATTTGCAGTCGACACAGCAGTCTACCTTACTGTACAAAATCCCACTGACTGCCAAGCCTTACAAGCCGACTTGCCACATATTAGATTCTGTCCCGGATGCAAAGTATCTTGGAGTTGATCTCTCCTGGAACAAACATATCAGCAGAATCAGTAACACCGCTAACAAAACTTTAGGCTTTATTAAACGAAACATTCCTTCCAAAAACAAAAGGGTACGCGAATTAGCATATAATACACTTGTACGGCCCCAGCTCAAGTACGCCTCAGCTGTATGGTCCCCATACACACAATCAAACATACTTAAATTGGAAATGGTGCAAAGGCGAGCTGCCAGATGGGTCATGAATAATTTTTCTCCATATGAAAGTGTAAGTAAAATGCAGTCTGACCTTGGGTGAAGAAGCCTTGAAGAGAGACATATGTGCTCCAGGCTTGTTATGTTCTATAAAATAATTCACGAAGAAGTAGCCATACCACTCCCACCCTACGTTCAACAACCCTCAAGACTTACCAGACACATGCACCCTTTCCACTTCAGACAGATCCACACAGGAGCAAATTTTTACAAATTTTCATTCTTTCCACATGCCATTGTTTTATGGAATGATCTTCCATCAAACACTGTAACACTGCCTGACAAAGAGTCCTTTGGTAAGGCAGTGAGAGATTTAACCTATCCCTGAAGCCAGAATCGATTGTTTTTAACCTGATTTTATCTTTTTAAACACTGTTAATAAAATACTAGTCTATCATCTTTTTTTCAGACCTTACTATTCTTATTTTCATCTCTTTTCGCACTAACTCCCCGACGTTGCACCTTTTCCTGCTCATAGTACCCGCAAGGGGTGTGCAGCAGTATTTAAAGAAAGAATAATTTTTTAATTTCTTTTCTGAAAAAATATACATGTACTGATGTAGTTTATGATGAATTCATATCATCTGCCAGCCGATTTGTCAGCTGCAATTTTGCCCAATTCATCCGCTGCAATTTTACCTAAATCGTCCGAAACTTGTCCACTGGTGGAAAATCTTATATATTTTGAATCGCTTTTTATTTATTTTTTTAATTTAAAATTTTTTTTTTTTATCGTATATTATCTTTTGTAATATATCTTGATGTACCTCCTTGCATTAAAATTTCATATTCTTATATGAGATTGTGAAAACAGTAGAGCTGAAACGGTTAAAGGGTTTTCTTGTTCGATTAATCACATGGATTAACCGTGGTTAACCAATTAATCAGTTGTCCCGATAGATCACTGAATAGCTGTCACACTGTTGATGATTTACAGTGTTAATAATGTCCCATTTTCTGGCTATTGATGCAGTGTAACGTTCACGTTTGTGCACATGTACATCAGCATGCAGTTTGCATGCTGTATTCTATTCCGTATCACACAAAAATCTTAATAATATTAAAGAGAAACACCGTTCATGGCTTAAGATTTACCCATGTGGCATGTGCAGAAACAAAAGTGCAATTAATGTGCATAATCCCAGGTGAGTATATTGCAGCAGACATTCGATTTTTAGGAGCGCACAATCATCCTTGCAGCCTTGCATCTCCACAGGGCCCTAGGAAACATGCGCAGTCTGATGCGCTCTGGAAACTGAAAAGGCTATGGTTAATTTTTTTATGTGTCTGCACTGTCTTCCTGTTCCAGACTGCCAGCAGCTTTAAGTTTTGTTAATGTGAGGGTGTGTACGAATTACGATGACTTGCTTGCAGTGCACATGTCGTATCTCGCTCAGTGAGTCTGCACGCAGAATTAGTTTCGGTGGTATCATTTGATCTTTTCCAGCGAAGTGGCAGACTTGCAGCTACTTTGAGAACATCATAAACCAAACAACTCAATAATTAATAATTTAAAAGAGGCATAGCTCTTAACATTCCCTATAGTACCCATGTTATAACTGTTGTTTTGCCCCCTCTCGCTCTAGAAAACAGACATGCCAGAACAAAATAAAGTACTCAGCCATCTAATTAATTAAATTCAACATTGTTTAATGTGGCTGATTAATGTTTATTTGTTTTTTCAATGTTTTCCATATGATGATTATTACTCGGCCTGCTTTGGAAAAACTTTTCACATATGCAGAATATCAGTGGTTAACTTAAGCTTTATGTCTCCCACACACCTGGTCAGTTTTTGCATTAACAATAAGAATGAACAATGATTGTGAAAGGTGGCACAAACAGTAGTACTGCCCAACTCTATAGAACCCCTTTTCCCCATATATTCTATAGTATGCACAGAGTGTATTGTACTCATCCACCTGCCACGGTGTCGGTGGATGTCAGGGGGAGGGGATTAAAGGTCCATGGTGGTACAAATTAATGAGAGTTATCAGAAGTTTCTGCCACCGGCTTGCTGAGTGGACAGGATTAAGTAAATTACTAAGTGTCATCATTCGAGTGGACACACCAGCAGAACGAGTGGACGGGATTAATTTCTTAATTAGCATTATCAACACAGTATTCAAGATTGACTATCGTAATAAATACGGCTTTATAATTCCGCTACATACAATGCAGGCCTACATACATGTATGTACACAATTCTACTCTAGAATTTGAACCTCTCTGACCAGAATTTCAAAACTTAAAAACGCTTAGCTTGTATATATATTTTTTTTTCATAAATAACACTGCAGAATATACAGAACACGGAGAGCGGATTATAAGCAAATTGCCCGTGCAGCGATATTTTCTCCCTTCGTCACTCATAGCATTGTTGAATCACAGCAACTTTCCAGTGATCAGTTGCGTCTAAAATTTCTGGAAAGTCACCGCACTCAAGAGAGTTAGGGATTAAGTAACTTAAGGCTACTGTGTCGGGCAACCATGAAAACACCTGAATGATTTCGAATAGATAATCATAATGCCTTTGGGTGAGTGTTCAACAGATATATACATTTATACCATGATTACCTATTCTACTATATATGAAAAGCCTATGACATAAATTTTAGCTTTATACACCAACCGTGGTGAACACGTCGCCAATGGTATTTCAGTAGGTAAAATTTACACCTACAGTGGAACTACATCCAAGGTGACCTCGATCTGAATACAAACTTGTCCAAATTTATCGCTCGTCACTTTGTGAAGAGTGAAATGAAAGCGGCACTTATTTATTATATCAAGATACCCAAAAAAGTAACAAACATGTGTTGTCTCATGTTTATAAAGCATCCCTAACTCGAAATAGTATGTTATTGTGTTATTAATATGAAGAAGCCCCCTGATATTTTTATACTGTACCAATGACCCAGACATAGCTGGTGCTAACTCTTAAAATATAGGGCCAAACACAAATTTTGCCCCCCAATCCCCAAAATTTGCATCTAAAACTAAAGAAAACATGTCCAGAGAGGCCCTCCACACCTCGCCCCCACTGCGCATGCGCAGTGTCAAGGACGTTCCGAAATTGGCGCCATTTATCATTCTAAGTTTGGCCCTTCATCAGTTAACATCTGACTGATCTTTGTGCTTTTAAATCTCAGTTTAAATGATGCCAGACAAATAAATATTAGTGAAATGGTGATTCTAAGGAGGATAGAAAAGGAGGAGAGGAAAAGAATGTGTGACAGAATATTATCAGGGCTGTAACTTAAAATTTTTTAATGAAATTATGTTAAGTTACCTATTTTCAAGGCAGCAGCCATTTTGTTGTCATTCTGATTATTTAGTTACACTGTTTTTACAAGTGTTTTTCCTCTCTCCCTGTCCTTTAAGTTCCCCCTTGCTATTCTCCCATGCTTTTGGCATAATTTCTGTAATTATTATTACTAAAATTTCTTGGGAGTTTAGCTGAATAACAGAATGAATTCTGTTCTTTCCCCATGTTTACGTCTTCACCTACGGGTGGTTAGGCGTTGTGTTCTGCATCTACCATCTGATGTTCTGCAGTTTCTTCCCTGGAAGTCTCTGTTTTGCATCAGATGGTGTATTTTTGGTAACTGATTTCGGGCCTGGGTGCCTGGAGTCTTATTTTAGTGCTTTTACACTCATTGTTTACATTTACAACAGCCCTCTGTGTGAGGGGGGGATTTCTAAATAATAATATCTTTATGTTATTTCAATCATAACTAGATACATTATTATTGTTCGTAAGTGTTGAATAAATTGTTTAAAATATTTTTAAAATTTTTGTCCACACTTAGGCTTGGGATCCATTGGGGCTCAACGTTACTTTTCAGAAACTTGGGCTGTTCTGAAAAAATATTTTTTCAAAATATTTTGATTTCAATTATTTTTTCTATATTAATGGATCATATTATTATTATGTATTTTGATTGCCAGGGGTTAGTGCGAGTACCAGGACTTGTTTTCTTTTCACATTGAAAGGATATTGATCTATTGTTTTAAGAGGAAGTCTTCCTCTGACCTTATTATCATTCTATATGTGGTCAGTGTACTCGCATTAACTCCGGTTCTGTATCGTATGATTTCGATGACAATATGGGAAGCGTATGTCACGGTATGTTGTTGGGGATTTGGACACTCCGGTCCTTTCCCCGCAGGGTCACTCTACTTTATCAATTTCTATTTCAGACGATCAAGATTAGGGTGATGTATCTGTGATGTCTTCCAACAGTGTGCCTCCGTCGTCACAATTAATGTAGGGCTAGCGGAAAAGTGCTCATGTAATACGCCAATTGCCTAAGAGGACCCTAGTAGGTTCGACGGCCTTTGACGTCCGCTAGCTCGCCCGGTGTAGCGTCCATTCACCGAATGGTTCGGCAGCCGGGTTCGTCCGTTGCGGTCTAGAAGGAATTTTGGGGTGATGCGAGCACTATAATATTAACTTAATGCACACCCAGTGACGGCGGATCGGAGGGAGAACGGAGGAAGCCTTTTAGTCCGGTTCATAGCTCGTTCCGGTCCATCCGGACGGCAAGCGAGAGAGGCCCCTCTCTCGTTCAACAACATCTGGCCCCAGATGTTGTGGTACAAATGTGTCGTTAGCGGAGCATACGTCCGTCGCTCGGGACGCTCCGTTGTATAGGCAGTCCGCTGAGACTGCTAAGGCTTCCTCTTCTCGTCAGCGCACACGACCGCACCTTGGCTGCGTGACCGCTGATATATTACCAGCTTCGCCGATCAAGGATTCTTCGGCGACCAGGTCACACCATCCGGCAGCCAGGGATTCGAGACCGATGGACTCCGGACGTTCGCATAGGAAAAGTATGCGGGAGCCATCTGATGTGGAGCTGCCCTCGGCGAAGCAGCGATAGACTGCGCCTCCGCAGGTCTCGACGCCGGACATTCTTGTGCACATAGCACAGCTTATCGCAGCATCCCAGCAGCCGACAGAAACGGTGTCGGATCGAGAATTATCCGACAGCGCTGGGTCGGTAGCCGGGGACTCGAGGTCTGCAGACTCCGGACGTTCGCATAGGAAGTATGCGGGAGTCAACGTACACGGAGCTTCCAGCGGCAATGCATCGTAAGTCCGCTACTGCACAGGCCTCGGGAACGAACGTGCTTTCCTTAATAGCACAGTTTATCGCAGCATCCCAGCATCAACTGAATCTGTCGCATATATTTTATCCGACGATGCTGGGTCGGGACGCTCCGCGGAAGCGGGTACGGACGTCCGAAAGTTTCATCCGGTCCGACGGGATACCGAAAGGGATTCGGTGGATTTCAAGCTTTCCCTTTCGGAACAACATATGCTGCGATGCCGGATAAGAAACTGATAGCGTCGGTGGACTTAGAAATTTTTGGTTCGGTTCAGGGACATCGTCCCTCAGTTCCGACATAGTCCAATAATGTCACACAAACTTTCGAATTATTGAACGACGCTATATATATTATTATTTTATGCTTGCTATCCAAGCATTTCTGGTTTCTTGTTCGAAGAGTTATGGAGATGTCTTTCAAAAGTGTGCCTCTGTCGTCATAGTTAATGAAGAGTTAGCGGCAATAAGTGCTCATGGAATATGTCTATCGCTTACGGAGTGACATTCGCTAGCTCACCCGGTGTAGCGTACATTCATCGAATGGTTCGGCTGCCGGGTTCGTCCGTTGCGGTCTAGGAAGGAGATTTGGGTGATGCGAGCACTTTAATTACTTTAGTACTCACCCAGTGACGGCAGATTGAGGACAGATCGGAGGAAGCCAACAACATAGGGGACCGCATGTTGTGGTTCAGATATTTTACATTCGGAGCATATGTCCGTTGCTCGGGACGCTCCGTTATATTGACAGTCCGAGAGACTGTCTTTAATGCTTCCTCATCCTCACAGCAGGGCACACGACCGCACATTGGCTACGTGACCTCGAGTATCCGATCAGTTTCGGCATTCAGTGATTCCACAGCGAATAGGTCGCGCCATCCGGTAGCCAAGGGACACGAGGCCTATACACTCCGTTCGCTCGCATATTGGAAGTATGCACGGGGTAACGATCTCGGAGCTTCCTGCGGCAATGCATCGTAAGACCGCTGCTCCTCAGGCCTCAGTGACGGACGTGCTATCCGAGTTAGCACAGTTGTTTCGCAGCATCCCAGCAATTGACGGTTTCTCGGTCGAATCAGGAATTATCCGACGGCGCTGGGTCGGTGCGGTCCGCGGTTGCATCAAGCTACGGACGACCGAACGCTTTATAGGGTCCGACAGGATGGCGAAAGGGATTCGAAAGATTTCGAGTTTTTCCCTTTAGTAGTATCGGAAGATGCCTTTCATATCTTCTGGCATTTCTTCCAGTGATTATTTTTCGGACTTCATTGCTGCGATCTTGGATAAGAGACTTATAGCGTCATTGGACTCGGATTTTTCGATCGGTACAGGGACTTTGTCCCTGACTTACCGACGCAGTCCAATATTGTCATTACAACATGTGTTTTATTTTTCGACGCTATATATTTATATATATACAAGACGGCTACTAAGCATGATGGTTTAGTTTCTTGTCCGCGTGGCTCATTTCTGCCATTTTATCTTTTTTACATATAGTTTATTTTGGCAGAGCAGGGCATACCGAGAGTTCATATGCGTCTAGTCGGTGTGATTAAAGACTGCATATATTCTTTTTCACCGTTTATGTCTTTTCCAATTTCAATGTTGGGAACGACATTATGTATATTAGACTTAACTTAGACGCTTTATTATACGTAATCCGCCTTACTGAGGCGTTATCATTACGTCTTCAAGAAAAGATTTACGGGATATTATTCTCAATGTAATTTCTTTTGAGGGCAGTAGTTTGTTCACGTATAACTCCGCCCTTCAGTGGCTGATTGGAGTTGGTTAGACGTGAGGCAGCCCTAGCTACATCCACGCGTGGATAGTAGGTTAAGAACTCTCTCAGAGTCGCTTCGTTCTCGGAGGAGCTTCTCTTCGACGGCAACTTTCCGGCAATCCATGAATTGCTTGATTTATACATTCTCTTGTCTATCTAGTGTTACAAGAGATTCAGACTGGGGCAAACATTCGGTGGTTGACTCAGAGAGTGCCGCCGCAGTTGCCGGACCCGAGTGTGGCTGTTATGACGGTTGCCAGTCAAACAGATTGGGATATATACTGATCCCTACGGATTCGAAGTGCCAGGGTCTTTGGGTTCCGCAGTCTTTTAGCTATCAGTTAACTTCCGCGGAATAATGTTTTTTAGGCCTGCTTTATGTCATTGCATGAACATTATTCAGAAACGCATGCCCAAATTCCTGTCCTTTAATTCGACAGTAGTGGCGTATCTCCGGAACCAGGGAGGCACTCTTTCGTTTCCGTTATTCAATTTAATGGAAAGAATCCGTCTGTTGGTTATAGTACACCAAGTTCAGTTTTGGTCCGTCATATTCTGGGTCGTCTGATTGTTTTATCGCACTCCCGTTCTCTTACGGGTCGCTTGTTGCTGTCAGAATGGACTCTCAACAAACAAGTATTCAATCAGATTTGCTATCTATGGGAGCGCCCAATGATGTTTTATTTATGACACAGTTGGCTAATCAATTGCAGACGTATGTGTTGGCTTGTCCAGATCTCTGAGCTAATACTGTTAACGCTCTATTGATCTATAGGACAGAATGATAGGATACGCGTATCCTCCGGCGCTGTTGTTTTTAGCAGGTATTGCTAAGATAAACAACCACAATATATTTCTGTTGATAGCATCTCTATCTTCACAGAGATCATGAGTAATTTACTCTCTTGTCTACTGTGGATCTTAACGTGAAATCTTCCTCTATGTGAGGATCTTTTTTCACTGGGTAAATCGTGTCATTTTTATCACAACCAGCAAGGTCGCAACCTTCATGTTTTCCGTTGTGTGGTCCATATTGCATTGTAAGCACTGTACTGGACGAGCTTTGGACGCGATTTCTTACTATAGGAGATCCTCTTCTTCGCTATTCTATGCGACTAAAGTGGAGGCTCTTCCGTCGTGGTGTAGGGATCATTATGTTCATATGGTTGATCCCTCCATACTACTCATTGCTATTTTTTAGTATACTTGTTTCACAAGATCTACTGCAGCCTGTTGTTATTTAGGTTATAGGTTTATGTTACCTCATACCTATGCACTCTACGATAGTTTACAATTGAGTCTTTTGTCTCTTTATCTAAGTCAGTTAGTAACTTTTTGATAAATAGACTTAGAATCTTTAGATTAAATTCCTATACGGATTTTAACTTCAGGTTCTTATTTAGCTAAGTAATCATTTGAGCCTCTGGAAACAGTAGTTTTCAAATTCTGACCTTTTAGACAGTAATTCTGTTGGTTTCTCTTTTACTGTAGAGTCAGTGAGTTTCATGCACTATCGATGGATGATTTTCACTTTCATAGTTTCGGAATCAATACTTCCGTTACTATTTAGGTTGGATTGTTGCATAAGAGTTAGGCTCCTATTATCCGGAACCTATTATTTTAAGGTCCTTCCGTCTTCGTATGGGCATAGGCCTTTACTCTTTCCGGGTACAGTTTATGTATTTATAAACAGATATCTGTTTATTACAAGGGCGTAAGCTTCTTCTGTCTTTGATGTCTAGTAGAAGGACGTTACGCTCCATTTTATTGTTAATGGATTCTATTAACTAGCGTACTGCTTATGGTATATCATTGGCTTAGCAGTTGTGCTTAAGATTTCGGCTCATGAAGTAAGAGTTCTTCTACTTCTTGGGCTTACATTAATAGTGTTCTATTATAGATTTTTGAAGGCTGCTCATTGCGCTCAGCCATCCATTCATGAATTTTATCTCAGAAATATCGAGTCCATTTCTGGAGGCCTCTATTGTTAGGTCTATTATCTACTGCTCAGAATGTCATTCACTTAACAGTTGCTACTATAGCTAGGTAGGCTGTCTGTTTCGGCAGTGTCTCCGTTCGGCTGCCCTCTTCGCTCTGGGCTATTTGACCCAGGGCAAGAAAAAGGGGGGGGGGGAGGGTGTTCCCTTGGGTCACCTGTTTTTACTATGAAAACAAGGGGATACCTCCTCCGGAGTTAGTAATTCTGAGCTGTTTTTAGGATGGTTGTTTAGTGAGAAGTTTAAGTTTATAAAATTCATTCAAGTCTTAGTTTTTAAAGTATAGCTTTTGAATATTGCATATGTCAACGGACATGATTATGCAATTCTCACACACTTTTAGGAGTATAAGAGTCTCTATTCTCTAGACTTACTTTATTATTGGCTTACTTTAAAAATTATTAGTATAAGGATTATTGGATATTAATAGAGTACATGGATGTATGAAGCTCAATTTTTGGAAGGTGTTGTATCTTTCTAATTTATCATAAATAAGAAAGATACATGTAAGGCCTATTACTTCTTTTCCCTACAGGGGATGACTCTATTTTATTTTATTGAGCGTATTCCATTTTGCTCTATGTCCTTGGCCCTCCAGCCTTTTTACTATTCAGCTATGTCTGGGTCATTGGTACAGTATAAAAATGTTAAAAAATTTATAGTAATTTATATATTTTTTATACTTACCAATGACCCAGACGGGGATGGCCCTCCCAGGAGTTGGGAACTCTTGCCTCCCCGCTGAGTACATAGCGCTTACCAGGCACTGGTTATTAGAATGATAAATGGCGCCAATTTCGGAACGTCCTTGACACTGCGCATGCGCAGTGGGGGCGAGGTGTGGAGGGCCTCTCTGGACATGTTTTCTTTAGTTTTAGATGCAAATTTTGGGGATTGGGGGGCAAAATTTGTGTTTGGCCCTATATTTTAAGAGTTAGCACCAGCTATGTCTGGGTCATTGGTAAGTATAAAAAATATATAAATTACTATAAATTTTTTAACTTTCGTGTTTGTTTTTCCATTTCGTTTCAGCAATAAATTTGACAGCGGAAGTAGCGCCCACCGGTGTTGATGTAAACAAAAACAGATTCGCACGTGTATATTCGTCTACTGTTCAGTAAAAATCTAGAAAAAAACAATAACGAGATTTGTCGAATTGCAGCGTGTACTAACTATGTTTGGTGGGTTTACTTGTGCCAGCAATCTAGAAGATATTTTCGGCGATGAAATTCTCATGGGAGAATTTGACATTCAATTCAATTTTGACAATAATGAGCAACCTTTGAAGTCTGGTGATGATAATAGTGCTAATACTGACACTAACAATCCTGACCCTGAAGCTATGAATGTTACAACTGCAAGCAAAATTTCAGTCCCTACTCTGTGTGACACAAACATTGCTAAAAAAATGCAACCATATTGCAATGAGTATATTACAAGTACTAATACTGACACTCAAAATTCTGCCCCTGAAACTATGAATGCTACTACTGCAGGCAAAATTTCAATCTCTACTCTGTGTGACACCAGTAACATTGCTCAAGAAATGCAACCATATCGCCAAAAAGATATAACAAGTAAGGCTTCCACGTTTAGACAAAATTGTAAACGTTTAAACGACTGTCTGTGAACGAAACGGAAACGTTTACACGTACTAACAGTAACAATACAAGTCGTCAATATTTGATAGAAGTGTGTAATAATACACAGTAAGTTCATCATATCTTTGCGTACAGGGCATGCAATTTGTGTTATTGAGACAGCCGATTTACAGTTCGTCCAAAAACGACGTAGACGAACGATCACAGCATGCAAATGCCGAATGCAAAGTCACTCGGTCTATGGGTGGAGGGGTGGGGGAGGGGTCTGGGGGATTCTCCCCCAGGTAAATTTTGAAATTTATCGGGGTCTCTGAGCTCATTCTGTTGGGTTCGGGGTGAAATTCCTTGTGTTTTTTCAAACAGTAATGTTGTAGCGAGTTGCCATGGCACACAATAGTGACAATACTGGACTTGAGAGTGGAATGCAATGTCACAAAAATAAACAAAGTCTGCAAACCATGCAGGGGAATCCAAATTTTCAAACACGCAAGTGCCAGTCTGTCTGTCAAACTCCATAAATCGATCCTAAGATCATCCCATGTGTGAATAATAAATTAATAATCCATGTCAAGTGAACGAAATCATCGAGAACAATTGTGTATCACTTTGGGAATATACATGTAAATCCGAATAAACTAAAACATCCCACACATGTTTCGAAGGAAACACCAAAGATAAGCACGTGCCATGCGGCTCACGTGACTGTGTCACATATGATATCACATGATTTGAAGATGATTTCGTTCGGTTACTGTGGCGGCGGCGCTAGTCGGAACCAGTACACAGTTTTTCTGAAGCATTACCAAAATATTGCATTGCAAAGTTGGAAATTTTTTTTCCGTGTACACGTTTACCAGAACTGTAAACGTTTAATGCCCATAAACGAAACGTTCACGTTTACACGTGTAAACGTGGAAGCCTTAATAACAAGACATGACCCTCCCCCCAGTAATGTACCTGGATTGACTATCCACCAAACCGAACCAAATGACGCAGACGCTGTTCCTGCCCAGTTTCTGAATGAATTCCCAGCAGAAAATGCTTTGAAAATTGATATGCAGTCATTGTTAAGCAGGTTTAAAGATTTTTTCAACGAAAACGTTGAAAACTTCATTACAGACCAAGAGAGTAGACATACACTCAAGATATCGTTGCACGACTTAAAGCTGTTTAAAACTTTTTTTATCAAAGCAGTCAGAAAACTTGTGAAATCCACAAGATACCAGTGAAGGGTTTAGATCCTCTGATCGCTAATTATATTCTCAGTGTACGACGTAAGGATGGCATTGATTTCGAGCCAAGTTCACTACAAGGCCAAATTTCAAGTATTGATCGCTATTTAAAACAGCATAAATATGGAACATCCATCATGAACAAGTCTGACGATGCATTCGACACTACTTGTAGAGCACTGATAGCTAAGCAAAAGCAGTTGAAGAGGGCTGGAAAAGGGAACAGACCCCAAAAAGCTGAACCGATAAATGATCACGAAATCAATCTACAGTACCAGAAAGGAATTCTTGGGGAATCAACGCTGAAGTCGATCCTAAACACGATCTGGTTTAACAATGTGCTACGCTTTGGCTTACGCGGTGTTAGTGAGCACTATAACATGGAATGGGGTGACATAACTATTAATACAACCAGTGATGGCAAGGAGTATCTCATTTTGAATGAGCGTCAAACTAAAACGCGCACTGGTGCCGACATTCGGAACGTTCAAGAAACTGCGCCACGCATGTACAGCACGGGTGAACACAATGAACGAAATCCAGTGTATATGTATAAGTTATATGCAGTGAAAAGGCCTGCTGGGTTCAGCGCAGAAAACGATCCATACTATATAGCGACAAGAACAACCCCGGTCACAGATATGTGGTTTAAACGACAAAAAGTAGGTGTTAATAAACTGTCGGGCATCATGTCACATATGGCAAAAGAAGCTAATTTGGATATTAACAAGAGACTGACTAACACCAGTGCAAGAATGCACCTCGTCCAAAAGTTGAGGGAACACAATGTTGCTGCTGTTGATATTGCTACCATTACAGGACAAGAATTTATGTAGCATAAACAATTATTCCACTTCAGGTGATAATGAGAAACAAAAATGTTCAAGGTTGCTAAGTTCGACATGTAGTACACTTATTTATGAATCCTCAGTGAGTAATCCTCATTCAAATGCATCTATCAGTTGTATCACAGACATGCTTCTTCATTCCAATGAAATTATGCAACAAGTTCAAAACCCAAACTTTTTAAAGTCTCAACAGAATCCTAGAACTGTTAATGTCACTATGCCTGATCTCAACGCGCCATTCACATCAAATGGGATGCTAAGCACATTGTTTCATGGAAATCATATCCAAATTAACAATTTAAATGTCCACAATTACTTTCATAAAAGAAAACATTCAAATTCGAGAAAATGCAGTGATTTTGGTGATTAGCGATTGTTGTTTGTGAGTGCCAGCAACAAAATATAGTTCCTGAGGATAATCAATATAAAGTGTGATATTTTGTTGACATTAAAAATGTAATGTTTTATGAATTGTAGTTATAGTTGTCTAACAAACTTTTATTCACAGAGATAAGTTCTAATCAGCGGATCGATCACATAACAGTATGTATACATATGCATGACCCAATTCTCCATGGTACAAGTTGCAGCGGGGTACACATTGGGGGCCATTATTTAGAATTGAATATCGTATTATTTAACATTTAAACTCTTGATAATCTGACGATCCTGGTATAAATAAAATATACCCATAGTAGCTTGGTGTACCAAATGTTCACCACTCATGGTGAAGAGGTGTTAACCGCTTGCCAAGGGCGCGTGGTTAACATCACTTCACCACTCGTGGTGAACATTTCGTACACAAAGCTACTGTGGGTATATTCTATATGTACACTACAAGTGAGAAGTAGTTGTAGGAATAATCACGGCAAGCTAAAAATCGGGAATTGAAACGCAGTCGTGAACTTTCCAGAAACGCGTTTTTTTGTTTTTTGTTGCAGAAATGAATTTATAAGTTCATTTTTCACCTGTGATAATATTTAATAATAATATAACGTAATAAACAATAAACAATAAACCGCAGAAAGGACACAGTAGTAAAGGATTCTCAAAAAACCTACCCTAAGTATTTACATGTAGGCCTTTGCAACTCTTCATACACCCTACACGTACCTGCCCCCACCCCACACCCCAACTACATGCATCTACTTTCAACAATCGAGGATTCCCTAAAACATTAGTTGAGCATGCTTACATCGTATTAGGCACGAATGACTCAATACAGGTGTGTGTGGTGGCGTGGGGGGAGTTCTTCGGCCATGGTCAGTTACCATTCGGCACGGCCATTTTGGACATGAGTGCATAGATATTCTCATTGTAGTCATTTTGTGTGGTGGGTGCACAAAAGGCATTGCCAAGTGATTAAAATCGCATGAAACAACAATTAATTTTCTTTTCTTTTTTTTTCACAATGCAACCCCCCCCCCCCCCAAAAAAAAAACAAAAACAAAAAACAAAACAACACACCCAAAAATTTGCAATCTTGATTTTCAGGCACATGCAGTCGATCTGACATGGCTATTAGGCTACTGAATACCCAGAATCGGAAACAAATTCTCCCCATCTCAGTTTGATCCTGGCACCTATCGTGTTGAATGTCTGGGTTAATTTGAAAAATAAATTATAAATGTATATCACCCCCCCACCCCCCCCACCCCCCCACCCCCCCCCCCCCCCCCAACAAAACAAAAAAAAAAACAAAAACAAAAAAAACCCCAAATGCTCTTAAGAGCCGGGGGAGCAGTAATGTTACTAATGTATATGTTCACGTTTGAGGCGACTTGGTGTACATGTAGTTTCTTTTAGAAATGTATTTACAAATTGGGGGAGGCAATGACACCGGAAGGTTGGAAGGGTTAGGGACTAACTTGAGGGGAGGGGGTTGCAATGTGCTTCACATTACTCTTTTAAACGATGCAGACACTGACACTTATTAGCGATTGTATCATGGAGTCAAGAGTGGCATGGATGTAAACCACAATTTGAAGATCATGAACTAAAGAAATATATAATCAACTTTAGAAGTGGCTCAAAACTTCTGAGTGGATCGAACCACTCGGACCACCAACCTATCGAAAATCTACACATCTGGATTGGCCTGAAATTAAAACGATTCAATTTCAAGTACCACATAACTCAAGCCACTGATATTTTTTATTGCCTGCTCCATACAAACATTGTTCTGTGTTGACACCTCTGAGTCCAAGGTGTGAAATGAATGTACTACTGTGAATGTCGGGAGGCTTATATAATTATCGGTAGCTGTTCCTGGAAACTAATCCCACTGTGGCGGCTGTCTCTTTAAAAGCTTATTGACACTGGTTTTAATTACTGAATAATCTACTGGTATTAATAGTCATCTGTGCAAACTCGATAGACGTACTGACATGCAACTTATATATATCCACAGTCATTTTTCTTGGGGCGAGTGTCAAAATTGTCAGCTATCTGAATTCTCTGAATTGTTTCTTGAGTTACAAAAAAACCCAAAGAACTCGTTCTGGATTCCAACTGTCTGCATTATCGTAACAAGGCTGTTATCTATCATATCCATCCTGAGATTAAAGGAACCATTTATCAACCAAAGAAAGAGTACCGAGATAAAAGGAGTTCTGAGATATAAGATTTTCTTTTTTTTCAGTCAGTTCGACAGTCAGGCAATGGAGAGTACCAGCCATGTACATTGTTTACATGAACTTTTCTGCATAGTTACACAGTACTAGTTATCCCAAGTTGAATTTCCACTTGGTGGGTGTTTCCAAATGCATCCACTATCCACATACTGAGTTTGAGTTTGCATTTGGTTACTGAACAACTGCAGACAAAATTTGGATTGTCCACAGTATAAGACTAGTTTTAATTGAATATAAAGCGATGGGTTGAGTTGTATTAGGAACGAAAATTACAGTGCACCTCGTTATAAAAATTCTAAAAGACTAAAACGCGAGCACATGTTTGAATGTTGTGGAAAAAATTTGTCCCAGTGGACTAACATGCTTCCTGCCATATTCTTTCAAACGTTATTGATGAATAAATAGCTAAAATACACTCCCATTGCTTTTGTTATTTCAACAAGCTTTCCTTTATAAATTTTGTTCAGTAGCATATGCATGCAAACTATTCACCCAAAACAACCGCCTCTCTGGTGAGCGAACATCCAACCACCAAAGTGACTTTTCACTGATTTTTTTTTTTGCTGCAACTCCATGGGTAAACAGCCTAATTTTCCAGTACAACTGAATGCCAGAACTACATGCCTGATTGGCATTGCTGTTTTCATTTATTTTACTTATTTAAAAATTTCAATTTATTACTTTGATCAATGCCAAGCATTCAAACTGTTCCCAGGCTGACCAGCGATGGGGGCGGGTTATTAGAGGGGCGGGGAGGTACCTCTTGTTCAGATACGTTCGGGTACACGTTGGGGGCCATTATTTAGAATTGAATATCATATTATTTAACATTTAAACTCTTGATAATCTGACGATCCTGGTATAAATAAAATATACCCATAGTAGCTTGGTGTACCAAATGTTCACCACTCGTGGTGAAGAGGTGTTAACCGCTTGCCAAGGGCACATGGTTAACATCACTTCACCACTCGTGGTGAACATTTCGTACACAAAGCTACTGTGGGTATATTCTATATGTACACTACAAGTGAGAAGTAGTTGTAGGAATAATCACGGCAAGCTAAAAATCGGGAATTGAAACGCAGTCGTGAACTTTCCAGAAACGCGTTTTTTTGTTTTTTGTTGCAGAAATGAATTTATAAGTTCATTTCTCACCTGTGATAATATTTAATAATAATATAACGTAATAAACAATCAGGCGACATGTTTACATTGGAATCAAAACACGTAAAACACGGCAACAAAGTCGCCCCCCCCCTCCCCCCCCCCTCCCCCGACATTTTAAGAGTTTGAAAATGAAAATTTATTTACTGTGTAAATGGCGAGAGATCTGCAGCAAACCCAGAGCTGGCCCATGCATGTTCCAATTAGTTCCGAACTTCCGGTATTAGTACTCACAAAACATATATACATGTATAACTTTTGGTTTGGAGGAAACCGCAGAAAGGACACAGTAGTAAAGGATTCTCAAAAAACCTACCCTAAGTATTTACATGTAGGCCTTTGCAACTCTTCATACACCCTACACGTACCTGCCCCCACCCCACACCCCAACTACATGCATCTACTTTCAACAATCGGGGATTCCCTAAAACATTAGTTGAGCATGCTTACATCGTATTAAGCATGAATGACTCAATACAGGTGTGTGTGGTGGGGAGGGGGGAGTTCTTCGGCCATGGTCAGTTACCATTCGGCACGGCCATTTTGGACATGAGTGCATAGATATTCTCATTGTAGTCATTTTGTGTGGTGGGTGCACAAAAGGCATTGCCAAGTGATTAAAATCGCATGAAACAACAATTAATTTTCTTTTCTTTTTTTTTCACAATGCAACCCCCCCCCCCCCCAAAAAAAAAAAAAAAACAAAAAAAAAAAAACAACACTCGCTGTTGGCTTCAAAGCTTTTTAATCAACATTTTAATGTTTATTATTAAATCCTTGAAAAGATAATTAATGGCCATGTAGGATGGGGAGGGCTGCAGTTTCTGTCTGCTTATAGGCCTAATTACTAGTGCAGGCCTATTACACACTTGTAATTATGACAACTATATAAACGTCTCTTTCTGAGAACTAAGTTTGGTCTGTATAATTTCGTTTTCACTTTTAATTTTATTTTGTGTTTCGCCAATTAAAATATCAATAGCTTAACTTTATGGAAATTTTCTCGACCAATATCGAGTGGCAGGCTACTTTTTTATCCATATTCCTCAATGAGGCCTAACTCTCAAATGTGAATACAGAGTTGGTATAAGTGTGTGTGCTTTGGGGTGGGGTGGTGTGTGTGTAGGGTCCATGAAAAATGAGTCATCAACGGTCACAGATCTAGCGAGTGACATTGTGTTGAATGTGTCCCAATACAGCTCCAGCAGGTATGCAGTTAGATGATCATAAATGGGGGTGTATCACCGAAATACCTTGTTCCATCTATTTCCTAATATTTCTGTGACCCCTCATTACAGGGTGTACCCCCACAAAATGGTTCTTCCCGGGCAGTCATATGCCACTTAATTTTTATTATTTTATTTTGAACACCAGATACCGGTATGGTTCACCTGCTGGGCTTTAGGATTACGTTCAGATGCCTATTAGGTGAAACTTGTGTTTTGCTTTTTAACCCAATAATGAGTGGGGTTTTCCTTTTCATTGTTTTCGTTTTTGTTCGATGGACATTTTCAATGTGCATTAGCCCCATTAGTTACAACTTATTATTCAGAATAATTGCTCTCGCGTTTATTCGCCCAAAGCAAACTTGTGTCAATGGTGTCTGAATTTGGGGAGGGGTGGAGGCTTTGATTACCTTCCGGCCCTGTTCATCTGCCCTTGATGGTGTTGATGTAAAGTGTTCATATGGCAAGATATTATTGAGAGTTATTTTGCGCCAGGAGAACAGATTTGTCTCGGGCATCTTCAGTTAATAAAATAACCGCCATCCATCGTCTGACGTTGGAGCGATCACATGAAAATAAGTTTGCGACATTGATCTCCATATTCCGTACCTTGAATACAGCATTGACTGTCGGTCGACTTTAGCTTGCAGACAACATAGACATGTATGTACCTGTCTTCTGTTTCTCACGCCAATGTCCTGTTGTGTAGGTAATTCTTATTTTGTTGAGCAGTTTATAAATTATTTAAATTTTATAAATCATTTGTGTATATAGCTTATTATATATAGAAATAATAAAAAAAAATCTGCGTTGATTAACAAGGTACATGTATTATGATGGCTCCTTTTATTTTCACTTATCTGGCACCACTGGCTGTGCCAGTTTAAAGGATTAAGCTTAATTCGACAAATGTCGTAAATGCGACAGTGCATCGTTGTTTATTAATCCTGTCCACTCAAGTCAACTGCGATCAGCTGGTGGACTATTAATTATAAGTACACCAGCGACAGCCCATGTTTCCACGGTCCAATGGGTGACGGTGTTGGTGTCAGTCCCCCCAATGGGTGTCAGAGTACCATTACACTCGGTGTATACTGTATACAAGTCTGCAATCTTGTTTTGAGGGGGGAATTTTTTTGAGAGGTTTCCATATATACTCTATAGACAAACATTGATGGAAATTAGTTTATTGATCTGCAAACATTTATTTGCAATGCTCCAACAGCACTCAATTTTACAATTATTCGTTGAAAGGATCAACAATAATGAAAAAATTTGTGCACAAATACACAAGAATATTTGTCAAGAAACATATTTGAAAGATATGTTATGCTCTACATTTGAAAAATACTATGCTAACTATTTATTATCTTGTGCTATTTGATACTGAATAAATATCATTAACCTTTTACCCAACGAATCGGCCGCATCCGCCCGCGCAATATGCAAATTCAGCAGTTGAAAAAATATTATTTTTCAAAACATTTCAACAAAACCATATCATGTGCCCACTCGTTGGAACGAGCTTGTTGAGCTCGTTCCAACGAGGGGTCACATGATATGGTTTTGTTGAAATTTTTTTTTAAATTTAAAAAAATGATATTTAAAATAATAAATTTTGATATCGTCTGCATTGGGTAAAGGGCTAAAGTTATTTTCCATCCCATGCTTTGATGATTTTCAAACCTTTGGCGGACGATTTGGGTAAAATTGCAAGCAGACGATTCTGCATGCTGGCGGATGATTTGGGTAATTTGCAAGTGGACGATTCGGCTGGCAGACAAAGTGTCTGCATCCTGCTTCTCGACCATCATTGGAATGAGCTCATTCAGGTTGTACGATGGGGGTAGGGGGGAGGGGTCATAAGCTAGGAAGAATTTATAGTTGTTCAAAACATTATTTTGTAAGTTTCATCTGTCATTTGAGTTAGGTAAAGGGTAGTTCAGTAGCCTGAATGTAGTGACTATCCCACTACATTTAGATTCTGTCTATTCAAATTATCAGCAATTTCCATGTTCAGAATTAACAGGAACGTTCGCCACATATATTACGACTGTCTTTTCGACTGAATCAGATTTTGTTTATTATGTATCATGAGGTGAACAGTGTGACTGTTGTCTTTTGTGTTAAAAAATTACCATTACTGTTTACAATTGGAATCATGATCAAACCACCCCCAAACTGCATTTAAGACAAAATCTCAAATGAAGAGGAAGAGGCAGTGTATTGCTCAGTCAGTGGGTTTTGAAGTGGGATAGACGTAAATTCCCGTAATTATATTTCCTCTAGGTTAGGGAATGCATGAATGTCAAGGGTGAGCAGAATTTTAATTTGAATGAAAATTGGAGGTAATGTGATTTCAAGGAAGGCGAAGTATAATATATGCATGCTTAACTCATACATTATACTCCAGCAGCATATTTAAAACACTTTCCAAATTTTCTGAATGTTCTTTGTCACTTGAGCCTGAAAGTAAATGTTACCTTGCAAGCAGAACACTTTTGGAATACCTTGTAAAATTTGTTAATAGTAGCTTGAAAAATCACAGGGCATGAGGCAATACCAAAAACTAGTCTTGTATACTGATAAAGTCCTTTTATGTGTAGATATTTTTGAGAATCTTTGTGAACATCTATTTGTTGATATGCATGAGGTAAGTCTATCTTAGTAAATTTTTGTCCTCTTGCCAATGTTACATGAATTTCTTCAAACTGTGGCTAAGGATACTAGAGCTGGCATGGTTATGATATTTCCTGATCGACTTTTGAAGAAGAATAAGGCCTAAAAAAATAAAAAATCTGTTTCTCATGCCCACCCGCATGGTCATTTTGGCCGCTGCATGCACTCTTTTTATAACCAATTTAAACTTAAAAAAAACGAAAATTAAATGGTTTATGTCTGATATTTTACCCAAGTTAAAAAATTTGATGACTTTGTCCCTTGAGTGCAAGATGGCTTTGCAATGCTTTAGCATTGCAAAGCCTTCTTGCACTCAATGGATGAAATACACCACCACCCGTGCTATTCTGTAGATTATGAGGCCTAAAGCTTGAACCAAGAACATGAACTTTTGATGGCAAAGAAGTAATTACTGAAATAAAAAATAAAATAAAAAAACGCTCGCCCGCATGCAATTTTACAAATAATGGCCTGAGAAACAGAAGATCTACTTTGTGTGGCCTAATCAAAGTTGACTTTCATCGTACTCTGTGACCTCCAGAAAACAACTATATAGAAAACAATATTTCAGACTGGACTCAGGTTTTGACCTGAGGTGGTCAAGAGTCCAATAATAGCTGCATTGAGATTTAAGAAGGCAATTGTACTTCTTGGAAAACCGAGAAGAGCAATTATTTGTACTCCCATACTTTCTAGAACGCCAGACCTGGTGTCATGTGTTGTATTTTTATACTTCTTTCCCATATCAATTACAATGCATTTTGATATTCTACAGACGCGGCCACTTCTTACGAGCATGATAGAGAGGAGAGTAGTAACTAACAATTCATCAGTAATGGATGGGGTCAATTTAATTTTTCGAAGTTGAATAGTTGGATAAATTTGGATTAGCATTTCATATTTACATGATTTTTCATTTGAAAAAAAGCTATAGTTGGAAACTGATTCGAAAACTGCTATGCGAATCCAGTTAAATCGAGCCCTGAATGAATTAATGAAAACCCATAATCGTCGACTTTGAAATTTTAGTTGATTATGGGGGTTTCTGATGGTTAGTCTCAATTTATCATGACAGACCTATTCACACTCTGCAGGGTTCACAGTTGAGTGATAATCACTACAAATTTTAATAATCAAGTCAAACTTAACTACTGTGACCATATATGAGTAGCCCAGTCACTGTGTGTAACTTTTCTTAATTATTTCATTTTCTTCCAAACAAGTAAGTTCAGTTTCAACTAGTGTTGAAACGATTTTTAGCTCAACTTGACAAAGTCAAGCTGAACTATTGCCATCACATCTTGTCCATCGGCGTACATGCGTACGTACGTCCACAATTTCCTTTGGCACAGGTCGCATTTATGATCAGATTGCTTTGAAACTTGGTATGCTTGTTTGGGGTGACCTCTAGATGGGAGCTATCAATTTTCTTCAATTTCCGTCAAAAAATGTTGCTGCAGCCAACGTTCTTAGAACTTAGTTTAGTCAGACCTCAGTATTTCCCTTTGGCACACCCTACAGGGCACATTTATGATCAGATTGCTTTGAAACCTGGCATGCTTGTTTGGGGTGACCTCTAGATGGGAGCTATCGGTTTTCTTCCTTTTCCGTCCGTCAAAAAATGTTGCTGCTGGTTACAATCTTTGAACTTAGTTTAGTCAGGCATCAATATATTCCTTTGGCATGCCCTACAGGGCACATTTATGATCAGATCGGTTTGAAACTTTGTATGCTTGTTTGGGGTTACCTCTAGTTGGGAGCTATCGATTTTCTTTGATTTCCGTCAAAAAAATGTTGCCTCTGGCAATGACCTTCGATGAACTTAGTAAAAACTTAGTGCAGTTAAGCATCAATATTTCCTTTGACACACCTTGCAGGGCACATTTATGATTGGATTGCTTGCAAACTTGGTGTGCTTGTGTGGGGTGACATCTATATGGGAGCTGTCGATTTTCTTCCATTTCTGTCAAAAAATGTTGCCGCTGACCTTTGAACTTAGTTTAGTCAGACCTCAATATTTTCCTTTAACACACCCTTCAGGGCTGCCAGGGCACATTTATGATCGGATCACTTTGAAACTTGATATGTGTGTTCGGGGTGACCTCTAAATGTGAGCTATTGCTTTTTTCCATTTCCATAAAAAAATTATTGTTGTTATCACCAGCCTTTGAACTTACTGCATTTGTGCATCAACTTATCCCTTTTGCACTCTCTGCAGGGTATATTTATGAATTTCCATAAAAAAAACCCCCAAAAACCATTGCCACAAGCAATGACCTTCTACTTAGTGCATTTGTGCATTAACATCTTCCTTGACATGCCTCAGAGGGCACTTTCATTATCAGGTTGTTTTGAAACTTTGTTTGCTTATGCTGGGTGACAAAGATAGGACCTATTGATTTTCTTTTCATTTCCATCAAAAACTGTTGCTGTCAGCAACAATCTTTGAATTTATTGCATTTGTGCATCAACATTCTTTGACATGGCCTACAAGCCACATTTATCATAGGATTGTCTTTGAACTTGGTGTGCTCATTAGGCAAGACCTTCAGATAAGAGCTATTGATTAGCATTCATTTCTGTGAAAAAAGTTGCCATTTACAATAACCTCTGAACATACTGCATTTGTGTATCAACATTCTTCCTTTAGCCAGTCTTACAGATTACATTTAAAAATGCATGGATTACTCTGACGTTGTGCACACACAATGCTGTTATGTTGAAATTTCATCAAATAACATTGGTACCAATGATCTTCAATTTTGTCATTTCATTTATAACTTACCAAGTTCAAGTTAGTCAAGTTGAGCTACAGTGTCATTGACACTTTCATTTGACTAGTTGGCGCTGACACGATTAGTACCAAACAAATCTATTAACTGATTAGTGAATCACTTGTCGTTTAGTCACCTCAGTGTATTCTCTAAACCCTTGAAGTTTCCGCTTTGTGTAACTTTAAGAAATTTAATTTAATTTTATTGAAATTAATTCAGTGCTTTCGATTTGAGGTGTGCTTTCGCACTTGTGCTTCTACATTGGAAACAACAGATGTTCATGTTTTTAGCTCACCTGACTTTCAGTCAGGAGAGCTATAGTGATCACTCACCGTCCGTCGTCCATCGTCTGTCGTCCGTGAACATGGTGTTTGCGTCTTCTCCTCCCAAACCGCTGAACCAATTTAATTGATATTTGAGATAATAGTTTGTTATGACATCGCAATTTGATTTTGTTCAAATCAAGTTGCCCCGCCCGTGGGTAGGGCCACACCCAAAAAGTGAGCTGAAATCTTGAAAAATCTTCTTCTCATGAACCAGCAGTAGCAGAGACTTGATATTTGGTGTGCAGCTTCCTTTTGAGGTGTAGACTCAGATTTGTTCAAGAGAAGTTTGTGGGGCTATACTTGGCGTCGTTATGGGAGGGGCAAAATTTCTATTTTCCAAACTGAGAGGCTGATTTGAACCAAATTTTATGTGAGGGCTTATTGGGTCATAAGTACCTAATTTATGCTGATTTTTTTTTCCCTGTAGCCCCATGGGAACCGCAGGAGCTAAAAATAGAAAAAAATTAAAACACCATATCTCCAAAACTGCACGGCACCGAGAATTTTTATTTGGTGTGAAGCTTCCTTAGGACCAACAGAAAGAATTGATAAAAAAAAATTGCCATCGGTTTTATCATAGGGTACAGTTTCGGGACTTTGAAAAAGTGCTGAGTCAGCACTTTTTAACACTGTAGGCAATGGGAAAAACATTAAAAAATCTTCTTCTCCAGATCCAGCAGGCAGAATCTTTTGATATTTGGTATGCAACATTGGAGGGTGGATCTGATTCAAGTTTGTTCAAAACGGCCCCCTGGGTTCATATTTGGGCTCAGTATAGGAGCCCGATTTCGAACTTGGTGCATTTCAGGCAAATTTCTTAAAAAATCTTCTTCTCCAGATCCAGCAGGCAGAATCTTTTGATATTTGGTATGCAACATTGTGGGGTGGATCTGATTCAAGTTTGTTCAAATCGGCTCCCTGGGTTTATATTTGGGCTCAGTATAGGAGCCCAAATTTGAACTTACTGCATTTCAGGCAAATTTCTTTGAAAATCTTCTTCTCCAGATCCAGCAGGCAGAATCTTTTGATATTTGGTATGCAACATTGTGGGGTGGATCTGATTCAAGTTTGTTCAAATCGGCCCCTTGGGTTTATATTTGGGCTCAGTATAGGAGCCCAAATTTGAACTTAGTGCATTTCAGGCAAATTTCTTTGAAAGTCTTCTTCTCAAGATCCAGCAGGCAGAATCTTTTGATATTGGGTATGCAACATTGTGGGGTGGATCTGATTCAAGTTTGTTCAAATTGGCTCCCTGGGTTTATATTTGGGCTCAGTATAGGAGCCCAAATTTGAACTTAGTGCTTTTCAGGCAAATTTCTTAAAAAATCTTCTTCTCCAGATCCAGCAGGCAGAATCTTTTGATATTTGGTATGCAACATTGTGGGGTGGATCTGATTCTATTTCGTTCAAATCGGCTCCCTAGATTCATATTTGGGCTCACTATAGAAGCTCGAATTTGAACTTAGTGCATTTCAGGCAAATTTCTTCAAAAATCTTCTTCTCCAGATCCTGCAGGCAGAATCTTTTGATATTTGGCATGCAACATTGTGGGGTGGATCTGATTCCAGTTTGTTCAAATCGGCCACCTGGATTCATATTACTTAATTATAACTTAGTCAATATGAGGAATTTTTCTTTAAAAATCTTCTTCTTCAGATTCAGCAGTTGGAATGTTTTGATATTTGGCATGGAGCAACCTTGGGGGGCTGAGATTCAAGTTTGTTCAAGCCAAGTCCCTTGGTTCATATTTGGGCTCACTATGGGAGCCTGAATGACAACTTAGTTCAAAATGAGGAATTTTCTTTAAAAATCTTCAGATCCAGCAGATGAATGCTTTTGATATTTTTTATGCAGCATCCTTAGGGGGGTAAGATTCAAGTTTGTTCAAGCCATGTCCCTAGGTCCATATTTGGGCTGATTGTGGGAGCTCGAATTGTAACTTGGTTCAAAATGAGGAATTTTCTTTAAAAATCTTCTTCTTCAGATCCAGCAGTCGGAATGTTTTGATATTTGGTGTGCAGAATCCTTAGGGGTGTGAGATTCAGGTTTGTTAAAGCCAAGTCCCTGGGTTCATATATGGGCTCCCTGTGGGAGCCCGAATTATGACTTAGTTCAGTATGAGGAATATTCTTTAAAAATCTTTTTTTGGATCCACTGGTCAGAATATTTGGATATTTGGTTTCAGCTTTTCTTAGGAGGAGCAGATGCAACTTGTGGAAATCCTCTGGGTTGATATTTAGGCTACCATGTCAGGTGAGTGCCCTCAGGCCCCCTGGGGCTCTTGTTTCAATATGTTCTCTATTTTGGGTAAATGTTGCTGTAATATGATTGGTCAGAAAACAAAATGTCACATGATGATATTTACTACTGAATGAAGTTTTACGTAGTGCACATACTGACCAAACAAATCGCACTGTTTGGTGACGTGATTTATTTAATATTCAATGAGGTGATAACAAAGTGAAGAAATTTCTTATTAGACCACAGTATACAAGGGAATTTGGGGGGAAAAGTTCAATTTCGCTTAATAATATTTGACAGAACCGAATATTGGAACACCAAAGATTTATTTTTAGACCAGTTTATTTTTTTGCGGTACCATTTGTTTGGTCGTAAGGACATGGAGACATCGGCTTCCGTATTGTTGTGCATTTAGACCCGTTAAATATATCATAATTTGGAAGTCACTCCAGCCAATGAATTCAGTTAAAACCACAGTTTTGTAGAATTTATTGCTTAGTTTAGCATCTGATATTGCATAACCGACTAGTCGATTAATCATCGACTACTCCCCGGCGATTAGTCTGTTAATAAAAATCCAAATGGCATTAATCGTTTCATCACTAGTTTCAACACGATCTCTCAACGAATATGGGGCATTCTGGCGTTTAGGAATTCGATCATCACTCTTGACTGACAATCTCACCTTCAAGACTTTCATTAAACTGACTGTAACTGAAAATACTTCAATGTATGATTTAAACAATTCTTGTACATATAATTGCTTTTCAGTTTTCTTGCACTCAGAATGTAATATACCGTATTTACTCTATGTATTGGGACACTCTATGATTTGGGACACACATTTTTTCCAGAAAACTATATTTTTTTTATGCTCCAAAGTTTGGGACATTGAGGAGATTTGTTTCCAGTTGGCCCATCGCTAGTAGCAGACGACACTCATAAAAAAAATTCTTGAGTAACTAAAAGTTTTCATTTTTTGCATTGAAAACATAGCTTATGATCTCTCATTGGAATGGGTGCAATGCGCTCGTTCCAATGAGGGATCATAAGCTATGTTTTGGAAGCAAAAAATGAAAATATAAAAAAAAATTGGACGGCGATTTTCGTATATAGTGATGGAAAACGAATCTCACACAACTTTATTCAGCATCAAATCAAGACCAGGCTGTGTTCTTTCCCCATTTTCTAACAATTGGGACACCTGTGAAAATAATTATTTTTAGCTGTCCCAATACATAGAGTAAATACGGTATTAAATTTATATTTTAATTTGGACCAGACAATTTTTATGGTTTTCAATCATTCATGACCAAACTAGGGTGAACCATTTCCATGAGCAACATATAATTTCACTTAACATGACTGATTACTGTATTTAACTTGCATGTTGAGAATTTGCGGTGGCTCAGTGGTAGACTGTTGGACTTCTTTGTCTGAGGTCCTTAGTTTGATCCCCGTCTGGGAGGACCTGCTTTATGTCCTTGGGTAAGGCACTTTATCCCAGTTGCCTACATGGGGGCACGATGATGCCGTGTATTAAGGCGTACTGCACGTCGATGGTGCACATGTTTTCAACCGCTGTAACCCTGCTTGAGCGGAGCTTGAACAGAGTTAGAATGTTGAGGCGCTGACAGTTGCTCATCGATGCTCGGTTGTTCTCTCCAGGTACTCTGGCTTCTTCCACCCGTAATACTGTCATGGTCACGATTAGCCATTGTGCATACGTATTTGACCTTAAAACACCAATAAATAAATAAATAAATGTTGAGAATTCCTAGGTATTTAACAGTTTCACCTGCCTTCATACATGTAGATGACGAGTAAGTTTCTAAAAGGAAATAATAGAACTCCTTCTTGAGTCAAGATCAGTGTTTTACCATCCTCAAAAACATGAAGCCAAGTTTGGTCAGGACCAAGCCAGAAAATAAGCAGAATCTTATCTGCAAAATGAGTTCCCCAGAGGGCGAATTTGGTGGTGCTACCCTCTCTCTAGCCTAAACAGAAAGATGTACCCAGAGGATAAATTGGCCCACTGTATGGGATAGCATCAGCAAATTCAACCTTTGGGGACCTCATTCTGCAAATGACAGATTGCTTATTTTCTGGCTTGGTCAGGACTGTCTATGATTTATATTTTATAACTTTTTCGAATAAATTATTGAAATTAAGTTGATTTTACTTGGAAAGGAGATTATTCATGTAATTTTTTTCCATCACAATGTTGAATGACATTCAGCACTATTATTGTAAAATTGAGCTGTGAGATGTTTCTGAGGTGAAGATGTTTACAGGACATTTCTTATCTTGAACAAATCATTTCCTGGCCTGGCATTATGAAAAATACAGGAGGGTTAAAAATTGCCCTCTGAAATCCACCAGGAGGACAAATGCTCTTGTAGGGATACACATCGTCACTGGAGTGCCATTCTGTTCTGTCTCCCAGAAAACAGAATGGAACTCAGGTAACATGTTTAGGGAAGTCTTCTTGCTTCATACAGCGAGTGTAAGAATAACAAGATTGACCACATCTATCCCCAGCATTATTTCTAGGGTGATGTGAACAGCATCTTAAGGTAGAATTGTACTTTCCCCAACAATGTTCAAATATTATTCTACATCTAACTGGCGGCATTACCAGAGAGTCACATACCACCAGTATCATGAATGTGACAGAATGTTTGAACATGAAAGCCTAGTGGTGCAGTTGAGTTTTATTTTTGAGCAAATTATATATTCCTTTTTGTAATATGGATAAAGTGAGCCGTAGAAATTGTGCACATAAAATGAAGTAGTATTGCAAAACAATTTGTGATGTGTTTAATTGGGTAGATGCAGGAGGGCTAAAATCACCCTCCTAAAACAAATTTGCGAGGGCTCTAGGAGGGCAGCCCTCAAGCCCACATTGAGAATGCCAGGCCTGCATTTCCTGGCCGATTTGGATATAAAACTCAAAACCCGAAAACATCCAACTTGATCCAAGGTCCAAATGGTCCAGGGTTCGATTTGTCCTCAAAAAGCAAAGTGTCCAAAGTCTATCATCCAAAGCATCAGCAAACTGCTACTCAAACCTATGTTCAGCATGTCATTCAGGTTTAAACCCCAGAAAGTTTAATAGATCATTCTGTTTAAGGAAGTCTTCTTGCTTCATACAGTAAGTGTAAGATTAACAAGATTGACCACACATACCCAGATAGTAATACAGGCCAAGTTCGATTATGGGTTCCGTTCAATTATTTTTACTTGAGTTATGGGCCTTTTTGACTCAGAAATTTATCATTACCATCAACATTTTGGTTTCCGGTTGATAACTTGAGTTTGGATTCATAAATCAAGACCACACTTGCATTCTGCCTCAGTTATATCAAAATGAAGGTAAAGTTCAAATTAGGGCATGGTCCAGTGATTTTTACAAGAGTTATGGGCCTTTTTTGAGTTGGAAATGGCATATTTCCACCAACATTTTTTCAGAACTTTGTTTGTGGCATAACTTGAACAATAGTTAACAGATTTCAATTTTTTGGGGTATATGTCTCTATATCAACAATGTCTATGTCAAGTTCGATGACCAGCCATATCCGATGAAAATTATTTGAGTTATTGCCCTTTGTTAATAAATATCGTGTAATGCTTGTTTATGGAATAACTTAAACAGTATCGGTAACCAACTATACACAAATGCATCACAAATGCTTGTCCGCTTAACTTCTCCTTCATTTTCCATTGCATTTTTACGAAACTTGGTGTGCAGTATGAGTATGATGTGTACATATGCATATGGAAAGGAAGTTTCGATTTGAAAAATGTTTCCAGAGTTATAGCCCTTGTCATTTTGAATTTACCAAAGTTGCAGGTTTTTAGCTTAACAAAGTCAAGATAAGCTATTGCCATCATGTGTGCAGAAGTCTGTGAGTTTGTTCACATTATCCTTTAACACAGGCTACACCCTGTTGTTCTTGTCCGATCATCACAAAATTTCATATGCAGGTTTGAGGTCATGTCTAGATGAGAACGTCCCCTTTTGGTCATGATCGGTCAACCGAGATGGCTACCCGAACCCAAAACCCCAAAACCTTTAGCGCAGTGACTCTATAGTTCATCTTCATAAAGGGATTTCATTGTAACTTGGTAGGATGACTCAATATGATGTCTAGAGGAGAATGTCCCCTTTTGGTCATGATCTGTCAACCATGAGGCTGCCCAAACCCAAAACCTGAAAACCTTTAGCAAAGTCTACAGGTCATATTTATGGAACCCTGAAACTTTTAGCACAGCCTACAGGTCATATTTAATATGGAGGGATTTCATTTTGTAACTTGGTAGGATGACTCTGTATGATCTCTCGATGAGAACTTCCCCATTTTGTCGCGATCTGTCAACCATGATGGGTGCCCAAGCCCAAAACCCGAAAATCTTTAGCACAGTCTACAGGTCATATTTATGGAGGATTTCATTGTAAATTGATAGGATGACTCAGTATAATGTCTAGATGAGGACATCCCTTTTTGGTCGTGATCGGTCAACCGTGACGGCTGCCCGAGCCCAAAACCTTTAGCACAGACTACTGGTCATATTTATGAAGGGATTTCGTTGTAACTTGGTAGGATGACTCCAGATAATGTCTAGATGAGAGTGTCCCTTTTGGTCATGATCATTCAACCATGATGGCTGCCTGAGCCCAAAACCCCAAAACCTCTAGCACACACTACAGGTCGTATTTATGAAGGGATTTCATTGTAACTTGGTAGGATGAATCAGTATAATGTTGAGAGACGTCCCCTTTTGGTTGCGATCGGACAACCTTGATGGCTACCTTGGCCTGTGACATAGATTTGTTTAGCACAGTCTACAGTTCATATTTATGAAGTGATTTCATTGTAACTTGGAAAGATAACACGATGTGATGTCTAGATGAGACTTTCCTATTTTGGTCTTGATCAGTCAGCTGTTACCTCCACCTGGTCATGCGACCTGGATTCATCGGTCGTATTTATGAAGGAATTTCATTGTAACTTGGTACGATGACTCGGTGTAATATCTAGATGAGAACTGCCCCTTTCAGTCATGGTAGGTCGACTGTGACGGCGACAGGTGCCTGAAAACCTTTAGCATAGTCTACAGGTCATATTTATGAAGGGATTTCATTGCAACTTGGTACGATGACTCCGTAAAATGTCTAAATGAGAACTTCTGCCTTTGGTCGCAATCTGTCAACCGTGATGGCTGCCGGAGCCCGAAACCTGAAAACCTTTATCCCAGTCTACAGGTTGTATTTATGAAGGGATTTCATTGTAACTTGGTAGGATGACTCAGTATAATGTCTAGATGAGAACATTCTATTTTGGCTATGATTGGTCAACTGTGACAGCCGCACAGGCCTATGACTAGTGATGAACCTATTATCAAAACTTGCTATCAACCGATTACCAATTATTTCTCTGCCGATTATGCCGATTCCGATGGTTGAAATAGGACACAGAAGAAATATGTTGGTGACTGTTATACTACAAAAGTTTGTTGATAAATCATCAATTACGAAAGCCTAATACCACATAAGTTCTTGGAGAATGCATATTTAGTGCTGGGCAATATTAGCCAGAATAATATTTGTATTTTGGGGGTTGGGGTATGGGGAGAAGTTCATTATTAACGATACAATCTTACGATATTGTTCTTGTGACGATCAGGTTTTATTCCGGTAAATAGTGTTAATACGGTTTTGTGTAAGGATACAATACACTTGGCTGTATTAACCCAGAATATACTGAGCACACATACTTTGTGTCTTAATTGAATAATAATTTTGATGTTAATGTGTGTTGTGAAGTCGTATGACGCATAGTTTACACATTTGTCAGAATGAATTATTCAGTGTTCTTGTTTCAACTTGTTACCTCCCTTGATGTGTTTCGCCAATGTTTACATGAACTCTTCACTCAACATTGGAGAGAAACATCAAGGGACATAACTAAATTAAAAAATGAACTTGACAAACTGAAAACGTGTTTGTGACAGTCATGCGACTTACATGTTGCATAACAATCGTCTTATCAGTGAAAAAAAGAGTGTTTTTTAATTTTTTCTCCAATTTTAATTTCTTATTGTATTGTGATGCTTTACATTACGAAGTACTACAGACTACTGGCTGAACACATTTTATTTATACATGTACCCAATGCAACGTTGTACAGTACCATGATTGAAGGCCAGTGACTTCAATCAGTTGGGAAATGGTGGCAATCTCGTACCGATTTCAGTTGGTAAATTCTGTAATATCTCTGCTCTGCAAATCCCTAAATTTTCTGCTGTGCACTACACATGTTTTTAATGGGAAACTTTATTGAAATGGCCAGATATCTAAAAGATTTTTAATAGTCAGTGTTAAATATAGAATAACTGGAAACTGCTGGTTGTCATAATCGGCCGATGCCCAACTGGCTGGTTTTAATTGCCGATTTTGATTATCGGTTCATCACTACCTATGACATAGATTTGTTTAGCACAGTCTACAGTTCATATTTATGAAGTGATTTCAACTTGGAAGGATAACACGATATGATGTCTACATGAGACTTTCCTATATTGGTCATGATTAGTCAGCTGTTACCACCACCTGGTTACATGACCTGGATTGATTTAGTACTGTATACAGGCTCTTTTTATAAAGAGATTTAATTGTAACTTGGTGGGATAACTTAGTATGATATCTAGATGAGACTGTCCTATTTTGGTCATGATCGGTCATGTGACCAAGATTCCTTTCGCAAAGTCTATGAGTTGTATTTATGAAGGGATTTCATTGTAACTTGATACGATGACTCGTTTTGGAATAATTTCGCTGTAACTTGAAAACTTTGGTTGACATACATTAACTGTGAGAGCCATATTAACCCACCCCTCAATTCTTTAGTACAGTCTACACCTCAAATTATTTCTTATTGAAAACATAGCATACAGGGAACAGAAATTAACATATTCTCAATTATCACAATTCTAGTCGTATTTCATAATCCTTTCATAAACATTGAACATTATCCTTTTCATCAAACACAAAACAGTCAAGTTAAGCTACAGTGTCACTGACGCTTTCATTTGTAGACATCTTCAGTTGCGATTAAAGAAATTAATTTATCCTCCACTGACGAAGTCTGAAAGGGGGTTATTGAAATGGTGTTCACCTGTCCATCCTCCATCCCTCAGACCATCCATCCATCCATACAGTTTTCAGTGGATTTTTACAAAACTTGATCTGAAGTATCAATATCAAGTGTAGATGTGCATGTGGTCAGAAATTTTCGATGTGACAAATTTTGCGTGGTTACAGCCTTTAGAAATAGCAAAAATTCCATCACAAAGGCTTATCCATTTAACTTCTGCATTTCTTATTGGATTTTTAAGAAACTTGGTCTGAAGTATCGGTACCAGGTGTAGATGTGCATGTGGTCAGGAATTTTTGATGCGACAAATTTTGCGTGGTTATGGCCCTTGGTAATAGCAAGATTTCCATCACAAATGCTTGTCTACTTAACTCCTCCTGCGTATTTTTACACAGTAACCAATGTCCCAGACATAGCTGGGGCTAACTCTAAATTATCCAGGGCCAAACACAAATTTTGCCCCCCAATCCTCAAAATTTGCATCAAAAACTGAAAATTTAATGTCCTATGTGGCCCTCCATACATGTCCAGGTCTGTAATGAGATTATTCCTATCATAACATAAAAGTTGGAGGGGAATGTAGATGTCGTTAGAATGTCATGTTCAAGTTATACACCCTATGTACATGCCTGAAAACATGAACTATTTACACATAAGTATGCATTCCATGAATTTGCCACTTTCCACAATTTCCAACTTCCATTCCAAATCGCCAATACGGGGTAGACTAACCATATACATGTACACACATACTCTTAACCCTTTACCCAACGTAACGGCCAAAACCGGCCAGCGCTATTCTCAAAAATCGCCAATTAATTTTCATTATATTTTAATTTTTTGTCTCAAAAACATAGGTTATGACCCCTCATTGGAACGAGCTCGTCGAGCTCGTTCCAATGAGGGGTCATAACCTATGGTTTTGAGACAAAAAATGAAAAAAATTAGTTATTCAGGAAATTTTTTTGCAAGTGTCGTCTGCTTTTCATGTTAGGTAAAGGGTTAATAAACACTCGTTGAATGTCAATGCGATATGCACAACAGTTGTATGTAAGAGGGAAGTATTTAGCTGAAGATTTTAGGGTAGGACTTACCTAATGGCTGGCACACAGATGGTTAGACAGTTAGAGAACCACAGTGTCAGTTTTTCAAAAGGTGATAGTTATTTTTTAAAAACTGAAACCAGACCATTTTTCGGTTATACCATCCATGTCTAATTAATTTTATTAAATTAATATTGTTGATAATTGCAGTAGCCAAATTTATTTCAGTCTGTTTCATCAGAAGAATCTTTTGACTCTGGCAAAATATCCAAACACTTTGTTTCTTCTAAGAAGAAGGAAAAACCTTGGTGGTACCGTGATGATGATGATGATGATGATGAAAGTGAAGGTGCAGGTAGGTTATCAAACAGCTTTTCTTTTATTAGCTATGCAGGCCTGGAAATAAAGAGCTTACATTGTAACCTGTTTGCAGGCTTTGCTATAGATATAACATTGTGGTAACCTATTATCAAAAAAATGTTGTAATGCTTTTCTGCCTTCTCTATTTTCACTGCGCCAGCCATCCTGTTTATGCTTTAACAAAATTTCCGCACAAATAAATAGCAGCAAATGACACGTGATCTCGCCAATTGTTGAGATTGTGTGTTACAGTACCAGTAGACTGGTCATAATTCACACGTGGGCAGCGATGTCCAGGCATGTATTTACCAAGTAATAAAAATCATCATCTGCAAAATTTTAATTAATGAGGCAAGGGGTTGTACCCAGTGCTTCAGTAATTAAATTTTTGATGATTTTTAGTATAATTAGTGTATGGATGGAATCTTATATTATTGAGTCCATGGAAATATTGTCCACTTGTGGAAAGTGACCAGTCCATGGTGACCCTTCTGTAGTTGTTGCTATTTATTTCAACGATAATTCTGTTATCCCTTTACCTAACATGAAAAGCAGACAACACTTGCAAACAAAATATTTGGATAACTAATTTTTTTCATTTTTTATCTCAAATGCATAGGTTATGACCCCTCATTGGAACGAGCTCGATGAGCTCGTACCAAAGAGGGGTCATAACCTATGTTTTTGAGACAAAAAATGAAAAAATAATTAAAATTAATTGGCAACTTTTGTGAATAGCGCTGGCCGGTTTTGGCCATTACGTTGGGTTAAGGGTTAAGTTGTAAATGGCACACATTTCTCTTCATATGTGGATGCAATGTGCAACCTAGAATTAGTCCCAAAAGATTATGAAATCTGAATGGAAAAATATGCAGATAAGAAATTTAATTTATGTTGTATTATTTTGTCGTAACCTGTAGACCGTTCACTTCTTTTGCAATTGAAATAACTCCCACATAACCTAAACATTCATTTGCAGGTTATTTCCAGGCCTGCTATGACTCATCATTCTTGATTGCCTCTCTTAAACCAAAATATTTTCAGTTCTCAAAAAGCCCTGAAAAACTTCTTTGACTGAGAATTAAAAAAAATTATTCTGTTGATTCTCTTCATGTCAATCAGTTTTCACCATTTCCTTAAAAATACTTTTACAAAATTATTTGATCACAAGTTGAAAAAATATTTTTTTTAAAATTGTAGTTTTGAAATAAGAGAAGTGTTAAAACTCAACACCTAATGTAAATGTATCTTCCAGATCCACATATTGCTGTACTTGTAAAATTCAATTCAAAATTTGTTTCTGGGAAGAGGGTATCAAGACTGACTGTGATACTTAATTGTAGAACATTCCCGCAGTTTATAAATGTATCACTACCTGGAGAATAAAGAAAAATGAGTTCTGAAAACATTTTTATTATATGCTACCTTATAGAATAGTGTGAAATGTTTAACCTTTTATCTAATAAATCGGTGCCTCTATACAAATTTAGCAGTTGAAAAAACAAAAATTTAAAAACTATTTTCACAAAACCAAGTCATGTGATCCCTCATTGGAATGAGCTAATTGTGCACATTTCATTGAGGGTCACATGATATGGTGTTGCAGAAATTGTTTGAAAAATTTGAGAAAAACAATAATTAAAATAATAAATTTTGATACCCTCCTGTGCATTTGGTAAAGTGTTCACAAATATTTTTCCATAAATACTGTCATGATAGTACAGTGGAGCCCACTTAATTGGATATCTCTTTACTGAATAACCCTGTTAATTGAATATAATTTTCCAACACAAAACCATTTACCATACCTCCAGTACAAACATTACCTGTTAATTGAATATATTTTATAGAGTAAACTTCTGTTACTTGAATAAAAAATCTTGTAACCTTTCAAGAAATTACCCTGACTGTCCCCAGTTTTCTTTTATTTATAGACCTATTTGGCCTGAGTACATCCAATACAGGCATTTAATCTCATGGCGCTCTGTCAGACAAGATGTAATAGAATAAATGCTAAGTTTATCTCTGGTATACAGGAAAGTGACACAATCCATGTTAATTGAATACTCCTGTTAATTGAATAATTTTCAATGGTAAGGTTGCTATTCAATTAACAGGGTTCCACTGTATTTGCTATAAGGGAATATCTCTAGAAGTGATGCACTTTACTCAATAAGTTTCATGTTTTCGGCATTTGGATGTACCAGTTACAATTGAAACATTGTAGTGCATATAATAAAAAGTATACCTACTGTTTTAGTATATAGTCCAGAATTATCTCGTTTGTGACTACAAGTAAATCTCAGTTTTTATGAATGGCTGAAAGTCATTAATGTGATAATTTCGTATCTACTCAAAAACAATAAGTATCCTCTTTTTCTTTATGTTTTGATACATTGGTACGACCCATTCCTGATATTGATACTTCAAAAGCTCTTTCTGAATGTTCTCCAAGAACAAATGTCTGAGGCTGGTATCATTGATAAAGAGAAAAAAGAGTGCAAATCTTCTTCCAGGTTCCCTGTAGCATAAAGCATGACTTCAGATAAGCTGTAATTGGTGGAAAGTAGGGATATTGTGATACATGAATTTATTGATATACCGTTGATTATTGCCTCAATCGATGAATACTCATCAACAATCAAGACGTCTTCAAGAACGACAACCTAATACACTTTAGATAATTTTTTTTAAATTTCATGCTGTTCATGTTCATACATTTGCTATGTATATTCATTTCTCATTTTGAAGAAAGAATCCCAATCTCATTGGGGATTGTGTCTTTAACTCTTAATCTGTGAGTAGTTTCAATGTATTTTTCATCAAATATAGTCATGGCTGCTGTAAAGCACTCATGACTAGATTTGATGAAAAATTCATCTTAATTTAACTGAACACATCATTGGTGAACAAATCCATTCAATTTACTGGTGGAAATTTTATTTAATGTACCCAAATTATACTTATTTTTTTGGTAAGAGAAATCCTGTCCTGGCCAGAAAATATTCACCAGCAGCATGCAAGGAGTTAATCCTCGTGTGCACTGATGTCGAAATATCAAAATTTCAGGATGCATATTTTCCCATAATGCAACTTGGAATTTTATAATAAATTCTATCTTGTTTTACAGAGCTCACAGATCTTTGTCAAATACGATTGAATTGGTTAAATCCCTAGTTGCGTTATGAGTACAGTTTGTTGCTTGAAACTTTCTTGCAGACCATAAAATTTGAATTGAAACATAGGAACAAAGAATAGGTCTCACAGGCCATGTGCTTGACTGGTTTGTATCACATCTCTCTAGTCTCACACAAAGCATAGTCATTGACAGCAAATCATCAGTACAAGTGACTTTTACTGATGTTATGTAAAGGAAAGGGGGCGTGGTGGTGTTGCAGTAACCAGTTCTCATCAGATCACCGAAGTTAAGCAACATCGAGCCTGGTTAGTCCTTGGATGGGTGACCAAAAGAGCGATCGAGCTGACAGCTGCTCATCATTGCTCGGTGGTTCTCTCCGGGTATTCCAGCTTCCTATACCTGTAAAACTGTCACCGACACGATATGACCTTGGCTGTTAAAGTGTCATTAAACCCTAATAAATAAATGTAAAGGAAAAGTGAACTCTGACAAACATGCTTAACATGTTCATCAGCTGTCAGATTTCAATCCATAAAATAACCAAGATTACAGACAGCTGGAGGCAATCGTTGAATCTCGAATATTGAGGGATAATTTGGATATTTTTCATTAGTTGATGTGATAGACCTATGTCTGTCATTTCTATCTTATCATGGTCCAATTACATGTAGGTCCTATTTCCAAGTTTTGGGAGTTTCTTATCTTGTATGTAAATGTAGATCACATGTTCCAACATAAGGCTTTTGGAGGTCTTGCTGATGGAAGTTACAGTTCCTTGACACTGGTGTCTATTGAAGTCTTGGCTGCCTGTTTTGGCAGCCAAGATTTCACTAGACACCACTGCCACAGCAATATGTTACCTTAATATGAGGGAGCAAAAAGTAAGTAGAATTCTCCAGGCCTTTAAGGATAGGTTAGAGTTTATATATATGATGAGAATCAAATACACCATTTTGAGAGAATCAGAGTTGATTCTCATTGTTTTCCTTGCGAGAATCATTTGTGAAAATTGATACCGATTCTCGCATGAATTTTAAGCCCTGGCATGGTGGGCAACATAAAGCATCACAACACTTTTTTCCTATAGGTACCACCCTGTTACGTACCGTAATCTGCTAGTGGTTTACAATGTTAGCTCTTTATTTCCAGGCCTGTATGGCAAAACTCCTGCATGCCAAGTTAATTCTAGAGGGCACAACTTACTGCATTCCTTTGTTTTTCAAATGCGAAGGCCTGCCTTTTTGACATGATCTATGCTGTTAGACAGGTGTGTTGGAAAGTTTGTTCTGAGCTTAGATAATGTGTTCTGATTTGAATATTTTTGTTTTAGATCTCTTACAGGGTAAGAGTTTTATGAAGAGTAAAAAACTTGAACCAAAACATAGTACCCCAATTGATGATGATAAAACCATCAGTAAAACAGCACAGTTTAGAGATGAGGAAGAAGGACGTTTAAGTAGTCCTGAATCAAGGAAACTCAAACAGAAACCACGAGGAAAAAATCCAGTAAGTCACGAATATTTTATTTTCTCAAAAAGTAGTTACTGTGGAAACCTGTTAATTGAATAGCCACTCTGTTGGAAAAAAGTTTGGATAACAGGAGCAGCACAAATTCTATTATATCTTGTTCACAAAGTGCAAAGAGCTCTGTGAAATAAGATATAACAGATTAAGTACTTATATTGTACATGTATGTAGTGAAGTTGAACAGGTTAATAAACATTGGGGGGACTTAATTTTGTTGTTAGAGAATTCTCTGAAATGATGATTTCGCGCGCCGAAGGCGCGCAGGGACGGCATGGGGGACAAGCCCCTTTCGACCCTCTATGTATAATTCTCTGATAGGTCATAAAATCTTTTATAGCAGGAGTTTACATAATACACTAAAAGCAATTAACAGGTCAAATTTGTATTGAAATTTGTGGTAAATGGTTTGTTGTTGATATTATATGTACTTCAAAGGGCTTTTCAAGTAAGTTGAAATTAATTAATATCCCCAGTTACTTTGACAATACTCTATTAGCTTTTTTTATCTGTTCTTGTGGCAGGGCCAATTTTATTCAGCACAGGAAACCACTTAGTCTTTGTTTCTGTAATTAACACTTTATGTAACTTGCCTTGTACAGTAACCGCGGACTGGACACAATCCATGCATTGGCAGTGATGTCTTTTCATGTATTTACCAGGTATTAAAAATCATCAACAAAATTTTACTTAAAGAAGCACTGGGTGGTACCCAGTGCTTCATTAATTAAATTTTTGCTGATTATTCCGAAAATTAGTGTTTGAATTCTAATATTATTGCATCCTTGGAAACATTGCCCAACCGTGGAAAGTGACCAGTCCATGGCAGCTGTACTGTAATTCATGCATGCATGTTTTGTAAATGAACAATGTAAGTCCATTTCATGAGGGGTTATAAGCTATGATCTGGAGGCAAAAATTTAAAAGATTCAATGGAATGATGTCCTTTGTGTAATAAGGCTGTGTAGATTTTCTGGTTCAGAAGCTAAGGGGTTAAGCTGATGGTATGACACTGATGGATAGTGCCCTTTGAAAAGCTGGTTACAGAAGACATTAGTTGTTTTTTTTATCAATATCTTGGCTGGTACTTAGTCCCTGTGATTAGAGAAATGGATGTCTTCTTTTTGGAATTAATAGCACTTGTTTTTATGTGTACCCATACTATGTATGGTACACATAATGCCGGCATCCGGGGTGACCATTCGTCCTTCGTCCATCCTTTGTCCGTCCGTCTGTCCATCCGTCCGTCTGTCCGTCCATCTGTCTGTCCATCTGGCGTCCGTATCCATTTCTTTAGCATTCGATAACTTGAAAAATATTGCTGGGATTGTCAAGTTACTTTATATTTGTGTTCAGGTTACTGATGTGCCGAAGTGTATAGTTTTTGGTGTAAATCGGATAATTTGATCCTGAGATATTAACCCTTTATCCTTCAAATTGAAAATTTCTCCAGTCCCTTTGGCATTCGATAACCTGAAAATTATTACTTGGATTGTCAAGTTACTTTATATTTGTGTTCAGGTTACTGATGTGCCGAGCTGTATAGTTTTTGGTGTAAATCGGATAATTTGATCCTGAGATATTAACCCTTTATCCTTAAAATTGAAAATTCCTCCAATCCCTTTGGCATTCGATAACTTGAAAAATATTGCTTGGATTATCAAGTTACTTTATATTTGTGTTCAGGTTACTGATGTGCCGAGCTGTATAGTTTTTGGTGTAAATCTGATAATTTAATCTTGAGATATTAACCCTTTATCCTTCAAATTGAAAATTCCTCCAATCCCTTTGGCATTCGATAACTTGAAAAATATTGCTTGGATTGTCAAGTTACTTTATATTTGTGTTCAGGTTACTGATGTGCCGAGCTGTATAGTTTTTGGTGTAAATCGGATAATTTGATCCTGAGATATTAACCCTTTATCCTTCAAATTGAAAATTCCTCCAATCCCTTTGGCATTCGATAACTTGAAAAATATTGCTTGGATTGTCTAGTTACTTTATATTTGTGTTCAGGTTACTGATGTGCCGAGCTGTATAGTTTTTTATGTAAATCTGATGATTTGATCCCAAGATATTAACCCTTTATCCTTCAAATTGAAAATTTCTCCAATCCCTTTGGCATTCGATAACTTGAAAAATATTGCTTGGATTGTCAAGTTCCTTTATATTTGTGTTCAGGTTACTGATGTGCCGAGCTGTATAGTTTTTGGTGTAAATCTGATAATTTAATCCTGAGATATTAACCCTTTATCCTTCAAATTGAAAATTCCTCCAATCCCTTTGGTATTCGATAACTTGAAAAATATTGCTTGGATTGTCAAGTTACTTTATATTTGTGTTCAGGTTACTGATGTGCCGACCTTTATAGTTTTTGGTGTAAATCGGATAATTTGATCCTGAGATATTAACCCTTTATCCTTCAAATTGAAAATTCCTCCAATCCCTTTGGCATTCGATAACTTGAAAAATATTGCTTGGATTGTCCAATTACTTTATATTTGTGTTCAGGTTACTGATGTGCCAAGCTGTATAGTTTTTAGTGTAAATCTGATGATTTGATCCCGAGATATTAACCCTTTATCCTTCAAATTGAAAATTTCTCCAATCCCTTTGGCATTCGATAACTTGAAAAATATTACTTGGATTGTCAAGTTACTTTATATTTGTGTTCAGGTTACTGATGTGCTGAGCTGTGTAGTTTTTGGTGTAAATCTGTTTTTTTTGATCCTGAGATATTAACCCTTTATCCTTCAAATTGAAAATTCCTCCAATCCCTTTGGCATTCGATAACTTGAAAAATATTGCTTGGATTGTCAAGTTACTTTATATTTGTGTTCAAGTTACTGATGTACCGAGCTGTATAGTTTTTGGTGTAAGTCTGTTATTTTAATCCTGAGATATTAACCCTTTATCCTTCAAATTGAAAATTCCTCCAATCCCTTTGGCATTTGATAATTTGAAAAATATTGCTTGGATTGTCAATTGTGTTCAGGTTACTGATGTGCTGAGCTGTATAGTTTTTGGTGTTAATCTGATAATTTGATCCCGAGATATTAACCCTTTATCCTTCAAATTGAAAATTCCTCCAATCCCTTTGGCATGAGATAACTCAAAAAATATCAATCCGATTGTCATGTTACTTTATATATTTATTCAGGTTACCGGTGTGCTGTGCTGTATAGTTTTTTATGTAAATCTGATAATTTGATCTGTAGATATTAACCCTTTATCCATCAAATTAGACACTCCTCCAATCCATTTCTATATGTACCCATATCTTGTATGGTGTACATAATGTCGGCATCCGTGGTGGCCCTCTGTCATACAGCTTTCTACTAGTTGCACGTATGGGTACACATCTGACGATTTCATCGGCCTGTTTTTTTACTGTGGTAAACAAGCTCTGTTTTACTGGTAAAATAGGACCCAGTCGCCAATTCTTGGGATGGAAGTCCTCTGATATTGGACAACTTTAAATGATTGACTGAACTTGGGTTTATCTCCATGTGTGATTTTCAGTGAAATTTGTTTTTCATTACATGTACTTATTTTGTACCTTAAAGACAAGGTCGAATACCTTAAAGTTATTCCCAGTGTCGTTTTGCTAAAAATCAATTCTTGTCAAAAAGTTACCTCAGAATAAGAAGATGACACCTGCAGAAGAATTTCTTGAACAATGAAAAAATTTCATTTATTGCCTCAAAAACATACCTTATGTGACCCCTCCCCATTGGAATAAGCTCAATGAGCAAGCTTGATCAAATGAAGGGAAGGGTCATTGCTATGTATTTTAGGCAAATTTGAAAAATTAAAAAATATTGATTGTCAGTTTTTGTGAATGGCTCTGGCCAGTGTTTATCATTACATTAGATAGAGAGTTAAGGTCTTATCTGTAGCTCTGTCTTTTGTAAATAGACATAATATTCAGCTGATTACCAAAAATGGCCACAAGCCAATTACCGTTATTTGAGATCACAATCAGCTGATTCCGGATGTAATACTGTGCTCTACTAGACAAGTCGAGGCTCGAAAGAAGCTCGAAAGAACTATATTAAATTGAAGATATTTTACAGTGTTTACAGACGAACACTTACAATTGAGCATACTTGCTGCAATCGCATACCAGTCCTAATTGCCAGTCACGCGCATTTGGGCACTACAGGTGGCTCTCACTCAAAGCTGCGTGTACCCTCCAGGTGCATGTGACTGATAATTTTACTGCAACCCGAGTCCATGGAGTGCAACCATCACTTTTCTGGTATGAATTGGCGATTGTTGCAAGTACACTCACTTGTAAGCGTTACATGTCATTTAACATGTATATCCCATAAAAAGGTGTCCAAAGAGACTGAGAATACATGTGATTGTTTCTCAACTTTATTGAATAGTATCATTGACATCATTTTATGTTAACAATTGCAGAAGATAATAAAATGTGGTTTATGAATCCTCACAAAATGCTTGGCAACAATCGGTTGAACCGTTGTTCCAGGAGCCATTGCTGTTGTCATCCGATTGCCCACAATCGGCCGATTGTGGTGGCCGGTTCCGACCATCGGTTGAACACTAAACAGACAGCTTTTCATAAACATTAACAGAGAGCCACTAAGTTTCAGCCATCAGTTTAAACAAGTCAAACAGTGAAATAAGATGTGTTTAGCTTTTCTTTTTTTTTACAATGGTGCAGTTTTGATGCTTTTTTATCAAAGTTTTTATTAAATACTGATTTGTTATCAAGCTGGAAAATAAGCAGACTGTCATTTGCAAAATGAGGTCTCCAGAAGGTGAATTTAGTGATGCTATCCTGCACAGCAGGGCAGCATCACTAAATTTAACCTCTGTGAACCTCAATCTGAATCAAGTTCTCAAAACTAAACAGAAAGCGGTACCCAGAGGATAAATTGGCCTACTGTATGGGATGGCATCATCAAGTTCACCCTCTAGGCACCTCATTCTGCAAATGTCAGACTGCTAATTTTCAGGCCTGTTTGTTATCTTGCTTTTCCTTTTTTTTGGTTCGGTTCATAATTTTTTTACACAAGTTTTTGTTTAATTTGATAATGTTTTGTCTTTTTTTGGAAACTCAAATGTCAATATCAGTAACATTTTTTACTCCAATCAAGACAATTAATCCTCGCATTTGACCACTTTTTATTTCTAAATCAACAACTGGTTTGTTTTTCTTTTGGGGTTCAATGACATTTTCAGCAGCCAGTGTCATATTGTGTCAGGTTTATAGGTGGAAGAAGCCAGAATACCCAAAATACAGTGAAGCCCACTTAATTGGGTATCTCAGATTTGTATAACCCTATTAATTGTGCATACCAGGTAATTCCAAATACCAAACCATTTACTATACCTTCAACACAAATTTGACCTGATAATTACATATATGTTATAGCATATACTCCTGTTAATCAAATAAAAAAAATTGTAATATATTGAAAGAATTACTCTGGCAGACTCTGAATTATGTACATTTATAAACCTATCGGAGAGGAAGGCAGCTCAGTGGTTATAGCATTAAACTTCATATCGAAACATCCACGTTTCGATCCTGACCAGTGGTAACAACTTTGTGTCCTTGGGCAAGGGACTTAATCCTGCAAAGGGAGTTGGTGGCGCTGTGTGCTAAGGCATACTGCACATCAATGGTGCCGTTGCCTTCAGCCACTCATAATACTGCTTATGTGTCCAGGGTTAGTACATTGGGGAGACGGACCATTGCTTACTTCTGCCCTGTGGTTCTCTTAGGTACTCTGGCTTCTTTCACACATAAAAGATGTCTCACAAAAGGGAACTCTGGCTGTTGAAAGTGTCATTGAAAGTTAATAAATAAATAAATAAATAAATAAATAAATAAATAAATAAATATAGAGCTCGATGAGTTCTACAAAACAAGATATAATAGGTTAAATCCTCAGGTTATCATTAAAGGACAGAAAAATTATCAAATTCCAGTTAATTGAATCCTCCTAATCATTGATTAATTTCCTCTGGATAAGTGGCTTCTAATAAATAGGGTTCTCTTACACATTGTTATTATTTATGAATTTTTGCTGATCAGCAATGTGAAACAGTTTATTTTTTCACTTATAGCATGATAGTATTTTAGAATTTTCCCTGTATGAATGAATTTTGAGCCAGAACACCATTTAACTTTTTAAATATCAACAATTAGCTAATTTTGCTCACATTATAAACCTTATGCTAGCGATAATTTTGATATAGTGATATTATTTGTATAATTACAGGTGCCAGCTAAAGCAAGAAGTATGAGGAAAACTGATGCTTCAGCAAGTAGAGACAGCTTGGAGGACAGTAAGTAGTGGACTTCTGGTATTCTTTTTCTTCCTACCACAGTCCTTCAATGGAATAATTTTTTGTGAGTGCAAAAAGTTTTTCTCACTATGTGGGTTATGCATGTAAGATGCACTCTAAAAAATGTGTATACACTTTGGATCTGGACACTGCCAACCAATCAAAGCACTCATTTATATCTGTATCGAATGGCAGGTACAATGGATCATTGGCAGAAAAATGTGAACGTTTATCTCTTAACCCTTTGAACACTGCTGGTATCTCCCATGTCAGTTCAATGGCATCAATTGGAAGAGTCCATATCCATTAGTTTGGATAGGCCAGTTTCATATTGTCAATGTTTGATTGATTGGTCCGCACCACACATTCACTTAGCACCCATTCTACTTAATGAAATTATAATATACTAAATATTATAACATATCATGTTCCTGGGCCAGAAAAATGGTCTCACAAGTTCAAAGAGTTAATTATATACAAGTATGTACAACAGTAGAACAACAGAACACACACAAAATAGGACTGGTGTATTCTATTGTATTTAGCAGATGGTATGTATGGAGACCCATACAGGACTCTATTTTTTGTTGTTGTTATTTTGGCTTAATTTTTTTGTTTTAGTTGGGGGGGGGGGGGGGGGGGGGGGGTGACTGGTGATGGGGGTAAATTAAGCGTTTGGCCTGAATTCTTGCAAATGTTTGGCCAGGGATACGTAATATAAGTGCAGAAATTACTTTAAATTTCCATTTTTTCTGTAATTTTTAGAAAGCATGAACATTGATGCTTATTAATTGAAATCTGCAAGGGCATTGCCAGGTTTGTTTGTCTTTTGGGGTTCAATGACATTTTCAGCAGCCATTGTCATATTGTGTCAGGTTTATAGGTGGAAGAAGCCAGAATACCCAAAAGAACCACAATGCAATGGCATGCAACTGTCAGACTCTCTAACTTACTAACTTCCAGAAGCAGAGTTAGCAGAAGTTGAAGGCAAGTATGACTTAGAATACAGTTCCACTGTGCCTCACAGCCCTGTCAGGTGTAACTGCACTATATGACCAACTTTGGTGAAGGAGTTAACATTTTTATTTTAAAAAAGTAAAAAGTACTTGGATTATAATTTTGTTATGGTTCTGCCAAATTTGCAGCCATCATTTCTTTGTGTACGGATTATAATTTTCTTGTGGTTCTGGCAAATTTGCAGCCATCATTTCTCAGTGAACCTTAATTTTCAATGAGGATACTCAAAAATGTCTGAGTTATGTCAACTGATGCTATAAGATTGTCTGTATGTCACTGTCCATCTGTATGTCCATCTGTCAACAATTACTTGCTCGCAGCATATATTTCAGGTACTATTGTTGTGTGTCAAGAACTAAAGTTAGATCAATGCAACCTTTGTTTCTGAGTTGGCATCTCATTTGTGTTTAGGTTACCAAACAAGTCACTTTGACTCCTTGTTGAAGGGTTGTTTTTATGTGAGAAAAGCATCCTCTGAAATATATCCAGAACAGTTCTTTGCCAACGGTTAACTAGAGTTTACAATTGGCACAGCTTGGGATGGTGGTGTGTTGCAAACCAAAATAAGGTAACTGCATCTCTTCTATTTTCATTTGAATTTGTCCAGAGTATTCAGTAAATGATAGATCTGAAATTTTCAGTTTATGTTAGAGGATTAATTAACTGGTAGAATGCTAAATTATTTTTGGTCTTCAAAATCTGTCCACATGTCTTTGGCTTGTTACAATTTATTGGAGAGTGCTCATAGGCACGGTCTCATGAATTATAGCAAGGCAAATCCTTGCAGGCTAAATAACATTACTTTAAACATTATATGTAGCACATCCACAGATTATGATGCCTTCAAGTTGTGGTACTCACCCTTCAGAATAAACCCCAAATATAGGCTTCTAGCACTCTATCAATTAACTAGGAGATCTTTGGTATGTGTATGCTCACTTGCAGATTTTGTTTACCTAACTCATTCTTATTTAAAGTGTTTCCTTTGTCAAATGTAACACTTTTGTTCAGTCTTAAAATAGATTTTTCTGCTAGTTTCTGTCCTAAATAATTCTACATTTCCTTTTATCAAATAATGGATATGAATTTCATCCTGTTTTGTTTGCAGTATCTGAAAAATCCGAAGAGGACAGTGGCCATAATAAGAGGTAAGAATGAACATTATTTTTTTCTTCTTGTGAGACGTTACTAAATAGACTTTTGTGATTGGTTATATTTTTATACCATACCCAGTGGCCCAGACTAGCTGGTGCTAACTCAATTTAATTCAGGGCCAAACACAAATTTTGCCTCCCAATCCCCCAAATTTGCATACAAAACCGAAAAAAATAAATCCTATCTGGTCCTCCATACTTTTGTTATCTGCGCATGCGCAGTATCCAGGAAGGTACCGAAATTGCCGCCAACCATCATTTTATTTGTTTGGCCCTAAAGTCAGTAACAATGATCTGACATCTGTGCTTTAAAATCTCCTTTTTTGAGGATGCCAGACACAAATCAGTGAAAGAATTGGTGGATCCAAGGCTCTGAATGGATGATGAAAGTGAACAACGGTGGTTTCAAACATTCAGGGCTGTAACTTTATAATAATTATAAAAATTATTTCATGTTTCCCAATTTCGGGACATACACCTGATGTCATCATTCTTGCTAATGATTAATCCAATGTTTGTTAAGTGTTCCTTCCCTATCCTTTTTTGAAGCCCCCTGTTAAACTCTTAAGCTTTTTGGCTATTTTTTATTGAAATTTTGTATTAAATTTCTTGGGAGTTCACATATTACAGAATGTTTATTCTGTTTATCCTCATGGTTACCTCCTCACCCTAGGGGTGTTAGGTCATTTTGGTCTTGCATCTTCTATCCGTTGTATCATTTTTTAGCTCAACTTTGGCGAAGCCAAGTTTGAGCTTATGCCATGGCCAGTCGTCCGTCTGTCCGTCAACAATTCAATATGGCTCGGGCTAGAGGCCGCATTTATGAACCGATCTTTACGAAACTTCTTGAGTACCTTTGTTATGACCGTGGGACGAGAACGAGTGTTTTGGGGTCCGATACGAAATTCAAGTTGGCCACTGGCAGCCATTTTGTACAAAATTAGGTGCAATCAGATTTTTGCGCAGAGCTTCCATATGAAAGCGCTGATTTGAATAATTTTTTGTATGAATGTTTAGTACCATGGGATACATCACATATAATACAGGTTTTTTTCTCGTGCGTAAATTATGCAAATTAGAATAATTTTGATGTTTTTTGGTGTTACTTTCAGCGCTATAAGTGCAGATGCCAATACGGCTTGGGCTAGAGGCCGTATTTATGAACCGATCTTTACGAAACTTTTTGGGTACCTTTGGTATCACCGTGGGACGAGAACGAGTGTTTTTGGGTCCGGTCCGAAATTCAAGATGGCCGATGGCAGCCATTTTGTACAAAATTAGGTGCAATCAGATTTTTGCACAGAACTTCCATATGAAAGCGCTGATTTGAATAATTTTTTGTTTGAATGTTTAGTACCATGGGATACATCACATATAATACGGGGTTTTTTCTCGTGCAGAAATTATGCAAATTAGATGAACTTTGATTTTTTCAGTGCTACTTACAGTAAGTACACATGTCAATACGGCTCGGGCTAGAGGCTGTATTTATGAACCGAACTTCACAAAACATCTTGGGTACCTTTGTTATCACCTTGGGATGAGAATGAGTGTTTCTGGGTGCGGTCTAAAATTCAAGATGGCTGCCAGTGGCCATTTTGTACCGAAATTAGGTCTAATCAGTTTTTTGTACACAACTTCTATACGGCTCAGGCTAGAGGCAGTATTTATGAACCGATCTTTATGAAACTTCTTGGGTACCTTTGTTATCACCGTGGGATGAGAACGAGTGTTTTGGGTTGTGGTCCGAAATTCAAGATGGCCACCAGCAGTCATTTTGTACCAAAATTAGTGCAATCAGTCTTTTGTACAGAACTTCTGTATGAAAGTTCTGATTTGAATAAATTTTTGTTTGAATGTTTAGTAACATGGAATACATCACATATAGTACAGGTTTTTTTCTCGTGCAGAATTTATGCAAATTAGATGAACTTTGATTTATTCAGTGCTACTTTTTCACTGTAAGTGCACATGCCAATACGGCTCGGGCTAGAGGCTGTATTTATGAACCGATCTTCACAAAACTTCTTGGGTACCTTTGTTGTAACCTTGGGATGAGAACGAGTGTTTCTGAGTGCGGTCCAAAATTCAAGATGGCTGCCAGTGGCCATTTTGTACTGAAATTAGGTCCAATCAGTTTTTTGTCATAACTTCTATACAGCTCGTATTTATGAACTGATCTTCACTAAACTTCTTGGGTCCCTTTGTTTTCACCTTGGGACAGGAACAAGTGTGTTTTGGGGTGTCTTTGTTATCACTGTGCTATGAGAACAAATATTTTGGGTTTCAGTCAGACCCACTCTGGAACTCAAAGATTTTTTTCTAGTTTAGCATCTGACTGTCACCCACCTTTACAATACTTTACCTATATATTTGTTATAGGCATTGGTCAGTATTTATGTACAGACTGTTACAATACTTTATATGTACCTTTGTTATCAGGTCATTACCTAGATGTTTGTCATTGCTGTGTCACATACTATACATGTATATGTCTTAACAAGTTGAGCTACAGTGTCATTGACACTTTCATTCTTCATATGAAGATCCAGCTTTGCATCTGGTAGCATTTAAATCGGTTACTTTTTTACGGGCCTTTTTGTGTGCCTGATGTCTAAATTCCGTTTTTTTTCTTTGACGTTGTTTACATTGGCAGCGTCCTCAAATATATGTAGTATTTAATATTATATTACTGTAGGATACATGTATTATGATTCCGGCCGTGTAGCTCAAAAACTTGGATTTTGTCCACACTCAGGCTTTATCGGGATGCCCTTGGGCTCATCATGTTCCCTTGGGGAACTTAGGTATTTTTTCAAAAAAAATTTTGTTTGTTTAATTTTGTTCGAAGTTAATTTTGTTTGCTATTATTCATGTATCTTTATCGTATATTTATTGTGGAGTTTGTAGGAGTTTGTAGGAGTGATATCGACTTTGTATTGTGATTGTAATTATGAAAGCAGCTTACTGCTCTAAATGCAAGTCGTCCTCGGATTTACATGCTTGTTGCCTTTCTGTAGTCGATGCATGCCTACGGATTCTTGTCAACATGGCCGAAGGCCAGCGACACCTGTCTAGACTGTGTCAGGAAGGAAAGAACGTCCTCTTTCCTCCGCACGAAGTCTGTGTCTAAAGACGACAGCGGTTTCTCTCTAGTAGTCGCAGCATGCTGATCAGGTGGAACAAATTCAGGATAGTATTGATGAATAAAATCCATCGCTTCCGTATACTGTTCCGAAAGGGAAAGGTAATCCTCTTCCTTGTCCCTTTCACCATCTGACTGATTCAGCTGTGACGTTCGGTCCATCGCATCTGCATGAGCAGATGACTGGACCGACTCTGCGCCATGAGACAGCTCCCCACTGGAGTCTGCGGAAGGCTGCTCTTGCATTTGCTTTGATCAGCTTAGCAATCTGCGACAGCAAGTCCGTTACCAAGGCTTGAGGAGCAGCGGTCTTCTGTTTTTTCGCCGCTTGCTGCCCCTTGGACGAAGATCCAGAGATAGATCTCTTCTCCAAACATCCCGATGATCGAAGCCTCGGATCGCTAGCTACCGGATGGTCCGACTTCATGGGCAAAGACTGTCTCCGTCTTCGCGCAGCTGTCTGGATATCCTAAGTCGGGTAGCTAGCATGTGGTCGTGTGTGTCTTTGGAACATAGCGGAGGAAGCCGTGACTGTAGCCGACCCCGGCTGCAGTCTAGATGGAGCGTCCCGAGCGACGGGTGTGGACGTATGCTCCAGCTGGTGCAGGTTTCTCAAAACAACATTTGGCCCCAAATGTTGTTGGATTGGAGAGGGACCTCTCCCGCTCGCGGTCTTGTCATACCTCGCCGAGCCTTCCGAAAAAAAACTTGCGGACTTCCTCCCCATTTTCGTCTGGGAGAGCTTTTGATTTTGAGGTGCTCACTCTACCCAAATCTACACTTCCTTCGACTGCAACAGACATACCCAGTGTCACGGCTCCCAAGGACAGAGTAACTGCTTCACCGGTCGAGGTAGCTGCTTGCAAGGGATTAAGAACACTAACTAGAGGCCTTGTCCCTTGCTTAATATTCATGAGAACCTTTGCAGTTAGCTCTGTTTGCTCATCAGAGCGTGACGACGATAGCACATTTTGGATGGTTGTCACAATACCATCACCATGTTCTTGTTCCTCTGAAAAAGAAACTGAAAAAATTGAATTATCTTGCGGTGAGAGTTCCGGCATAGGAATCTCACCACCAACAACGTACCGCGATACCCGTCTCTAACGTTTGTCATCCCAATGTACTGATAAACCTCTCCTTGCATGGCAAATTGCAGAAAGTACCGCCGTTTTGCCATGCAAGGAGAGGTTTATCAGTTCAGAGCAATATTCTTTGGTCTGAACCTGGCTCCTTGGGCTTTCACTCGAATAGTGAACTCGGTAATGTCACACTTCTGAGCTCATTCGTCTGTGATAACGTGGACTTACTTGGATGACATTCTTCAGAGATACGGCAACAGAATTATTCTTCAGAACGGATGTTCAGAATCTACGTCATTTGGTTTCATAGTAAATGAGAAAAAGTCAGATCTAGCTCTGTCCAAGTCGTTCATTCACTTGGGAATGAGCTTCAAAACTCACAACAATCTGGTTCGTCTGCCGTTACCCAGAGTGAAATTAGTCATTTTGCTCACTTTTGTATAAACTCTCCTGCAATAACAGCAAGGGAGTTTATGCGACTGATGGGGCTGTGCGGAGTGGCTGCGGACCTTATTCCGATTGTCTGTCTACGCACGCATCCCCTCCAGATATTCTTTACTCAGAACTGGAGTGTGAAGACGCATTCGCTTGAAACCAGTATTATTTTAACAGACCTAGTAAAACAAAAGGTTCCGATTTGGGCAGATCTTAAGTGGTTAACTCAAGGAGTTCCACTTTAACTGCCGGATCTGGCTTTCACGAAAATGACGGATGCAAGTCAGATGGGCTGGGGCGCGTCTCTTAAGTCCCACAGACTTGAAGTGTCAGGGTCTTTGGGACTCTCGGTTCCTGGAAAAGCACATAAACATCAAGGAGATGATGTCAATCTGGCTAGCACTACAACATTGGATTTGTCAAATAGCGAACATCCATGTTCAAATTATGTCGGACAACTCGACAGTAGTTGCTTACCTCAGGAACCAAGGTGGCACTCACACGATTCCATTTTGCGAATTAACGGAGAAGATTCTGCTATTCGTTCGTTCTGAATCATCACGTTCATCTCTCAGTCCGTCATATTCTGGGTCGTCTGAACGGACTAGCAGACTCGCTCTCTTGGGAAGGTCGCCTGTTGCCATCAGAGTGGACTCTCAACAAGCGAATATTCAGTCACATCTGCTACCAGTGGGATCGTCCCATGATAGATCTTTTTCCGACACACCTAAACAATCAGTTACCAAAGTTCGTGTCGCCATGTCCAGATCATTAGGCATACACAGTAGACGCTTTATCGATCTCATGGGACGGAATGATAGGATATGCATATCATCATGCTCCATTGATTCATCAGATTCTGTTAAAGATCAAACAGTCTCACTGCAAAATCCTGCTAGTAGGACCTCTGTCGTCACAGAAACTTTGGATCAATCTTCTTAGGTGTCTGTTATGGGACATTCCCCGGAAGCTTCCTCCTCGAAGGAATCTTCTATTTCAGGGTAAGTCACATGCACTGCATCACAACCCGGAAAGTCTCAACCTTCACATATTTCCATTGGTCGGTCCTTCTTGCACGGAAAACATTTCACAGGACGAGCAGTGGATGCAATTTCTAACTCACATGCACTGCATCACAACCCGGAAAGTCTCAACCTTCACATATTTCCATTGGTCGGTCCTTCTTGCACGGAAAACATTTCACAGGACGAGCAGTGGATGCAATTTCTAACTGTAGGAGGGCCTCCTCTTCATTGAATTATGCGGCGAAGTGGAGGGTTTTCTTCCGTTGGTGACTTGGTGTATGGATCAGTCGATAGACATATATGATCCATCCATTCCATAGATTGCCAATTTCCTGGTCTACCTGTTTGATGAACTCAAACTGCAGCCCGTCACTATTAAGGGCTATAGGTCTATGTTATCAGGCACTTGCGCTCATCATGATAGACCTAGAACCCTCAGATTAATTCCTAAGTGGAATTTGGCTTGGGTTCTGTTGAAGCTTCCAGAAGCTCCTTTTGAGCCATTAGATGCTCTAGAGTTCACATTCTTGACCTATAAAATGGCGTTTCTCTTAGCCTTTGCATCTGCCAGAAGAGTTAGTGAACTTCATGCATTATCTGTTGATGATTCCCATTACCATAGTGTGGGTAATACTATTACCCTCACTAAGGAAGTGGGATTTTTGGCTAAGAATCAGATTCTGGATAAGCGGCCGGAGCCTATTTTCATTAAGGCTCTACTGTCCTTGGATAACCGTAGACCATCGCTGAGCTCAGTTAGAGCTATGCGCATTTATAAACGTCGATCAGATTTTATTAGAAAGGGAAGAAAACGATTCCTTCTTTCTCTGATTCCTAACAGAAAAGATATTTCTTGTTCATTCTATCGCTAGATGGATTCAGTTGTCAATACGTATTGCTTACGAAAGTCTGTCTTCGGATCAACATTCTGTCAACAAGATTTCAGCACACATGGTTAGAGCACTGTCCACTTCTTGGGCTTATTCTAACAGTATATAGTCATTACTGATCTTATGAAGGCTGCTAACTGGACACAGCCCTCTTCATTTAACAAGTTTTACCTTACCAAGTTTTACTTTAGTCCATCTCCGGTGACCTTAGATCTTTGGGTCCTCTTTCTGTTGCTCAGAATGTCGTCCATTAATATTACATCTATAAGGTCTTTAGCAGTCTGCCTTCAAAACAAGGGGAAGGGGGGGGGGGGGTGGTTTTTTTAGCTCACCTGACTGAAAGTCAAGGTGAGCTTTTCTTATCACTCTTCGTGCATCATCCGTCCGCCGTCTGTCATCCGTCGTCCTGCGTGAAGGTGGTGTTTGAGCCTCTTTCTCCTAAACCACTGGCCACATTTTAATTAAATTTAATAATAATAATAATAATAATAATAATTTATTTATATAGCGCTTTTTCCAGCGAAACGCTGCTCAAAAGCGCTGAAAACATAGGTGACGGTAACAATGGTATAATCAGCGGCCGAAGGCTGCTTGAAAGAGATAGGTTTTCAGAGCTTTCTTGAAGTGATCTGCATTTTGGGTTTTTCTAAGGTTCTGAGGGAGGGCGTTCCAGAGTGAGGGAGCTGCAAAAGTGAACGATCTCTTCCCTGCCGTTGATCGAATTTGAGGTACAACAAGGAGACTCTCAGAAGCTGATCTGAGATTCCTCGACGGTGTGTGTACTTTGATGACCTGCTTAAGGTAGATTGGTGCTTTCTCGCTATGTAAGATGTTGTGTGTCACCGCCAATACCTTATACTTAATGCGAGACTCAACTGGCAGCCAATGCAAAGATTTCAGGATTGGTGTAATGTGGTCATATTTTTTCGCACCGGTAATGATCTTAGCTGCTGTGTTTTGAATACGTTGAAGCAGGTGCATTGATTTCAGAGGAAGGCTGAAATAGAGCGAGTTGCAATAGTCCAAACGGGACAGGACCAAAGACTGTATAACAGTTTTCAGAGTGTTTTGGTCAAGTAGCTTTCTGATTTTGTTGATGTTTCTTATTTGGAGGAAGCAGCTTTTGCTCACTTTTGTGATTTGGTTATGCAGATCAAAGCAATCATTAAAAGTGAAACCGAGGTTTAGGGCAGTTTTACTTGAGCTAACTGCGCTATCGCCTATTTTCAAGCAGTTAATTGGAACTTTGTCTAGCTGATGTTTGGCGCCTAACTGTACAAATTCTGTTTTATCATCATTTAATTTCAGAAAGTTTCTCCCCATCCACTGTCGAATATCCTCAATGCATGCCTCCAGTGTTGTTAAGGAGTCATTCATATTGGAAAGATCAGCAGACAGATACAGCTGGGTATCGTCTGCGTACAGGTGAAAATTTACAGAGTGCTTCCTTATGAGATCCCCAAGTGGTAGGGTGTAAACTGTGAACAGTAAGGGACCAAGTACTGAGCCTTGGGGGATGCCATATTTTAGCTCGACGGGCTCAGATAGAGTATCGCATATTTTCACAGATTGCGTTCGGTCACTTAAGTGGGAACGTATCCACTCAAGGGCCGATCCGCGTATTTTGAGTCGTTTTTTTCTAACCGCGACAACAGAGTTTGGTGGTCAATTGTATCAAATGCAGCAGACAGGTAAGTAGTGGTTATATAGGGGCATTTTGATTTTTCTTCAAATTGGATTTCTGCTCATATTGTAGAGTGGGGTGGGGCCAAAATGCACAAAATTTAAAAAAATCTTCTTCTCATGAACCAGCCATAGCAGAGACTTGATATTTGGTATGCAGCTTCCATTTGAGGTGTAGACTCAAGTTTGTTCAAGAGAAGTTTGACAGGCAATATTTACCTTTGTTCTGAGAGGGGCGAGAATTTTTGCCCCGCCCAGAATTTCTGTTTTCTGAACCCAGAGGCTGATTTGAACCAAATTTAATATGAGGTATTATTGGGTTATAAGTACTTGATTTAAGCAAAAAAAATTTTTCCTGCAGCCCCGTGGGAACCGCAGGAGCTAAAAATAGAAAAACATTAAAACGCCCATATCTCCAAAATTGCATGGCACCAAGAATTTTTATTTGGTGTGAAGCTTCCTTAGGACCAACAGAAAGGATTGGTAAAAAAAAATTGCCATCGGTTTTATCATAGGGTACAGTTTTGGGACTTTGAAAAAGTGCTGAGTCAGCACTTTTTAACACTGTCGGCAATGGGAAGAACATTAAAAAATCTTCTCCAGATCCAGCAGGCAGAATCTTTAGATATTTGGTATGCAACATTGCAGGGTGGATCTGATTCAAGTTTGTTCAAATTGGCCCCCCTGGGTTCATATTTGGGCTCAGTATAGGAGCCCGATTTCGAACTTGGTGCATTTCAGGCAAATTTCTTTAAAAAATCTTCTTCTCAAGATCGAGCAGGCAGAATCTTTTGATATTGGGTATGCAACATTGTGGGGTGGATCTGATTTAAGTTTGTTCAAATCGACCCCCAGGGTGTATATTTGGGCTCAGTATAGGAGCTCAAATTTGAACTTAGTGCATTTCAGGCAAATTTCTTAAAAAATCTTCTTCTCCAGATCCAGCAGACAGAATCTTTTGATATTTGGTATGCAACATTGTGGGGTGGATCTGATTCAAGTTTGTTCAAATCGGCTCCCTAGAGTCATATTTGGGCTCACTATAGAAGCTCGAATTTGAACTTAGTGCATTTCAGACAAATTTCTTCAAAAATCTTCTCCTCCAGATCCAGAAGGCAGAATCTTTTGATATTTGGTATGCAACATTGTAGGGTGGATCTGATTCAAGTTTGTTCAAATCGGCCCCCTGGGTTCATATTTGGGCTCAGTATAGGAGCCCGATTTCGAACTTCGTGCATTTCAGGCAAATTTCTTAAAAAATCTTCTTCTCCAGATCCAGCAGGCAGAATCTTTTGATATTTGGTATGCAACATTGTGGGGTGAATCTGATTCAAGTTTGTTCAAATCGGCTCCCTGGATTCATATTTGGGCTCACTATAGAAGCCCGAATTCGAACTTAGTGCATTTCAGGCAGATTTCTTCAGAAATCTTCTTCTCCAGATCCAGCAGGCAGAATCTTTTGATATTTGGTATGCAACATTGTGATGTGGATCTGATTCAAGTCTGTTCAGATCGGCCCCCTGGGTTTATATTTGGGCTCAGTATAGGAGCCCAAATTTGAACTTAGTGCATTTCAGGCAAATTTCTTTGAAAATCTTCTTCTCAAGATCCAGCAGGCAGAATCTTTGATATTGGGTATGCACCATGCTTTTGGGGGTGAGATTCAATTTTGTTCAAGCCAAGTCCCTGGGTTCATATTTGGGCTCACTGTGGGAGCCTGATTTATAACTTAGTTCAAAATGAGGAATTTTCTTTAAAAATCTTCTTTAGATCCAGCAGTCGGAATGTTTTGATATTTGGTATGCAGCATCCTTAGGGAGGTGAGATGCAAGTTTGTTCAAGCCATGTCCCTCGGTCCATATTTGGGCTCACTGTGGGAGCCCGAATGATAACTTAGTTCAAAATGAGGAATTTTATAAAATCTTCTTCTTCAGATCCAGCAGTCGGAATGTTTTGATATTTGGTATGCAGCATCCTTAGGGGGGTGAGATTGAAGTTTGTTCAAGCCATGACCCTAGGTCCATATTTGGGCTCACTGTGGGAGCTTGAATTGTAACTTAGTTCGAAATGAGGAATTTTCTTAAAAAATCTTCTTCTTCAGATCCAGCAGTCGGAATGTTTTGATATGTGGTGTGTAGCATCCTTGGGGTGGGGTGGGGGGGGGGGGGTGGACTGGGGGCGGATTGAAGTTTGTTAAAACCAAGTCCATGGGCCCATATTTGGGCTCCCTGTGGGAGCCCAAATTATAACTCAGTCAATATGAGGAATTTTTCTTTCAAAATCTTCTTCAGATTCAGCAGTCGGAATGTTTTGATATTTGGCATGGAGCAACCTTAGGGGGCTGAGATTCAAGTTTGTTCAAGCGAAGTCCCTTGGTTCATATTTGGGCTCACTATGGGAGCCCGAATGACAACTTAGTTCAAAATGAGGAATTTTCTTTAAAAATCTTCTTCAGATCCAGCAGATGGATGCTTTTGATATTTTTTATGCAGCATCCTTAGGGGGGTGAGATTCAAGTTTGTTCAAGCCATGTTCCTAGGTCCATATTTGGGCTGATTGTGGGAGCTTGAATTGTAACTTGGTTCAAAATGAGGAATTTTCTTTAAAAATCTTCTTCTTCAGATCCAGCAGTCGGAATGTTTTGATATTTGGTGTGCAGCATCCTTAGGGGTGTGAGATTCAGGTTTGTTAAAGCCAAGTCCCTGGGTTCATATTTGGGCTCCCTGTGGGAGCCCAAATTATAACTTAGTTCAATATGAGGAATATTCTTTAAAAATCTTTTTTCTAGATCAACTGGTCAGAATCTTTGGATATTTGGTATAAGCTTTTCTTAGGAGGAACAGATGCAACTTGTTGAAATCAATTCTCTGGGTTGATATTTAGGCTACCATGTCAGGAGAGCGCCCTCAGGCCCCCTGGGGCCTCTTGTTTTAAAATCTTTGTCTCCAAAATCTAGCTTATGACCTTCATTGGAAGGAGCACATTGAGTTCGTTCCAATGAGAGATCACAAGCTATGTTTTTATGCCCCTCGACTTGAGTCGGGTGGCATAAAGTGATTGAAGTGTGTATGTGTCTGTGTGTGTGTCTATGTGTGTGTGTGTGTGTGTGTGTGTGTGTGTGTGTGTGTGTGTGTGTGTGTGTGTCTGTGTGTGTGTGTGTGTGTGTGTGTGTGTGTCTGAGCCAATAACTCGAAAACTGTTAGGGCCACAGTCATCAAACTTCACACAATTATAAAGGACCATGGGAGGATGTGTCACACATCATGGCTGGGTTCGTACCTTCAAGGTCAAGGTCACATTTCAAGGTCCATGTGCTGTGTGGAGGCATGGTTCAGTCTTTTTTTTTTTTTTACAGGAGACAAGTACATGACTCAAGCTTAGAAACTTCAAAAGATACCCATACGTATGGTAAGTGTTGTTTGTAGGGCTGCATGATATACGGGTAATTTAATATTTACCAGTTTTTAAAATGATACAGAGCCAATACCGGTGTTGTTTTAAAAGTACTGGTATACCAGAAATTAAGGTATTGTATCAAATTATCTATGCTGTAATCGATATATTAATAATAATTGAAAAAATGTTGAACATCACTCCCATCAAACCATTCAGTATTTATGGTCAGTAATATTTCAGTTTTTTAAATTTTCTGAGTGTGTTGAAAATTTGAAAATAATACTTTAATACACTCACTAAGCATGAAATATTTCCAAATTTCACTCCTTTAACCACTCAACACAAAATATATTATAATTATATTTGCAGACTGTGAATTTCAGCATTAGGCTGTTTTTTAAAAGAATTGTTAAAACACATGTTTGCTTTTTGGTTTGTCATTGCATGTACACATCATGTGATTATTTTTACTATTGCATGGGTGTTTGGCAAACATGGAAAGAAATTATTCCTAATTCAAACTCTTCCCCATCTTGTAACTGCTGTTGTGAAGTGTAGGTGAAACACAGAACAGAATAATTCATCATAGTCTAAACTCCGCCAAAATTTACAACTTCTGTCATGAATTGCTGTCAGTCACTCATTAGAGTTATCAGTGAAAATATAGTTTGAACAAAACTATATGAGAAGTTGATGGATGTTTTCTTAGCTGCTTCAGCCAGCTTGAGCACTTAGCCAGAATGTTTATTTGGGCTGCACACGCTTCATGTGCAGCTTGTAAGTGTGTTATTAGAATAATAATCATTCCAGATGTTAATTACGAGAAATTTTAGTCTGCTTGTACATAAATTTATTGATGTAGCTCCATCAAAGTGTACCCGAAAGGAACAATAACTAAATATATTGCAAGCCGGGTATACTCTTAGAAGTCTTAACAGTGACTATCAGTCACAGGTATAGGTATTGATAATTACTTTCAGATTCTGAACTAGTCTACTATATACTGGCATATCGAAGTATTTTTTTTCAATACTGATACCGGTATTGGAATTTGAATACTGTGTAGCCCAACTTGTTTGAGTTTTCTATATTCAGTGATCAAGCTGAAAGCTCATTCTGATAATATATTCATTGATGGGAAGGTCCAGTAGAACTTTCAGTAGTTCACCATCAACGAAAAAAAGCCCTGTTATCAAAATAAGAAATTGATGATTTGTGATTAAAAGAGTAGGATGTAAAAATACATATAGAATATACCCATAGTAGCTTGGTGTACCAAATGTTCACCACGAGTGGTGAAGTGGTGTTAACCGCGAGTCTTCGGCACGTGGTTAACACCACTTCACCATGAGTGGTGAACATTTGGTATACAAAGCTACTTTGGGTATATTTTATTTATACCATGATCGTCAGATTATTAAGAGTCACTATTATTTTTTCGTGATTTTACTGAGCAGCAGTCATAAATACGTGTGAATTTGTTTTTGTTTACATGAGGGTCAGTGGGTGGTACTTCCGCTGTCAGTTTTATCACCGAAACAAAATTGAAAAAGAAAGAGGACCTTTTTCATTTTAACAACATAATAACATACTATTTCAAATTATGGATGCTTTATTAACATGAGACAATGCATGTTTGTTAATTTTTGGTGTTTTATGGGGTAAACTCATTTAAAAACGTAATAAATAATTGCCACTTTCATTTCACTCTTCGTGAGGCGACGTGCGACAAATTTAGACAAGCTCGCATTCAGGTCGACGTCACCAAAGGTCAACTTGGGTGAAGTCCCACTGTTGGTGTAAACTTTAACTACTGAAATCCCATTGCTGACGTGTTCACCACGGTTGGTGTGTAAAGCTAAAATTTATGTCATAGGCTTTTCATGTATTACTAGAATAGGTAATCATGGTATAAAAAGCAGCCACTCGCTTTACTGATTTTGAAATCTTGTACTCTTTTTATAACCCCCACCATATTTATAGATAGGGGAATTAAGTACAGTGGAATCCTGTTAATTGAATAACCACATTGCCAGTGAAAATTATTCAGTTAACAGGAGTATACAATTAACAGAGATTGTGTCACTTCCCTGTTTTCTCGAGATAAACTTAGCATTTATTGTCAAACAAGATATAATAGATTGAATGCTTGTATTAGATGTATTTAGGTCAAGGTAATTTCTCGACAGTTTACAAGACTTTTACTCAATTAACGGGAGTTTACTCAATAACCTATATTCAATTAACAGGTCAAATTTGTACTGGATGAATGGTAAATGCCTCTTTGAGCTTTGTCAAATGATTACATTCATTAAATTCTTAGTTGCATTCCAGTTGTATTTTTTGTTTACAGGAGGTAATAGGGATACCAGACCTGGGATAGATACTCTGGATGAAATGGCAGATAAAGAGAAGTTTTTTAAGGTAAATAAAATATTGAATTGTAAGTACAGTGTAAGTAGATTCTTGTTAACCTTCCAAACCATTATGCCTTGAATGATATGGTTCACTACACTAGTTTGTACAGAAAAATGGATTGGTATATCTTGTATTTGTGGGAAGGCTCATGTAAATACACAGAATGACCCTTGCATGTGAATGGGTTGGGGGCATGGCGGCTCAGTTGGTAGAGGTGCAGGCTGCAAGCCGAGAGGTCCTCGGTTCGAATCCAACCTGCGGTAACCATGTTGTGTCCTTGGGCAAGACACTTCACCCCCATTGCCCACATGGGGGCATGGTGATGTTGTATACTAAGGCATACTGCACGTAGATGGTGCACCTGTCTTCAACCAATGCTAACCCTGCTTGTGTGAAGTTGGTATGATGGGGAGCTGACAGTTGCTCGCCATTGCTAGGTGGTTCTCTCTGGGTACTCCGGCTTCCTCCACCCGTAAAACTGTCACTGTCATGGTTAGCCATTGTGCAGAAATATGTGACCTTAAACACCAATAAATAAATAAATGTGAATGGGTTAATCGATATGGCACGAATGCCAGTATGGAAGGATGAAATGAGAGGCCACGAGTTTTATCCTTCCGCGATTGCACAAGTGCCATATCAATTAACCCATTCACATACGCTGGTCATCCTGTGTTTATTACATGCCTTTTCAAAACTACTGGACCAAATTTAAACATGTATAGCACAGACCATCTTTGGGGTATACCCTTCCTAGTTTGTTCAAATGACTCAAATGAAGCTGCTGCCATCTTCGGGCTGTGGTTAATGCCCCAGAAGCCTAAAAATCTTCTAAAATCTTCTTCTCATGAACCACCAGAGAGAATGCCTTGATATTTGGTATGGAACTTCCTTTTGTGATGAAGATTAAAGTTTGTTCAAGGCAAGCTGGTAGGTCAATATTTGGGCTCTCTGTGGGCGCATGCCCTTTTTGGGCTTCATCCAACATTTGTATTTCAAGAACTGATGGGCAGATTTAAACCACGTTTTGCATGTAGTTTAATTGGGTCATAAGTACTTGATTGATGCCCAGAAAAGATTTTTGCAGCCCCATGGGAACCCCATGAGCTAAAAATAGAAAAAAATTCAAATACCCATATTTCAAAAACTGCACAGACTTGAATATAGTTTTTTGGTATGCAGCTTCCTTAGCACCAGTGGAATCAGATGGACTAAAAAAATTGTTATTGATTTTGTGATGGGGTGCTGTATGGGGATGCCCATTTTAACTCTGTTGGCAATGGGAAAATGGCGAGTCATTTTCTTCTTGTGCTCCATCAGCCAAGTATTCTTCTTTAGAACCTTTGGGCCAAATCTAAACTAATTTGCTGCAAAGCATCTTGGTGGAGTTGACTCTTCTGATTTTTTTCCCCAAAAGTTACTATGCCCACTGGTGTGGGGGTAATGCCTCATAAGCCTAAAATGCTTTAAAGCCACTCACAATAATGCTTAGATTTCTGTTATGGAACTTAATTGTGTGATGCAGATTCAAGATTTTTCAAAGGAACTCAGTATGTCAAAATTTGGCTCCTTATGGGAGGATACCTATTTTGGGCCCCACTCAAAATTTCTATTTCCAGAACCATTGGTCTGATTTGAACCAAATTTGTCATGTAGTATAACTGGGTCATAAGTACCTGATTTATGCCTGAAAAATGTTTTTTTTTGTGTGTGTGTGGGGGGGGGGGGGGGGGGGGGGCGTAGTCATGTGGACACTTTTTTGAGACTTCACAGAACAGAGCTTTGTTTTTGCCTGAGAAGCTTTCCTGGGACCGGCAAAAGCGAATGGTAAAAATAATTGCCTTTAATCCAAAAATCACTCTTGTTGTTCATCACATAAACTGTCATGGTCACGACCAGCCACTGTGCATACATATGTGACCTTAAACACCAATAAATAAATAAATAAATAAAATAAATAAACCCCAGTAAACAAACTTGTGAAGACTCAGTTTACAAAATCTGAAATAAGGATATTTATTTGCCACTTTTCCATTATCAAGGATTTGGAGGGAGAAGACAGTGTGGATTATGGAAAACTGAATCGGGAATTGAGTCAAACAACTATGTCACCAGGAATTGGTACCAAGAAAGCTAGCTTTATGAGCCAAGAAGATTATCAGACTGGTGGTGTTGAACACAAGGTATTATGATTTTACCAGAAAAATGTAATCCTGAAACAATTTACAGGATGAGTTTGGTTCTGTCACAGGCCTTAAAATTTGTCCAAATTCACAAGATTTGGTTTTGATTCCCATATACTCTTGCTCTGAGAATCAGTTTTCATTTCTTAAATATTTAGAATTTACTAGTTCTGTTGAACTGCTCTGAGTGGAACCAGTACATATTTCATAGTAAAAACAAACCTCATATTACATATATATTTACTAGGGATCAATCTGTGAGGGTCTGGTTCCAATTTTTGTGAGTTTTTTGCCTTGCATGCACATGTAGAAAATATTTTTAACATACAGGCTTTTTATGGCCTTGCTGATGGAAATTACAGCACCATGGAAGTGATTTCTAGTGAAGCAAGAGTTCTCTAGACAGTGCTACCACTACTAAATCAAAGTGTTACCTTATTATGGAGGAGCAAAAGATAAGTGGAATTGTCCAGGCCTTCATGGACATGTTCAAAACTATGACAAGTGTCATACTCGGGCTGTCACGACTATCAATTTTCATATTCGACTTATCACCAGCATTAGTTGACAGTTAGTCGATTAATAGTCGTTTCCCATGAATTCAACAATCTCTAATATACTTACAAAATAAATTTAAAACTGACAATGTTTGAATGTGTACCTTTCTGCATCGAGATAAAATAGAAATGCTGAAATACCTCCAGCAGACTCCGATTGATTTGAAGAATTCAAACAGAAGAACATTTGTGCAAATGTTTCTTATCAACCTACTCACAATTGTTTACTTCAGGCTTGCACTACAGTGGAAGTCCCTAACTCGGATAAAATACTCTCTATTTTTGTGTTTCCCAACCAAGTTGGGAAAGAAAAGTGGTGCAAAAGCACCAATAAAAAATAAGCCAAAACTGGGTCGAGTGCAACCGGCGCAGACCCAGTACGGGACGCTCTCTCCCAAGTACAACTCCACGACTTCCGTTGCCAGTACGCATATACCGTCTCTAAAGACTCATTCTTTTTATAATCCGCTTCATGTCGAGATGTTTTTGCACGCTTATCAGTGTTCCACCAGCTCGATGTTTGATGATTCCTGATTCATTGTACCACAGTGTATCCTTTGTATTCTCAGGAACAGTGTTTTTTTATATTCTCTTTTCTATTATATGTCCATAATGTATATTTATTTGTTCTCTCTCGAGTCGCGTGCGATTTTCGTGTGCCACGCGGTTCGGACTTAGATTATTTCACAATTATTGTTAATGCCTTTTTTGCAAAATTTTCTAATTGTGTTAGAGTTAGGTGTCAGCGGGGTACCACTCCTACAGTGTTTCTTCTTTCTTTTGAGAGTAGTCTTCCTGTTGTGTGTTTCCCGGTCGACCGTCTGGGGTCTTTGTTTCTGTCACCTTTCTCTCTTCTTTGGGGGTGTTCTGTTTTCTGATTTCACCTTCTCTGCTCCTCTCACCTCTATCATGCCCAGGACAATTCCTTGTGGGCAATGTCTGCTGCCAAAGCATGTGGATGATGTACATTCATCTTGTTCCTCCTGTACTGGTTGTTCGGCCGAGCGGCCATGTGGTGTCTGTGGAGCATGGTCATTCACCTTCTGGGCGTCAGTAAACCGTGTCGTTCGTTCTCGTGGCCGTGCCTCCCGCTCCCGCGGGAAAGGAGAACGTGGTCGTTCGGGGCCTCCCGAGCCGACTTTGTCTGGTGAGAGTTTTTCCTCCTCCATGGGGGATGTGCAGTCTTTTCCTGTGGTGGATACTGCGGGAGCCGTTGAGTGTTCTGGTGAAGAGGTGCCTGGTTCCGGGACTACGGTCCCCCTCCAGTCGACATCTGAGGCTGTCACTAGGGTTGTGACTCCTCCTTCGGAGCCGAGCCGGTGTGCTCTCTCCACTATTTCACCAGCCTCAACGACTCTCGACGTATCTACTACTACAGCTGGTCCGTCTGCTTCGTCATCAGTTTCAGCCGGCCTCGGCTTTTCGCTGCAGGGGACTGCAGGAATGTCCGATACTGTAGACGTGGGATATCGGCCTCAGCCTTCCCTGACTTCAACTCAGCGAAGTCGGAAGGGGCTGCCGGCCGAACCCATCTCTGTGGTCTCTTCGCCGTCGAGCACCACAGTTGTGTCTTTGGATTCGGATGTTTGTAGTGGAAACACTATGAACTCCGTGGCGTTTCCGTCTACTCATTCTGGCCACACAACCAGTTTTGGGGGACCAACGCCTTTTGTGCAGCCTGGACCTTCTGCCCTGCAGAGGTCCGCGGTGACTCTCATGAGTTCTCGCCATATTGATCCTCGGGGTGCATCGTACCCCTATACACGTCTGCCTTCAGATGTTTCGGCTGCCGCCCGTCGTCCCGCGTCAGGTGTTTTGGAGGATCGTGACCCTTCGCTGGTTAAGAGGGTCAGAGGTGAAGCCACTTTGCCGGTTCGCTCCCCTGTCGAACCGGTCGGTACGGGCAGTGAGCTTAGGGAGGCCCTCTCCTTACTCAGGTTCTTTCTAAGAGCCTTCCTGTTGCATCCAGCGAGGCTATGAGTGGTTTCCAGGCGCATCCTATGGCGCCGCCTCCTGGGATTGGAAACAGGCCGGTTTCTGATTCCTCTGGTGTTCCGACACCATGGGAGGCGTCGGCTGGTTTGCCCACGATGGGCTATGTGTCTTCCGACTCTGGGGAGGAGTCCGACATGCTTGAGGTCGAGGGCCAGCAGTCTTCGGACTTGGGGGCAGCTCTTGACTTTGTGTTTGGGTTTCTGCCTGATCTCAAACCTGCTAGAGAGATGCTTGGCATCCTTTCTCTCTCAGATCACGTCGTCTCAGCTTTGGCTGCTTATCTGCCTCCAGATAAGTTTGACGAGGTACAGGCTCCTTTGCGTGTGCTGTCCAAGGCGCTTATGCACCTTACTCACACGCATGCCTGTAACACGACTAATTTGGAATTAGTTCGAAGGGACGCTGTGCTGGACACAGGACGATCCCTTCCCGAGGAGCAGCGTGCTGCTCTTCGATCTGCTTCTTTGGCAGGTCCGCAACTTTTCCATGGTTCCGTGTCGACGGTCCAGGATGACGTCCTACGTCATTCCAAAGATCAGCTGCTGTTTCGTCAGCTTGATCAGCCTTCTCGGGGAGTCAAGGGCCGTTCCAAGCCTAACAAGTACCCTTCTGCTTCCTCTGTGAAGCAAAAGGCTGGTCCTTCTGCCGCCGCCTCTACTTCTTACTCACGGGGTAAAGGTAGGGGTCGGCAGAATCAAGGGAAGTCTCAGGATTTTTCGTTTAGCAGAGGAGGTGGTTTCTCCTCTCGCGGGCCTCGTCGGGGCTCGAAATGAAGGTCGTCACCTCGACTCGTCCCAGGTTGGAGGAAAGATAGCAGAGTTCGCAGACCATTGGGCCACCATCACATCCGATCCGTGGGTGTTAGATCGGTCCGGGCTGCGCATATCCTTCCGACGGCACCCTACTCTGTCGAGGGTGCCTCTTCCAACCACAGTTCCTTCAGACGTTTTACGTCGGGAACTTTTGTCCACGGAGATTGCCAATCTCTTGGCCAAGGGGGCGATCGAGGTCGTCAAGAACGTTCAGTCAGTGGGTTTCTATTCCCGCCTGTTCTTGGTGCCGAAGAAGGACGGCCGACTCCGACCGGTTATCGATCTGAGTATCCTGAACCAGTCTATCATTGCTCCCAAGTTCAGCATGGAGACTTTCAGGTCGGTCCGCCAATCAATTCACCAGGGAGATTTCGCAGCCAGCATCGACCTGCGAGACGCTTGCCTCCACGTTCCGATGCATCGGGCGTCACGGAAGTATCTCAGGTTCGCTTTTCTGGGGCGAGTTTACCTGTTCAAGGCCATGCCTTTCGGCCTCAACCTGGCACCTTGGGCGTTCACCAGACTGACGTCACATGTGATAGCGTTCCATTGCACACAGTCCAGGGTGACTACTTCGGCATATCTGGACGATATCCTCCAGAGGCATTCCAATGCTGCCTTACTGGAATCGGATGTCGCCACTCTGTTGAGCTTGCTCACGTCGCTAGGATTCAGAGTCAACAAGGAGAAGTCGGACCTGGTCCCTTCTCAGTCGCTTTGTCATCTGGGGATGTCTTTCCAAATCAAATTCAATTTGGTGGCGGTTCCCCAGGCCAAGGCTGTGATTCTCTCAGCTTTTGCTCTGACTCTGTCCCAGTCCAGGTCCGCGACCGCTCGGAGTTTTCTCTGGCTGATCGGTCTCTGCGGTTCGGTGACGGATCTCATTCCTCTAGGTCGGCTGCGTGTCAGACCTCTCCAACACTTTCTGCTCAGTCGTTGGAGGCCGAATGTAGATTCTCTGGATCAGGTGCTTCGGTTTCCGGATTCTCTGTATCCTCACCTTCTTCCCTGGACAGATGTTCAGTGGATTACGCAGGGTGTTCCACTGGACTTACCCACGTCCGATCAAGTTCTGACGGCAGATGCCAGCGATCTCGGATGGGGTGCGACGTTGGATCCTCTCGGTCTTTCCCTACACGGGTTGTGGGACCAGGATCAAGCAGCTCTACACATCAACCAGAAGGAGCTTCTTGGCCTTCTTCTGAGTTTCAGGCAGTGGATCCCTCACCTATCGAATCGCCAGGTCCCTCTACTATCCGACAATTCGACAGTGGTTGCTTACATTCGGAACCAGGGCGGCACGCACTCGGTTCCGATGTACGAGTTAGCTTGGGATCTTCTTCTGCTCGCTCAGGATGTTCACGCCGGAGTGGTTGTTCGTCACATTCCCGGTCGTCTGAACTTCCTAGCCGACTCCCTGTCCTGACAGGGCAGGGTTATTTCCACTGAGTGGATGCTTCACAGGGCATTGTTCCAGTCGCTTTGCGATCTCTGGGGACGTCCCCACATCGACCTCTTTGCGACTCGTTGGAACCATCAGGTGGACACTTTCGTGTCCCTGTGTCCAGATCCTCTGGCTTTTGCCGTGGATGCTCTGTCACTCGATTGGAACGCCGGTTCCGATTCTTCCTCAGGTTCTCGCCAAAATTCGAACCTGCAGTTGTCGAATCATTCTGATCCTCCCCTGTCGCCTCAGCGGGTGTGGATCAATCAGCTCTGCTCGCTGATGGCGGCGGTTACGGCACGTCTCCCGCTACGTCGCGACCTTCTTTGTCAAGGTCGCCCGAGGAGGTTTCACGTCGACCCGACTTCGTTGTGCCTTCACGCATATCTTTTGTCAGGTCCTGTCTCCTCCGTAGAGGTTTTTCGAGACGAGCAGTGGAGTGCATTTCTTCTTCAAGGAGGCACTCCACTGGTTTAGCTTATGCAGCTAAATGGAAGGTCTTCTGTCGATGGTGTGCTGATCACTCTGTTGATTATGCCAATCCTTCGATTTCACAGATTGCGGAGTTTCTGGTATATCTGTTTGATTCTCGGGGTCTCCAGCCTGTTACCATCAAGGGTTACAGGTCTATGCTTCCAGAGACTTTTTCTTATGTGGGGAAGCGTCGTATCGGCACTAATCCTTACCTCTCCAAGCTTGTTCGGCACTTTTCTTTGAAAAGGCCTCGGACTTTGCAGCTTACTCCACAATGGAATCTTTTGTGGGTGCTGCTTTGCTTGGGGGGGAAGGGGGGGGGGGGTGCCGTTCGAACCTTTATCCCAGGTGGATATGCATTTTCTCACATATAAGACAGCTTTTCTGATGGCATTTGCTTCGGCCAGACGGGTTAGTGAGCTTCACGCCCTCTCGGTTGACCCGGCCTTTTTTAGGAGCTCTCCCAATAGTGTTACTTTTACCACTGATTGCTCCTTTTTGGCTAAGAATCAGTTACCAGATACTACTCCTCCTCCTATCTGTATCAGGGCTCTTCCCTCTGTTGAGGGTAATCGCCCTTTGCTCTGTCCGATCCGTGCTATTCACATTTATCTTGATCGGACACGCTTCATACGGAAAGGCAGGAAACGTTTTTTTCTGTCTCTCATTCCGGGTCGACAGAAGATCTCTCCTCAATCCATTTCTCGATGGATTTGTCTTGCTATTCGTACGGCTTATAGTCGTTTAGCAGCTGGCGATTGTATTACCAATCGTATTTCTGCCCACGAGGTGCGGGCACTGTCTACCTCTTGGGCTTATTCTAACTCCGTCAAGTTGTCGGATGTTGTGCAGGCAGCCTACTGGAGAAATGCTTCTACTTTCTCCACCTTTTATTTGCGCCAGTTGCAGGAGCAGTCGGAGGACCTTTTTGCCCTGGGTCCTCTTTCTTCTGCTCAGGCTGTTGTCTGCCATAGCCATTAGTCTTCTTGAAGGTCAGTTTCAGCCTTGTGCTGTTACTGCCCTTTTTCTGTCTGTGTGTCACACAGGCTCATATGTCTCTTTTCATTGTCCTTTACCAATGATTGCGACATTATGGTTGATAAGCCTCGGGACCTCTTCCTTCTACTTCACGGTTCCAGTGCACTGGGGTTATGTGGGGGTTGGTTATGCGATTCCCTCCAGCCTTTTGTCTATTCAGCCTGAAGTAAACAATTGTGAGTAGGTTGATAAGAAATCTAAATTTTATAGTAAATTTCCTTTCTTATTATACCTACCACAATTGTTTACATGGCGGCCCTCCCGTCTTCTTTACGGGTAAAGAATCTTTCCTCCCCGCTGTTCACATAACTCTAACGTTTACGGATTCAAAAAGAATGAGTCTTTAGAGACGGTATATGCGCACTGGCAACGGAAGTCATGGAGTTGTGCTTGGGAGAGAGCGTCCCGTACTGGGTCTGCGCCAGTTGCACTCGACCCAGTTTTGGCTTATTTTTTATTGGTGCTTTTGCACCACTTTTCTTTCCCAACTTGCTTGGGAAAGACAAAAATAGAGAGTATTTTATCCGAGTTAGGGACTTCCACTGTAGTGCAAGCCTGAAGTAAACAATTGTGGTAGGTATAATAAGAAAGGAAATTTACTATAAAATTTAGATTTCTTTTCTGTAACTAATATTCAGAAACTTCAAATATAAAACCCCCCCCCTCCATTTCAACAGAAGTTACAACTTTGTACTACAACTGACGTTACCACTATGGGCCTTGAGACAATTTTCTCACTTTCCTGGTTCCAATCATTCCAAAGGGGGTTGTTCGAGTGTACAAGACCGAAGATTCTATCTACTCTGCAGTGATTTCCCAAACAGCAATTATTAAAAGATACACCGTTTGAAAGATACTCTTTAGTACTGATCAATGGGTGCTGATTAATACTACAAATGGCAAGGCTCAGTGTTTTCAAAATTACGTTGTTGCACAATAATGCGGAAAACAAAGGCCATGGGATACTACAAGTAACTAAGGCGAGACATTTCAAAGGTTAACATTCTGTTAATTTACCTCATTACACAGCAGAATTTTAATCCGACATGTACCACTTTAAAAATGAACGATGATCGACTAAAAATTAAAAACCGTCGACTACCGCTACAGTCGATTAATCAAATAATCACGACAGCCCTAACTCAAATGAACATTTTTGAAAATCAAAGTTGATTCTCATTGTTTTCCTTATCAAATCATTTGAGAGAAATGATTCTGATTCTCGCATTTATTTTATTGCTTCATGCAGCAGTCCTTGCCTTTTGAGGCATGCCATGCATATTTCACACACACAAAAGTTTTTCAGGTGTTCAAAAGATCATCTGCCTAAAACAATGAGTCAGTTATTAACTCTCGTCAATCTTAGCAAATGTGTTTAATGTCACTCATCTTGCAGTAACAATCAAGGGTTAATTTCATCTAAATCTTAGAGAATCTATTTGGATTCTCGCAAAAATGGTTGCAAGAATCCATATCTCCTATGAGTGTCCCAGAATCCCATGAGGCCACCATTGTTGAATCCGTGTTGCATACTGATAACATGTGTTAACCCTTTACCCAACACAGTTTTTTTTAATATTTAGAGCAAAAACCTAATTAGATAGTTTTTTTAAAAAATAAACAATATTTACCAATAAAACCTTACAAATGTGGATGTGAAATATGGATCTCATTGAGCCGGTTCCAATGACAGTCATATTTGTCCAATTTTATTGACAAAATGTTAGGATATTTCAGGTCATGTTAGCCTGTATTGGTTAATTTGCTGCCACTGTGTTAGGTAAAGGATTAAATTAACTCGGTTCTTTTCATGTGAATCCTAGAAGAGGTGCAGCGACAATCTACATAGATTCTCGCTGGTTTGCTGTGCGAATCTTTGCATGAAGCGATTATCGGATTCACATTGAAATATAATCTCTGAATAATGCAATAATCAGGCATTATGAAGATCATATTCTTGCATTTTATAGCTTCTATCTCCTCATGAGAATGAATTATCTGCAGGAATGTTTTTCCATAAATTACCTGAATTATTTAAAAATCTATCCGTTCCTCCAAGTCTGATCAGCACTCCTTCCCTTTTATTATTTTACAAGTGTTTAGCAAAGTTTTGGTTTCTTAATATTGCCAAAGCATTATGGTAAAATATGGCATTATTAAGGCCTTACTTGCCCCACCATCTTTCTACTTTATTATAGGCTGTAGTGTTGTTCAAGTTTTTTTTAATAATGCTTTCCCTTATGAAAGTACATTGGGGTTGGGGGAATATGATTGGACTCCTAACATCAGTCGAGACACTCAAGTTTCCAAAAGGCCATGCCTGGTGCAAAGTTTTTTCTATTAGTGTCATGCCACTAAATTTGTATCATCTAGAAGAAAATTAATTTTAACACTGTATCCATTGAAATTATCAACTCTACTCAGCCTTACCATAAATTTACAACTGTTCTCTTAGGCCTCAAAAAGTTAAAAATCTATTTCTCAGGCCTTTCTTAGGCCCTCCCATATGGTCCTTTTGGCTACTGCATGGTCACTTTTTGTAACCAATGCAAACTTGAAAAAAATTAAAATTAAATGGTTTATGTCTGATATTTTACCCAAGTTAATAAAATTGATAGTTTTGTCCCTTGAGTGCAAGAGAGCTAAAGCATTGCAAAGCCATCTTGCACTCATGGGACGAAATACACCACCATCCATGCTGTTCTGTAGATTATGAGGCCTAAAACAGAAATAAACCAAAAACATGAACTTTTGATGGCAAAGAAATAATGACAAAAATAAAAAATAAAATATTAAAAAAAGCCTGCACACATGCAGTGTTACAAAAAATGGCCTGATAAACAGAAGATCTACTTTGTGGGGTCTTAGTAGGTTTTGCAACTACTAACCTACGCAGGTTCAGTACCAGTAGTTCTGTCATAATTATCAATGCAAAATCGGAACTACTTTCCAACTCCTCTGCCACGTCACTCACGGATGCTTGAAGAAATACACGGAATTTATCAGGCTATCTACTTTTGCCCACAAAACATTCCACGTGTGACGAACTGTACTTTACAAGACCAGGTTTCAATTCCCCATGCCCGACCTGTCCCGTGCATAAACCCTGAAACAGTTGTTGAGTGTACCGTTTGGATTAAAGTCGTCCACAATGCACCAATCTAACACAACAGGCAGAGCCAACTTCATTTGAACAGAAATAAGACAGGGCATTTTCTTTCTTTTCTTGATTTACAAGAAGTAAAGGCATTCAAACTGATATGATTATTATTAAAAGAAACGACAGTGTAAAAATATAAATGTTGAAACATCAAATGGCTGTCAACCTTAACCTGCACATTCGTGTTTCCAAGCAACTCAATGCTGTAAGTTTGTCGAAACCAGTCAATCGCCCCAAACGAGTTCGCCCCTGGGAATATATTATTACAAAAACAATCGACTTGCACCACCTCCAAAATCGATTCGCACCATGCCAAAGTTGATTCGCACCATCTCAAAAGTCGAATTGCACCATTTTATGGGATGGTGTGAAGCGACTTTGGAGTTGGTGCGAATCGACCATTCCCCTTTGTGACTGTTTATTGTCAGTCTGAAACATTGAAAGACTCTGTCATTCTGGCTATCATTATGACTTACCTCTTGCAGAATAAAACATTTTCTGTTGTGAATATTGCTAAAATCCAACTACTTTATTAACGTAATTAATGTATAATGAAGAATGAGCTTGGAATGTATTAATTTAGATTTCGCTAACGCAAGCGTTCGGTACTATCGATTTACCAAAATGAGCACAATATCTCGATTTTTTTTTAAAAGATTTTTGGGGATCATAAAAAGGTTGCATATGCACCAAAAATGAGCAAGCACCTGGGCCTGAGAAACAGAGGTTCTTTTTTATGGCCTAACTTCAGCTCTATTTCTGCAATTAATGTTCAATTTGAGAACTGTTAATGTTGTAGATAAATCTGTTTGACTACATCTTTTGAGCCAGCTCGGGAGGGTGATAGCTCAGTGGTATGGCATTGGACTTCTAACCAAAAGGTCCATGGTTTGATCCCTGCCAGAGATAACTGCGTTATGGCCTTGGACAAGCCACTTCATCCCAATTTCTTTCTCGAGGCCACAGTGGCACTGTGTACTTAGGCGTACTGTGCGTCGATGGTGCACTTCCCTTCAACCAATGCTAACCATGCTTGTGCAGAGTTTGTATGTTGGGGAGTCTGTCAGTTGCTTGCCATTGCTTAGTGGTTCTCTCTGGGCATTCCAGCTTCCTCCAGAGTTCTTACCATAAAGAACTGTAAAACTGTCCAACACCAGATGACCTTGACTGTCGAAAGTGTCATTAAAACCCAATAAATAAATAAATAAAATTAAGCCAGCTTAAAGTCCTTTTTTGGAGGTCCATTTTAGAATACCACACAAGCCAAATTCATTGGTGCTTAATGTCACATCAGCAGCTGGGACTATATCATGGCAATATATAGTTAATACTGTATGAAGTTCATACTGTAACTTTGCCAGTCAATTTGTTCTGAATTTTATTGGTAAATATGTTGCTTCATTTGAAAATGGCTTTAATTATTCATGCTTCTGATTTTTTTCAGGGACAAGCTCACATGCTGTCAAATGGTATGTATATAATCAACATTATATTAACCCTTTAGCTAACATATCAGAGGAATCAAGTGCTACATAAACTGATTGTCATTCAAATTTGTTTTTGATTTCAGTTTATGCTTCCAAAACATAGCTTATGACCCCTAATTGCAACAAGTTCATTGAGTTTGTTGCAGTGAGGTGTCATAAGTTATGTTTTTAGCAAAAAATTAGAAAGTGTTGAGTTTTTCAAGAAACTCTTAAGGTAAGTTTTATAACTAGTTTTGTGATAGGCAAATATTTAACTCTGCCAGTAGATGTTACACTGATTTACCACCTATTTGAACAGAGTTAGTAAAATAACTGATAAATAGATCATGCTTGACAGTTGCCAAAATGTTTTTTACTGCTATGTAAATCTTGTGATACTATTTGTTTCTCACATTTCAATTGTCCCCCCCCCCCCCCCCCCCACCAAAAAAAAAAAATAAATGGGGGAGGGGAGGAGGATATGGCCATGGCACTCACCAATCATGTGTAGATGTGTAGATGAATTTGTTTTCTGCTCTCCAATTAAAGCTTCATTTGGTTGATCAAAGCCAAACTTAACACAAGGGTGCGTATCATGAGACAAAGAAGCCTATTTATTTTGGGTCCTAGTACTAAAGTTCATGGTGACAATGACCAAATTAAAAAAAAATTGGTTCTGGTCTCTAATTAAAATTCCAATTGGCTGGTTGAAAACAAACATGACATGTAGGTTGGGCATGATGAGGGGCAGAACCATATTTATTTTGTGGGGTCATTGTGGCAGAGGTCAAGGTCATAGTGGTCTTGAACATAAAATTTTTCAAGAGTCCATCTCCACTTTGTAGTTAAATTTCTGCCTTGCCAATCAAAATAAAACTCGACATGCAGGTTGTGGATGATGAGAGGAACAAACGTATTTATTTTGGTGTCTATTGTGTCAAAGGTTGTTTACGTTATCTAATTAAAATTCTGCTGGGTTAATTAAAATCAAACTCTACACGTGGGTTTGGCATGATGAGAGGAAGAACACTTTATTTGGGGGTCATTGTGGCAAAGGTCAATGACCTAAACTTCAACTCAGTTTCTGCTCCAAAACTTCAGATATTGGCTTGGTTAAAACATATCAGAGTTTGCTTCTTTGTGTGTGTGTGTGTTGTGTGTGTGTGGGAGGGGGTGGGGGGATTAGTTAGCTACTTTTGGCGGTCACCTCTATTTATGAAGTGTATTCTCTATTAAGTTTTCTTTCTTTTCCCTCATGGACACACACAATACAACAATGAATACAATACTTTTCCTGTTTTTCAAAAATTTTTGTCATGGATATTTTGAAAATGAATATACATGTACTCTCATACAATGTTGCAAGCTGATAGGAGTTCATATTTAATTTAATGCTATACGCTCTCGATCTGGTGGGTTAATTACATTAGATGGATAGGGTAGATGGAGTAGCCACAAATAAATACTTCGCTTAGTTCCAGATATTGAAGGTATTTGCATACTACTACTTTGTTCAAAACAGGAACATAATATAAATGGAGTAAATAGAGTGAAAGAGACCTTGAATGGTTCATTTTTCAGAGATTACATTTGATTACTATTACTCTTCTGGTTGTTTTTTCTCTCCTTTTTCTAAGGGAAGAAAGAAATCCAGTTTTTTTTTTAAAGCATGTTTCAGAATTTTTCTGAAAGTCGTAGACCTTTGAATTTGAGGGCCCATGTTTTCAAAGGGTTGTTCGTGTGCATTGGTGACGACACATCTGTAAAATCCATTTTGTGGCAAGGTATAATTTAGCACATGTTCTATCTAGGAACAAGCAAAGTGAATGTAGAGAACACCAGTGATAGAATTTTCAGGTAATTGACATCACTTTTTGTTTTCATCAATAATGATGCACTTGGCTTAACATAACTCAACACCATCAAAGTAATGTATTTGCTTTGATGAACATACAAAGAGTAATGGACACATAACAGTACTGTAACAGGAAATTTTAAATGAATCACCATGATTTTTTCTGTCTACTCATATTGGGAAGAAAGCACACTCTTATTAAACTTCTTTCATGCATTTTTAACTCTTAACCCGCTGAGTATTTTAAAGATATTTTTCATAAAATTTAGTCATGGCTGCTTCAAAGCAGCCATGACTAGATTTGGTGAAAAATTCATGTAAGTTTTAATCAAGAAATCATTGATGAAAAAATACATTCAATTCACAGGGAGAAAATTGGATTAAATATGCCCAAATTATTAATATTTCCATGGCAAGAGAAATCCTTCCTTGGCAGGAATATCCACCAGCAGCATGCAAGGAGTTAAATAACTTTCTAGTTCAGTTAAAAGTAAGTGCCTGTTGTTAAAATTGTCCATCCTAAATTAGCTGGTAGAGTGCTAAATTATTCTTGTTTTGGCTGTCAAAAGATGTCTGTGTGTCTTTGTCTTGTTACAACTTATGGGATGGGGGGAGGGGGGTGGAGGGGACACACTCCCATAAATTATGACAAGGCAAATCTATCACGAGAAAATTATTTCACTTCGAAAATAATTTGAAATACATCCCAGGATATGAAGCTTTCAACCCATAACCAACACACACAATATCAAAATTTGTTGTTTTAATTTTTTGTTTTTTTACTTTTTAACAAAATTTCTACAAAACCATATTATGTGACCCCCTCATTGGAACAAGCTCAGTGAGCTTGTTCCATTCCAATGAGAGTTCACATGATATGTTTTGTTGAAAGTTTTTGAAAAATTTTCTTTTTCAGCTGCTCAATCGGCAGGCAGATTAGGCTGATACATTAAGTAAAGGATTAAGTTGCGATACCTACGCTTCAGATTAAAGCCCAAATATGGGCTTCTGCACTCTTCCAGTTAACTGTAGAGGCATGGTTTCCAAGGTGCCCTTGTCTTTTAAATCTGAGGATCTGACACATGTCAGGTAGGTGTTAATGTGTATAAATCCCTATTTATGTTTCAGTGTTGCTGGATTCTATGGATTCAACAATAAACACAACTCAGTCACCAAAAGTTACTGGAAAATACAAGGAAAGTGCTGGTGATTCAAGAGATCATGCTCACTTTGGACCAAGCACAATGAAAAACGGAACAGGTAACATTTATACTTTTTATCAATGTTAATTTTCTTAATGTCAGTTAGTTAGTCAGCTCAATTTCTTACATTTCTCTCTAATTTGAAATCCGCTGTGTTGTTAAAGTCACTCCCAGATGCTTGAGCTCCTAATATAAGCTTCAGTGGTACCTATCATCCAATAAATACTGTCAGGTCTATGGTTGGTGATGTGTGTAGAGAGGATAGCTGTTTAACACAGTACCTGAATTATTCAGCATTTTGTTCTTGTAACTAAACTGGTTTCAGACACAGTAGGTTTGTACAAAAATGACAAATCAATTCTAAATTCAACTTTTTGGTCGAGTTGTGTTAACAACCGAGACCTTTGGTTTGGCGATGGTCGGTGTGTGGACGGGTATCCGGTTAGGTTTCTGGGCAGCCTTACACTGTTAGTGCAATAACTAAAACAAACTTTCTCCAATTTGAGTAATATTTGCCATACAGGTCTTTTGCAATAATATCTCAAGCAAGTTTGAAAACTTGCCCACCCTTATATTTTGTTACAGAGTTAGGGGCCTTAATTAGTCAATTTTTACACATTTTGAGCTTGTTAGCACAACTTGACAGTCGTTCTCTGATTTGACTAATATTTGCCATACATGTCTTTTGCAATAAAATCTCCAGAGAGTTCGAAAACTGGCCCGGACCGGCCCTATTTTTTGTTACAGAGTTATGGGCCTTAATTTGTAAAATTTGACAAATTTTGAGCTCGTTAGTGCAAAAACTTGAACAAGCATTCTCCAATTTGCCTAATATTTGCCGTACAGGTCTTTTGCCATAATATCTCAAGTGAGTTCGGAAACTGGCCCGGCACAATTTTTCGTTACAGAGTAATGTTCCTTAATTAGTCAATTTTTATGAATTTTGGGCTCGTTAGCAGAATAACTTGGAACAAACGTTCTCCAGTTTGACTAATATTTGTCATACAGGTCTTTTGCAGTAATATCTCGAGTTAAAAAACTGGCCCAGTTCGATTTTTCATTACAGAACTATGGGCCTTAATTAGTCAATTTTTTCTAATTTTGAGCTTATTAGCATCATAACTTGAACAAACATTCTTCGATTTGACTAATATTTGTCGTACAGGTCTTTTGCAATAAGCAATTGCAAGTTCAAAAACTGTCTCAGTCCGATTTTTCGTTATGGAGCTGTGGGCCTTAATTAAATAATTTTTACAAATTCTGAACTTGTTTGCATTATAACTTGAACAAAGGTTCCAGATTTGTCAAATGGGATATGATTGATAACCGGGTTATGGACATGCAACACTCCGATTGCCACCACAACTTGACACCTGCATCTCTGATGCTCACCTCTTGTTCTCATTTGATATTATTTGTGAAATTTGTAATTGCAGTAACCTTTTCAGTTTCAATGTTGTTAACCTGCTTAGCCTAGAATATTGTTTCATCGAGCCTGAGATGTACTGTTATGTCTCACACTCTTGGAAAGGACCCTTTAAACAGTGTGTCATACAACATGTGCTTAAGTGTTTGTTTTTTTTTTTCTAGCCAGTAGTCCTGTGTTCTATTCGCAGAAAAAGTTTGGAGATGTTAAATATTCTCTGTCAGCTTCACTTCTTTAGGTTTAAGCAAGACATAAAATGTAGGCCTGTACAATTAAGGATAAAGGTTTTATAGGCTTATTGTTTGCCATAGCAGATTTTGAGCTACTTATTTTAAGTTGGCTTGATTACTATGCTTCAGACTCAGATAAATAGTGGAAAAGTTTACAGGAATTGCCCTTGGTATTTTCTGTTAATCCTTTAAGGCCTGATAATTTTTATACATTTTTACTAACTTTGACAATCTGCATCCTGTGGCTTTGCTGTTGTTTTTAGGAAAGTCTTGGCTGCCTAAATATGCAGCCAAGACTTGTCTAAAAACAACTGCCAACATCGAAACATAAAATTATGAAACATTATTTGCATTGGGTTAAAATTAAACATTTCACTAACCTCAAGATCATCTATGGATTGAAATACTGAAGGCATCAAACCCTGGATACATATCAAACTCTGGTAGTAAATGAAAAATTTGTTTCATTTTCAGATTTTAGTTATTCTGGAAACAAAACCAGCCAGGATGTGTACTTTTATAAAAGTAATAATTTTGTACTGTGTTCACTGTGTTTATCGCTGAGAATAATGCTTGATTGAGATTTGTATGTGGCCTTATTTTGATTTGTTTCTAACTTCTTTGTATGATTTAACGATATGACTTTTGACCATAGTATTAGAGTAAAAGTGGTTGATGTTACCCTTACATATTGTTGTAAGTCTTTTCTTTTTGTGTCACTTTAAAAAACCTTTGGCTGTTGATGCCTTAATAAAGTAATTGAACCGAAGTGTCTCATTACTTTTCAGATATAGGATTTCAGAGCTTCAGTGTTGGTAACAATAGGATTTCAGAACTTCTGTATTCCATAACAATTTTTATGTATTACATATAGGGTATATTATCACTAGAACAACTGCAAAGTAGGTTTTCTACCCTAGCAAAAACCCAGATACTGTGAAAGAACCAATAGATTAGTATACAAGCAAAATGCAAAATTTCAACAGAAGGGCCCATTAACTGAAGCATTCCTTATATCCTTCAGGGCTTCTGCTATTTCACAAAGCTTTAGACATAGTGTCTGGGTGTAAACTTGACTCCATTGATGTCTGATTGGTAATCTACACTCTCCAAATGGTAATTAAGTATAAATTGATTTAACATTTTACCTCATATGAATAGCAGATGATGCCTTCTTTCCATGGAAACTAGTAATTTTCACTTTTTGTTTCCAAACATTTATGTCCTATCATTGGAATGAGTCTGATTAGCTAATTCCTGTGTGGGGTCATAATCAGTAATTTGGAGGCAAAAATTTGAAAAAAAAAAAAAATTTAAATGATGACTTTTGTTTATAATCCTGGTCGGATATGGTCATTACATTAGTATAGGGAAACGGTAAATATGATTTATTTCCAACTTCAAAGAATACAGCACACTACAATAAAAAATAAAAATGTTATGTAGGGTTGGTTCCACCTAAAGTCCAGTTATAGCTGAGGCATTTGAAATAACTATTTAACTATTATAACCCAAACCATTGCTTGCAGTACTTATTGAAGACTCAGGGCTTGCATTTTAGAATCATGACCGGGCTGATCGATAGGCCTGGCGAAGTGGTCGACCAGGCTGATTTTTCTTCACTGGGGCTGATTTATTTTTTTATACTTGCATGTGCATATTATATTGATATTCCATGTATATTGTGTTATTTGATGATTTGTTATGAATAAAGATTAATAATTCCAACCTAATTGTCTTTTATTAATTTGCTATAGCCATTAGTCAAGCAATATTACTACCATGCTGATCCGTGTCTTGCGTTTTGGCACATATTTGTGATTTAGCCCCCCCCCCCCCCCCCCTCCCCCACACCCCACCTTTCTGCATGTTCAAAACAAAGTCCCCTATCTGGGTTCAAGCCTACTTCCTCAGTTTCGAAGACTTTAAAAGTCGGTGGTGCGCAAGTGAATTTGAAGTGAAATTAGGTGAATAGAAATGTGTTGTCATTACCCAGAGGATGATGCAGATTTCCTTTTTCATCTAACGTTCAAGAAATGGATTGTTGCCTGTCTTGATATGTCAAAATGAGGTAAATGGATTTTATTTTATCAAAATAAAATCCATTCTGAAGCAAAGACGGTTATGTTTTTACCTGCGTCGCCAGCGGCAGAGCAGGTCTAGTAACCACTCGACTCCGTCCGTCAGTCTGTCAGTCCATCCAAAACACTTTTTCCGTCAAAGTTTTCTTGGTTTCTATGAAAGGGAATGATTGTATATTTGGTCTGCTGCTTCATAATGATAAGTTGTATTGTGTAAGCAATTTTCAGATCTGCCGTGCAGCCACTTCCTGTTTGCCGATACTTTGAAATTTTACTGTACCCACTGAACATTGAAATTTTCCGTCAAGGTTTTCTTGGCTTCTATGCAAGAGATTGATTTTATATTTGGTCTGCTGCTTCATAATGATGAGTTGTATCGTGTAAGTAATTTTCAGATCTGCCGTGCAGCCACTTCCTGTTTGCCGATACTTTGAAATTTTACTGTACCCACTGAACATTGAAATTTTCCATCAAGGTTTTCTCGGCTTCTATGCAAGGGATTGATTTTATATTTGGTCTGCTACTTCATAATGATGAGTTGTATCGTGTAAGCAATTTTCAGATCTGCCTTGCAGCCACTTCCTGTTTGCCGATACTTTGAAATTTTACTGTACCCACTGAACATTGAAATTTTCCATCAAGGTTTTCTCGGCTTCTATGCAAGGGATTGATTTTATATTTGGTCTGCTGCTTCATAATGATCAGTTGTATCGTGTATGCAATTTTCAGATCTGCCGTGCAGCCACTTCCTGTTTGCCGATTCAATTGCTTGCAGCAACGCAGGTCCAGACCCGGTATTGGTCTTGGCTTGTTATTTTCACGAATTCACTTTGCTGAATATCAACCAACTTGACATCATGCACTCTCACTTGTCAATTATTCCTTAAAAATGCCCATAATATAAATCACTCATGAATAATTAACGCAACAACCAGTACGTGTTCAGTGTATATTTTTCTAAATCAGTGGTAATTGCTTTGTTTTGTGATGGGTTATTTTCAAAGACAGTTTGGAAGGAGGGGAGGAGGGAATCCACATAAGATGCAGAAATTACAAACTCTTGTGTAAACATTTCAGAATAAACGCTCAATCAATCGGAGGTTATGTTTATTCTCTTTATTATAATAGATGCACGTGGTTGTGTTGACAACACAATCGTACACAAAATAATTTTTTTTAAAGTATGCCAATGATATTCGTATGGCTTTTCCACCATATGTATAAAACTTGTGCCAGGCAATCAAACAGTAATCGCAATGGAATGTGATAATAAAAAAGGGATTCATAGTCGTTACACCATATATGATTTGTACGGTTAGTATCAACCCGTTGGTTTGTACGGTTAGTATCAACCCATTTCAGCACTTATTTTCACCAAACCCACCCCTCGCGTTTTCTACGCTCATCTGCGATAGTCTTTCAGTACATCCCCGGCGGAAGTAAACAAATAAACCCGGAATCGCCCAATCGATTAGTCCCATTGCCGGAAGTTATTTTGTTTTACGAAATCGCTCAATGCCTGATTCGCTGAGATTGGGAAAACAATAGATTGATGACGGGGCCGATTGATCGGCCTCGTCAGATTATTTTTGTGGCCGATTACCAGGCCGGGGCCGATCAGCCTGGTCAAAATGCAAGCCCTGAAGACTGGGTATAAATCGTATAGTTGGATAAATTTTCTTGGTAGGTAACTGTGCAAGTTGATTTTTTCCAAATGTTAATTCTTATAGTGTTCATTCTATTTTGAATGGTTGTTTACTCTTGTGTTCAAATAAAAGTACAGGTGGGAACAAAAGTACAGGGTGAAACATCAAAATTAAATACAAGTACAGACCAAAATAATAGTACAGGGTGGATATCCACTGAGGGGATGGGGGAGTAATTCTAGTTAATTTTATCTAAAAGCCAACTTATTTTACAGTGTTGCAGTTAGTTTTATTAACCCTTTGAACCCTGGTTGAATCTTCAGGAAGAGTCTATATTCGTTACTTGGGGGAAGACCAATCAATATTTTCAATGTGCAGCCCTAAGGCTGCACATTGAAAATCTTAATTGGTCTACCACAAATTCACCGTGCAGCACTACCTACATGTACTTAATAAAGTCAGGTTATTCATATTCCTGGACCAGAAAAGTCGTCTTTCGGGTTCAAAGGGTTAAAGAAAACTAGTAATAAGCATCATGATTCCAACAATGAATACACTGTGCTAAACAAAAGACTATTACACAGTCTAGTAAAGATTTACTAATTTCAAGATTTCCTCTCTGTTGGAAGGGCAGTTTTAATAAACATACGGGCCCAAATAAGGTACATACAGGGTTGAAAAATTCCCCAAAATTAATAAACATACATGTATGTTTATTAGGAACACAAGAGTACACATATTTTTATTGAGGATATTACTATATGAGTAATGGTATTGGGATTTGGGCAAACATGGGCCATGAATTTTCTTTTTCTTTTTTAATTGAAATTAGCTATATTCAGTCCATGTTAAGGGATGTTGGCAGTAACAATTGAAAGATTAAAACTGACTTGACTTGTGTTATTTTTCTGTTTGAGTTAGTTTATTGTGTGTCAATCAAAAAATGCTAGAAAATCATAAATTATGTAATGATTTGTTTTTGTTTAATAGATTACATAATACCAGTGGATTAAGTTGTAGGTTAACACTTTACCTAATGAACTGGCCAGATCTGCTCGGCTAAATTACAATTTAAGCACTTGACAAAAATTATGTTTCAAAACGTTTCCACAAAACCATATCATGTGATCCCTCATTGGAATGAGCTCATTCCAATGAGAGCTCGCATGATATGGTTTTGTGGAATTATTTTTTTAAATTTGAAAAAATAATACAGAAATTTAAAGTAATAAATTTTGATATCGTCTGCATTGGGCAAAGGGTTAATTCCTGGAGAATTTCCAATGGAATTTTTTTCATTTGAGAATACTGAAATTGATTATTTGATTGAACTTTCCAAGAACAAATGTTGCAGGAGGGTGTTGTCAGTAAAGGGGAGGAGTAAAAGGCATTTTCTTGCAGTTATACTACTTTGGTTTAATTCCACTGGTACTGTGAATAACAAGACTGTCAATGCTTTATTCAGAATGCTGCTATGTATATTATTGCTTTGTATTTGCTTCTAATGAAATAATGACTGATATACTTTTACTTTCCTACAGTGGAGCCCTGTTAATTGAATAGCCACTTTACAACTGAGAATCATTCAACAGGAGTATTTAATTGACATATATATGACGATTTTTCTGTATTCTAGAGATGATAAACTGAGTATTTATTCAATTATATCTTGTCTGACACAGCTCATGGAGCTCTATCAAACAACATATAATCAATTAATGCCTATATTGGATGTACTGAGGCCAGATAGGTCTAAAACAAAAGGAATTTGATGATTGTCAGAGTAATTTCTTGACATATCAAAAGATTTTTTATTCAATTAACAGGAGCTTAACTTATAACCTATATGCAGTTATCAGGTGAGATTTGTATTGAAGGCATAGTAAATGGTTGTGTGTTAGAAAGTTACTTTTATATTTAATTGACAGGATTATTGAATTAAAAGATATCCGAATAAATGGGTTCTGCTGTAACCTTTTTGATGCTAAGAATTGTTTGCTGTGTCACTAGCCTGTAATAATGTAGAAACACTGTTAAGTGATATACAGTTGTGAACATGTATATATGCAGGGCTGCACAAATTGGAAATTTAGACAACCCCAAAACGTGTATGCCAAAAAAATTTGGATAACTCTCCAAATTTAAATAACCATTCACATGTATATTCGCATTTTTGTTAATGTGTAATATATAGAGCTACCACGGTTAGCTGGATATCTGGTTTGCATCTGGTTGCAAAGAAACTCAACCGTTTAGAAAAGCCATCAACTGGATAACCATACTCCCAAGATTGCATCCGATAATATGAGGTATTCATTACTATTGAGGAAGGGAACAACCTGCATAGAACTACTAAGAAATTCATCTCAATACGGGCATACATAGGGGGTATATTTCGTTGACAGTACTCACAGAAAACCGATGCACTGTAGACACAGTGTCATTAAATGTTAGCTTTGTACCTGTCCTGCATCATAGAATTCTGTTTTGTTCATCAACTTCAAAGAGTTATGAAACCTATGACATTGTCAATCTGTCTGTGTGTTTTGTAGAACATGTGCATTGCTTTGTCGTTAAGGATCAAAGGAATCACAAGTAGAGCTGGGAGGTTGTGGGATTTACACTGCGGTTGCGGTGTCGGTTGTTTAAAGCAAAAAACCTCAGTTGCAGTTTCGGGTTGTCCATGAGCATATAGAAACCATTCGTATATACCTATCAGATTGGCTCCACATTATTTTTGCAACATCTTCTACTAACAATGAACAAGGCATCTTCTGTTTTATCAGTTGAATAAATAATTATAACATATCTACTCCTGTAATATAAAATGTCCGGCAAAAAAACCCCTGCGTTTAGGGTAACCCGACTGACCCTAAAAATTTTATCAAGTAAAGTCGCTCATACAGATCATTGTAACCCTGAATTTCCATTCAACTTCAACTGTGAATTTGAAATCGATTTTGGAGTTCAAGCTTTCAAAACTACGTGTAGAAATAAATATTTTGGACAGAATAAATGAAGAGCAAGTGGCAGGTTCTAGTTCAGCAAAGGAAACTGCGCTTGATAAACTGATGAACCTTTTACAGTGCTTCACCTTTGGTGTTGACAGGTCATGAATATTAATGAATATCATGTTGCGTTTCGTGTGTTGTTACTGTAAGCCTCAAATCTTGGCTTAAAGTCTTGAAAATGTCATTGGTGCAAGTATATTCCACGACAGTTTAGTTTTTTAATTCCATTCAAACATACCGGTGTACATAAAAATTATTTACAGTGGCCAGCAGATGCATAGATATTGCATTTAACTCTTTGCATATTGTTGGCGGATATTTCTGCCCAGGACAAGATTCTCTTGCCACTGAAATAAGTATCATTTAAGCACATTTATTCAAATTTTACCAATGAAAAGTGAATGGAGTTTTTCACCAATGATTTCTTAAGTTAAATTTAGTGGAATTTTTCATAAAATCTTGTCATGGCTGCTTCAAAGCAGCCATGACTAGATTTGGTGAAAAATATCTTCAAAATACTCAGCGGGTTAAGAGTTAAGTGAATTAAGTAGTCATTTTGGTAATTTGATATTTGTTTTATTTCTCTAAGAACGTGCTGGAGTTTTAAAACCAAATTTGCGGTTGTGTTTATTGGTGCGCAGTTGCAATTTTCGGTAGTCTCACACTGACGATTTCCCCGACCTGAGGTTGCGGTTAACCTCCCAGCTCTAATCACAAGATTCATGTCGCTCACAACACTCAACAGTGACTCAGGCATATTCAAAGCATGCACATTATTCCCTATAGTTTATTTATTTCAGTGTGTGACATTATTTTGCTGATGCCTATAGTACTGTTTGCGCATTAGTAGAAACAGATAATAGTGACTTACTTTGTTTTGCTATCTACACTGTTGCATCACATGCGCTTTGTTTGTCGTCGCGTTCTTTGAAATTGTGAAGTTACATGTTGAATTTCTTTGAGGAGCTAACTCGGAACGTGTTAACAATTTAAAAGAGCGAGGAATTGCTATCCAATTTTTTTTTAGAAAAATGCGAGACGAACGTAATGGACATTCGTCTAATTTGTGCATCCCTGTATATGCTAGTTATTTATGTAAAATGAATCTGAGGACTTAAGGGTTAAAAGTTTTAACTCTCAGCCATCTTCAGTTGGATTTTTCTGCTCACTACAAAATTCTTTGTAATCTTTGAGATGGATGTTCTTGGCTCTTTAGTGACAAAATGTACCCATATAAATAGAGTGGAACCCTGTTAATTGAATAGCCATTTTGCCAGGGAAAATTATTCAATTAACCAGAGTATTCAATTAACAGGAATTTGGTCACTTTCCTGTATTTTAGAGATAAATTGAGCATTTATTCTATTATATCTTGTTTGACAGAATGGAGCTCTGTCAAACAGTATATAATAGAATAAATGCCTACATTAGATGCACTTATGTGAAATAGGTCTCTAAAAATTGGGTGATTGTCAGTTTAATTTCTTGCCACATTACAAGATTTTTTTATTCAGTTAACAGGAGTTTGCTCTATAACCCATATTCAATTAACAGGTCAAATTTGTACTGAAAGTATGGTAAATGGTTTGGTGTTTCAAAATTATATTCATTTAACAGGGTTATTCAGTTAGGAGATATACAGTGAAGTGGGCTTCACTGTAGTTATAATACTCCTATAAATTATTTTGCAGAGTCTTTATATTTTTCTTCACATCAAGTCGTAACTGCTTCACAGCAGATATGAAATGAATTTATGGGAAAACCAAGCAAATGCTCCACAGGTTAAGAGTTGAAACACATAACCCACACCCTCCACGAAATTCTACCATAAATCTGATAAAATGCTTTTATGTTACACCAATATTGTTATACCACCCACTTGAAAAGTGGGCGGTATATAGCATTCATGGTGTCCGTACTTCCGTACTTACGTACGTCCGTACTTCCGTACGTCCGTACGTCCGTGATGCTTTGGGGGTACACATCTGCTATCCGCTACTCCTCTTAAACCAGTGGGTGGATTTCATTGAAACTTACGGGCATTCTTTTCTATACATTATAGATGTGCACCTCCTATTTTGCTTTCAGGTATTTTTATTTTTTACTCTTTCCCAAAGGGCGAAATGAACTTAGCCAAATTGTTGTGATGCTTTAGGGGGGTACACTCCTGCTATCCGCTACTCCTCTTATACCAGTGGGCGAATTTCATTGAAACTCTCAGCCATTCTTTTATATACATTATAGATGTGCACCTTCTATTCTGCTTTCAGGTATTTTTATTTTTTCTATCCCATGTGGCAAAATGAACTTAGTACGTCCGTACGTCCATACATCCATTATGCTTTGAGGGGTACACATCTGCTATCCGCTACTCCTCTTAAACCAGTGGGCAGATTTCATTGAAACTTTCAGGCATTCTTTTATATACATTCTAGATGTGCACCTCCTATTTTACTTTCAGGTATTTTTTTTTTTACTCTGTCCCAAAGGTCTTAATGAACTTAGCCAAATTGTTGTGATGCTTTGTGGGGGGGGGGGGGGGTACACACCTGCTATCTGCTACTCCTCTTATACCAGTGGGCGAATTTCATTGAAACTCACAGGCATTCTTTTATATAGATTATAGATGTGCATCTCTTATTTTGTTTTCAGGTATTTTTATTTTTTACTCTTTCTCATGCGTCGAAATGGACTTAGTATGTCTGTACGTCCATACGTTCGTTATGCTGTGAGGGGTACACATCTGCTATCCGCTACTCCTCTTAAACCAGGGGGCAGATTTCATTGAAACTTTCAGGCATTCTTTTAGGTACATTATAGATGTACACCTCCTATTTTGCTTTCAGGTATTTTTTTTTTACTCTGTCCCAAAGGTCTTAATGAACTTAGCCAAATTGTTGTGATGCTTTGTGGGGGGTACACACCTGCTATCCGCTACTCCTCTTAAACCAGTGGGCAGATTTCATTGAAACTTTCAGGCATTCTTTTATATACATTCTAGTTAAGAATTCAATTCAAGCTTGCGCGGTGGGGGTGGTGGGGGGGAGGGGTTGTTGACATTTGATATCCACGACCTCTTTTAAACTAGTGAAGGGATTTCAATGAAACGTTCGAACATTGGTGTCAGTCTTTGTGCTCTCTACATTAAACACACTTTTACTGTTGTAAAATGTTTCTTGGTGGGAGTGGGTGGTATCATTTAGTGAGCAGTGCTCACAGTTTTTCTAGTTTTATTCTAGTATAGACTACAGCACTAAAACAGACAACACTTTACCTAATGAATTGATTAAACATGCTCAAATAATTAATATTATATACATGTAGAGCAAAACTGCCTAGGGTGTTGTAAAATGCTTCACGATACATAATAAAATATTTCTGTGAGAAAGCAGAGGTAAATAGATAGCTTTTCAGCTTTGTCTTGAAAACTGACGGGCAGACACTGCACAAAGATCACTGCAGTGGAATCCTGTTAATTGAAAAGTCGCTTTACTAGTGAAAAATATTCCATCAACAGGAATATTCAGTTAACAGGAATTTGAATATTTTCTTGAATCTTGTGAAAAACTGAGCATTTATTCCATTACTGTAGAACTAGCCTTGTGGGACCCCTGCCATAAGGACTGCATGGATCATTTATTTGTTGGGGTTTATGACACTTTTGAGAGCCAGGGTCTCCTCATGTCAGAAATGCATGGACCACTTTCACTCTCAACTGACACTGTCATCAGTGACCACCTCCCAAATGCAACCAGTGACCACTGATTTCAGACCGATGTAATGATTTTTACCTGTCATGAGTAATCATAGAGCTCTGTCAAACCAGAGATAATAGATTAAATATTTTTATCTAATAATCATATAGATTTTGGCCTGAAAGCCCCGAGAAACGATACATATCACATAATGTGTTCCGATTCCGTATCATATAGACAACTCATTCTCATTCCATATCATATATAGGCGACTCGTTTCTGGTAACGCGGCAGGCTATCATAAAAGGCACAAGAATATATTCGTTTATGTGCGTTTCAGTGGTCGACTCAGCTGATCGCTTACAAAACAAAACAAAATTCCTTACAGTTAGCAACAGAACTATTAATAGCCAGTGACCCCCCTCCCCTCCAATATAAATAGAAACTGCAAAATTCAATATTACACCTACCCTATTCCCGAGGATGTACTGACGTCGCACACTTGTAAATTCAAGCGGATCGTCATAGGAAGTGGCACTGAGAATGAATAATTTGACAACACAACTTTGAAAATTGTGATGACCGCGCTACTCATTCTTTGTTATAGTGCACAACAATGTAGTTCCATAAAATATGTTGGGTTTTTATACGTCCATTTTGAAAAAACGGGTCGTATTATGGTATACCGCTGTCCGTCTGTCCGTCTGTGCATCCGTCTGTGCATCCGGTCATATGTCGTACGATAACTCAAGAACGCTTTGAGAGATTTTTGTGATTTTTGGGTATGTGGTGTATATCGATGGGGGGAAGCTCCCTTTCGTTTAGTGTCGCCGTTCGATTAGTCATTCCAGAGTTATGGGACTTTATTACTTAGAAAATTGTTGATTTTTTACACGTCGTACGATAACTCGAGAACGCTTTGAGAGATTTTCGTGATTTTTGGGTAGGTGGTGTATATCGATGGAGGGAAGCTCCCTTTTATTTAGTGTCGCTGTTCGATTGGTCATTCCAGAGTTATGGGACTTTATTACTTAGAAAATTGTTGATTTTTTACACGTCGTACGATAACTCGAGAACGCTTCGAGAGATTTTCACGATTTTTTGGTAGGTGGTTTATGTTGATGGAAGGAAGCTCCCTTTCAGTTGGTGTCGCCGTTCGGTTAGTCATTCCAGAGTTATGGGACTTTATTTTTCACATGTTGAACCAAAACTTGAAAATGCTTAGAGCAATTTTCATGATTTTTTTGGTTGCAAGTATATGTTGATAGAAGGAATCTCCCTTTTGATTTGTGTCGCTGTCCGATTTGTCATTCCAGAGTTATGGTACTTTATTCATCAAAATATAGGCAATTTTCCACATGTTGGACTTTGAGCAATTTTCATGATTTTTTGGTGGCAAGTATATGTAACCTGACAAGTACACATGTATGCTCATATTGTGTGGTTCCCTCTTGTAATTAATAACGGGCATATCATGCGCTCATGGCGCAGCTGTTTATTTTAAACTTTTTCTCGCCCAACATTACGTCCCCAAACTGTATTAATAATTTAAGATTTTATCTGTTTATGTGACAGAATTGTTAGATAAATGAATTATCATGATAATGTGAATGTCCTGTGATTTGCATCAGATTCTCGGTGGTGTCCAAAAATGGGATCACAACTCGCCGGCAAAGCTGGCTCATTGAGATCCCATTCTGGACACCACCTTCAACCTGATACAAATCACAGGACATGTGCATTATCATGATAATCTGTATATATCAGATGCACTGAGGCCAAATAGGTCTAAAAATGGGAATTCAGTCATCAAAGTGAATTTTTGATCGATCACAAATGTTTTTTTTTCAATTAACAGGAATTTACCTTATAACCAATATGCAATTAACAGGTTAAATTTGTACTGAAGGTATGATAAATAATTTTATGTTTGGAAATTGTATTCAGTTGAAAGGATTATTCAGTTAAGAGGTATCCAATTAGGTGGACTTTTACTATATTCAGTTTTTTTTTATTTGTTTCATTTTGTTGCATCAGAAACATAGCTCATGAGACTCTATTTGAACAAAGTAACCTAGGCCCTTTACTGAGGGAACCATAAGCTATCTATTGAAAGCAAAAATGAAATTGTTTAGGTCTTTTAAAAATAAATTCCTGTTTCTCAGACAATTTTCCTTCAGTTTTATGATGGGAGCTTTCTTTTATTTTATTTTTTTTTGTGACATCATTTTTACCTGTGTCGCCAGCGGCAGAGCAGGTCTGGTAACCGCTCGACTCCGTCCGTCCGTCAGTCTGTCCGTCCGTCAGTCTGTCCAAAACACTTCTTCCGTCAAAGTTTTCTTGGCTTCTATGAAAGGGAATGATTTTATATTTGGTCTGCTGCTTCATAATGATGTGTTGTATCGTGTGTCTAATTTTCAGATCTGCCGTGCAGCCACTTCCTGTTTGCCCATACTTTGAAGTCTGTTCATCTCTGTAATCAATTGCATGCAGCGATGCAGGTCCAGACCCGGTATTGGTCTTGGCTTGTTTCTTGTTAATCCACAAAACAGTCCTTAATCGTTCACTCCATTTATGCACATACGTTTGTAGGTGGGCTTATTTTCAATTATAGGCTTATACACGGGTCAGTATGGTATGAACTTTAATATTGATAATTTGATACAATCGCACCCCTTATGATTTTCTGGTAATTTTGAAACAATTCCAGTATCGTTTTAAATACCAGTATTTACTGGTTTACCTTGCTGTATACCATGCTGCCCTGGATGTTAACTGATCAGCAAAATACACACACCAGATTCATCGAAATGTGAAGTCTTTTGTCAAATTACTTCAGTTGTTTTTACCTCTTTGCAGTAGAATAGGATCTCAGTACTTTGCATGGCTCTTGTAGCCATTTTGTACCTTTCATTTCTTTGTTATAATGTATTTAAAATTTCAGGTTTTATTGGAACAAATACTGGTCAGGAGATAGAAGCTCTACACAGAGCATTAGAAGAAGTTGGCATGTCAACTTCTGTGAGACATGATGAACACGGAAGAGAGTATAGTATTGATGAAGTTGATGGAACTCATCAAACAGAAAAGAGTGAAAATGGAAAGAAGAGTTCAGGTCTATAGGGATTCTAATTTTCAGTATTTTGCATTTTTAACTCTGCACAATTTTCATCTATCCATCTATCTCTGCTTGACCTAGCCAGCCAGCCAGCCATAAAATTTAAGAATATGTAATAGGAATAGATAGTGTACTCATAATAATATCTGTACCCCCAAGATCAAAAAGTTGCTGTGAGGGGTCAAAGGTCAGATCACTGTAATATTTGTCTAGGCCATAGTTATTTAACCTTTAGGATTTGTTTTACAAAACTTTATAAATATATGCATTAGGAATAGGTAGTGTGTCATGCTTAATTACAATCTCATATCCTTAAAAGTCAAGGTCACTGTAGGGAGCATAGGTAGGTTCACTGTTAAGTAACTTATTTGTTTGAATAGTAACTTGAAAACTGGAGAACATTTTTGATGACACTTTCCAAGAATGTATGTTATGAGTAGACGGTATATCAAATGACACATTTGAGTTCATATCCCCAAGGCCAAGGTCACAATGAAGTTCCGAGATCAGATACAATGTATGGACTTCTCCAGATTTTTTGTGCTCTGAAAATTTGTCAACAAGACTTTATACATGTGCTTTTTGACTTGATCATGAGGTGGTCGACTCTCTTTTTCTGATACTGATTTGTCTCGCATCCATTCATCATCTATTCAGTTGGCTTCAGCGTTTTTGATGAAACTTCATCGGTATGTGCATTATGAAGAGATAATGTTCTGTACTAGGCTCATATTCTCAAAAGTAAAAGGCTTAGTGCAGGTCATAGGTTGTTTTACTGTTCAGACCCATTAAAATTTCTTGGCTTGGTCAAATATTTCTAACCACAGAAAATTTGTCAACAGTACTTCATGTACATGTTATATGTGTATATTATGACATCGTCATTTGTAGAACATCAAACTACAGTCCATAGCATCGATGTCAAATGTTCTATTTTGGACTCAAATGTCAAAAGTCACTGGCATTTTCATCAATAAGATTGCAGCCCTTGAAAGCTGTGTAATTGAATGTGAATCCATGAAGGTATAACTTTGTTGTGTTTTATTTCTAACAGAGATCACTAATTCACATTTCACCAACAGTTAGAAATCAAGTCAAAATACATGCCCCATGTACTGGAATATAAACCAGTTTTTTTGATGTAGCTCCAGCATAACAAAAATGTTTATAACCATTATCACTGGCCCAGTCCAGCTATGCTCAGTTCAATAGAATTTGAGGCCGAACATTTAATTGTTATCCCCCCCCAAACCCCCCAAAGTTAAGCAATATAACAAAAAAGAAAGAGTCCTGTATGTTGCTCTATAGATGCTGTCGACACATGTCCAGGAAGTGTCTTTCAACCCTGCCAATAACCATTCTTTTTGTGTCGCCTGCCCCACGAAGTGGGGAGCGACATATAGGGATTACTTTTGTCATCTTGCGTCGTCCGCGTCGTCGTCCGCATCGTCCGCGTCACACTTTCTCTTATCCGCCACTCCTCTTTAACCTTTGAATGGATTTTGATGAAACTTTCAGTGATTCTTTATCACATAATGGCATTGTGCACCTCCTATTTTATTTTTTGATCCGCTGTATTTTTTCCAGAGTTATGCCCCTTTTCCACTTAGAATTCTGTCTGAAATATTAAAATATAGTGCAGGCGACACACGTCTTCCATGGAAGACTCACATCTAAGTGTTTGGACAGTTTTTTGTTAGCTCAACTTGACAAAGTCAAGCTGAGCTATTGCCATCACTTCTCGTCCGTCGGCGTACGTACGTACGTACGTCCACAATTTCCTTTGGCACATGTCGCATTTATGATCAGATTGCTTTGAAACTTGGCATGCTTGTTTGGGGTGACATCTAGATGGGAGCTATCGATTTTCTTCAATTTCCGGCAAAAAATGTTGCCACGCCAACGTTCTTAGAACTTAGTTTAGTCAAACCACAATATTTCCCTTTGGCACACCCTACAGGGCACATTTATGATTTGATTGCTTGGAAACCTGGTATTTATTTAGGGTGACCTCTAGATGGGAGCTATTGATTTTCTTCAATTTCCGTCAAAAAATGTTGCCACGGCCTACGTTCGTAGAACTTAGTTTAGTCAGACCTCAATATTTTTCAATATTTTCCTTTGACACACCCTACAGGGCCCATTTATGATCAGATTGCTTTGAAACCGGGTATGCTTGTTTGGGGGAGACCTCTAGATGGGAGCTATCGATTTTCTGCAATTTCTGTCAAAAAATGTTGCCACGGTCAACGTTCTTAGAACTTAGTTTAGTCAGAAGACTCAATATTTCCCTTTGGCACACCCTACAGGGTACATTTATGATCGGATTGCTTTGAAACCTGGCATGCTTGTTTGGGGTGACCTCTAGATGGGAGCTATCGATTTTCTTCAATTTCCGTCAAAAAATGTTGCCGTGGCCAATGTTTTTAGAACTCGGTTTAGTCAGACCACAATATTTCCCTTTGGCACACTCTACAGGGCACATTTAAGATTTGATTGCTTTGAAACCTGGTATGCTTGTTTTGGGGATACCTCTAGATTGGAGCTATCGATTTTCTTCAATTTCCGTCAAAAAATGTTGCCGCGGCCACCGTTCTTAGAACTTAGTTTAGGCAGAAGACTCAATATTTCCCTTTGGCACACTCTACAGGGCACATTTATGATCGGATTGCTTTGAAACCTTTCATGCTTGTTTGGGGTGACCTCCAGATGGGAGCTATCGATTTTCTTCAATTTCCATCAAAAAATGTTGCCGCAGCCAACACATTCTTAGAACTTAGTTTAGTCAGACCACAATATTTCCCTTTGGCTCACCCTACAGGGCACATTTATGATTAGATTGCTTTGAAACCTGGTATGCTTATTTATGGTGACCTCTAGATGGGAGCTATCGATTTTCTTCAATTTCCGATCGGATTGCTTTGAAACCTTTCATGCTTGTTTGGGGTGACCTCCAGATGGGAGCTATCGATTTTTTCCATTTCTGTCAAAAAATGTTGCCACGGCCAACGTTCTTAGAATTTAGTCTAGTCAGACCACAATATTTCCCTTTTATACACCCTACAGGGCACATTTATGATCAGATTGCTTTGAAACCTGGCATGCTTGTTTGGGGAGGCCTCTAGATGGGAGCTATCAATTTTCTTAGGTTTCTGTCAAAAAATGTTGCCACTGGCAAAAACAATGACATTGGTACCAATGATCTTCAATTTTGCCATTTCATTTATAACTTACCAAGTTCAAGTTTGTCAAGTTGAGCTACAGTGTCATTGACACTTTCATTACACTTGCTCTTAACCCTTTGAACTCTGGTGGTATCTTCCTTGCATGTTCAATTGCAGCAATTAGAAGGGTCCATATTCATTATTGAGAGGGTAGACCAATCAGTATTTTCAACGTGCAGCCTCAGGGCTGGATTTGAAAATATTGATTCGTCTACCCCACACATTTACTGAACAGCCATCCTATTTAATGACGTTATGATGTATCATGTTCCTGGCCGGAAAAGCTGCCGCTCATGTTCAAACAGTTAAAAATTTCACATTATGAATGCTCAGACACTGGATCAACAGATATGTTTGTTGCAGAAGATCAACAGCATTTATAGAAAGGATGACAGACAGAACAGAAATACATCAAGACAGTGTTTTCTATCCAAAATAACTTGAAGAATTTTAAAGAATCATGTATCATCCTCATTCGGGTCTTTCTATTAAATGACGATTATTTATTATCTGTCTGCTCAATGTTTCCTTTCTTTTATTGTTTACTCCCTGTTGTTTCTAATGTTTTGGCATTCAAAATAATTCTTACAAAAAAGTTCTTTCTGTTTTTGTTCACATTAGAAACAGATACCCAAGGACACCAGTTCATGAGTACCCACTATATTAGGCCCTGTTTCAACTTATTCGGCTACTTGCCATCATTTGATAGTAGCCTTGGTTCATTCCAGTTCTGTTGGGCTAATCAGTAATTATTCAAATTACGCACCTTTTCAAAACATTTTTATTTTGGTTATAATGAAAAGAGAGCATGCGGCAGCCAAAAGGACCAGGCGGGAGGGCCTGAGAAACAGATTTTAATTTTTTTAGGCCTTAGGCCACTTATGTTGTTCACCTTTACAGACAGAAATTTTTTGTCATAGTATTACATCAGTTTCAATAGGCATCAGCCTTAAATAGGGCATTTCAATATCATTTCGTGAAATACCTTATTCTAGGTTTTACATAACCTCCAGAAAACATCAGGTTTATCAATAGATTTACCAGCATCTTTGTTTACATTTCTGGTTTGTGCATCAGTTTTACCCAAAATTTAAAAATCTGGGAATACATGTTGTGCTCATAATTATATCTATACCCTAGAAATCAAAGTTGCAGTGAGGGGTCAAAGGTCAGATCTCTGTACACATTTGTCTTGGATATGATTATTTACCTGCTGGAATTTGTTTTACAAAACTTTATATGCATTATGAACAGGCAGTGTGTCATGCTTAATTACAATGTCAGGACCTTGAAAGTCAAGGTCACAGTAGCGATCAAAGGTAGGTTCACTGTTTTTATTTGTCTGAACGATAACTTGAAAACTGGAGAACATTTTGGATGACACATCCCAAGTATATTTATTATGAGAAGATGGTACAGTAGAATCCTCTTAATTGAATATCCATTTTGCCAGTGAAAATTATTCAATTAACAGGAGTATACAATTAACAGGGATTTGGTCAGTTTCCTGTGTTCTGGAGTTAAACTGAGCATTTATTCTATTATATCTTGTTTGACAGAGCTCTATGAGTTTAACAGGAGTTTACTCTACAACCCATATGCAATTAACAGATCAAATTTGTACTGAAGATATGGTAAATGGTTTTGTGTTTGAAAATTATATTCAATTTACAGGGATATACAATTAAGAGATATCCAATTAAGTGGGCTTCACTGTATATCATTTAACACATTTGAATCCGTATATTAGACCCTATCACAACTTATTTAGCTATTTACCATCATTTGATATTAGCTCCGGTTAATTCCTATTCTGTTGGGACAGTCAGTAATAATGCAAATTTTCCAAAAATGTTATTTTTAAAATGTGTCATGAATTTTGGTAATTGTAGTTTGTTTTGTTTTTAGCTCATCTTGTCAAAGTCAAGCTGAGCTAATCTCATCGCTCTCCATCCGTCAACACCATGTTTTGGTCTTCTCCTCCAAAACCACTGGACCAATTCAAGTGAAAGTTTGTGTGAGTGATGGTCCCAAAGGGGCATTGCATTTTTGTTCAACTCAACATGCCCAGCCCCATAGGGAGGGGGTTGGGGAAAATGCTCCAAAATATTTTTAAAATCTTCTTCTCATGAACCAGTGGGTACAATGACTTGATATTTGTTATGGAGCTTCCTTTTGAGGTGTAGAATCAAATTTGTTCAAAGGAAGTTCGTGAAGCAATATTTGGCTTTGTAATGGGAGGGATTTTTGGCCCGCCCAAAATTTCTATTTTCTGAACTGACGGTCCGATATGAACCAAATTTGGTATGTGGTATTATTGTGTCCCACTTTTTGAAAAAAACGGGAGATATTAAATTGGGGGGGTGTCCTTCCATCCTTCCGTGTTTTTCGTTTCCAGACTCTAACTTTCCTTACAGTGACCGGATTTCGATGAAATTTGGGTAGTAGATCACTTTCATCAATTGTGGATCCAAGTTCGAATATGGGCATTTTCCGCACATATTTAATTAAGTTGCTGAAATTTGATTGGCTGACGGTTTCCAGACTCTAACTTTCCTTAAAATCAACCGATTTCGATAAAATTTCATATATGGATTACTTTTATCAATACCTAGGTCAAGTTCGAATGTGGGAAATTTTGTACCAAAAATCTGTCCGTCTGCCTTTCCGACTGCCCCGTGCATCAACGCACCTCTGACTAAAAGCTGTATTTATGAACCGATCTTCACGAAACTTCTTGGGTATTTTTGTTAACATTGTGAGACCAGAATATGTGTTTTGGGGTTTGGTCTAAAATTCAAGATATCTGCGAGCGGCCATTTTGTTCTGAAATTGGATGTAATCAGTTTTTTGTACAGAACTTCTATATGAAAGTTCGGATTTGAATAAATTTTTGCATAAATGTTTAGTAACATGCGATACATCATATATTATTCAGGTTTGGTTCTCGTGCAAAAATTATACAAATTAGGGAAACTTTGATTTATTCAGTGCTACTACTAATACACAGAAAGTGCACACCTTCCGCGTTTTTTGTTTCCAGGCTCTAACTTTCCTTACAGTCAGTCGATTTTGATGAAATTTGGGTAATAGATCACTTTCATCAATTGTGGGTCCAAGTTTGAATATGGGCATATTTTTATACTGTACCAATGACCCAGACATAGCTGGTGCTAACTCTTAAAATATAGGGCCAAACACAAATTTTGCCCCCCAATCCCCAAAATTTGCATCTAAAACTAAAGAAAACATGTCCTGAAAGGCCCTCCACACTTCGCCCCTACTGCGCATGCGCAGTGTCAAGGACGTTCCGAAATTGGCGCCATTTATCTTTCTAAGTTTGGCCCTTCATCAGTTAACATCTGACTGATCTTTGTGCTTTTAAATCTCAGTTTAAATGATGCCAGACACATAAATATTAGTGAAATGGTGATTCTAAGGAGGATAGAAAAGGAGGAGAGGAAAAGAATGTGTGACAGAATATTATCAGGGCTGTAACTTAAAATTTTTTAATGAAATTATGTTAAGTTACCTATTTTCAAGGCAGCAGCCATTTTGTTGTCATTCTGATTATTTAGTTACACTGTTTTTTCAAGTGTTTTTCCTCTCTCCCTGTCCTTTAAGTTCCCCCTTGCTATTCTCCCATGCTTTGGCATAGTTTCTGTAATTATTATTACTAAAATTTCTTGGGAGTTTTAGCTGAATAACAGAATGAATTCTGTTCTTTCCCCATGTTTACGTCTTCACCTACGGGTGGTTAGGCGTTGTGTTCTGCATCTACCATCTGATGTTCTGCAGTTTCTTCCCTGGAAGTCTCTGTTTTGCATCAGATGGTGTATTTTTGGTAACTGATTTCGGGCCTGGGTGCCTGGAGTCTTATTTTAGTGTTTTTACACTCATTGTTTACATTTACAACAGCCCTCTGTGTGAGGGGGGGATTTCTAAATAATAATATCTTTATGTTATTTTAATCATAACTAGATACATTATTATTGTTCGTAAGTGTTGAATAAATTGTTTAAAATATTTTTAAAATTTTTGTCCACACTTAGGCTTGGGATCCATTGGGGCTCAACGTTACTTTTCAGAAACTTGGGCTGTTCTGAAAAAATATTTTTTCAAAATATTTTGATTTCAATTATTTTTTCTATATTAATGGATCATATTATTATTATGTATTTTGATTGCCAGGGGTTAGTGCGAGTACCAGGACTTGTTTTCTTTTCACATTGAAAGGATATTGATCAATTGTTTTAAGAGGAAGTCTTCCTCTGACCTTATTATCATTCTATATGTGGTCAGTGTACTCGCATTAACTCCTGTTCTGTATCGTATGATTTCGATGACAATATGGGAAGCGTATGTCACGGTATGTTGTTGGGGATTTGGACACTCCGGTCCTTTCCCCGCAGGGTCACTCTACTTTATCAATTTCTATTTCAGACGATCAAGATTAGGGTGATGTATCTGTGATGTCTTCCAACAGTGTGCCTCCATCGTCACAATTAATGAAGGGCTAGCGGAAAAGTGCTCATGTAATACGCCAATTGCCTAAGAGGACCCTAGTAGGTTCGACGGCCTTTGACGTCCGCTAGCTCGCCCGGTGTAGCGTCCATTCACCGAATGGTTCGGCAGCCGGGTTCGTCCGTTGCGGTCTAGAAGGAATTTTGGGGTGATGCGAGCACTATAAAATTAACTTAATGCACACCCAGTGACGGCGGATCGGAGGGAGAACGGAGGAAGCCTTTTAGTCCGGTTCATAGCTCGTTCCGGTCCATCCGGATGGCAAGCGAGAGAGGCCCCTCTCTCGTTCAACAACATCTGGCCCCAGATGTTGTGGTACAAATGTGTCGTTAGCGGAGCATACGTCCGTCGCTCGGGACGCTCCGTTGTATAGGCAGTCCGCTGAGACTGCTAAGGCTTCCTCTTCTCGTCAGCGCACACGACCGCACCTTGGCTGCGTGACCGCCGATATATTACCAGCTTCGCCGATCAAGGATTCTTCGGCGACCAGGTCACACCATCCGGCAGCCAGGGATTCGAGACCGATGGACTCCGGACGTTCGCATAGGAAAAGTATGCGGGAGCCATCTGATGCGGAGCTGCCCTCGGCGAAGCAGCGATAGACTGCGCCTCCGCAGGTCTCGACGCCGGACATTCTTGTGCACATAGCACAGCTTATCGCAGCATCCCAGCAGCCAACAGAAACGGTGTCGGATCGAGAATTATCCGACAGCGCTGGGTCGGTAGCCGGGGACTCGAGGCCTGCAGACTCCGGACGTTCGCATAGGAAGTGTGCGGGAGTCAACGTACACGGAGCTTCCAGCGGCAATGCATCGTAAGTCCGCTACTGCACAGGCCTCGGGAACGGACGTGCTTTCCTTAATAGCACAGTTTATCGCAGCATCCCAGCATCAACTGAATCTGTCGCATATATTTTATCCGACGATGCTGGGTCGAGACGCTCCGCGGAAGCGGGTACGGACGTCCGAAAGTTTCATCCGGTCCGACGGGATACCGAAAGGGATTCGGTGGATTTCAAGCTTACCCTTTCGGAACAACATATGCTGCGATGCCGGATAAGAAACTGATAGCGTCGGTGGACTTAGAAATTTTTTGGTTCGGTTCAGGGACATCGTCCCTCAGTTCCGACATAGTCCAATAATGTCACACAAACTTTCGAATTATTGAACGACGCTATATATATTATTATTTTATGCTTGCTATCCAAGCATTTCTGGTTTCTTGTTCGAAGAGTTATGGAGATGTCTTTCAAAAGTGTGCCTCTGTCGTCATAGTTAATGAGGAGTTAGCGGCAATAAGTGCTCATGGAATATGTCTATCGCTTACGGAGCGACATTCGCTAGCTCACCCGGTGTAGCGTACATTCATCGAATGGTTCGGCTGCCGGGTTCGTCCGTTGCGGTCTAGGAAGGAGATTTGGGTGATGCGAGCACTTTAATTACTTTAGTACTCACCCAGTGACGGCAGATTGAGGACAGATCGGAGGAAGCCAACAACATAGGGGACTGCATGTTGTGGTTCAGATATTTTACATTCGGAGCATATGTCCGTTGCTCGGGACGCTCCGTTATATTGACAGTCCGAGAGACTGTCTTTAATGCTTCCTCATCCTCACAGCAGGGCACACGACCGCACATTGGCTACGTGACCTCGAGTATCCGATCAGTTTCGGCATTCAGTGATTCCACAGCGAATAGGTCGCGCCATCCGGTAGCCAAGGGACACGAGGCCTATACACTCCGTTCGCTCGCATATTGGAAGTATGCACGGGGTAACGATCTCGGAGCTTCCTGCGGCAATGCATCATAAGACCGCTGCTCCTCAGGCCTCAGTGACGGACGTGCTATCCGAGTTAGCACAGTTGTTTCGCAGCATCCCAGCAATTGACGGTTTCTCGGTCGAATCAGGAATTATCCGACGGCGCTGGGTCGGTGCGGTCCGCGGTTGCATCAAGCTACGGACGACCGAACGCTCTATAGGGTCCGACAGGATGGCGAAAGGGATTCGAAAGATTTCGAGTTTTCCCTTTAGTAGTATCGGAAGATGCCTTTCATATCTTCTGGCATTTCTTCCAGTGATTATTTTTCGGACTTCATTGCTGCGATCTTGGATAAGAGACTTATAGCGTCATTGGACACGGATTTTTCGATCGGTACAGGGACTTTGTCCCTGACTTACCGACGCAGTCCAATATTGTCATTACAACATGTGTTTTATTTTTCGACGCTATATATTTATATATATATACAAGCCTGCTACTAAGCATGATAGTTTAGTTTCTTGTCCGCGTGGCTCATTTCTGCCATTTTATCTTTTTTACATATAGTTTATTTTGGCAGAGCAGGGCATACCGAGAGTTCATATGCGTCTAGACGGTGTGATTAAAGACTGCATATATTCTTTTTCGCCGTTTATGTCTTTTCCAATTTCAATGTTGGGAACGACATTATGTATAGTAGACTTAACTTAGACGCTTTATTATACGTAATCCGCCTTACTGAGGCGTTATCATTACGTCTTCAAGAAAAGATTTACGGGATATTATTCTCAATGTAATTTCTTTTGAGGGCAGTAGTTTGTTCACGTATAACTCCGCCCTTCAGTGGCTGATTGGAGTTGGTTAGACGTGATGCAGCCCTAGCTACATCCACGCGTGGATAGTAGGTTAAGAACTCTCTCAGAGTCGCTTCGTTCTCGGAGGAGCTTCTCTTCGACGGCAACTTTCCGGCAATCCATGAATTGCTTGATTTATACATTCTCTTGTCTATCTAGTGTTACAAGAGATTCAGACTGGGGCAAATATTCGGTGGTTGACTCAGAGAGTGCCGCCGCAGTTGCCGGACCCGAGTGTGGCTGTTATGACGGTTGCCAGTCAAACAGATTGGAATATATACTGATCCCTACGGATTCGAAGTGCCAGGGTCTTTGGGTTCCGCAGTCTTTTAGCTATCAGTTTAACTTCCGTGGAATAATGTTTTTTAGGCTTGCTTTATGTCATTGCATGAACATTATTCAGAAACGCATGCCCAAATTCCTGTCCTTTAATTCGACAGTAGTGGCGTATCTCCGGAACCAGGGAGGCACTCTTTCGTTTCCGTTATTCAATTTAATGGAAAGAATCCGTCTGTTGGTTATAGTACACCAAGTTCAGTTTTGATCCGTCATATTCTGGGTCTTCTGATTGTTTTATCGCACTCCCGTTCTCTTACGGGTCGCTTGTTGCTGTCAGAATGGACTCTCAACAAACAAGTATTCAATCAGATTTGCTATCTATGGGAGCACCCAATGATGTTTTATTTATGACACAGCTTGCTAATCAATTGCAGACGTATGTGTTGGCTTGTCCAGATCTCTGAGCTAATACTGTTAACGCTCTATTGATCTATAGGACGGAATGATAGGATACGCGTATCCTCCGGCGCTGTTGTTTTAGCAGGTATTGCTAAGATAAACAACCACAATACATTTCTGTTGATAGCATCTCTATCTTCACAGAGATCATGAGTAATTTACTCTCTTGTCTACTGTGGATCTTAACGTGAAATCTTCCTCTATGTGAGGATCTTTTTTCACTGGGTAAATCGTGTCATCTTTATCACAACCAGCAAGGTCGCAACCTTCATGTATTCCGTTGTGTGGTCCGTATTGCATTGTAAGCACTGTACTGGACGAGCTTTGGACGCGATTTCTTACTATAGGAGATCCTCTTCTTCGCTATTCTATGCGACTAAAGTGGAGGCTCTTCCGTCGTGGTGTAGGGATCATATAAATAGACTTAGAATCTTTAGATTAAATTCCTATACGGATTTTAACTTCAGGTTCTTATTTAGCTAAGTAATCATTTGAACCTCTGGAAACAGTAGTTTTCAAATTCTGACCTTTTAGACAGTAATTCTGTTGATTTATCTTTTACTGTAGAGTCAGTGAGTTTCATGCACTATCGATGGATGATTTTCACTTTCATAGTTTCGGAATCAATACTTCCGTTACTATTTAGGTTGGATTGTTGCATAAGAGTTAGGCTCCTATTATCCGGAACCTATTATTTTAAGGCCCTTCCGTCTTCGTATGGGCATAGGCCTTTACTCTTTCCGGGTACAGTTTATGTATTTATAAACAGATATCTGTTTATTACAAGGGCGTAAGCTTCTTCTGTCTTTGATGTCTAGTAGAAGGACGTTACGCTCCATTTTATTGTTAATGGATTCTATTAACTAGCGTACTGCTTATGGTATATCATTGGCTTAGCAGTTGTGCTTAAGATTTCGGCTCATGAAGTAAGAGTTCTACTTCTTGGGCTTACATTAATAGTGTTGCTATTATTGATTTTTGAAGGCTGCTCATTGCGCTCAGCCATCCATTCATGAATTTTATCTCAGAAATATCGAGTCCATTTCTGGAGGCCTCTATTGTTAGGTCTATTATCTACTGCTCAGAATGTCATTCACTTAACAGTTGCTACTATAGCTAGGTAGGCTGTCTGTTTCGGCAGTGTCTCCGTTCGGCTGCCCTCTTCGCTCTGGGCTATTTGACCCAGGGCAAGAAAAAGGGGGGGGGGGGGGGGAGGGTGTTCCCTTGGGTCACCTGTTTTTACTATGAAAACAAGGGGATACCTCCTCCGGAGTTAGTAATTCTGAGCTGTTATTGGGATGGTTGTTTAGTGAGAAGTTTAAGTTATAAAATTCATTCAAGTCTTAGTTTTTAAAGTATAGCTTTTGAATATTGCATATGTCTACGGACATGATTATGCAATTCTCACACACTTTTAGGAGTATAAGAGTCTCTATTCTCTAGACTTACTTTATTATTGGCTTACTTTAAAAATTATTAGTATAAGGATTATTGGATATTAATAGAGTACATGGATGTATGAAGCTCAATTTTTGGAAGGTGTTGTATCTTTCTAATTTATCATAAATAAGAAAGATACATGTAAGGCCTATTTCTTCTTTTCCCTACAGGGGATGACTCTATTTTATTTTATTGAGCGTATTCCATTTTGCTCTATGTCCTTGGCCCTCCAGCCTTTTTACTATTCAGCTATGTCTGGGTCATTGGTACAGTATAAAAATGTTAAAAAATTTATAGTAATTTATATATTTTTTATACTTACCAATGACCCAGACGGGGATGGCCCTCCCAGGAGTTGGGAACTCTTGCCTCCCCGCTGAGTACATAGCGCTTACCAGGCACTGGTTATTAGAATGATAAATGGCGCCAATTTCGGAACGTCCTTGACACTGCGCATGCGCAGTAGGGGCGAAGTGTGGAGGGCCTTTCAGGACATGTTTAGTTTTAGATGCAAATTTGGGGGATTGGGGGGCAAAATTTGTGTTTGGCCCTATATTTTAAGAGTTAGCACCAGCTATGTCTGGGTCATTGGTAAGTATAAAAAATATATAAATTACTATAAATTTTTTAACTTTCCGCACGTATTTAATTAGGTTGCTGAAATTTGAATGGCTGACGGTTTCCAGACTCTAACTTTCTTTAAATTTTGATGAAATTTCATATATGGATTACTTTTATCAATACCTAGGTCAAGTTCGAATGTGGGACATTTTGTACCAAAAATCTGTCTCCCTGCCTGTCTGTCTGTCCCGTGCATCAACGCACCTCTGACTAAAAGCCGTATTTATGAACCGATCTTCACAAAACTTCTTGGGTGTCTTTGTTATCATTGTGAGACCAGAATATGTGTTTTGTGGTTTGGTCCAAAATTCAAGATGGCTGCCAGCAGCCATTTTGTTCCGAAATTGGGTGTAATCAGTTTTTAGCTCACCAAAGGGAGCTTAACTTATCATTTGCTGTCCACCGTCGTCCAGCGTGAACTTTACATTATCGACTACTCTTCACAAACTACTGGATCAAATTGAACCAAATTTAGTGTGCATGTTCCCTATCATATGACAATTCAAACTTGTACAAATAAACTTGCCGCACCCACAGAGGGCACCACAAGGGGCATAACTCTGATCCCATGAATTTCTTTCCAAAATTCAAAAAAGTATTCTTCTTCAGATCCACCAGGCAGAATTATTTCCTATTTGGTATACATTATCTCTAGGGGGTCAGATTCAAGTTTGTTCAAATTGGCCCCCCTGAATTCATATTTGGGCTCACTATAGAAGCCCGAATTCGAACTTAGTGCATTTCAGGAAAATTTCTTAAAAAGTCTTCTTCTTCAGATCCAGCAGGCAGAATCTTTTGATATTTGGTATGCAACATTGTAGTGTGGATCTGATTCAAGTTTGTTCAAAGCGGCCCCCTGGGTTCATATTTGGGCTCAGTATAGGAGCCCGATTTCGAACTTAGTGCATTTCATGCAAATTTCTTCAAAAATCTTCTTCTCCAGATCCAGCAGGCAGAATCTTTTGATATTTGGTATGCAACATTGTGGGGTGGATCTGATTCAAGTTTGTTCAAATCGGCTCCCTAGATTCATATTTGGGCTCACTATAGAAGCTCGAATTCGAACTTAGTGCATTTCAGACAAATTTCTTAAAAAATCTTCTTCTCCAGATCCAGCAGGCAGAATCTTTTGATATTTGGTATGCAACATTGTGGGGTGGATCTGATTCAAGTTTGTTCAAATCGGCCCCCTGGATTCATATTTGGGATCTCTGTAGAAGCCCGAATTTGAACTTAGTGCATTTCAGGCAAATTTCTTAAAAAATCTTCTTCTCCAGATCCAGCAGGCAAAATCTTTTGAAATTTGGTATGCAACATTGTCGGGTGGATCTGATTCAACTTTGTTCAAATTGGACCCCTGGGTTTATATTTGGGCTCACTGTAGAAGCCCCAATCCAGCAGGCAGAATCTTTTGATATTGGGTATGCACCATGCTTAGGGGGGTGAGATTCAAGTTTGTTCAAGCCAAGTCCCTGGGTTCATATTTGGGCTCACTGTGTAGCCCGAATTATGACTTAGTTCAAAATGAGGAATTTTCTTTAAAAATCTTCTTCAGATCCAGCAGTCGGAATGTTTTGATATTTGGTATGCAGCATCCTTAGGGGGTGAGATTCAAGTTTGTTCAAGCCATGTCCCTAGGTCCATATTTAGGCTCACTGTGGGAGCCTGAATGATAACTTAGTTCAAAATGAGGAATTTTCTTTAAAAATCTTCTTCTTCAGATCCAGCAGTCAGAATGTTTTGATATTTGGTATGCAGCATCCTTAGGGAGGTGAGATTCAAGTTTGTTCAAGCCATGTCCCTAGGTCCATATTTGGACTCACTGTGGAAGCTCAAATATTAACTTAGTTCAAAATAAGGAATTTTCTTAAAAAGTCTTCTTCAGATCCAGCAGTCGGAATGTTTTGATATTTGGTGTGCAGCATCCTTAGGGGTGAGATTCAAGTTTGTTAAAGCCAAGTCCCTGGGTTCATATATGGGCTCCCTGTAGGAGCCCGAATTATAACTTAGTTCAATATGAGGATCATTCTTTAAAAATCTTTTTTTTTAGACCCACTGGTCAGAATCTTTGGATATTTGGTATAAGCTTTTCTTAGGAGGAGCAGATGCAACTTGTTTAAATCAATTCTCTGGGTTGATATTTAGGCTACCATGTCAGGTGAGCGCCCTCATGTCCCCTGGGGCCTCTTGTTATTATTTGGCTTAATTTTCAAGGGTTTGTGATGTTTAAAAATTAAGTGTTTGGCCTCAAATTCTGTCAAATTGTTTCTGACATTTGAAAAGTAATAAAATTTGAAAGGCGAATTTTTGTGACTATTGCTGGCTGAATATGGCCTATGCATTGGTTAAAGGATTAACAATATTCTTTTTGAACAGGTGAACAGAGAACTGTTGATGATATTCTAAGAGAAATGGATGAAATAGAACAGAAAGCAAAAACCGAAAATGGAGACACTGATGTTAAGTTGACATCTGATTATGTGAGTCCAAAACATTTGGCAAAAAACAAAAAAGGTAACTAAAGTAAAATTTTTTCTCAACACATATTGGGTTATGAAAAAAGCTTGTTTAAAATCAATGAGGTTATTTCAGTGTACAATGGAAAAACCTAACAGTTTTTCTTTACAGTGTTTTGGATCCTTTTCCTAAAGGAATCAGCTGCATCTGCCTGCATAACTTACAAATTGAGCAACTGAAAAAAGTATTTTTCCAAAAATTTCAACAAAACCATATGATGTGACTCCCATTACAGGTATACAAGCCAAACATAAAAAAAATCTGAACTATCTGGCAATGTTTTGGCATGACTTCTGTACATTTATAAGTCTGGTAATTTAGGAAAATGTCACCATTTTTGAACAGTGTCAGCCTTGAACAAAACTGGATGAACTACAAGTCAATCATTGGAAAAGCGGATATTTTCAGGCCTGTAGCATACCTATTAAATCAATAATTCTAAACATTTTTCTTAAGAATTGATTAATTTTTTATCAATTTTATCAACTGTTACTTCAAGGAAAAATATACCCATTTTTGACAAAGGAAAATACTAAGCAATTTTGCCATCAACAATAGATAGCCAATTAATGAAATATTCTTGATACCTCTAGAAACCAATGCCTATGGTGTTGTGTAAAGTAAATAGTTAGGACTAAAAAAATTAAAAATCTGTTTCTCAGGCCCTCACGCATGGTCCTTTTGGCTGTCGCACACTCTCTTTTTATAACCAATGTAAACTTAAAAAAATAAAAATTAAATGGTTTATGTCGGATATTTTACCTGTGTTAATAAAATTGATAAATTTGTCTTTTGATTGCAACAAGGCTTTGTAATGCTTTATCATTGCAAAACCTTCTTGCACTCAATGGACGAAATACACCACCACCCATGCTATTCTGTAGATTATGAGGCCTGAAACATAAAACAGACCAAGAACATGAACTTTTGATGGCAAAGAAATAAATACAAAAATAAAATAAAAAAACACCCACCCACTTGCAATTTTACAAAAAATGGCCTGAGAAACAGAAGATCTACTTTGTGGGGGCCTTATTGATTTAATATTACTGTTGTAGGTTTAGAAAGGCAGAATAACACTGAAAAACAACTGAGAGACCATGATGCCCACACACACAGTGAGTCATCTGGAAAAGATGCAAGGGGTTTTGAGCATTCTCACACTGATGACACAGAAGTATACCAGCCAGTCACAGCTGTGGTAAGATTATTATTTCATAATATGCAGGTGCCATTAATATAAAACTTTTACAGTTGTATCTTCTAGAATTGTATTTCCTGCCTTGAGTATCATTTTGTTAAATGAATCATTAAAGTTTTAACTGGTAGAGTGCTAGAAGCCCATATTTGGACTTTATTCTGACGTCAGGTACCTCAACTTAAAGGCTCCATATTCTGTGTGTGTGTTTTGAATTATCTTTGAAGTAAAATTATTTAGTCTGTAGAGATTTGCCATGTTACAGTTTATGGCACAGTACCTTTGGGCACTCTCCCATAAATTGTAACAATGCAAAGACATGATCAAATTTGGATGACCAAAAATAATTTAGCCCTCTACCAGTTGAAAGACATCTTTTAACCCTTCCAGGCATAGGGATTTTTTATACCTTTTTTTTATCCCTTTTTTCTATACAGTTTACATTCTCTGGCTTTGCCATTGTTTCAAGGTACGTCTTGGCTGTCTATATAAGCAGCAAAGTCTTGCCTAGAAACAACTGCCAAAATTCATAGAATGTAAGTTGTGAGTTCACCACAGCATATGAGGGCACCTGTTCTCTTGCAGTAAATGTGATCAAAGTCTGAATGAATTAGGTCCCTAAGGGTTAAAATGCAAATGATTCTCTTCGATTATCTAAATTTGCAAATGGAAAATAGAATTCACTAAAGTAGAATAAAAGTTTTATATTGACCCCAGGGTTCATTGTGGTCCATTAAAACCATGAATGTTATGGAAAATGCTTTAAATATGAGCAGAAGGACTCGGTTTTTAATGTAGCTTCAACATTTTCTGTCATACAACATTGCAAAGTAAAATTTGCAGCTATGACGAATGTGACTTGTCAGTATTGTGTCGAAGCCTGTTAAATGTGATATGACTTGTCTTTGAAGTCATCTTGGCAGATGTGTACCAGTTTCTATGCACAGATGCATATTTTCATTGCAGAAATCTTCTGCTTTTTAATAATTCCTTTACATCCTGTGTTTGTTTGCACCATACTAGAATCGTTTTATTCAACTTCTCATAAGGCCTAACAAAATAAAAAATCTGTTTCTCAGGCCCTCCCGCATGGTCCTTTTGGCTGCAGCATGCTCTCTTTTTATAACCAATTTAAACTTTAAAAAAATAAAAATTAAATAGTTTATGTCTGATATTTTACCCAAGTTAAAAAAATTGATGAATTTGTCCCTTGAGAGCAAGAAGGCTTTGCAATGCTTTAGCATTTCAAAGCCTTCTTGCACTCAAGGGATGAAATATACCACCACCCATGCTATTCTGTAGATTATGAGGCCTAAAACTTGAACCAAGAACATGAACTTTTGATGGCAAAGAAGAAATTACTGAAATAAAAAATAAAATAAAAAACCGCTCACCTGCATGCAATTTCACAAATAATGGCCTGAGAAACAGAAGATCTACTTTTAGTGGCCTAAATATCATATCATGCATTCACTGGAACAAGATGCCATGTGCAGTGTTTTAGCCATTGATCACTTGTTTCTCTTAAGGGATGATATGTGAAGGATGGGATAGCTGAAATAAGTGAACTTAATTTTTTTCAGATAAACAGTCAGCAGCTCGTCCACACATTGACCATTGAAAATTAATAATCAGGTGCAAATTTTGTTCAGAAAAAAAATAATCACACACACATGATGACTAAACACTCAAAAGTAATACTTCATCTCTCTTGGATACTACCTAAATGTGACAGGTGCCAAGTTTGCAATGACAGGCACAAAACTGTTTGTACCTGTCACAGTGGTAGGCATCCCCCCAAAAATTATTTTCAGGCTTGCTGGCAATCTCAGTTTCGTTTTGAAAAATTGTTTCTATTATGGGTGATATTTGGTATCCGTATCTTTTATGAGATCTACTTCCTTGTTCTGTCAAATATTTAACTGGTGGAGTGTAAATTATTTGTGGTCATCAAAATTTGTTCACATGTGTTTGACTTGTTACTATTAATGGGAGAGTGCCTGTAGGCACTCTCCCATAAATTGTAGCAAGGTAAATCCATTTAGACTAACTAATTCCATTTCAAAGATAATATGAAGCACATTCACAGAATATGAAGTCTTTAAGTTGGGGTTCCTGCACATATGAATAAAGCCCAAATATGGGCTTCATGCACTCTACTAGTGGATAAAAATATTCAACTGCAGAGGTATTGCTATGTAAATCTTGATGGCAGAAAGTGGGGGATGGGGGGCAAATAGCTGACTTTGACTCGTCTTTTGGGTGTTGACTAATCGACTCCAGAATCCCAGAGCTGTTTCAACACTAGTATCTTTTACTAAATCTACTGCCTTGTTCTGTAAAATTTTTTAAATGACTCGTCAAGCTCTTTTTAAACAAACTTTCATTTTTAGCTTAACTTGACAAAGTCAGGATAAGCTATTGCCAACACGTGTGCAGAAATCTGTTAGTCTCTCAGTCTGTGAGTCTAAGTCTGTGAGTCTGTTCACATTTTCTTTAGCACAGGCTACACCCTGTAGTTCTTGTCTGATCTTCACAAAATTTCATATTCAGGTTCAATGTCATATCTAGATGAGAACGTCCTCTTTTGGTAATGATCGGTCAACCGTGATGGCTGCGCAGGCTTGAAACAAGAAAACCTTTAGCACATTGTACAGGTTGTATTCATGAAGGGATTTCATTGTAACTTGGTAGGATGACTTCATATAATGTCTAGATGATAATGTCCTATTTTGGTCGGGTTCAGTCATCCACAATGGCCACATGAGCACGCTACCTAGATTCCTTTAGCACAGTCTACAGCTTGCATTTATGAAGGGATTTCATTGTAACTTGGTAGGATGACTCAGTATAATGTCTGGATCAGAGCATCCTATTTTGGCTGTGATTGGTCAACTGTGATGGGCGCACAAGCACGTGACCTAGATTTGTTTAGCACAGTCTACAGTTCATATTTATAAAGGGATTTCATTGTAACTTGGTAGGATAACTTGGTATGATATCTAGATGAGACTCCTATTTTGGTCATGATTGGCCAACCATGACCACCGAACTGTCATGTGACCTAGATTCCTTTAGCAAATTCAACAAGTCATATTTATGAAGGGATTTCATTGTAACTTGGTGGGGTGACTCATCTTGGAATGATTTTACTGTAACTTGGTAACTTTGGTTGACATATATTAACTGTGAGGGCCACATTAACCCAGGCCTCAATTCTTTAGTACAGTCTACACCTCAAATTATTCTTGTTGAAAACATAGCATGTAGGGAACCGAAATTAATATATTCTCTATTATCACAATTCTTGTCTTATTTCATAATCCTTTCATAAACATTGAACATTATCCTTTTCATCAAACACTACACACAGTCAAGTTCAGCTACAGTGTCATTGACACTTTCATTATTTATAATTCATGAATGAAAACATTTATGTCAAAAGTGAAATCTGATTTGTTACGTAATTCTGTGTTTCTCTAAGTGTTACTCACCACCTGCACCCCAGCAGCTGAGTATACACCCGCATGTTGTGATACAACAATTGCTCTGGCACTAACAGTCCGGACAGTACTGTGCTGGGAGAGATGTAAAATCTGGATAGTTATTTCTAGCCATGTGTCCTATGCCTGGACAGATCAAATTAGTACAGTGGAGCCCACTTAACTGAATACCTCTTAATTGAATATCCATATCAAATGAATATGATACTTTTCAAACACCAAACCATTTATCATACCATCAGTACAAATTTGAACTGTTAATTACATATAGGTTATAAATAAAACTCTTGTTAATTGAATATAAAATCTTCTGATCTGAGAAATTACCTTGAAAATCATCAAGTTTCACTTTTTTATAGACCACTTTTGTTGTCCGTATATCCAATACAGGCATTTAACCTATTTTATCTTGTTTGACAAAACTCAATGAGCCCTGTCCTATGAGATGTAATGGAAAAAATACTCAGATTAAGCTCTTAAAAAAAAATACTGTGTTCTCAGGTACCTCCCTTGTCATTGAAAAGCTGCCTCATCACTCCTTAGTTCGTTAAATTTGCAACTGCACTATGGGAAATTTTCACTGCTGAAAAAAATTATTTTTTTCTACATAATAGTGTAAGTAGTTGAATTTTTAATTCCAACTATTTTCAGGACTGTTTGTGGATTAACAAAAATAAAAAAAAAATAAAAAGCCTTCCTCCCCTCATCATGAAATTGAGAGAAAATTGCTGGAGAAACAGGAAATTTTTTCATAAGCCAAACATTATCTTGTTTGAATTGGCAACTTCACAGTCTTGCAAATGGTCAGTTTAAAAGTGTACAACAGTCAAAAAGACTTACGAATATAAGAATTAACTTATGATTTTAAATTCATTGAATTGAGAACAAAAGCTTCCCTCAAGGGTCTGTTATTTTCATACTAAAAACTAATGGCCCAGACTTAGCTGGTGCAAACTCAATATTATCAAGGGCCAAACACAAATTTTGAACCCCCCAATCCCCCAAATTTGCATATAATGCCGAAAATTAAAAGTCCTATCTGGCCCTCCATACTTTTACTATCATACCCTCCATACTTTTACTATCTGTGCATGCGCAGTACTTAGGAAGAGACCGGAATTGGTGCAAACATCATTCTTTGTTTGGCCCAAAGTCAGTAAACATCTCAACTGACATCTGTCCTTTAAATCTCTCTTTTGGTGGATGCTAGACACAAATCAATGAAGTATATGGTGGATTCAAGGCAATAAATGGATGATGGAAGTGAACAACGGTGGTTTGAGATGTTCAGGGCTGTAACTTTTAAATAATATGAAAATTATTTCATGTTAACCAATTTCGGGATATACGCCTTGACGTCATTAGTTTTGCTAATGATTTACCTACTGTTGATTATGTGTTCCTTCCCTATCCTTCCATGAACCCTCTGATTAAACTCCTAAGCTTTCTGGCTGTTTTTTTATTGAAATTTTTTATTAAATTTCTTGGGAGTTTAACGTGTTGTACAGAATGTTTATTCTGTTTATTCCCACTATTACGTCCTCACCCTAGGGGTGTTGGGTCGTTTTTGTGTTGCATCTCCTACCAGATGCATAGCTTTTTCTTCACGTGAAGATCTAGCTTTGCATCAGGTATCAGTTAATTATTTACTGACTTAGGCCTTTGGTGTACCTTTTGTCTAGTCTCCGGTATTTCTATCCTGACTATTTATTTATTGGTTTTTTAAGGTCATATACTTATGCACAATGGCTAATCATGACCGTGACAGTTTTATGGGTGGAGGAAGCCGGAGTACCCGGAGAGAACCTACGAGCAACGACGAGCAGCTGCCAGCTCCCCAACATCGTAACTCCGCACTGCAACACAGGCAGAGTTAGATTGGTTGAAGACATGCGTACCATCAACGTGCAGTACGCCTTAGTACACGGCGTCATCGTGCCCCATGTGGACAATCGGGGTTAAGTGCCTTGCCCAAGGACACAACGCAGGAGTCCGAATTGATCTCTCAGACGGTCACCCATCCAAGGATTAACTGGGCTCGACATTGCTTAACTTCGTTCTATCCTGACGTTGTTTACTTTTAACAACGTCCTTAACATATAATATTCAGGGTTTTATTTCATCACAATTATATTAGGACGCATTTATTAATATTCCGGTAGTGTAGCTTTAATATTTTGGTGTTGTCCACACTTAGGCTCTATTGGGATGCCCTTGGGCTCGTGTGGTTCCATTATGGAACTTAGGCATTTTCAAAAAAAAATTTCGGAAAAAATTTGTTTTAATTTATTTTGAAATTATTTTTGATTGTCTACGTCATGTATCGCTATATTGTATGATTATATGTTAGATGATAGGAGTGCAGTGAAATTGTTGGATTATAATTATTAATGAATTACTGCTCTCAGTATAGGGCGTAATAGTCTACATCAGATTTATATGCTTGTTGCCCTGCCTGTCGTCACTACACTCCTACTGATTCTGGTCCTATTTCTGTGGTCAGGGTCGACTCATTAGGACACTAACGTTGGAAGTGGGTGTAATGCTATGTATTTGCGGTGAAGTTCCGATGTCAGGGCTGTCACCCCAAGATAATTCAATTTCTCAGTTTCTTTTTTATAGGAACAAGAACATGATGATGATATTGTGACATCCGTCCAGAATGTGCTGCCGTCGTCGCGCTCTCAGGAGTAAACAGAGCTAGCTGCTAAGGTGCTCTTGAATATAAGGAATAAGGCCTCTTATTCCAGCAACTAACTTGACCAGTCAAGCTGTTACTCAATAGTGGGAACCATAATACCGGGTATGTCATGCAGTCGAGGAGAGTGTAGATTTGGGTAGAGTGAGCACCTTTTAATCAAAAGCTCACCCAGACGATGGCAAAATAAGGGGAAGAAGTCTGCAAGTTTCTCTTCGGGAAGCTCGGTGAGGTCTGCATTAGACCATGAGCGGTAGAGCCTTCTCTAACCCAGTAATATTCGGGGACAACTATTGCTTTGAGAAATTTGCACTGAGTCTGAGCTAACGTCCTCCCTGGCCACTCGGGATGCCCCTTCTGCACTGCAGCCGGGGCCGGCTGCAGGTACGGCTCTTCCTCCGCTTTAGCGAAGCACATGCGACCGCACACTAGCTACCCGACTATAGATGTTCATGCAGCCGAGCGAAGAAAGAAGATAAAGAAAGTCAGTCCATCCAGTAGCTAGTGATTTGAGGCTTGATTCATCGGGACTTTCGACGAAGAGATCGACAGCCAGATCTCCATTCCGGGAGCAACTTGTGGCGGAGAAGGATGGGTTTGACCATATTTTCTAAGCTGCTGCTCCACAAGCCTCCATAACGGACTTGCTGTCGCAATTTGTGCAGCTTATCGCAGCTAAAAAACCCAGCAAGGGGCACCCGTCAGTAGATTACGGTAGTGAGCCGTCGGACGGTGCTGGGTCGGTCTGGTCATTTGTGCATGTAGAAGAAGCCAGAAGTTTCTCTACGGGACACTCGGCTAGATCTGGGGTCAGATCACCGATTGGAGAACCCTCTCCGTCCCTTTAACAGTCGGGGTCGACTGTGTCTGTTGTGAGAAACCATATTGAGTCAGAACACGCATCAGAATGTTCCTTTCACACTGCAGCCGGGGCCGGCGACAGTTATGGCTTCTTCTGCTTACATGGAAGCGCACGAAAAGGGGAATTAGCCTAGAAGTTTCTAAGCGGGATACTTGACGAGATCTGGGGTCAGATTGCGAGTCCAGAGCATTTTTGTTCCCGTTAACAGTCGGGGATGACTGTTTTGTGTTGTAAGAAACTTCAATGAGTAGGAGCATCCGTCCAGAGTGTGACGAGTTTGGATGCTTCTTCCACACTTCAGCCGGGGCCGGCTGTTGTTATGGCTTCCTCTTCTTCATTGGATATGCATGCTAAGGGATAGATGCCTACAAGTTTCTAACGGAATGCTCGGTGAGGTCTGGAGCAGACCGCAAGCTGGAGAACCCTCACTTTTCCGCCAACAGTCAGGGTCGACTGTTTTTGATTCAAGACACTTCAGTGGGTTAGGACGCCCATTCCAATGGTGAGCTGTCGGACGGTGCTGCATTGGTCCAGTTATCCGTTCAGTCAGATGGAGTTGACCATGATTTCAGATGGAACATTTGGATGGTGAGAGGGCTATGGAGTGTCTCCATCCCTCACAGAAGGGCACTTTTAGGCTATGAAATTTTAGTCATAAGCTCTTAGAATCTTGTTCCATCTGATTATAGGTCTGCATTTGCTAGGCAAAAAACAGCTTATCATACCGGGCAATGGAAAGACGAAGATCTTTCATCCCCGGATCTTTTGGCTCAGGCCCAATTAACGACGCCTTCCTTGCCTTAGCAATATTATAAGAAATGCAATGCCCTATTCTTTACGAATAAAGGTTCCATAGTGCATAGTTAGGCTGAGACAGCTGTCTTGTTTGGAATAGAGCTCTTAGAGGGAATAAGTACATATTTTCCTTCTCGGTGTTGTATTCCTTGGCGTCAGGACATTTAATGCCATTGTGAACACCATAATAGCCTTATGCACTGTTACAGTGGTCTTTTCTTATACATTAGCGGCTAGTGTTGTAAGTCTCCATTTAGTGTGGATTATATTTCCACCCAAGAGATTGGATATTATGTCCATATGGTATATTATTTGTTCATCACGTCTCTCTCTCTGTCCTTTGTGGCATTATGGAGTTGGTCAGATGTGAGGGAGCCCTGCGGTTTCCTATACTATTTGATAACTAACACAAAAGTGATTCAAGTAATGTGAGGGGTTCGATAGGAGTTATTTGTCAACCTCCCCCCCTCCCCCACCCCCCCCACCAACCCCAACCCCCACCCCACCAATGTATAAAGAGGCGATTACAGGGCAGGACATAGCTTTCTCCCTGTAAGCCTTGAATGCATTCAAGTATATGCATGCCTTTCATGGCTCCTAGATTGGCGGCTGGATTGTGTTTTGATGGCGACCTCATGGGCACATCCCTATTTAGTTGGTTTGTTTCCTGTGGTTGTTTGTTTATAGTCATATACGAGCATATGATTCCTTATCAATAAAATTGCTTGCCTTCGTGTACCTGTGTGGCTGACATGTCGGTTATCTGGGCGACATTCTTCGATGTGGCAATTAGTCCACTCTGAAAAGTTTTGCTCAGAGCGGTTTGTCCTTTTTTTTTACGACGTATGAGTTTATAACTCAGTCAACTGCATAATAACGTTGTATTATTCTTTCAGTTTCCTGGTTACACTTGTATCACTCGGTCACACCGTGGATACAAGCTGTATTCAGATGAGTACATGTGGGATTTCATTGCTCACGTGCATAATATGTGTATTTATTAGGCAGACGCATTATTGAACAGATTATATAAATTCTTTCTCTGCTTTATAGAGCTCATGAGAATTTTGGGGCTATTTGGATCAGTTATGGAACTTCCAATAGGCCGTCTATGCATACGTTCTCAATTTTTTGCATCATTATTCTGAGTAGTATATTCTTTCTTCGAACAGTCATTGGTTGTTACATACCTTGGAAACAATGTATTATTTTGGGGACGGTCCGCGATGAGTCTGTTAATCATAGCTCATTCCATGTTCTAAATCCAGGTTTCTACCAGAGACGGTACACAGGAGAATTCACATTCTCGTATATTTGCACGGTTCAATTGGAGTTTTATTATTGGAATTAATTGTACACTTGAAAGAGGTTGCCTGTTGGCTGCCTTAGAAGCATGTTTGCTCTAACAGATAATTTCCATTGGTATTCAAGTGGACAAGTGTTGTACACGTTATATCACCGGTTTTCGACCTATCTACGTATTCCGACTCTGGTATATGTTAGAAGCGTGCGCTGTTAATATCTGGGATCGCCACGATAGCCTTAGGTTCTGAAGTGGCGTTAAGCACCAATAATTAATAATTAATAACTAGGTGCCTGTTGGGCGAATATATATTGATTATTTGGTACCGCTTTTCACTGATTCCTAAGCGCTTCTCCCTTTGTTTTGAAGAATATTCCTTCAAAAAAGTGGGGGGGGGATTTTTCTTAATCTCTCCTAGCTTGATAAGTGTGTAACTATGGGTGAAGCTGTTTTGTCTGTAGATTATGACTGATCCTAGATACAGCTTGTTTATTATTTATATATGGTGTGTGTTTGTGGGGGATAGTCTCTCACTCACGAATACGCCATCCTAATTTAAGGGGCTTAGTCTGGACTAGCCTTAAAAATTGGGCGCTTGTTTCACCCAGTTAGCATAATCATTCATGCTAAGAATATGGAATTACTTGGATATGGCTCCTTATTATCATATGTCTTCTCTATTATTGTATAGAGAGACATACATGTAATTCCTTTTAAATTTAATCTTTTCACCTTGGAATGAAGGCTTAGGAGCTGTATTTGGTCTGCTAATTCTTAAGTCCTAGGCCCTCTGCCTTTTTACGATTCAGCTGAGTCTGGGCCATTGGTTATTAGTATAAAAATATGATAAATTTAAAGTAATTTGTTTATTTTTTATACATACCAATGGCCCAGACAGGGATGGCCCTCCCATGAGTGGGCACTCATACCTCCTCGCTGTGTTACTGTTTTAGTAGTCTCATCTACAAAGAATGATGTTGGCGCCAATTCCAGTCTCTTCCTGAGTACTGCGCATTCGCAGATAGTAAAAGTATGGATGGCCAAATAGGACTTTTAATTTTCGGTATTGTATGCAAATTTTGGGGATAAGGGGGTTCAAAATTTGTGTTGGGCCCTTGATAATATTGAGTTTGCATCAGCTAAGTCTGGGCCATTGGTAAGTATAAAAAATATACAAATTACTTTAAATTTATCATTTTCAGAACAAAAATGCCTGAGAACACGTTTTTTTTGGCCTTATCTTTAGAATACAGAAAGTGATGAAATCCCTGTTAATTATATACTCCTGTTAAAAGAACAATTCTCACTGGTAAACTGGCTATTCAATTAATAAGGTTCCACTGCACCTCAAAGATTCTGCAAAGCATTCATTCCACAGCTGAAAGCTGGCCTTGCTGACTCAGTAATTCTTGCAAAACAGGTGTCTTAGAAATGTTCCTGAATATTTCACTTGCATCATGTTTTTTTAGTTGAGTTTTGACGAAGTCAAACTTGACTTATAGTTTGATGAAGTGGCAGGCGGTGGGTGGCGGGCGTAAACAATTGGTTTCTGGGCAATAACTTTAGTTCTATTTGACGCACCTTTACCAAACTTATACCAGTGGTTACCCTATAGGAAGGGAAGACACCTATTGATTTCGGAGTCTGGGACTCCAAGGTCATGGTCACTGTTACTATAAATAGAATATTTTATGACAAATTGGTTTCCGGGCAATAACTTTAGTTCTATTTGACGCACCTTTACCAAACTTATACCACAGGTTACCCTATAGGAAGGGAAGACAACTATTGATTTCGGAGTCTCGGACCCCAAGGTCAAGGTCACTGTTACTATAAATAGAATATTTTGTGACAAATTGGTTTCCGGGCAATAACTTTAGTTCTATACCGTTTATCTTCACCAAACTTATACCACAGATTACCCTATAGGAAGGGAAGACACCTATCGATTTTGGAGTCTGGGGCCCCAAGGTCAAGGTCACTGTTACTATCAATAGAATATTTTGTGACAAATTGGTTTCCGGGCAATAACTTTAGTTCTATTTGATGCACCTTTACCAAACTTATACCAGAGGTTACCTTATAGGAAGGGAAGACTCCTATTGATTTCGGAGCCTGGGACTCCAAGGTCAAGGTCACTGTTACTATAAATAGCTTATTTCTACAGAATTTAATGTCAAAACTCGACTTCTGGATCTGTGATCCTCTTGCTGGATTTTTTCAAGTTGGTTCACTATATTAACAAATATACAAAATGTAAATTTTTCTTTTTTCTCTCTCACTTTTCAAGGGTGGCTATGATTTTTATTCTGAGTTTCAAGTAAGTTATATTCATTGTAATTTTGTTTGTTGGTGAATGTATGTACAAGCAACTTTTAATACTAAATCTGCAGCTAGCTATGATGTGTGGTATTTTGTACACGTACTAATGTCACTTTCATGCTTTTATCAGTTATATGTAAGATCATTGTTGCCTTGGGGTATTTCCATGTCTGGGATACTGATTGACCAGGAAGCTGCCATTATGTATATTACAAACACAACACATGGTTATTGAAACTATTGTCATGGAATAGAAGGATCTTTTATGCAACAAAATGTTGTACTCTCTTATTACTAAGCAGCAAGTGGTAAAGAAAAAGTGGACAAAATTGTAGGGTATAAATTGCTGAAAAATTCTCTTAATTTTCTTTCACTCAAACATTTGAGGCCACTCACTTGGATATCTCTCAAATAAATAACTGCCATTACTTGCATATAATTTTCAAACCATTTACATACATCTAGTACAAATTTGATCTGTTAATTGAATATAGGTTATAGATTAAACTCCTGCTAATTGAATAAAAAATCTTTCAACTCTTTACCTAAGGTAATGGCCAAAACCGGCCAGCTTTATTTACAAAAATCACCATTCAGTTTTCATTATTTTTTTCTTTATTTTTTTCATTTTTTGTCTTAAAAATATAGCTTATGACCCCTCATTGGAATGAGCTTGTTGAGCTCATTCTATTGAGGGATCAAAATCTATGTTTTTGAGGCAAAAATGAGAAAAAAATTAGTTTTTCAAGAATTTTGTTAATGTAAAGGGTTAATCAGTCAAAGAATTACTCTGACAACCACTGAAATTCCTATGTCTTTTGACCTCATTTAATCTATTTATCTTGTTTGACAGGTCTCAAACAAGATATAATAGAGTAAATGCTCAGTTTAGTGCATAAACTAAGTTGAACTTCCATTTTACAGGAAAATAGAGAGATTTGAAAGAGACCAATATACTGATGTTATTTTGTTTTCTTACCCAGCAGAATTGCTAGGATTATATACACATAAAAAGTGAGCTTCCAGTTTTGCCAAGAGACAGTAGTTTCTAATCCACTTGAAAGTTGTAGAAAATGATGGAACAGTGAAATTATTTTTCTTTGGAGAATTCTTTTTTTATTTTCTGGTTATTTATCCTATGGAAAATCATAGGATTTTTAAATTGTTGAACAGATATGGTCTATTCAGAACATGAGCAGGAACTTGATGTGTCCTCTCTATTGTTTAACCTTTTAGGGCCTGGGCAGTTGTCCTGAATTCACATATGACCACAGCCTGTACGCATCCCTTGGCTTAACAGTGATTTCTACTTGTAGTCAAGTCTTGGCTGCCTTAACAGGCAGAGACTTGACTAGAGACCACTGCTTATGTAATTTGTTTATTGTCAGCAGGACCTACTGAGGGGGCGTGGTGGCGCAGTTGGTAGAGGTGCAGGCGGCAAGCCGAGAGGTCCTCGGTTCGAATCCCATCTGCGGCAACTGCATTGTGTCCTTGGGCAAGACACTTCACAGTGACGTTGTTTACTAAGGCGTACTGCACGTCAATGGTGCACCTGTCTTCAACCAATGCTAACCCAGCTTGTGTGGAGTTGGTATGTTGGAGAGCTGACAGTTTTTGCCATTGCTCGGTGGTTCTCTCCGGGTACTCCAGCTTCCTCCACACGTAAAACTGTCACGGTCATGATTAGCCATTGTGCAGAAATATGTGACATTAAACCCCAATAAACAAAATAATAATAAATATAGGACCTACTGATGATGGCATGTTAAGGGCAACTGTTCTGAGCTCGTAAAAGTCAGAAATAGGCCTTTAAGGGTGAAGCCTTAAAGGACTGTGAATTTTTATTCATTTTTGCCACACTATGACAGTCCAAATCCTGTGACTTTGCAGATATTTCTAGGCATGTCTTAGCTGCCTATATAGGCTGTCCAGAGTTTTCGTAGAAACACCTGCCAAGATTCTTAGAATATATTGTGTGAAATTACCCATTCTGTTCTCTTGCAATAAAATGTGATCAGAGTTTGAATTGGGTCATTAAGGGTTAAATAATGTGGCTGTTTGCGTCGTCAATTGATGGAGAAACAAGTTAACAGTAGTATTTCTTTAGCTGCTTAGCTTTTGGTTGCAGCTTGAAAATGCCTACTGGGGTAAGCTTTTGATCAAGAACAAACGGGTGGATGAACCTGTACTAGTACAGTGGAGCCCACTGAATTAGATATTTCTTTACTGAATTACCCTTTTAATTGAATATAACTTCTAAACACCAAACCATGTACCATATGTTCAGTGCAATTTTGACCTTTCAAGTGGATATAGGCTACAGGACAAACTCCTGTTAATTGAATAAAAATTCTTGCAATATGTCACGAAATTAGTCTGGCAATCACTGAATTCACCAGTTTTTGACCCATTTGGCCTCAGTACATCCAATAAGCATTTAATCTATTATATCTTCTTTCACAGAGCTCAGTGAACTCTGTCAAACAAGGTATAATAGAATAACTGGTTGAGTGCTAGAAGCTCTACTGAAAAGTGCTGGAAGCCACTTTAGTGGCTTTGCACTGTACTGATTACCTTGTTTACTCAGCAGTTGAAACACAAGAAAATGTTTAAACAAAATTGTTTATTACAATTTATTGAATAATGCCAAGAGGCACTCTCCAATAAATAGTAACAAAACAACTTTTATGAACAAAATCTTATTAACCTGAGGTGCCTTTTACTTGTAGCATGGTACCTTTGTAAAAAATATGTTTCAGATCACCTTTAGAAAATAATTTAGCACTCTACCAGTTAAATGCTCAATTTATCTCTAGAATACAGGTAAGCAAACAAATCCGTGTTACCTAAATAGTCCTATTAACTGAATAAGTTTCACTGGGAAAATGGCTATTCAATTAACCCGGTCCCGCTGTACTTGTTTTAGAGCTCAAAACAGTACCAGAACATCATTTATGTAGAAATTACAGGAGTATTTCCCTGAAACTTGCTTGTCTTATGCTGGGCATTTATTTCTCAAAGTCACCTCTATAACGAAGTTCAATTACATTTTCTTTACTTCTTCTCAATTTATATTCAGTATGTTATGTTTACAAAGCTTGTTGTGTCTGTTTTGTCTGTTGAGAATATTCCAAGATGCAAATGTGTTTGCTTACAAAGCTTATTCTATCTGTTTAGTCTGTTGTAATGCAATGAGAATATTCCAAGTTGCAAATGTATTTGCTTCATTTCCTTACACTTGATGTTTGTTATTGTCATTTTTGCTACTAGTCAGTCCGGTTAGTTCTGATAAAAAATGCTGGAAGCTGTTTGAAATTCAATGCATCCTTCCATTCATAGCACATTGGAGCCCATTTAATTGTATATCTTTTAATTGAATAACTCTGTTAATTGCATATAACTTGCAGTTACAAACACCAAACCATTTACCATACCATCAGTACAAAATGACCTGTTTATTGCAAATAGGTAAAAGAGTCAACTCATGGTAATTGAATAAAAAAAAATTGTAATCTGTTGAAGAATTACTTCGACATCCACCAAATTACTCACATTTGTAGACATTTTTGTCCTCAGTATGTCCAGTACAGGTATTTAATCTATTATATCTTGTTTGACAGAGCTCATTGAGCTCTGTCAAACAAGATATAATAGAACAAATGCTCAGTTTATAACTAAAAGATTTCCCCGCGGCAACCCCGGGAAGTAAAGCAGTGCCTGCTCACTGCGGTAAACAGGCTCTGTTTTACTGGTAAAATAGGACCCAGTCACCAATGCTTGGGAGGTGCAAACCGTCTCTAAAATGGGCAACATGGCTTATTAATGCTCACCTTGGTCTTGAGTTGATACTCATGCTGTCATGATTAGCCATTGTGCAAAAATATGTGACCTTAAACACCAATATATAAATAAATATAACTAAAAGATTGGAAAAATGCCTACGTTCCTGTGGTTAATTGTATACTCCTTGTAATTGGATATTTTTCTATGATAAAAAAGAAATGGCTATTCAATTAACACAGTTCCACTGTATTTACTTTATTGAACATAAGTTTCTTTTGACAAAAAATATTTTTCTGACATTCGTTGGAGTACCTCTGGGATCTGTACAATAATTGTGAAAAAATAAGTTTTATGAACAAAAATAATAATAATAGTTAGGAATTAAAAATATCGGGTACTGTGAGTGCAAAACTTCAAGAAAGAAAAATAGACATCAAGCAAACAAACAAATTCTCTGGTGGTAAAATAGGAACCTGTAACCCATGTCTGGGGAGAAAGTGTTCTAGAATAGGCAGTATAAGTATAAACACTTGGCAATACTTGACTTTATTCTTGTGGTGCAGTCATGATATAGCTACAAGCCTGGAAATAAGCAATCTGACATTTGCAGTATGAGGTCCCCACGGGGTGAATTTGTTGATGCTATCCTCTACTGTGGGTCATTTTATCCTCTGGGTACCTCTTTCTCTTTAGGCCTGTGGCCTTGTTTGATTCAGATTGAGTTTTGCAGAGGGTAAATTTTGTGATCACTAAATTCACCCTTTCTGCAGATGACTGTCTGCTTATTTCCAGGCTTGTAGCTATAGATGCCGAAAGTGACTGAACACCAACAAATAAAAAATAACTATTTGCAGTCAGAAGCCTTATGATTGAAAACAGTCATTGAACTTCCCTACAGATACACTTTCAAGGCACAAAATTTCATATAGTATGATGACTAGAACACTAGTTAAGTTTTTTTCCATGGTAATCGACTTGTTTTTGGTTTCTTGACATTTGTATCATAAACAATTTTTAATTTCCTTTACACTGCACCAGGGCTGGCGGAAGGTAATGGAAGTTGGTCAGACCAATCTGAGATATAACACATGATGTGGAATGCATTATCTAAGCTGCGAAGCAGCAAGTGGAGGTGAGCATGAGAGGGGTCGCCCCTCTCGGTGGATGTCCGGGAAAAGTTTTTTGCTATAAAATAGTAACTGACGGCCTATCCTGCATTTCGTGAACACCCATGCTAACAGGCACCTCTTCACTGAGTTCACTGGTTAACTCTTCACCGCTGCTATCGCTTCCCCCCGTAAACAGAATATTTTCGTTTGAAAATTTTTTAAATTCACATGACTGCGAATACTGTTTTGAATTTGAGCAAAGCATCAACTTGCTAATTTGAGTTGACTTTCTTTCAAAGAGGAATAACCCCAATCTGACCTATGTTGTACTCAGTTTGATGTTGTACGTACTCTAGAAAAAGTGTCAGCTGACATTCGCAATAAGAATTGATTCAGTATAATGGTTGACGAAGCCACAGACTCAGCAAATCGACAGCTGTACGTTCATTTTTGGGTTAATAAATCATTTGTATTCGTACTTCATTACTTGACTTTACTGTAAACTATGTGTTATTCACATCAATTTCCAACAGTGTTTAAAACATTGCGTTGTGCAATTTCATCATGATACATAACTCGATTTGGAGAATTATTGGTCTGGCCATAACTGGAGTAGCTGGACCGACTGCACCAGCCCTGCACTGCACACCATTTTATACCTGTTTTGTCAGAGAAGTATATGGTTTGATATTCAATGTTTTGGCTATTAAAAAAATTCTTGTTTCTCGGGGTCCTCTCTTGTCATTGAAAATCTGCCTCATCACTTTTTATTACCTAGATATTTCTTCGCTGAAACTATTTTGCACTTGAAGGATTCAAAATTTAACCAATCACATCTTGGTTGACAAGATATAGTTGTTTGAATTTTCAACTGCATTATTGGAAATTTTCACTGGTGAAAGCATTGGTTTTTTTCTACATAAAGTAGTGGAAGGAGTTAAATTTCTAATTCATTTTCAGAACTGTTTTGTGAAAAAAAAAGAAAGAAAAATGAATAACATCTCCCTCCATGATAACCTATTCGATTCATACTTTTGCAATGTAACAGCACGTGTTTGCCAATGCAAACCTCTTCTGAAGAGCATGTTAAGTTGAATTTGTTCTCTGGAAGGAGGACAAATCTATCATGAAAGCTGGTTACCGAGAAGCGCAACACCAACATACTAACAGTGCCTGCAGATGGCTGACAGCTAGTAGTTACTGATTAACTATCACAAATTCCACACTTACTAGGTGAACCACCACCCTCCCCCACCCCATTAATAGGACAAAAGAGAATAATGTGAAAGAATGATAAGACCAGTTTAAGAAAAACTCATCTAAATTCTGCTCAGTAGTTTATTTTTTTTTTGAGAGTTGGGGAGGGGGGAGAGGTGTTTTAATGTTGTATCACTGACTTTATTTTTTTATTGGAGTTTACTGACACTTTCGTAGGGTGGAGGAAGCCAGAGTATCCGGAGAGAAACACTGAGCAATGGCTCCTCAATGTACTAACTCTACACAAGCAGGGTTAGCATTGATTGAAGACAAGTGCACCATCAACATGCATTATACCTTAGTACACAGCACCATTATGCACCCACGCAGGCAATCTGGGTTAAGTGCCTTGTCAGCAATGCTGAAATGACTCTTTAGTTTGTACTGGGTAAATAAAAATGTTACCTCCTACCAACTACTGAAAGTCTTGAGTAAGGTGGGAGTGAGACCATGAAGAGGGAAGGAATAGCAAATACATGTGGCCTAATGCAATGTATTGTTAATTTTATGAGATGACTTCCATGAAAAATAAGTATAAGGACATTTAAAATATAGACAGTATTACAATATTTTCCAAACACAGATTGATGTGTAATTTTAAATGACTGATTAAGAATTTTTGCTAGTATTTCTGTTTTGTACAAGAATATTGTCATTTTAACACCCAGCATCAAAACTTAAATTGACTGCCATCTACATAGGTGTATGAGAAGGGGTGGAGGGAGGGCTGCAATCTCATCCCTTCCATAATGGCCAGCTAATTTAGCACTTTTCATGTTTTCATGGCAAAGGCATAGTATTTTCAGAACAAAAATGTACAGAAGGAGGGGTATTTCTTTTAAGTTTGGACGTTGTCAGGGCAGTGGGCAGAGTATTTTCAACGACTACCAGGGCAAATCCAAGGTAGTGATCTTCATTTTTATTTTGAAACAAAAATTCTGGCAATTTGATTAGTCATCCCCCATCCCTAACAAACTGTCCTCCAAAAGTCTATCATTAGTCATATTCTATCAGTATTCTTTAACTGGTAGAGTGCTGGAAGCCCATATTTGGGCTTTACTCTGATGTGCAGGGACTGTAATATAAGGGCCTCATACTCAGTGGATATGCTTCATATTATCTTTGAAGTGAAATTATTTAGTCTGTAGATTTGCCTTGTTACAATTTATGGGAGAGTGCCTGCAGGCACTCTCCCATAAATTGTAACAAGGGAAAGACATGTGAAAAATTTTGATGGTCAAAAATAATTTAGCACTCTACCAGTTAAAACTACTTACTAAATGCAAATTCAAAATAATTCCAACTGCTCACCAGCAACAACAACCCCATGCCCTTTATCTCTCTTTCAGCCTCTGACAAAGACTACTGTGATACTCATTTCAAGAGCTTTTGAGAAAACGATGTCGGGGAAGCGATGGGTGGAGTGGTAGGTTGTAATGGTGTGTGACTGTTGCAGAGAACAAAAGACATGACATTTTCTTGAAGTTATCTTACAATTTGTTAAAATAGTATGGGTAGCATTGTTTCTTCTGATTGTTCTTTTGACAAATAGTAGGCTGTGCAAATGTTGCCTTTCAACAATGTCTCCTGTAAAAGAATATTGTTTGCTGAAAGTTACAATAAGTCTCCCGTGAGTGGGAACCTTGGGAAGTGGAGCAGTGCTTGTTACATTGATCAAGAAGTTCTGCTTTACTGTTAAAATAGGACCAAGTAACCAACACCTGGGGTGAAAATCCTCTCAAATGGGCAGCATAGGTTTTAAATGATTGATTGAACTTGACTTAATACCTGTGTTGTAGTCAGGATATAGTCATAGATACTTAAACTAACCTGAAATAACAATAAATAATAATGATAATAATAAGGCCATGGTTAGTTAATCTTCGGTTTAGAATTATTCCGGAGCGTGGTGGCTCAGTGGTAGACTGTTGGTCTTCTATGCCAGAGGTCCCACATTTGATCCCAGTCTGGGACCACCCACGTTGAGTCCTTGGGCAAGGCACTTTATCCAGCTTGTCTACATGGGGGCACAATGATGCCGTGTACTAAGGCGTACTGCACGTCGATGGTGCACATGTTTTCAACCACTGTAACCCTGAACAGAGTTAGAATGTTGAGCAGCTGACAGTTGCTCATCGATGCTCGGTAGTTCTCTCTGGGTACTCAGGCTTCCTCCATCCATAAAACTGTCACGGTCACAAATAGCCATTGTGCATTAGTATGTGACCTTAAACACCAATAAATAAATAAATATTAGAATTATTCCAGGTTATCAGAACTGCGGAATAAGGTTATTATTAATTATTAATTATATCCTCATGGGGAAATGGCGTAAAATATCCCTTTCTACAAGATGCATATTTAAGCATGTTGCACTTTCACACTGCTTCCATGCATGTGTTGGTTGTTGCAGATAGTAGAACTTTCAATGGCCAGGATTACATACAGAACAGCCTATAACAAAATGAACATTTTATCCTTAATAACACCAGACTATTGCCTAATTATTTGGCAAAAATGGGGCAATAATCTGGCATTTCAATGGATGTGGAAGAAACATGTGAAATTGTGTATTCTCCTGGCCCTATAAAGGAGGTGACCCATCTGTGGAGCCAATAATAAAGAAAATGTGTTATTATTTCGTGCAAAATGAGGTTTAAAGCAAAAATTAATTAGCCCTGGCCTTACTAATAATAAGTTATTAGGGCCCCCGCCGTGAGGCGGACGCCCTATAGTGATCGCTCTGTCCGTGCGTGTGTGCGTGCGTGTGTCCGTAACAAAACTTGTCCGGGCTGTAATCTTTCTCTCTTAATAGATAAGGTTTTGATATTTGACGATGTGTCGCGTACCAATGTTGCCATGCTTTGACCTTGAACTTTGACCTCGGGGTTCTTTTCTGACAGGTTCGTGTCCGGGCTGTAACTTATTTCCCTTAATAGATAGGGTTTTGATATTTGGTATGTGGATAGATTATCTCAAGATGACGTGCCGCGTACCAAGGTTGCCATGCTTTGACCTTGAAGTTTGACCTCAAGGTCAAATTATTCAGAATTCGGGGTTCTTTTCTGACAAGTTTGTGTCCGGGCTGTAACTTTTTTCCCTTAATAGATAGGATTTTGATATTTGGTATGTGGGTAGATTATTTCAAGACGATGTGTCACGTACCACGGTTGCCATGCTTTGACCTTGAACTTTGACCTCAAGGTCAAATTATTCTGAATTCGGAGTTCTTTTCTGATAAGTTCGTGTCCGGGCTGTAACTTTTTTCCCTTAGTAGATAGGGTTTTGATATTTGGTATGTGGATAGATTGTCTCAAGACGACGTGTCGCGTACCAAGGTTGCCATGCTTTGACCTTGAAGTTTGACCTCAAGGTCAAATTCAGATTTTTTTTTTTTCTGACAAGTTCGTGTCCGGGCTGTAACTTTTTTCCCTTTTTCCTTAATAGATAGGGTTTTGATATTTTGTATGTGGGTGGATTATCTCAAGACGACATGTTGCGTACCAAGGTTGCCATGCTTTGACCTTGAAGTTTGACCTCAAGGTCAAATTATTCAGAATTCGGGGTTCTTTTCTGACAAGTTTGTGTCCGGGCTGTTACTTTTTTCCCTTAATAGATAGGGTTTTGATATTTGGTGTGTGGGTAGATTATCTCAAGACGATGTGTAGCGTACCACAGTTGCCATGCTTTGACCTTGAACTTTGACCTCGAGGTCAAATTATTCCAAATTTGGGGTTCTTTTCTGACAAGTTCGTGTCCGGGCTGTAACTTTTTTCCCTTAATAGATAGGGTTTTGTTATTTGGTATGTGGATAGATTATCTCAAGACGACGTGTTGCGTACCAAGGTTGCCATGCTTTGACCCTGAAGTTTGACCTCAAGGTCAAATTATTCAGATTTTTTTTTTTTTTCTGACAAGTTTGTGTCTGGGCTGTAACTTTTTTCCCTTAATAGATAGGGTTTTGATATTTGGTATGTGGGTAGATTACCCCAAGACGACGTGTCGCGTACCAAGGTTGCCATGCTTTGACCTTGAAGTTTGACCTCAAGGTCAAATTATTCAGAATTTGGGTTTTTTTTCTGACAAGTTCGTGTCCGGGAAGGGATTTTAATCAGATTTTACCTATTGCTTGAAATATTTTAGTATTATGGTTCACATCAGTTTATACCTAACATCGGGTAGTTGCTGCGGGGCCCACAGAGTTGGATTCCATCTCCGTGATATCTAGTTAAAAGTATTTTGATATTTAAAAGAAAGAAGTTTATAGAATGTGTTCATTCTTTGATTACTTGTATTATTTTATTCACTCATTTTATTGTCTTGTTTGTTTAGTCTGTTTCACAGAGAGGAGAGAAAAGAAAAAATAAAACAAAGCAAGAAATTAGAGATCTCAAGGAGAAATCACCAGACTCTCCAAGACGTGGAGGTTTGTAAATGACTCTTTATGTTGCATCAATTTTTTACCTCTGTTATGGATCAGAGTTGTTGATAAGATATGCTAATGTATAATTTGGAAATAATATTTAAGTAAAGAAGGCAGATTTAACCCTTAAAGGCATAAAGATGTTTGTACCTTTTTGGTACACTTTAACAGGCAACATCCACCAACTTTGCAGCTGTTTTTAGGCAAATCTTGGCTGCCTATACAGGTAGATGGGCAGTATTGAAATTTTAGGTTTGGTACCAGTATTTTTCTCACCATATACCTCGGTTTTGGCACGGTATTCGGTACCTACATAAAAAAAAGCTTTAATGCCCCAAAATTGTATATTTGACCCATAATCTCTTACTCAACACAATGAAATAAAATAAAATTTAGATATTTAAAAAAAAATTATATCACTAATGTTGATCAAACCATACAAATATGGATGTCATAGGAATTTACTCAATTAGTCAGTTCCTATAATATTCAAATTTGTATAATTTTATAGAGAAAAATTCAAGGTTGTCTTAGCCTTATTCTGGCTACTTATTGGGTATAAATTGGCCATGTCAGGTCAGAATCAGCATACGGGTAACTCTAGTGGTTCCTTCATATTTCGTTCGTTTGTGGCAGGTATTTTAAAGTACACTGTATTGAGTTTTGGGTATATTCGTCCTCACTCAGTTTGGTATTTTGGTAATACTGCAGTACCTTGACCGTTCGGTATTTTCGGTATATCACCCACCTCTATCATGGTACCCTGGAATTTAACACTGTGGGCAATGAAAAAACATGTTAAGTAAAACATAATAAGAAAAAATCTTCTTCCAAAACATTGCTCCAAATGTTTACATGTTTGACATATAACATCTTTGTAAGAATGATTTAGAAATTTATTCAAGTCTATGGAGGACATATTTTGAGGTGCTATGGGGGCCCTCATTTTTTAGTACTGAGTAGTTGAGAAAACACTGAAAAATCTTCTCCCAAACAACTTCTTCAAATACTTTTTGTCATGTGGAAATTCTGTAGATCTTTGTGCAGCTATCTTGAATTCAAAACTTTAAGAAAACAAATTAAATGCAGTTTAAAATTAAAAAGAAACTATCTTTTACAGGCAAAAAGAAGCGTGACAAGTTCCAACACATTCAGAGTTCTGGATATGGTAGAGGATCTCCAGGAAAAAGTCCAACAAGAAATAAACAGACTACATCTCCACGTGGGCCAGAGAAACGAACTATTAGTCGAGGTATAATATTTTTTAAACACTGTCACATGTTTTTATCAAGTACAGATATTGTAATTGTAGGACTGAAAAATAGCACTCACTGTAAAGCCGTAGGATGGTAATAATTGAAATTAGTTATCATAGCCATGGATGTGTTATTTATTATCCCCTTTTCCTAATGTATTAGCTACATCTGTCCATTACTATTCTCAAAAAATCATCTTTCATATTTTATTCTTTTTGATTTTTGTCCCCCAAACATAGTGTATGAGCCCTCATTTTATCTTACAATAAGTATGTATTAGGTCTGAAATTACCTGAATGCAGGGTGTATCAAGGGCCCCTGATACAAAATCTGTATCTTGCAACTTCATAATGATTATGATTTGTTTATGTTACTATTTATAGAATATTATTCTCTTTCGAAATGCATTTGCAGAGGACCTTGTATATTTCTATATATGAAAAGTGAGAGAGGGAAAAAAAACACTTTGCAAAAGTATAATTATTGAATTATGGAAGCACATTGCTTTATGCTTTTGTATATGGATCACAGGGAACATTGAAGCTTGAACAACATGCAGTTTTACTGTTACAGTGCACAGTCTTTTCATATTGTTGAATGCAATACATGTTCAATAAGTTTATCAAGTGTCACAAAACTTCAAGCCAACCATATACAGTTTCAGCTTAACTATTAGACGCCGGGAGCCGAGTTTTCTTGCCTGTGATGTAATACGGCAGGTAATCTGGCTGTGACGGTTTGGCTATCTTTGGGCGGGGGGAGAATTAAACACTGAGCTGGTGCTTCTAGTCAAGTGTCGTCTGCCTGAATAGGCAGACGACACTTGACTAGAAGCACCTGCTTACTGTTAAGTTTTTTGCGGTATTTATTTATTGATGTTTAAGGTCACATATTTATGCACAATGGTCAATCATGACCGGGACAGTTTTACGGGTGGAGGAAGCCGGAGTACCCGGAGAGAACCACCGAGCAACGACGAGCAGCTGCCAGCTCCCCAACATCGTAACTCCGCACTGCAGCACAGGCAGGGTTAGATTGGTTGAAGACATGCGTACTATCGACGTGCAGTACGCCTTAGTACACGGCGTCATCGTGCCCCCACATGGGCAATGGGGTGAAGTGTCTTGCCCAAGGACACAATGCGGTTGCCGCAGGTGGGATTCGAACCGAGAAGTTTTTTGCGGTATGTCATGTTCAATAAATTCATTCTGATTCCCTGTCTTCAAAGAGTTAAACAACAAGCAATTTAGGAATCTGAAAACGAAATCTGAAATTCAAATGCTGATTAACCCTTTACATTGTCACAATTTATTATTTTAATTAATTTTTAGCTTAACTTGACAAAGTTAAGATAAGCTATTGCCATCACATGTGCAGAAGTCTGTGGGTCTGTTCACATTTTCTTTAGCACAGGCCACACCCCATAGTTCTTGTCTGATCTTCACTAAATTTCATGTGCAGATTCGAGGTCATGTCTAGATGAGGATGTCCCATTTTGGTTGCGATCAGTCATTCGTAATGGCTGCACAGGTTCGAAACCTGAAAACCTTTAGCACAGTCTGCAGATCGTATTTATGAAGAGATTTTATTGTAACTTGTTAGGATGACTCTGTATAATGTCTAGATGAGAACATCATATTTTTGTCGTGTTTGGTCAACTATGATGGCTGCAGAGGCACGTAACCTACATTCCCTTAGCACAATCTACAGGTAGCATTTATGAAGGGATTTCATTGTAAATTGTAGGATAACTTGGTATAATGTTTAGATGAGAACATCCTATTTTGGTCGTGATCAGTCAACTGTGATGGTCACATGGGCATGTGACCTAGATTTGTTTAGCACAGTCTACAGTTCATATTTGGTAGAATGACTCGGTATGATGTCTAGATGAGACTGTCCTATTTTAGTCAGGATCGATTAGGCCTTACTGCCACTTGGGCAGTTGACCTAGATTCCTTTAGCACTGTCTACAGGTTGTATTTATGAAGGGATTTCACTGTAACTTGGTAGGATGACTCAATATGATTTCTAGATGAGACTGTCCTATTTTGGTCACGATTGGTTAACCGTGACTGCCAGATAAGCACATGGCCTAGATTTCTTTAGCAAAGTCTACGAATCATATTTTTATACTAATAACCAATGGCCAAGACTAGCTGGTGCAAACTCGATATTATCAAGGGCCAAACACAAATTTTGAACCCCCCAATCCCCAAAATTTGCATACAAAACTGAAAATTAAAAGTCCTATCTGGCCCTCCACACTTTTACCATCTGCGCATGTGCAGTGGTCAGGAAGAGACCGGAATTGGTGCCAACATCATTCTTTGTTTGGTCCTAAAGTCAGTAACAATGATCTGACATCTGTGCTTTAAAATCTCCTTTTTTGAGGATGCCAGACACAAAACAATGAAAGAATTGGTGGATCCAAGGCTGTTGATGGATGATGGAAGTGAACAACAGTGGTTTCAGATGTTCAGGGCTGTAACTTTATAATAATTATAAAAATTATTTCATGTTTCCAATTTTCGGGACATACACCTGACGTCATCATTCTTGCTAATGATTAATCCACTGTATGTTAAGTATTACTTCCCTATCCTTCCATGAACCTTCCTGTTAAACTCCTAAGCTTTTTGGCTATTTTTTATTGAAATTTTTTATTAAATTTCTTGGGAGTTTAATGTGTATTACTGAATATTTATTCTGTTTATCCCCCATGGTTACATCCTCACCCTAGTGGTGTTAGATTGTTTTAGACTTGCATCTTTTATCCAGTGTATCATTTTATCTTCGTATGAAGATCTAGCTTTGCATCTGGTAGCATTTAAATTGGTTTCTGACTTTGGGCCTTTTTGTGCCTGATGTCTTGTTTCCTGTTTTTTCCTTGCCGTTGATTACATTTGGCAACGTCGAAATAGGGAGGAAGTCGGCAAGTTTCTTTTTGGGAGGTTCAAGCCTTCTAACGGACTTGCTGTCGCAGATTGTGCAGCTGATCACAGCATTGCAGCAAGTGCAGCCTCCCGCAGACTCTGGTGTCGAACGGTGCTGGGTCGGTCCAGTCATCTATACACGCAGATCCGAATGACTGAATGTCACAGCTGAATCAGTCGGACTCGTGAAATGGACAAGGAAGAGGATTACCCTTCCCTTTCGGATGAGTATATTGTAGCAATGAATTTTATTTATCAATACTATACTGACTTTGTTCCACCTGAACAGCAAGCAGTGATTACTATAGAGAAACCGCTGTCGTCTCTAAAGCAAATTTTGTGTGGAGAAAAGAGGATGTTCTTCCCTTCCCGAAACCGTCTCGACAGGTTCGGAGGCCTTTGGCCATGTTAACGACATCATATTCAACCTCTCTAGTGCTAAGAGAAAGGGGGTTTCTTTTTGACATCTTCCATAAATATACCGTTTCTTGGACCACATTCATTTAAAACAGTTGGAGAAGATGTCCAGAGAGCTCTTCTGCATTAAGATGAGCAGGCCGGAGATGAAAATATGTCCCTACCTGCATCAGTCAGTATACGCTCAGAAGTGATGGAATGTGCTATTTCATCCAATAGTGTGAATCTGGACGCGATGTCCTACGCAGATCACCTCACCAGAGCTATGGCTATTAATGAGAAGGAATTTGAGGACATTGTTCCTCACTTAGAGTTCTTTCCAGGGCAGTCATGTATGCCACGTACAACACCACCCTGACAGTGGCAATTGGGAGTTGATCAGATATGATGCTGCCCTCGCATTGTCATCACTTATAGATGACAAGGTGAAAAGCTCTCTCCGAGTCGCTCCGGTCTCCAGATACACTCTATTGACGACAAGCTTTCGTTAGTCTATGAACAGGCCACAAGAAAGCTTCCATTACACTACTACTGAAGTCTGCACCTTATGAACACACTTCAGCAGACCGGGGTAAGCAAGGCTGTTCCACTTTAATCAGCTAAGGGAACTCCTTGCGAGGGTACAATAAACCCTCTTATACTTGCTCCAGAGATTGTCAATATAGCGACTCGGGAAAGGGGCGCAGGTCTGATCCGGACTATAGGTCAGACGCCCCTAAGCCGACGGGACGAGGTTCTTTTCGGGGAGGATGTATTTTCTCCTGTAAGCCTCATTAGTCATACAGGTGAGGAATAAGACGTCTATTGCTTACCAGTTGACGGAAGGTTATCAACTTCGCGAGAAACTGGATTTATGTCACAGAAGATCACTGGGTAAAGGTGTTGTCTTGAAAGGCCTACGGCAATGATTCCGAACAAAAACCCCCACTTACTAGATGTCCACGTTGGACTAATCTTCTGGCAGATCCTTTCAAAAGGGAGTCGCTCCTAGTGGAGGTACAGGCTCTCTTATTGAAGAAAGCAATAGAGGTCATCGAGAATAGACTTCTGTTGCTTCCCACTTAGCGGAAGGTTATCAACCTTGCAAAAAATGTAGATGAAAGTTGCGGTGGAAGATCAGTGGATGAAAATGTAGTCTTGTCAGGCCTGCGGCTATCAGTTCGAGCAAAGCTCCACTTACAACAAGTATATGTTGGACAATTCTTCCACCAAATTCTTTCAAGAGTGTCTCTCCTTGAGGAGGAATAGGCTCTCCTATTGAATAAAAGCAATAGAGGTCATCAAAATATTTTCCATATTTTTTCAGAAATCACCTGTTTTTCATCCTGAAGTCGGACGAATAGTGCATAGATAGGCTGAGACAGCTGTCTTGTTTGGAATAGAGCCGTTAGAGGGAATAGGTACGTCTTTTCCCTCTCGGTGTTGTATTCCTTGGCATCAAGACATTTAATGTCATTGTGGACGCCATAGTCACCTCATGTACTGTTACAGCGGTCTTTTCTTGCGGCTAATGTTGTAAGTCTCCATTTAGTGAGCTTTCAAGGTCGCAAGTGACACAGATATGTCTTCAAGTAGACGAAGACACATAACTGCGTAGCTACCTTGAGATTACTGTCTCATTGGGAATTACAGCTGTTAGAATAGCAGCTTGTCATTCCCTACCTTGCACGACGATGGTTGTAAGTCTCCGTTTAGTGATCTTTCAAGTCGCTAGTTACACCGAGATATCTGTCTTCACGGAGAGGAAGACTTCTAGCTACGTTAGCCAGGCTCTGACTGCTGTCTTTTGGGAATAAAACCGATAAAGGTAGAGTGCTTTTTGGTTTGTTTTCATAGGTGTCATAGACTTGAGTCTTCTTGTTTACACCATAGTAGCCTAGCTAAAATCATGAGCGATATTGTTTCGGTAATTATGCAGTGACATAACTGAATTTATTATCTCTTGGGACTGCTGTCTCTTTGGGAATTTAGGGCTGTTAAATAGCAGCTCTTCATTTCCTACCTTGCACGACGATAGTTGTAAGTCTCCATTCAGTGAGCTTTCAAGGTCGCAACTTACAATGATATATCTGTCTTCACGGAGATGAAGACTTATAAGCTACAGCTAGCATTGTAAGTCTCTTTAGTGAGCTTCTAAGGCTGCAGTTATCAGCCTTTTATTGTCTTCACGTATAGGAAACCCTTTAGCTGCTTTAGCTTGGCTGAGTTCATTGTCCTATCGGGCATGATACCATATGTTAGAGGAGGTTATTCTCTTCCTACTGGTATGGTTTGGTGTTAGTTACATGAGGCGATAAGCTCTATTAATGACACCATATATACCTAGTGTGATTATGTCAATATGGTGTATTTGTTCATCACGCCCCTCTCCGTCCTTAGTGGCATTATGGAGTCAGTCAGACATGAGGGAGCCCTGCAGTTTCTATTCTATTTGATGACTAACACAATAGTGATTCAAATAATGTGGCTGAGGGGGGTTTAATGTGAATTTTTCGTCAACCCCCCCCTGCGCCTCCCACCCTGCCAATGTGTTAAGAGGCGATTACAGGGCAAGACGTAGTTTTCTTTCCGTAAGCCTCATGTGCATTTAGTATATACATGCCTTTCATGGTTTCTTGATTGACGGCTGGGTCGTGTTCTAACAGCGACCTCATGGGCACATCCTCTTTTTGGTTGGTTGTTTCCTTTGCATGTTCGTTTATAAGTCATATACGAGCATATGATTCTTTATCAATAAAATTGCTAGCCTTCGTGTACCTGTATGGTTGACATGTCGGTTATCTGGGCGACATTCTCCAATATAGCAATTAGTCTACTCTGAAAAGTTATGCTCAGAGCAGTCTGGCCTTTCTTACGACGTATGAGTTTATTACTCAGTTAACTGCATATTAATGTTGTATTATTCATTCAGTTTCCTGGTTACACTTGTATCACTCGGTGGTTACAGGCTGTATTCAGATGAGTACATGCAGGATTTCATTGCTTGCGTGCATAATATGGGTATTATTAGGCAGACGCATTGTTCACAGACTATATAAATTCTTGCTCTGCTTATAGAGCTCATGAGAATTTGGGGGCTATTTGGATCAGTTATGGAACTGCCAATAGGCCGTCTATGCATATGTTCTCATTTTTTGGCATCATTTTTCAGGGTAATATATTCTTCTCCGAACAGTCATTGGTTGTTACGGACCTAGGAAACAAAAGAATTATTTCCTGGATGGTCTGTGACGGGTCTGTTAATCATAGCTCATTCCATGTTCTAATCCAGGTTTCTATGAAGATACAGTACACATTTTCGTATATTCGAACGGTTCATTGGAGTGTTATTATTGGAATCAGTTGTGCACATGAATGGGGTCGCCTGTATATGTTAGAAGCCTGCTCTGTTAATTACCGGGATCGCCACAATAGCCTTAACTTCTGAATTGGCGTTAAGCACCAATAATTAATAATAATTAATAACAGGGTGCTTATTGGGCTAATATATTTGGATCATTTAGTATCGCTTTTCACTGATTCCAGAGCACTCCCTCCTTTGTTTTGAAGAATATTCCTTCAAAAAAAGGTGGGGGGGGGGGGGGGGAATTTTTGTAAAATTTCCTCTGGCTTGATAAGTGTGTAACTATGAGTGATGCTGTTGTTATCTGTAGATTATATCTGTTCCTAGATGCAGCTTGTTTATTATTTATATATGGCATATGTTTGTGGGGGTTAGTCTCTCACTCTCAAATACGCCATCCTAATTTATGGGGCTTAGTCCGGACTAGCCTTAAAAATTGGGGGCTCGTTACACTCAATTAGCATAATCATTCATGCTAAGAATATGGAATTACTTGGATATGGCTCCTTATTTATGATATGTCTTCTCTATTATTGTACAGAGAGACATACATGTAATTCCTTTTAAATTTAATTTCCTTTCACCATGGAATGCAGGCTGAGGAGCTATATTTGGTCTGCTAATTCTTAAGTCCTAGGCCCTCCACCTTTTTATGATTCAGCTAGTCTGGGCCATTGGTTATTAGTATAAAAATATGATAAATTTAAAGTGATTTGTATATTTTTTATACTTACCAATGGCCCAGACAGGTATGGCCCTCTCATGAGTGGGCACTCATACCTCCCCGCTGAGTTATTATTAGTTCGCTCATCTACAAAGAATGATGTTGGCACCAATTCTGGTCTCTTCCTGACCACTGCACATGCGCAGATGGTAAAAGTATGGAGGGCCAGATAGGACTTTTAATTTTCGGTTTTGCAAGCAAATTTTGGGGATTGGGGGGTTCAAAATTTGTGTTTGGCCTTTGATAATATCGAGTTCACACCAGGGGGTCTGGGCCATTGGAAGGTATAAAAAATATACAAATTACTTTAAATTTATCATATTTATGAAGGGATTTCATTGTAACTTGCGAATTGGAAGGATGACTCATTTTGGAATGATTTTACTGTAACTTTTTTTTTTGTAACTTTGGTTGACACTTGTTAATTGTGAGGGCCACATCAACCCAGGCCTCAATTCTTTAGTACAGTCTACACATCAAATTTTTCTTGTTGAAAACATAGCATGTAGGGTATAGAACTTAACATATTCTCTATTATCACAATTCTTGCCTTATTTCATAATCATTTCATAAACATTGAACATTATCCTTTTCTTCAAACACTACACAGTCAAGTTAAGCTGTAGTGTCATTGACACTTTTATTGTAAAAAAGAATTCCAAATATTTCAACAAAAACATATCACATGACCCCTTATTGGAATGAGCTCATCATGCTCATTCCATTGAGGATTCACATGATATGGTTTTGTTGAAATTTTTGTTTGAAAAAAATTGTTTTTTCAACTTTTCTATTTGTACTCCTCATGGGAGGATGCGGCCGATTTGTTAAGTAAAATGTTAATCAAGTTATTATAGTTGAGATTTGTAAGATAAATCTATCATTATCATTATTTTCATGTACAACGTGTTATATTAGTGTCTCACTCTTGTTTGTAAGGCTATATCTCGACTCGTTGCGATATAGCATTAGAAACAAGTACTCAACTCTGATACAACATGTTGTACATTAATGATGATAATATATATATGAAACATGCTTATTGAGCTTGTTCCGATGAGAGATCATAAGCTTTGTTTGGGCGGCAAGAAATAAAATTTTTTAGTTATCCAAGAAAATATTTTCTGAAAATATCGTCCCACAATCATGTTAGGTAAAGAGTTAAACCATTTCAGGAAAGTCCGCTGATAATCTGGACACACCTCATTCTCGTCTCAAATGAAATAGAAAGCAGTCATAAACACTTCACAACTTTTGAGCATATAATGGAAGATAATGAGTCTTGTTTCTGTAGTAATTTTATTAAACGTAACTGGTAGAGTGTTGAATTATTTTTCAAAGGTGATTTGTAACATAACTATTTTTTTTAAAGATTCTATTGCTACCAGCAAGGGGAGTCTTAGTTTAGCAAAATTTTGTTCAGAAATAATTGATTTCTTACAATTTATTGGAGAGTGCCTGTCAGCACTCTCCATTAATTGTAACAAAATTTCATCTAAACATTTTTTGTTCTACTGCTGAACAAACATCAAGCTAATGCATGCAGTGTAAAACCACTATAGTGGCTTTCAGCTCTTTTCAATAGAGCCATGATAGTGGCTTTTGGCACTCTACCAATTAACAGAGTTTACTAAATTCAGCAGAGTCAAGGTTTACTTAGGCTGGATTCAAATTTGGTGAATGATATTAATAATCTTGTACAGAAGCTACAAATTCAAAATGCTTTTTGTTTCTTAAATATTCTGTTGAAAATATACTGTGGTTTCATTGGAAGGGTGTGTGTAATAAAGAGGACATGCTTACCAATGTCTAGATCAGAGTCCTCAAAAGTTAGTAACAGGTATAAACGATTGGCTGGAATTGGCTTTATTCTTAACCCTTGACCCAACGTAACGGCCAAAACCGGCCAGCGCTATTCTAAAAAAATCGCCAATTAATTTTCATTATTTTTTGTCTCAAAAACATAGGTTATGACCCCCCTTCATTGGAATGAGCTCATTGAGCTCTTTCCAATGAGGGGTCATAACCTATGTTTTTGAGACAAAAAATGGAAAAAAAATTAGTTAAGAATTTTTTTGCAAGCGTTGTCTGCTTTTCATGTTACGTAAAGGGTTAAATTGTGATCATGAATTAGATATTGTGGAAAATGACCAATGGACCCAATTTGGGGTTATTCCTGTTCAGCCGGCAGGCTGTATTAATTGACATGGAAAGGCTGACATATAGTCAGTATCTAATTAACTGTGTTGACTTGTTTGCCGGATGATGTTGTTTTAGCCAGCTACCAATATCTTGTTGGATGAACAGAATTATGTTAATCCGTGGCAAACATATTTCGTTATTGGAACTGTTAGTAAAAACAGTATATTATAACAAACTTGCTGCCAAAAGACATGTCCCGCTACACTCAGTACCATTGATGGCATCATTACAACGGCGAGCGGCAGACCTACACACAACCACCCATCAGACATAGGGCAAGTAGCAGTAGATGTCTTTCTGTATGAGCTGAAATCTACAGTCAAGAATGATTCCATGCCAATAACAGCAATATACCAAGAATAAGTAGCGAAACTGAGAACAGATGAAACCCATGAAGATGTATTGGTGAAGATCCCCACGTTTTATAGCATTAAAACAGCACTTTATAATTCAAGGGCCAAGACACGTCCAAATTTACCAAGACAGAGGTCAACACTACTCCTTCCAGAACCGTACACAAAGACAACAACTGGTGATGATTTCCTGCTAGTTTACGATGGCGAAGTTGACAAAATTTTGATTTTCTCTACTGACCGAAATCTGCAACACATGGCTGCCGCTAACACACTGTTCTGCGACGGAACTTTCAACAAATGTCCAGCGATATTCTTCCAACTCTACACAATCCATGGTTTCGTCGCAGGGAAGATGTGTCCACTTCTTTATGCCTTTCTAGCCAACAAGTCAACTGAAAGGCTGTTTTTTTTCCATTACGGCCAGGCAGTTTGGAAAAAGGAACAGAAATGTCACCTACAGCAGCTGTTTAATGAAAACGAAGCCGTGAAGAAACTCATCAAGAGAGCCATAGCACTGCCTTTGGTTCCAGTTAACGAGCTGAGTGACGCTTGGATCGACACATTGGAGGAGAAACCTGACAGTGGCAACGCCAATATGAACGACAACATCACATCACATCATTTTGTGATTACATCACTGACTACTGGGTAGAAGGTTCCCACGGTCGTGAGATGTGGAACCACTTCAACACCAATGGACCCAGAACCACAAATCACGTCGAGGGGTGGCATCGCAAGCTACAGCTCTTTCTGGCAGGTTCTCATCCGAATATCTTTCGGATGATCGAGTTCATCCAACGAGAGCAGGCATTCCAGGAAACCAGCATTTTACAACTGTGTAATGGGGGCAGTTTGATGCCATGCGAAAATGAAGTTCAGATCTATAGATAACAGACTTCGCCATTGTCAGAGATTGTACAGAGAAGGAAGGAGCAGCCTCATGGAGTACCTGGATTCTGTATCCCACATTACAGGTTATAATTCTAACCCGATTTTTCATGTAAAATGACTCAATGAGCCGGTTCCAATAGCATCCAATTATTAAGTTCTATGTTTTATGTATTTATTTGATTATTATTGTATTTATTTGATTATTATGATTATTTTTATTTGACAATACAACACTACATAATAAAATAATATATGGAATGAAATTTTAATCTTAGTCATGTATTTACCCATGAATATATATATTCCAGTTTCCAATTTCCCTATTCAGCTGGCAAATAGTTGATAATCTACGTTAACAAGAAGTCGAATGAGGTCCACCTTTAATGAACCAAACTATAGTCGGTTTTTCTTTGATGTCACAGATTATCACACTTCTACCCGAAACAATAGCTGCCGGGTGAACAGGAAGACCCCCCAATTTGTAAGATAAAGGATTAAGTAGCTAATCTGACAATAGGATGGCCAGAATATTGAACTCTGCTTATCTTATTTTATAATTTTTTAATTTAGCTGGACAGTCACCATCAAGACACAAGACGATGACAAAAGAAAATAATCAAGGGAATGTGCCAGATTCACTGGAAATGTTTGCACAGTATATGAATGACCATTTTAAAACAAAGGTGCCAGAGGTGAGCTCAATGCGAAAAAAAGTCTCTCTACCTCTTATAATATTAAATATGTTGCTAAGGCCTATTAAAAACGTGTCTTGTTTTCTTTGGCAATTTTTCCTCAATTTTATGATGAGGGAGGGAGGCTTTTTTCTGTTTGTTAATCCACAAAACAGCTCTGCAAAGCATTGGAATTATTATTTAACTTCTTACACTATTCTGTGGAAAAAACAATGTTTTCAACAGTGAAAATTTCTCATACTGCATTTGCAAATTTAACCAAACTACATCTTGTTTGATAGAGCTCATCACTTAAATTTTTAGTCCTTCAAGTGCAAAAAAGTGTCATTGTCCTTAAAAAAGAGTTATTTTAAATAGCCTAATGCTAAGTATTTAAATTAAATTTATCCCATCCAGTTTACAGAAAAAAGTGTCTCTCTTGAATTATTTCAAATGAAATTTTTTAGGGAAAGATTGAGCAGTCAATCAAAATATATAATTATGTTTCATATTTTTTTATCCTTTCTAGTAAGATTTATTTTAATAACAAAGAAACATATTCACAAATATGTGTTACACCTAACTTTGGTGTTTAAAAAAATATCTTGTTTCTCAGTTACCTACCTTATTAAAGTTTTGCAAAACAATCTACATTGACTAAATCCAATTCTTTTCCAATTTTTTTTTTCAGTACTGTTTTTATGGATTAAGGGAGAAAAAACTCTCCTCCCTTTTTAAACAATTCAGAAAAAGTTGCCTGAGAAACAAGAATACTTTTTATGCCTGATTAAAATTTTACCTGTTTTATTGTGCCATCTATTTCTAAAATGAAGACAAACTCTTTGCATGTCTTAAGAAATGTGGTGTGAAACACTGTTAGAAAGGACATACTGCTGTGTCATGTAACAGCATATTGTTATCCTGACTGAAGGAATTGCAGGAATGATTATTTATATTCTGGTTAAATCATATTGTTCTTTGCATTAACTCTTAACCTGCGGCTGGCGGGCATTCCTGCCCCAGTACAAAACGTCCAGCTCACTGAAGGTGGGTTTTCCCGACAGAGAAGGGTCTTCCTTGTTTCTATCAATAGCTTATGAATATTAATAGGGCTTCCCCCGTGACGTATACCGGTGCCAGAAGTAGCATTTGTACCCTTCAAAATAAAAGATTCAATTAAATTTTTGTTGTTAAATTGACAAGTTTTTAAGTGATTTAAGTCCAATTTTTTGGGGGCCAAAATGAACACTGAATTTTATGACATTGTTGGTGCCTCCGATTCAGAATATGATGAATTTGAGGGCTATTTACGCAAAAATAATGAGTCTGAATCGAGCGAGGTGAGCGAGTCCGGTGATAATAATGACATTGAAAATGATATTGAATTGACTGAAGACGAAATTAGGGCAATCGAGGACAAAGTTGACCGGGAATTCCGTGACCCCAATGTTGATGCGTATGACTGTCAATGGCTTTGCAAGTTCGAAAAGGCCTGTGGCGTTCGAAATGTTGATGAAACTCAGTCCCCTCATGAACTATTCACAAACTTTTTCGATTCTGATGTTATTGGGAATCTGGTTACTGAAACAAACCGATTCAACAAACAAGTGATCACGAAAAAGGGAATTGAAAATTTAGGTCCACACTCGAGGGCAAGGGCGTGGCACGATACGACCGACGGCTAAATGATGTGCTTCCTTGCTATTATTCTTTTCATGGGCATTGTTAGACTTCCCAATTATGATTTATATTGGACCAAAGACACATTGATGAATATTCCTGGTTTTACAAGTCTAATGCCAAGAGACAGATTTCAACATTTACTTACGTTTTTCCATGTTTCGGATAATGAAAGGGAACCCCCGCGGGACTCGACCTCATATGACCCGGCCTACAAGGTTTCAAAATTATCTGCATATCTCATAAAGAAATGGCAATACTTTTATTATCCTGGGAGAGAGGTGAGTGTGGATGAGACTCTTGTTCCTTACAAAGGGAGAACCAAATTTCTACAGTATATTCCCAAGAAACCCCACAAGTGGGGGTTGAAAACCTGGACCATGGCTGACGTTAAAACTGGTTATGTTTACAACTGGGAACTTTATACGGGACAAAAAAATAAAAACCGAGATAGAGGTGTTGCTCATCAAGTTGTGATGGATATGTGTTCTCTAGTACTTGGAGTTAGCCATCACATTTATTGTGACAATTATTTTACGAGTCCAGCTTTGTTTGATGACCTTGCCAAAAACCAGACTGGGGCTTGTGGGACACTTCAGCTGAATCGCAAGCAAGTTCCAAAGGCCGTCAAACAATACAAAGGCAAAATAGATGACCCCCCTTTTGTGGAAAGAGAAGACAAATTGTTGTACATCTGTTGGACTGACAAAAGACAAGTAAACTTGCTAACAACTGTGCACAATTCATCTACTTTTACTAAAGCTGTTAGGTCAAAATTTCAAGAAAATTTCAGAAGAGATGTTGACAAGCCACGCGCAATTAAACTTTACACTAGGCATATGGCTGGCGTTGATCTCTCCGATCAGCAGATTTCCCAATCTCGTAACGTTCACAAATGTTTGAAATGGTGGAAGAAACTTGTGATTTGTAATCTTCTTGAGATTTGTTACAATAATGCAAAAATTATTTACAAGAAATTCAACCCAGGTTGACGAATAAAACCAGAAAAGTTTCGATTGGAAATTATCCATGGTCTCCTAGCTGGCCTCGAACGACAAAACACAAAAAAACTTTTCAAAAAACCTGCATTGGATCCTCCCTATAGACTTCAGGAAAGACATTTCATATCATCCAATAACAAAATGACACCAGGTGGGAGAAAATCTGCTCCTGACTGCATTGTTTGCTCAGACAGAAATTGTCAACGTCATCAGACTCAGTTTATGTGTCAAGACTGTGACCTGCCAATGTGTCCACACCCATGTTTCAAGAGATATCACACTCTGGTTGACTTTAAAATTAAGTGCTCAAAAGACATTCACAAATAAATGATTAGGGTGGGGAATAATAAAAAAGAAACAAAGACAAAAAAATACAGAAAATTATGATTTTATTGTTTGATGAAATTTCGATTTTAACGTTTTTCAATGAAATAAATATATTGATTGATTTTTCATAAATATTCAAAATATTTTTAATAAATATCCCATATTTTCAAAGCAAATATATTTTACAATAGCTGTGGTGAAAACAAATAATGCATTTTTATCAAATACCTGAAAAATAATGACATATAGTACATTGATATTACAACCTGTAATTTTCGAAAATTTACTCAGTGACAGGGCATATGAGGTACTGAAAAATACATAGCGGGTTAAGAGTTAAAGTAGTTAACCAGTTGAGTGCTGGAAACCTAGATTTGGGCATCATCTAGAGGCATTGTCCCTTAAATTGTAACAAGGCAAAGGCATTTGAACAAATTCTGACCACCAAAAATAATTTTAAGACTTTAACAGTTACGTCTGATCTTCCAAAACACACAATACATCCTTTTTTAGTAGTTTAGTCAGACCTCAATATTTCCCTTTGGCACACCCTACAGGGCACATTTATGATCAGATTGCTTTGAAACCTGGTATGCTTGTTTGGAGAGACCTCTAGATGGGTGCTATCGATTTTCTTCAATTTCTGTCAAAAAATGTTGCCGCGGCCAACGTTCTTAGAACTTAGTTTAGTCAGAAGACTCAATATTTCCATTTGGCACACCCTACAGGGTACATTTATGATCGGATTGCTTTGAAACCTGGCATGCTTGTTTGGGGTGACCTCTAGATGGGAGCTATCGATTTTCTTCAATTTCCATCAAAAAATGTTGCCGCAGCCAACATTCTTAGAACTTAGTTTAGTCAGACCACAATATTTCCCTTTGGCTCACCCTACAGGGCACATTTATGATTAGATTGCTTTGAAACCTGTATGCTTATTTACAGTGACCTCTAGATGGGAGCTATCGATTTTCTTCCATTTCCGTCAAAAAATGTTGCCACGGCCAACGTGCTTAGAATTTAGTCTAGTCAGACCACAATATTTCCCTTTTATACACCCTACAGTGCACATTTATGATCGGATTGCTTTGAAACCTGGCATGGTTGTTTGGGGAGGCCTCTAGATGGGAGCTATCGATTTTCTTTGGTTTCTGTCAAAAAATGTTGCAACTGGCAAAAAAAATGACATTGGTACCAATGATCTTCAATTTTGCCATTTCATTTATAACTTACCAAGTTCAAGTTTGTCAAGTTGAGCTACAGTGTCATTGACGCTTTCATTTCATTTGCGACAATTCCAACCAAGTTATGTGCCCTTGAACTCAGATTTAATATTGATTACTATAAGAGACTTACATCATTGATGGTTAGAAATAGACCAACTCAAAGAAACAAATTAAGTGATAACTTGTTTGGTGAGGAGCTTTTGTTACAATTGATAGATAATCCTTCTTTGCTCTAAGCAAATCAAGACAGATTTAGAATTTGTTCTGTTTGCAGTTGAAAACATCTGCAGAAGATCCCATTGTGTCAAACAGCTGGAAGGGAGATCCAACAGTCAATCACTCAATGATGTTTGAATCAAAACAATGGCAGGAGCGGTTTGATGATGAAAGACAAATGCATGCTAAATTAAAGGGTATAAATAATTTTTTGTTTGATGTCACATCTCTCACCATCAATCAGAAGCATTATATACTAATCACAATTTTCAAAGGATCACCCTTACACAATCGCCATATTTTTATACTGTACCAATGACCCAGACTTAGCTGGTGCTAACTCTAACAAAACCAGGGCCAAACACAAATTTTGCCCCCCAATCCCCAAAATTTGCATCCAAAACCAAAAGAAATCATGTCCTATAGGACCTCCATACTTCGCCCCTACTGCGCATGCGCAGTGTCAAGGACGTTCCGAAATTGGCGCCAATTATCATTCTCTGTTTGGCCATCAGTCAACATCTCACTGATCTTTGTGCTTGTAAATCTCAGTTTAAAGGATGCCAGACACGTAAATATTGGAGAAATGGTGATTCTAAGGATGATGTAGAAGGAGGAGAGGAAAAAGGAGTGACAAAAAATAATCAGGGCTGTACTTAAAATTTTTGATGAAATTATGTTAAGTTGCCTATTTTCGAGGCATGGGCCTCTTGTTGTCATTCTTGCTAAAAAGTTGCACTGCTTATTCAGTGTTTCCTCTCCCCTGGTCTTCTAAGTCCCCCCTTGCAATTCTCCCATGCTTTTGGCATATTTTTGAGAAAGATCATTTCTAAATTCTCTTGGGAGAGTTGCTTGGTTACAGAATGTTTTCTGTTATTTTCCCCATAGTTACGTTTTCACCCATGGGTGTATAAACGTTGTGTTCTGCATCTTCCATCTGATGTTCTGCAGATTCTCCCCTGGGAGTCTCTGTCTTGCATCAGATAGAGTGTAATTTTGATGACTGATTTCGGGCCAGTTTTTTCAGTGCCTGGAGTCATGTTTTCTGGTGTTTTACACTGTTTGTTTACATTGGCAACAGTCTCTTTTGAGGGGGGCTGTTTGCCTTTGGTGTAGTTTATCTCACTATAAGATATATTTTTATTATCCGTAAGTGTTGCATTAATTATTTAATATAAATTAAAAATTTTTGACCACACTTAGCCATCGGATCCATCGGGGCTCAACGTTACTTTTCAGAAACTTGGGCTTCGCTGAAAAAATATTTTTCAAAAATTATTTTGATTTGCAATTGTTTTTTCGTTATTAATGGATCATGTTATTATGTATCTTTGTGTCAGCGGTTTGTGCGAGTAACTAGGACTTGTTGTTGACTTTTCACAATGAAAGGATATTGTTCAAATTGCAATAGGAAGAAATCTTCCTCTGACTTTCATGATCATTGTATTAATTGTAGTCAGTGTTCTCGCACTAATCCCTGTTCTATATGTCAATATTGGGATGACAAACATTGGAAACGTGTGTCACGGTATGTTGTTACTGGAGAAAGAGCTATGCCGGCTCTTTCTCCGCAAGGTCACTCTACTCTCTCAGTTTCTATTTCAGAGGAACAAGAACAGGGTGATGTTTCCATGTTATCTTCCGCAAGTGCGCTTCCGTCGTCACAAATGAATACAGAGCTAGCGGCAAAAGTGCTCATGGAGATTAAACAAATGTCGTCCGCTAGCTCACCCGGTGTAGCGTCCATTCACCGAATGGTTCGGCAGCCGGGTTCGTCCGATGCGGTCCAGGAGGAAATGTTGGGTGATGCGAGCACTATAAACATTCAACGTGCACACCCAGTGACGGCGGATAGTAGGCAAGATCGGAGGAAGCCTTTGAGTCCGGTTCCTAGCTCGTCCAGGTCCAGCCGGGCCGCGAGCGAGAGAGGCCCCTCTCTCGTACAACAACATCTGGGACCAGATGTTGTGGTACAAAATGTGTCGCAAGCGGAGCATACGTCCGTCGCTCGGGACGCTCCGTTGTATAGGCAGTCCGCGGAGACTGCTCAGGCTTCTTCCTCTCGTCAGCGCACACGACCGCACCTTGGCTACGTGACCGCTGATATTTTACCAGCTTCGCCGATCAGGGATTCTTCGGCGACCAGGTCACACCATCTGGTAGCCAGGGACACGAGGCCGATGGACTCCGGACGTTCGCATAGAAAAAGTATGCGGGAGCCATCAGATGCGGAGCTGCCCTCGGCGAAGCAGCGAAAGACTGCGCCTCCGCAGGCCTCGATGCCGGACGTACTTGTGCAGATAGCACAACTTATCGCAGCATCCCAGCAGCCAACAGAAACGATGTCGGATCGGGAATTATCCGACGGCGCTGGGTCGGTACGCTCTGCCGAAGCATCGAGGGCGGACGACTGGGAGCATCATGAGGTCCGACCGGATGGTGAAAGGGATACGGATGACTTGGAGCTATCCCTTTCGGAACAACATAAAGCTGCCGTGGACTTCATCCGGCACTTTCTCCCTCAAGTTGTTCCGTCGGACCAGACTGCTGCGGTTCCGGACAAGAGGATTATAGCGTCATTGGACTCTGAATTTTTTGAGCTGTTCAGGGACATCGCTCCCGAGTTTCCGTCTCAGTCCAATAATGTTGCAAGAACATTTGAATTATTGAACGACGCTATATTTAAACTTGCTTCCAAAACGGGGAAAGCAGGTTTCTTGTCCGCCAATACTCTCAACCTGCCTTTCATTAATGCAAGGAATAAATTCGACACGGCAGGACAGGGTATTCCGAGAGTTCCTCTGCGTATGGACGACGAGGCGGAAGACTTAGAGCTATCATTATCGTCGTCGGCGTTTATTCCAACCGCGGTGTTGGAAACAACTATTTCGTCTAACAGAGCCAATTTAGATGCCTTATCTTACGCAGATCACCTTACTAAGGCGTTATCACTGCGCCTTCAAGGGAAAGAATTTCAGGATATACAATCCTCTTTAAGACTTCTTTCAAGGGCAGTAGCTTATTCCACGTGTAACTCCGCCCTTTCAGTGGCAAACCTGGAGTTGGTTAGACGTGACGCAGCCCTAGCTACATCCACACTCGTGGATACTAAGGTGAAGAACTCTCTCAGAGTCGCTTCGGTCTCCAGAGAACTTCTCTTTGACGGCAAGCTTTCTGCAATTTATGATAAAATTACAAAGAAAGCTTCGGATTCTCTGTTGTTCAAATCTGCTTCTAAGAAGTCGGATACGGTAGACAAGAATAAGACAGGCACTTCTGGGTCTAATGCGCCCAAGAGAGGTTCCTATAAAGGTTCCGGTGCGTCCTCTTGGTCTTATTCGAGAGACCGTCAAGGTAGCGACTCACGTTCGGGACGTCCTTCGGGCCGGGACAACCGGCCGGACGCCCCGAGGTCGACGGGACGAGGTGTGGGTCGTGGAGGACGTGGTTTCTCCTACCGCAGGCCTCGCAGGTCCAGGAGGTGATGGCTTAAACCTCTATCGCGTACCGGTAGGCGGAAGGTTGTCGAGCTTTTCACAAGAATGGGCGTCGATTACGGACGACCCTTGGGTGAGAGGAGTGACTTCGGAAGGTCTAAAGATATCCTTCAAACGAAAGCCTCCATTAACTCGAAGTCCAAAGTGGACTCAACTTCCGTCAAATCCGCAGAAAAGAGACGCTCTATTATCAGAGGTGCAGTCTCTTTTAATGAAGAACGCGGTAGAGGTCGTAGAAAACCAGGAGACTCCGGGATTCTACAGCCATCTGTTTCTGGTTCCGAAACCAGACGGCTCGTTCCGTCCAGTCATAGATTTGAGCTGGATAAACAAACTGATCGTAGCTCCGAAGTTTTATATGGAGATGATTCGGTCAGTCAGAGCGAGTATTCGGGTGAATGATTATGCAACGAGCACAGATCTCAAAGATGCGTACTTTCACGTCATGGTACATCCGACATTCAGAAAGTATCTACGCTTCGCAGTCCTAGGAGTGGTGTATCAATTCCGGGCGATGTGCTTCGGATTGAATCTAGCACCCTGGGCTTTCACTCGGGTAATGAACTCGGTAATGATCTATTTCCGAGCTCATTCGTCTGCGGTAACGTCGGCCTACCTGGACGACATTCTTCAGAGGTACGGCAATGAGTTAACGCTTCAGAACGATGTTCAGAATCTACTTCTATTGCTCCGACGTCTCGGTTTTATAGTAAACGAGGAGAAGTCGGATCTGGTGCCGTCCAAGTCATTCACACATCTGGGAATGAGCTTCGAGACGCACAACAATCTCGTTCGTCTGCCGTTGACCAGAGCAAAATTAGTCAGTTGTTATGCTCGCTATTGTCTGCACGCAGACAAAGTCACAGCGAGAGAATTTATGAGACTGATAGGTCTGTGCGGAGTCGCTGCGGATCTCATTCCGATGGGGCGGTTACGCACGCGTCCTCTCCAAATTTTCTTGACTCAGAATTGGAGTGTGAAAATTCATTCGCTCGACATAGACGTTCTCTTGTCAGATCAAGTGAAACAAGAGATTCAGACTTGGGCAAACATTCAGTGGTTAACTCAGGGAGTTCCGCTGCAGTTGCCAGATCCGAGTTTTACCATTATGACGGATGCCAGTCAAACAGGTTGGGGTGCATCATTGATCCCAACGGATTCGAGATGCCAGGGTCTTTGGGATCCGCAATTCCTGGGCAAGCACATAAACATCAAGGAAATGATGTCAATTTGGCTTGGGTTACGTCATTGGATGGACATTATTCACAATGCTCATGTCCAAATCCTATCCGACAATACGACAGTAGTGGCGTATATACGGAATCAGGGAGGCACTCATTCAGTTCCGTTGTTCAATCTAACGGAAAGAATCCTTCTGTTTGCGCTAGAACATCAGGTTCTTCTTTCGGTCCGTCACATACCGGGTCGTCTGAATGTGTTAGCAGACTCCCTTTCACGAAAGGGTCGCTTGTTGCCGTCGGAGTGGACTCTCAACAAACAAGTATTCAATCAGATTTGCTACCAATGGGAACGGCCAATAATAGACTTATTTGCGACACATCTCAACAATCAGTTGCAGACGTATGTGTCTCCGTGTCCGGATCCAAGAGCATTTGCAGTAGACGCTCTGTCGATCCCTTGGGACGGAATGATAGGATATGCGTATCCTCCAGCGCCGTTAATTCAACAAGTATTGCTAAAGATAAAACAATCTCAATGCAAGATTCTGTTGGTAGCATCTCTGTCGCCACAGAGACCGTGGATAAATCTACTCAGGTGTCTGTTGTGGGACCTACCGCGAAAGCTTCCTCCACGGGAGGATCTTCTTTCGCAGGGGAAATCGCGCCAACTCCATCACAACCCGCAAGATCTCAACCTTCACGTTTTTCCGTTGTGCGGTCCTTCTTGCATGGCAAACACTTTACAGGACGAGCAGTGGACGCGATTTCTAACTAGGAGGACCTCCTCTTCGCTAAACTATGCGGCTAAGTGGAAGGTTTTTCGTCGTTGGTGTAGGGATCATTCTGTAGATATATTCGATCCCTCTATACCAGACATTGCAAACTTTCTAGTATACTTGTTTGACAAAATCAAACTGCAGCCTGTTACTATAAAGGGTTATAGATCTATGTTATCTGATACCTATGCACATCATGATAGTTTACAAATTGGATCTAATGTCTCTTTATCTAAGTTGGTTAGAAACTTTTCGATAAATAGACCCAGAACTCTTAGATTAATTCCTAAGTGGAATTTAGCTTGGGTTCTTCTTAAATTGAAGGAAAAGCCATTTGAACCTCTTGGGACAGTAGATTTCAAATTCTTATCTTATAAGACAGCTTTTCTCTTAGCTTTCTCTTCTGCTAGAAGAGTTAGTGAGCTTCATGCACTGTCGGTGGATGATTCTCATTATCGTAGTGTTGGGAACACTATCACCTTCACTACTAATGTGGGTTTTTTAGCTAAGAATCAGGCTCCTAATAAATATCCGGAACCTATTGTTATTAAGGCTCTTCCGTCTTCAGACGGGCGTAGGCCTTTACTCTGTCCTGTTAGAGCGTTACGTATCTATAAACAGAGATCTCAGTTTATCAGAAAGGGACGGAAACGTTTCTTTCTGTCTTTGATGCCTAATAGAAAGGACATTTCGGTCCATTCTATTGCTAGATGGATTCAATTAACTATCCGTACTGCTTATGAAGATTTATCTTCTTCTCAGCAGTCTGTGCTTAAGATTTCTGCTCATGAAGTAAGAGCTCTTTCTACTTCCTGGGCTTATGCTAATAGTGTTGCTATTACAGATTTAATGAAGGCTGCTTATTGGTCTCAGCCATCCACATTTACGAATTTTTATCTCAGAAATATTGAGTCCATTTCTGGAGACCTGCATTGTTTAGGTCTGTTATCTGTTGCTCAGAATGTCGTCCACTAAACAGTTGCAACTATAGTTATGCAGGCTTTCTGTTCCGGCAGTGACTCCGTCCGGCTGCCCTCTTCGCTCTGGGCTATTTGACCCAGGGCAAGGGGAAGGGGGGGGGGGGGGCGGGTGTTCCCTTAGGTCACCTGCTTTATAGTGAAAAGCAAGGGAATGCCTCCTCCAAGTCAGTATTTCTGAGTCGCTTCCGGGATGGTTTTAAAGTGTAATATTAATGTTAATTTCATTCATGTCTTATTTTTAAAGTGTAGCTCGGTGTGAAGCATTTGTATATGTCAAGTGTCAAACGGGCTTTAATATACAATACTCGGACACTTTTAAATGACTATAAAGAGTCTCAATTCTCTGGACTACTTTATTTATTGGCTTGCTTTAAAAATAATTAGTATAAGGGATATAATGGATGTTAATAGAGAACATGAATGTTATTGTGCTCAATTATTAAGGGTAGTGTATCTTTCTAATTTAATATTAAATAAGAAAGATACATGTAAAGCCTAATACTCCTTTTCTCCTTAAGGGGTTACCTCTTTACTATATAGTTGAGCTTATTGGATTTTCCTCTATGTCCTAGGCCCTCCAGCCTGTTTACTATTCAGCTAAGTCTGGGTCATTGGTACAGTATAAAAATGTTAAAAAATTTATAGTAATTTATATATTTTTTATACTTACCAATGACCCAGACGGGGATGGCCCTCCCAGGAGTTGGGAACTCTTGCCTCCCCGCTGAGTACATAGCGCTGACCAGGCACTGCCAGTAAGAATGATTATTGGCGCCAATTTCGGGACGTCTGCGTCACTGCGCATACGCAGTAGAGGCGTAGTATGGAGGTCCTTTAGGACATGATTTCTTTTTGTTTTGGATGCAAATTTTGGGGATTGGGGGGCAAAATTTGTGTTTGGCCCTGGTTTTGTTAGAGTTACCACCAGCTAAGTCTGGGTCATTGGTAAGTATAAAAAATATATAAATTACTATAAATTTTTTAACTTTTTTTAAAATTTCAACAAAACCATATGTGACCCCTCGTTGGAATGAGCTCATCAAGCTCGTTCCAATGAGGGGTCACATGATATGGTTTTGTTGAAATTTTTTGAAAAAATTGTTATTTAAAATAATAAATTTTGATATCGTCTGCATTGGGTGAAGGATTAATGGGGATTCTTAGCAAATTGTGAAAAATATATATTGTCCCTTGAAGCTGCCATCTTGCACTCAATGGGTGATATTGTTTGTTAACTGGTTGAGTGCTAGAAGCCACTATCAGGGCTTTCAGAAAAAATGAGGGTACCAGAGCAAAAGCCAACTCTTTCACTACTCCTGTTTCATTTTCAGTCAAACCCAAATAATATTTTGTCGAAATGAATGTGTTTTATTACAAATTATTGGAGAGTGCCTGTGGGCACTCTCCAATAATTTGTAATAAAACAAATTGTGAATAACAAATTCAGACCACCAAAAATAATCTAACCCTCAGCCAGTTAATGTACTTTTGAATTGTAGAATATTTAGTTCTATTTGACAAAAGTAACTGCATGTTTACCCTTTACCTAATGTAACAGCCATATCCATCTAGTTTTATTCACAATAATTGTCATTCAAATTTTATTATTTTTTTTAAATTTTTGCCTCCAAAATATAGCTTATGACCTTCATTGGAAGGAGCACATTGAGTTTGTTCCAGTGAGAGATCACAAGCTATGATTTTTTAAGACAAAAATGAATTCTTTTAGTTATTAAATAGTTTTTTTTTCAATTGTCATCCAATACTTGTGTTCGATATATAGAATATACCCATAGTAGGTTGGTGTACCAAATGTTCACGAATGGTGAAGTTGTGTTAACTTCGAGCCTTTGACAGGCAGTTAACACCACTTCACCACAAGTGAACATTTGGTACACCAAGCTACTTTAGGTATATTTTATTTATACCATTATCGTCAGATTATTAAGAGTTTCAATGTTAAATAATACAACATTCACACTAGCGAAACTGTTTTTGTTTACACAAGCACCAGTGGGCGGTACTTCTGCTGTCAGTTTTATCGCCGAAACGAAATGGAAAAAGAAACGTGCAAATCACGGAGCCTTTTTCAATTTAATAACATAATAACATACTATTTCGAGTTATTGATGCTTTATTAACATGAGTCAATGCATGTTTGTTAATTTTTGGTATCTTATAAGGTAAACTCATTTAAAACATAATAAATAACTGCCGGTTTCATTTCACTCTTTGCGAGGCGCCAAGCAATAAATTTAGACAAGTCTGCATTCAGGTTGAGGTCACCAAAGGTCAACATGGATGTAGTTCCACTGTATGTGTAAATTTTAACTATTGAAATCCCATTGCTGGTGTGTTCACCACAGTTTGTGTGTAAAGCTAAAATTTATGTCATAGGCTTTTTATATTTAGTAGAATAGGTAATCATGGTATAAAAAGGATTAATAATTCTTTCATTACATGTGATACAGAATTTCTGTAAAGCTAATAAGTTGCTTTTTGAATTCATTTTTTTTTTTAGCTTCGATAAGCATCTCTATATGTGGCAATCTCAGTCGATCTGTCACTTGGTCACTCTGTATGTCTGTGACCAACAAGTTTTTAATCTCAGTAACTTTTAAAATACTTTGTGTCAGAGTTATTGCCCTTTTATGGACATGGAAGTTTAAAATTTTTTACCATCAGACTCAATGATTTCTGACATTTTGGTTGAGTGACATCATATTTGGTGTGCAAGTGTATATAAGTGATGTCTAGCTCACATTCAATGCAGATGTTATTTGGAATAGTTTTGTCAAGAGTTATTGCCTTTTACCTAAGTGTCTTTAAAAGGTTTTACAAGTCAGACCACTAAGAAAAAACCCTTGTTTCTCAGGCCCCTCCTGCATCAAAATTAAGCAAAAAACCTCCCTCATCATCACTGTTGTGCAACAATGTTTTTTTTCCATTCTATTTTTAACTTGTCAAAATCTACACTAATTAAAGTCAATTCTTTTCAAACTGTGATGTGTTATAAAATATGATGGAGATTTACAATTGCAAAAAAAAACCAACAAAGGTTGTATGACCGGATTCCCGCGGGGCCATGTATTCAAGGAACAGCCTTGAATTTGGATGATGGCCATTCAAGGCCTTGAAAACCTTGAAAATGGGCCAGGTTGCTTTGAAAGGCCTTGAATATTCAGGAAATAAAAATGCTGATTAAGCAGATAATCATAACTACATAGTTTTATATGCCAGAATTTGTGAAGGTATAGTACTAACTAGGCCCCTCCATCATTACCCCCTCCTCCCACTTCCCTTTGAGGAAAGTGGGAGGAGGGGGTAATAACTGGAGGGGCCTAGTTAGAATTATTGAATGCAAGGCCTTCAAAAGCCTTTAATTTGGCTATTGTAAATCCTTGAAAAATGCTACAAAATTTCCAGAAATAGCCTTAAATTTTATCAGTCCTCGCATGGAGAAACTCTGTATCACTAATAATTCCCAAAAGTGTAAGTGTAAGTTTCTTTTCAAAATTATAAGACATTTCAAACTGTTTTTTATGTGTACCCATACTATGTATGGTACACATAATGCCGGCATCCGGGGTGGCCATCCGTCGTTCGTCCATCCTTTGTCTGTCCATCTGTCCATCCATCTGTCTGTCCGGCGTCCGTATCCATTTCTTTGTCATTCGATAACTTGAAAAATATTGCTTGGATTGTCAAGTTACTTTATATTTGTGTTCAGGTTACTGATGTGCCGAGCTGTATAGTTTTTGGTGTAAATCTGATTATTTAATCCTGAGATATTAACCCTTTATCCTTCAAATTGAAAATTCCTCCAATCCCTTTGGCTTTCGATAACTTGAAAAATATTTCTTGGATTGTCAAGTTACTTTATATTTGTGTTCAAGTTACTGATGTGCTGAGCTGTATAGTTATTGGTGTAAATCTGTTATTTTGATCCTGAGATATTAACCCTTTATACTTCAAATTGAAAATTCCTCCAATCCCTTTGGCATTCGATAACTTGAAAAATGTTGCTTGGATTGTCAAGTTATTTTATATTTATGTTCAGGTTACTGATGTGCCGAGCTGTATAGTTTTTGGTGTAAATCTGATAATTTAATCCTGAAATATTAACCCTTTATCCTTCAAATTGAAAATTCCCCCAATCCCTTTGGCATTCGATAACTTGAAAAATATTGCTTGGATTGTCATGTTACTTTATATTTGTGTTCAGGTTACTGATGTACCAAGCTGTATAGTTTTTGGTGTAAATATGTTATTTTGATCCTGAGATATTAACCCTTTATCCTTCAAATTGAAAATTCCTCCAATCCCTTTGGCAATCGATAACTTGAAAAATATTGCTTGGATTGTCAAGTTACTTTATATTTGTGTTCAGATTACTGATGTGCCGAGCTGTATAGTTTTTGGTGTAAATCTGATAATTTGATCCTTCAAATTGAAAATTCCTCCAATCCCTTTGGCATGAGATAACGCAAAAAATATCAATCCGATTGTCATGTTACTTGATATATTTATTCAGGTTACAGATGTGCTGTGCTGTATAGTTTTTAGTCGAGTTGTGACGAAGTCAAACTCGACTTATAGTTTGGTGAATGGCGGGTGGGCAGATGGGCGGGCGGGCGGGCGTAAACAATTGGTTTCCGGATGATAACTTGATAGTGGTTCAACTCACATTCATTAAACTTCATACGTAGGTTGGTCTTGGTGGGAGGAAGAACCCTATTGATTTCGGACATGCTACGTCGAAGGTCAAGGTCACAGTGACCTTGAACGTAGTAAATCTTAAACAATTGGTTTCTGGATGATAACTTGATAATGGTTCAACTCACATTCATGAAACTTCATAGGTAGATTGGCCTTGGTGAGGGGAAGAACCCTATTGATTTTGGACTCGCTACGTCAAAGGTCAAGGTCAACATGACCTTGAACATAGTAAATCACAACAATTCCTTTCCGGATGATAACTTGATAGTAGTTCAACCTACATTCATGAAACTTCATAGGTGGGTTGGCCTTGGTGCGAGGAAGAACTCTATTGATCTTGGACTCACCAGATCAAAGGTCAAGGTCACAGTGACCTTTAACATAGTATATCGCAACAATTGGTTTCCGGATGATAACTTGATAGTGGTTCAACCTAGAGTCATGAAACTTCATAGGTGTGTTGGCCTTGGTGCGAGGAAGAACCCTATTGATCTTGGACTCACCAGGTCAAAGGTCAAGGTCACAGTGACCTTGAACATAGTATATCGCAACAATTGGTTTCCGGATGATAACTTGATAGTGGTTCAACCTAGAGTCATGAAACTTTACAGGCGTGTTGGCCTTGGTGCGAGGAAGAACCCTATTGATGTTGGACTCACCAAGTCAAAGGTCAAGGTCACAGTGACCTTGAACATAGTATATCGCAACAATTGGTTTCCGGATGAGAACTTGATAGTGGTTCAACCTAGAGTCATGAAACTTCATAGGTGTGTTGGCCTTGGTGCGAGGAACTGTTGTCACAACTCGACATTGGATCGGTGATCCTGAGCGGCATTTTTTTTATGTAAATCTGATAATTTGATCCGGAGATATTAACCCTTTATTCATCAAATTAGACACTCCTCCAATCCATTTCTATATGTACCCATACCATGTATGGTGTACATAATGTCGGCATCCGTGGTTGCCCTCCGTCATACAGCTTTCTACTAGTTGCACGTATGGGTACACATCTGACAATTTCATCGGACTATTTTTTTTATTTGAGAAAGAAAACAAAATCCTCCCTCTCTCATAAAAAAGTTCAGGTCAAATTACCTAAGAAACAAGAAATGTTTTTAAATAGCCCAAGGTGTAATTTCACTGCCTGTGATGATATGAAATTAAGCCAATATAATACCTTTAAAGAGTAAAATACCTTTCAAAATCAGTGTAATGGAAGAATACCATTTTATAAAAAGGGCGCTATTTTACAATTCTATACCTTTATGCTATACTTTTAGCTGCCATGAATGCAATGGAGAGAGACTATGAGAGACAATTAGAAAATCTGAAACTAACATTTGATGAAGAGCTATTCAAGCTGAAGCAAGAGAATTTTGTATTGGCAGCAAAGGTATGGTTATTTTTAATAGCCATATAGAATATAAAAAACATTGATATATAATACAAGGTTTTTTGTATGTATATATGAATGCTTGAGAGGGCATGGGGTGTGGGGGGGGCTTATGTATCACAACTCCACTAAAACTCTTTGTGCTATAAAGCTTTAAGTATCTAGAGTTGCAGAGGATATCTTAAGGAATTTTGTACACACTATGTTTTGTTTTTTTTCATTAAAAGAAGGAATTTTGGTATGCTTACCTATTCTAATTTTCAGGCAAAAGAGAAGACTCACCATGATAAGTTGGTTCTTGAACAATTAATTTTTCAAATCGGTGATGGAGGGAGGTGTCTATTTTTTATTTATTTTGTTTTTTTTAACTGGTGGAGCACTGGAAACCTATATTTGGGCTCCATTCTTAATCTCATGAACCATAACTCAAAGGTTTCATATTCTGTGGATGTGGTTCACATTTTATTTACAGTTAAATTATTTCATCCTTAGAATTTGTCTTGTTACAATTTATGGGAGAGTGCCTATAGGCACTCTTCCCTAAATTGTAACACAGCAAAGAAATGTGAACAAATTTTTGCAACTAAGATTGAGCACTCTACTTGTTAGTGAAAAAATATGAAATAAATTGGTATTCAGTTGTATTTATCCTCCTTTTTTCGAAAATAAATACCATCTGCATTTTATTTGAGGTATTTTCTGCAAAACATAGCAAGCAGGATGTTTACAAAACAAATGATAAACAGACACGGTATTTTAAGTATGCTTTGTTGAAAACATGAGTAAATAAATCAACATCAATCAAAAAGGGTGAAATTGAAGTCTCACAATTTCATTCTAATTTTGTAAGACACTACAAGTCAATAAAAAAGTCCAACCTTTTTTTTTTTTTTTTTTACCTTTACATTCAGTACTTTTGAAATTTGAAGTCTCACAATTTCATTCTAATTTTTTAAGACGCTACAAGTCATTAAAAAAGTCCAACCTTTTTTTTTCTTTACCTTTACATTCAGTACTTTTGATTATTAGGTTTCAGAAACTGGTGATGATTTAAAGAAAAAAGTAGCAGAAGGAGGCACACTTCAAGGAATTAGTAAGGAACAACTGGACAAATTAGAGAAAGAAATAAGAGAACAAGAGAGCTTGATAGTTGGTTATCAAAATGAAAACAAAAGGTTATATGTAGAAGTGAAACGGATACAACAGCAGAATAAACAGACTGAAGAGAGAATGTTCAAGGAGAATCAGAAACTCTCTGCTGAAGTTGTCGGTTTAAAGTAGGCTTATTTTCATTACTGATAGAAAATTTGTTTGAAATTTGTTTGTACAGATCCTTAAAAAAAATTAATGATTTTGATGTTAGGAATATTCTTGGCTGTATTACATGTCAGCTCCAAGGCACATTCCCTTTTTATTTCATGATTCCTGAATTTTATGCTGTTTTTAAATTAATCTTCTTATAACCAGTGATTGTGTTTGCTCTCTTTTTTACCTCTAAGATTCTTCATAAAAACTTGCACTGATTCATTTCAGTAATAAAGTAAATTGTCACAATAGTCCACCACAGGTTAGCCGATTTGGGGTGGAACCTGGAAATATTGGGGTGTATGTTTTTTGACATTTCTGGGGTAACTTTTTCTGCTGAACCTGAATCTGTTTTATGCCACTCTGTAAACTTGAGATGTTGAAGATGGCATCCCAAGATGGCCATCAAAAAACAATATTTTTATAAATTTGTTTATATATCACAATGAAACTTGTACAATGTATGTACCACCACTAGACAGAATATCATGTACAAATTTCATGATTGACCCACCAAGATTAAAGTGACAGGTAGAGTACAACACATGGAATGAGCATGCACATCAACTTGTTCATATCCAGGACATAACTTTTTAAGGGGAAGAGATTTCACAATGAAACTTACAGAACATATGTACCACCACTAGATGGTGTGTCATTTATGAAATTCATAATCGACTCACAGACCTGAAAATAAGCAGTCTGACATTTGCAGAATGAGGGCCCCAGAGGGTGAATTTGATGATGCTATCCCATACAGTGGGTCAATTTATCCTCTGGGTACCTCTTTCTGTTTAGTTTTGAGACCCTGATTCAGATTGAGGTTCACAGAGGGTAAATTTTGTGATGCTACCCTGCTATGCAGGGTAGCATCACTAAATTCACCCTCTGGGGACCTCATTTTGCAAATGACAGTCTGCTTATTTTCTGGCTTGTCGACTCACTAAGATCAAGGTAACGGATAGAGGTCAACACATTTTCTTTGCAACACTAGAATGTTGCACAACTGAAACCTGATTTGTCTGAATGAAGTCTCACCACAGCCGTATTTTTATGATTAGGCTGCATAGTTCCATTAATTGTGTTAATATCTTGGAGGTTTCCAGGTGAATTAAGTACTTATTGATTGGAATATCTGTAACTGGAACACACAAAAAATATCTGTATATCTTTGTGAGTGAAGGAACATCACATTACATCAATGGTAGTCTGATTGCAGAGTCCACAAGAAGTGGGCAAACTACCCGTAACAGCATCAAATTCCTTTCAGAATTAGACTGGTCACCCTAGAGCTTGGCCTTAGGCATCAAGATAATGTTCTACATCAGGGGCACTTAGCACTTACCATAGAGCCCCTCTTTGAACAGGACATGCACTTAGAAGTTTTGTCACATAAAGTGAAAACAAGTTGATTTTTTTAAGTAAACTTATTTTTTGTTTTGAAGAGAAATGAAACATGTCATTGATTAACTGTTAATTTTTGTTTTTCAACAGAAGTAAATTGGAACAAAAAGAAATTGAATTGAGAAACAAAGGTGTTATCACTTCACCTTTCATGCAACAGCAGATTGCTGCAGGTAACACAGAGACAGCTGTTTTAGGGGCCGAGAAAATTGCTTTTCTGGAATCAGAATTGAAACAATCAAAGGTGAGAATTTCCAAGAATTTATTCAATCATGACACACAGTGATAAGTTGATTCCCAACAGGTTTCCCGAAAGATTTCCATATCTTTACGATGCTCATCTAAGATCATGAAACTAAACATATAGTTTGCCTTGGGATGAATGGCCCCCCATTAGTTTGGATGTCAAAAGGTCACAAGACAAGGTATATGTTGTTCAAAACCCAAAATGGTTTCTGGACATCACAGGATGCTCTAACCAGAAAATGGTTTCGAAACTCTAACTAGACCATGCTTTGGCCTAGGACCATGAAATGTCACAGGCACACTGCTTATAGGATAAGTATGAAGCCTGTCAATTTGGGGGCCAAAGGGTTCAGGTGACAGGTTGCTTCAGTCTGAAAACAGTTTACTGGCTCTAACTGAACAATGTTTTAGCATAGGATCATTTACAGGGCCCATTGATGGTCTCTGTCATAAAAAGTATATAGTTCCAATGAGTGGTCAGAACCTATGTTTTGGAGACAAAAATTTAAGAAATAACATTGGAATGGAGACTGTTGTGCAGAGTGATGGGCACATTTGATCACTCTAGGGCCCCACTTATGGTCTCTGTTACAAAAAGTATCTAGTTCCACTGAGGGGTCATAATCCACGTTTTGGAACAAATAATTTAAGAAATAACACCGGAATGGATGTGTAGAGTGCTGGCTAGATTTGACTACTACATTGTTAAAGCATTAATGAATTATGAATAAATCATTTACTTGGTAGTTATCTGACAATAAGATGTTTCTGTTCATCAAAGTTATTTTACACTTTGTTGCAGAATGCCTGATGCACTCTCTAATAAACTTTTAAGAATAAGTTTCATGAAAATAATCAATTTGAAGTTATTGTAACCATTGCTATGAGCCATGGATCTATCACAAATTTGTTGGTGATAAAAGATTATTGTTACATGAGCTCTCAACCAGTAAATCATATAAAAATATTCTTGTTTCCTGCATTTTTATATGCCCGTTTGAAAAACGGGACGTATTATAGTATGGTGTTGTCCGTCCGTCTGTCCGTTCGTCTGTCCGTCTGTCTGTCCGTTCGTCCGTTTGGTTTCCGAACAATAACTTTAGTATTTGTTTTCCGATCGGCTCCAAATGTGGTATGTGGTTTAATCACAACAAAATACAGGTCAAGTTCGAATATGGGGTCGGTCCGAACATTTTTCGCCTGAATTATGGCCCCAGTTGGACTTAGAATTCGTCAAATATTTGGTTTCCGGATGATAACTTTAGTATTTGTTTTCCAATCGGCTCCAAATGTGGTATGTGGTTTAATCACAACAAAATACAGGGCAAGTTCGAATATGGGGTCGGTCCAAACATTTTTCGCCTGAATTATGGCCCCAGTTGGACTTAGAATTCATCAAATATTTGGTTTCTGGATGATAACTTTAGTATTTGTTTTCCGATCGGCTCCAAATTTAGTATGTGGTTTAATCACAACAAAATACAGGTCAAGTTCGAATATGGGGTCGGTCCGAATATTTTTCGCCTGAATTATAGCCCCTGTTGGACTTAGAATTCGTCAAATATTTGGTTTCCGGATGATAACTTTAGTATTTGTTTTCCGATCGGCTCCAAATTTGGTATGTGGTTTAATCACAACAAAATACAGGTCAAGTTCGAATATGGGGTCGGTCTGAACAATTTTTGCCTGAATTATGGCCCCTGTTGGACTTAGAATTTGTCAAATATTTGGTTTCCGGATGATAACTTTAGTATTTGTTTTCCGATCGGCTCCAAACTTGGTATGTGGTTTAATCACAACAAAATACAGGTCAAGTTCGAATATGGGGTCGGTCTGAACAATTTTTGCCTGAATTATGGCCCCTGTTGGACTTAGAATTCTTCGTCAAATATTTGGTTTCCGGATGATAACTTTAGTATTTGTTTTTCGATTGGCTTCAAACTTGTTAGTCATTTTCTCAAATGACTGAAAAATTTAGTCATTTCACAAAATCACTGATTTCAAAGTCTGACCGTAACATATATATATATGCCAGTATAAATTTCTCGCACTCTAAAAAAATTGCAAATGTGTTAAAATGGTACAATTTGAACAGTTCACAGGCGTATGATGCAATGCCCAGCGGTGCTCTTGTTTGATGAGTGAGGGAGGCTTTTTTTTATCCCTTCACTCCATAAAATCAGTGCTGAAAACAGTTTGAAATTTCTCAGAAATTTGAAATGTTCATTCCCCTGGAAATCACCGGTTATTCAACAGTTGATATTTACAAGTCAGTTACAAGGATCATTTATTACACATCAATGTTTAAAAAGAATTGGGATTAGTTAGTGTAGATTTTGACGGGGTAAAAATAAAACAGGTAACAATTTTTTTTTCTTTTCAGAATTTTAATGAATTTCTTTTAACATGTCATGCATATAGAAAGGTTTGTTTGGCTGTTTATTGGAATTTAATGACACTTTCAGTAGCCATGTATATTTTGTGTCTGAACACAGAAAGATTAAAAAAGTTCAGATGCACTTACAGCACAGAAATCTTTTGTGTATCCTCCAAATAAAAAAAAAGTGTATGTTTTCAAGTATTGGTCGGTGTTCTCGTCTTAACAAAGAAGTCTCATTTAATGGGAGATGAGGATGAATATGCCTGACCTTAATTGTGGGTCATCTATGTGAAACACTTATCCCATCCGGTGTATGTCCATACCAAAACTGGCCTGAAAATATGGAGGTTTTCTAGAATCCATAATAGTTCTGGAAAACCAAATGTTCAGGTTAAGTTCCATATATACCTTCAAGTATATATTTTATATATGTAATTATACCCCCCGCAACGAAGTTGCAGGGGTATAATGTTTTTGACTGGTCAGTCCATCAGTCTGTCAGCCCGTCAGTCCGTCAGCCCATCAGTCTATCAGTCCGTCAGTCAGTCCTACTTGTTTTCCGGACTTTTTTTCTACACGCTTCCAGATATTGAGCTGATTTTTGGTATGTGAGTCTAACATGGTGGCCTACAGATCAAGTTTGCATTTTGTTCCGCTCCACTGATTTTTACCAAAATTATGGCCCTTGGACTCTGAAAAATTCATCAAAATTACAGTTTTCCGGACTTTTTTTCTACACGCTTCCAGATATTGAGCTGATTTTTGATATGTTAGTCTGACATGGTGGTCTACAGATCAAGTTTGCATTTTGTTCCGCTCCACTGATTTTTACCGAAATTACGGCCCTTGTAGTTTGAAAAGTTCATCAAAATTACAGTTTTCCAAACTTTTTTTCCTACACGCTTCCAGATATTGAGCTGATTTTTGGTATGTTAGTCTAACATGGTGGCCTACGGAACAAGTTTGCGTTTTGTTCCGCTCCACTGATTTTTACCAAAATTACGGCCCTTGGACTCTGAAAAATGCATCAAAATTACAGTTTTCCGCACTTTTTTCTACACGCTTCCAGATATTGAGCTGATTTTTAGTATGTTAGTCTAACATGGTTGGTATCATTAAATCTTAACATGGCTCCACATTTCAATTAAAATTAATTCTGCTTGAATTCTTTCAATACTGTTGAAACTACAGAACACTGTTTTCTGCAGTATTCCTAGAATCTATGTTTATTTTTTAAAAATGATTAGAGCTTGAAATATCGGGGTGCGTGTGGTATGTGAGCGTGCTCACTAAGGTTCTGTATTTTTATTTAGTCATTAGTAAATCCTCCTGGCAAACATAACATGGTCCTTGTATTGATTTTTAACTTCTTGTATGCTGCTCGCAGATATTCCCACCAAGGACAACATTTAACCAGATTTCCCACCTATAAATTGAGTGGACTTTTTGACCACAGAGTTAAATTTCAATGCATTTGTCATCAAATCTAGTCATGGCTGCTTCACAGCAGCCATGACTAGATTTGATGAAAAATATTTTTAAAAGATTAAAAAACTCAGCGGGTTAAGTTTCTTGGGTCTTGTATACTGAGTCCTTTCTACAATATTTTCTTTGGCACCATATATTTGACAGGTTTTAAGACTGGAACATGGAGAATTAATTTAAAGGCCTTTGAGCATTAAACTTGATGGAACACACAAATGTCAGAACACTTTTAGTGAACTGAGTTTATTATTTTCCTCGAATGGTGTGGGGGTTGGGAAGGGGATATCTCACCTGAGGAGGAAAATATTTGACCCACACATGAGGCTTGCCGGGTGTCTGAGTCAGATATCTTACTCTGAGGCTGAGATTTTCCCATCCCTCCCCACTCCACTCGAGGATGATGATGATTTTTATCCCACTACACCAAACATGACATAATCAAAATACTAGTGTGATGAAAATTTACTGTTCTACCACCCGATTCTAAAGAAAGATGAATTGCATATTAGGAAAGAGCATCGAAAAGTTCTGTATATACCAAAGGTATACACTACAAAAGCCTTCCTTAGCGCACTGCAGTGATGGGTTAACATATTGAAGTGAGGTGAAACGACTGAGATGCAGGTGACAAAACTTTGTAAATAATTTATTTTTATGATGGCCTGTGGCATGTGGTGGGAAGAAAGTTATCTTTGAGTGTTTAATGATTGGTTTGGTAGCTGTGGCAATTGATGCAAGGTGAGATGTCATGCTTAACAAAATGCTGATGATGATGATATGGTCTGGCATGACCCTTCATTGGAATGAGCTCGACGAGCTCGTTCCAATGAGGGGTCATAACCTATGTTTTGGAGACAAAAAATGAAAAAAATCATTAAAATTAATTGCCGATTTTTGAGAATAGCGCTGGCCGGTTTTGGCTGTTACATTGGGTAAAGGGTTAAGACAGATCTGTCTCCCCCAGGTATCTCACCCTGGACACACATATCTCAATAAGGAGGTGGTGGTAAAAAAAATAATTCTTAATCACCTTCAGTCATTGCTCTCTTTTGTCATGTTTTCTTAATCCCAAGAAGGTGTAATTTCAACTTTTGTCAAACTTTTTGTCAAGATTACAACTAAAAGCTCAAGTACTTCAGTATTGGTTTGCAGCTGTCTTTTCTGTGTGATGTACAGTTAAAACTAGAAGTCCTGTCATGAATAGTGCGCTTATCAAGGCTTAATTGCACGTTGGAATTGCGCGCAATTGGCATATCGAATGGCATCCAAAGCACGGCAGGTTCTCCTGGTTACTCATAGCAAACACATGCAATGTTTCTGCCAATGGACCTCCGGGTAACCCGGAGGTCCATTGGCTGAAACATTGCTTGTGCACAGGCCATATGTACAGAATTTGATAGCTTTACTTGGGCCATAGCGTGCACATTAACGTGCATATCAACGTGCTATTTGTTCGCATTTCATGACAGGACTTCTAGTTTTAACTGTAGCCAAAACATTTTGCTATAATTATTTTGTAAATACTTTGACATCATTCTGATTTGCAGAGCTTGAACATCTGCCTGTGTCTTTTGTTTCACCCTTAAAGACTTTTTACACATATTTCCTGCCCTTTGACAGTCTACACACTGTGGCTTTGCAGTTGTTTCTAAGAAAGTTTTGGCTAGAAAACAACTGCCAGTATACTTAGAATTTAACTCCAAAGTTTAATCAGAGACTGCATGTCAAGGCACATGTTTTGTTTGCAGTAAAAAGCAATCAGAGTTGAAGTTAGTAATCTGAGGGTTAAAACAGAAATATTTTCTGATGTTTCTAAGTTTATTTTGCTTTCATCTCATCCAAACAGAAAAATGAAGAGTATTCTAAAAGAGAACAAAAGATTCTGGAGAGAACACGACTGGAGCTGGAGCAGCATATTGATCAGATGCTTAAAGAAAGAGCAAACTTGCAGCACAGACTTGATGAGTCAAATAAAATTAAACCCGAGGAGAGAAGGGTATGTTTACTGAATCAAAATCTATCTTTTTGTTAATTATTGTTGGAACAGCAGTAGAATCATGTTAATTGTACACCAACTTTGATCATGAACATAAGCTTTGAACAAGAACATTTAGTTTACCCATAAGGGACCATTCATTCTCTACTTTGATAATCTTTAACCCTTTACCTAACGTAACGGCCAAAACCGGCCAGCGCTATTCTAAAAAATCGCCAATTAATTTTCATTATTTTTTTCATTTTTTGTCTCAAAAACATAGGTTATGACCCCTCGTTGGAACGAGCTCGTTCCAACGAGGGGTCATAACCTATGTTTTTGAGACAAAAAATGAAAAAAAATTAGTTATTCAAGAATTATTTTTGCAAGTGTCGTCTGCTTTTCATGTTAGGCAAAGGGTTAAAGTCCCAAACATGCGCTCCCAACTTGCAATCACAAGAAAGTCCTGCAGACAGTAATGAAATTAAGTTTGAAGTGTTTTTTATACCTCTACTCTCAAACAGATTTGGGGTATGGTACTGGATTGCATATGTCCATCCATGCTAACGGCCAGCCCATGTGTCTGTTGTCCAAATTGATGTCAATATGATATGATAAACTTGCAATAAGCCCTCCAATAGTTGACAGAGTGTACTGAAATTTATGATATTTGTTCCATATGATATGCCAGACACTCAGAGTACAAAAATGTATAAATTATTAGACACAAGGATTTTTTTTTTTATTTTATGTTTCCCAATTTCGGGACATATGCCTGACATCATAATTTTTAAAAATGATTATTCCATTGTTTGTTAAGTATCCCTTCCCTATCCTTCCATGAACCCTTCTGTTAAACTCTTAATCTTTTTGCCTATTTTTTATTGAAGTTTTTTATTAAATTTCTTGGGAGTTTAACATTTATTACAGAATATTATTCTCTTTCTTCCCCAGGGTTACATCCTCACCTTAGGGGTGTTGGGCCGTTTAGTCTTGCATATTCTATCCGATGTATCGTTTTTTCTTCGTATGAAGATCTAGCTTTGATAGCATTTCAATTGGTTCTGACTTTGGGCCTTTTTGTGTGCCTGATGTCTTGTTTACATTGACGTTTACATAGTCAGCATCCTCATATATAGGTAGTTTTTAGCTTCTATTACTGTAGTATACTGTAGGATACATGGATTGTTATTCCGGTAGTGTAGCTCAAAAATTTTGGATTTTGTCCACACTTAGGCTCTAACGGTATGCCCTTGGGCTCCTAATGTTCCCTTTGGGAACTTGGGCATTTTTTCAAAAAATTTCTGTTTACAAAAAATAGTTTGAATTTAATTATGATTGCTATTATTCATGTATCTCAGTTATATTTATATATTGTTGTGGAGTTTGGAGGACTGATATCGACTTTAGTTGATACACTCCTGTGGACTCTTGTCATTCTTGTGTTGCACTGGGATGACCGATGTTGGAGTCAGGTGTCGCGGTACGATGTTGGCGGTGAGGTTCTGCGGGCAGGCCTCTCACTGCGTTATAATTCATTTTGTCAGTTTCTATTTCAGAGGAACATGAACATGATCATGATATTCTGACACCCATCCAAGTGTGCTACCGTCGTCGCGCTCCGTGGAGCATATAGAGCTAGCTGCAGTGCTCATGATTGCAAGAGTTAGGACCTTTTGTTAAGGGTTTTAATCTCCTTCAAGCAGCAAGCTCGACCGGTGAAGCGGTACTCCGTCCGTGGGTGGCAGGTAAGAAGTGGATTGGGAAGAGCGGGCACTTTAATATAAATAGCTCACCCAGCGACAATGGAAATAGGGAGGAAGTCAACAAGTTTCTTGTACTCGCAAGGCCTATAGACCGCAAGTGGGAGAGACCCCTCTCTGACCTAACAGACATTTGGGGCCAAATGTTGTTATGAGAAACTTGCACGAGCCGGAGCATATGTCCGCCCTCCACTCGGGAGGATGCTCTGTTTAGTCTGCAGCCAGGGTAGGCTTCAGTCACGGCTTCCTCCGCTACGTTTCACAAACCGAAATGAAGTTTTCCGGTTGGAAACTTGCACGAGACGGAGCATACGTCTGCCCATCACTCGGGACGCTCCATCTTGTCTGCAGCCGGGGTCGGCTTCAATCTCAGCTTCCTCCACTACGTTATTAAAGCACACATGACCGCATCCTAGCTACCCGACTTTGGATATCCAGCCTGCTGCACGAAGAAGAAACTACTCTTCGCCTGTGAAGTCGGATCATCCGGTATCTAAGGAGATGAGGTCTCGATCATAGGGACGTTCAGAGAAGAGATCCATCTCCGACACACCGTCCCAGGAGCAGCAAGCGGCTAGGAAACAGAAGACCTCTCTCCTCAGGCCTCGATGACGGACTTGCTGTCGCAGATTGCGCAGCTGATCGCAGCATCCCACCAAGTGCAGATGCAGCCTCCCTCAGACTCAGAACCTGAGCAGTTGCGGACGGTGCTGGGTCGGTCCAGTCGTCTGTTCACGCAGATGCAATGGTTCAAGATTCGCAACTGATTCTCTCGGATGGTGAAAGGGATAAGGAAGAGGATTACCCTTCCCTTTTGGAACTGCACAGGGCTGCGTTGGATTTCATCCATCAATACTACCCTGAATTTGTTCTGACAAATCAATGCTGCGACGATAAGTGAGAAACCACTGGCGCCGTTGGACGCAGACTTTAATCGGACAAAGGAAGAAGTTCTTTCTTTTCCGGTTCAGCTTAGGTAGGTGTCGCAGGCCTTCAGCCATGTAGACGATGCCGTATTCTCCTCTCGAGTGCGAGGAAAGGGCGGTTTATTAGCTACATCTTCCATAAATATACCGTTCCATGGACTACGTTCATTTAAAAACGGTTGGAGAAGATGTTCAGAGAGCTCCTCGGCATTTGAATGAGCAGCCCGGGTATCTAGATGCATCCTTGCCTGCATCATTCACTATTCGCTCAGACAACAATTACAATGGCAATTTCATCAAGTAGAATTTGGAAGCAATGTCTTACATAGATCACCTTACAAGAGCTATGGCGCAACGTCTCAACAGGAAGGAATTTGAGGACGTTTGTACCTCTCTTAGAGTTCTTTCCAGGGCAATTTGTATACCACACATAACTCCGCCCTTACAGTGGTTAATCTGGAGTTAATCAGACGTGATGCTGCCCTTGCATCGTCATCACTTATAGATGACAAGGTGAAAAGCTCTCTCCGAGTCGCTCCAGTCTCCGGACATACTATTTTGGATGACAAGCTTTCGTCAGCCTGTGATCAGGCTATTTAGAAAGCGTCAAGTGATCTGCTATTGAAGTCATCGTTTCATTAACCGGCTTCAGCAGACAAGAGTAAAGGAGGATGTTCCAGATCTAAACGTCAAAAGGGAACTCCTCACGAGGGTACAAGAAGCCCTTTTACACTTACTCTGGAGGTCGTCAATATAGCGACTCGGGAAAGGGGCGTAGGTCTGATCGGGACTATCGGTCAGATGCCCCTAGGCCGATGGGACGAGGTTCTTCGTGGGGAGGACGTAGTTTCTCCTCCCGTAAGCCTCGCAGGTCATACAGGTGATGTTCAAGACCTCTGTTGCTTGCCAGTTGGCAGAAGGGTATCATCTTCGTTAGAAACTGGTCAGCAGTCACAGAAGATCAGTGAGTGAGAAGTGTAGTCTCGGACGGCCTACGGCTATCATTCCGAGCGGCACCCCCACTAACAAGATGTCTGCGTTGGTCAGATCTTCTGTTGGATCCTTTCAAAAGAGAGTCTCTCCTAGCGGAGGTACAGGCTCTATATTAAAGAAAGCAATAGAGGTCACCCAGAATCAGGATTATCAGAGTTTTCACAGTCACCTGTTCCTCATACCGAATCCAGATGAATCATTCCGACCAGTAATAGACTTGAGCTGGATAAACAAGCTTATCGTGGCTCCAAAATTCTATATGGAGACCATTCGGTTGGTAAGTGCGAGCATTTAAGTGAACCACTATGTGGCAAGCATAGATCGAAAGGATGCATACTTTCATGTCCTGGTACATCCGGCATTCAGAAAGTACCTGCGGTTCGCCGTACAAGGGAAGGTGTATCAGTTCAGAGCAATGTGCTTTGGTCTGAACCTGGCTCCCTGGGCTTTCACTCGTATAATGAACTCGGTAATGTCATACTTCCATGCTCATTCGTCTGCGGTAATGTCGGCTTACTTGGACGACATTCTTCAGAGATACGGCAACAGAATTATTCTTCAGAACGATGTTCAGAGTCTGCTTCTTTTGTTCCAACGTCTCGGTTTCATCATTAACGAGAAAAAGTCGTATATAGCTCCGTCCAAGTCGTTCACTCACTTGGGAATGAGCTTTGAGACTCGCAACAATCTGGTTTGTCTGCCGTTACCCAGAGCAAAATTTATCAGTTGTTATGCTCGCTTTTGTCTACACTCAGACGCATTAACGGCGAAGGAATTCATGTGACTGATGGGGCTGTGCAGAGTGGCTGCAGATCTTATTCTGACGAGCCGCCTGCACACGCGTCCCCTCCAGATATTCTTTACTCAGAACTGGAGTGTGAAGACACATTCCCTCGAAACCAGTATTGTTTTAACGGACATAGTAAAACAGGGGTTCAGATTTGGGCTGATATTCATTGGTTAACTCAGGGAGTTCCGCTACAGCTGCCAGATCTGGCTTTCACGATTATGACAGATGCGAGTCAGATGGGTTGGGACACGACCCTAAGTCCCGCAGACTTGAGGTGTCAGAGTTTTTAGGACCCTCGGTTCCTAGAGAAGCGCATAAACATCAAAAAGATGATGTTAATTTGGCTAGCGCTACAACATTAGATCACATAATAGCGGACGTTCATGTTCAAATTTTGTCGGACAATTCGACAGTGGTAGCTTACATCAGGAACCAAGGCGACACTCATTCAATGCCATTATGCGAATTAACAGAGAAGATTCTCCTATACGTCATGAATCATCAAGTTCATCTTTCTGTCCGTCATATACCGGGTCGTCTGAATGTACTAGCAGACTTGCTCTCTCGGAAAGGTCGCCTGTTGCCATTGAACCAGACTCTCAACAAGTGAATATTCAGGCAGATTTGCTTCCAGTGGGATTGGTCCATGATTGATCTGTTTGCGACACAGCAGACCAATCAGTTACCGATGTTCATGTCAAGATCATCGAGTGTACACAGTAGACGTTCTGTTGATCTCATAGGACGGAATGATAGGGTTGGCATTGCCTCCAACTCCGTTGATTTAGCAGATTCTGTTTAGTTCAAACAGTCTCATTGTGAAATCCTGATAGTAGCATCTCTGTAGTCACAGAAACCTTGGATCAATCTTCTCAGGTGTCTGTTATGGGATGTTTCCCAGAAGCTTCCTCCACGGGAGGACATTCTTTATCAGGGGAAGTATTTGTTCTTCACGCCCTTCTCCGCCCTTAGTGGCATTATGGAGTCGGTTAGATGTGAGGGAGCCTTGCAGTTCCTATACTATATGCTGACGAACACAAGAACGATTCAAGTAATGCGGGTGAAGGGGGTTCGTTATAATTTTGAACAACCCCCACCCCCAAAATTGGGAACTTGTTACATCCAATTAGCAGTCTTCATGCTAAGAATATGGAATTACTTGAATTTGGCTCCTTATTGATGATATGTCTTTTCTATTACTGCATAGAAAGACATAATGTAATTCCTTTTAAATTTAATTTCCTTTCACCTTGGATTACAGGCTATGGAACTATGTTGGTCTACTAATTCTGAAGTCCTAGGCCCTCTGCCTTTTCATGATTCAGCTAAGTCTGGGCCATTGGGTTATAGTATAAAAATATGATAAATTTAAGGTAATTTGGACATTTTTGGCTCACCAACGATAGTTGTGTGATCCTATGGCATAGCCCTCATGTCGGTGTCGTCAGCTGCGTCGTCGGCATCCGGATTCATTCATTTTGAACTTTTGTGTGCAGGTTTTGATTTTTTTTTTTTTTTTTTTTTTTTTTCTTATGTCTGCTTGCTTTTCAAGAATAGTAATATTTTATTCAACCCTTTCCATGCTTAGTTACTTGAATTTTGGACTTTTGTGTACAGGTTTTTGACTTTTCTGTGCAGGTTTTTGACTTTTCTGTGCAGGTTTTTGACTTTTGTGTACAGGTTTTGAAATTTTGTCTTCAAGTGGAGTTTTACCTTACTGGCATATTGCCATGGTGGTTTCCTTAACATTTCAGGGTATTTTTCTCAATTTTAACCCATTGAAACAAATGTGATGCTTTTTTGACTTTTATGTGCAGGTTTTGCAGTTTGTCTTTCTTTTCTTCCAAGTGGTGACTTACCTTGTAGCATATTGCCATGGTTCCTATTTTATGTGAGTATGCTTCTTGGGGCTATTTTTATATTATTTAACCCTTTAGCTGCTTATTTACTTTAATTTTGGACTTTTGTGTGCAGGTTTTGTACTTTTGTGTGCAGGTTTTGATATTTTTTTAAGTGGAGTTTTACCTCACTGGCATATTGCCATGGTGGTTATTGTAACATTTTCAGGGTATTTTTCTAAATTTTAACCCTATGAAACAAATGTGATACTTTTTTTACTTTTATGTGTGGGTTTTGAGGTTTTTCTTTCTTTTCTCCCAAGTGGATATTTTTCAGGTAGGGTTTCACCTTACTGGCATATTGCCATGGTGGTTACTGTGACATTATCAGGGTATTTTTCTTAATTTTAACCCATTGAAACAAATGTGATACTTTTTTTTTTACTTTTATGTGCAGGTTTTGAGGTTTGTCTTTCTTTTCTTCCAAGTGGAGACTTACCTTGTAGCATATTGCCATGGTTCCTATTTTATGTTAGCATGCTTCTTAGGGGTTATTATTATATTATTTAACCCTTTAGCTGCTTATTTTCTTCAATTTTGGACTTTTGTGTGCAGGTTTTGAACTTTTATTTTTACTCCAGCCACCCCTTTACATTGGCCACCTGTTGGTGAGCCACAGGGTACTGATACCCCCTCTAGTTTATACTTACTAATGGCCCAGGGGGTGTGGCCCTCCCATGAGTGGGCACTCATACCTCCCCGCTGAGTTATTATGTAATACTCTTTTCTACAAAGAATGATGTTGGCACTAATTTCGGTTACTTCCTGGCGACTGCGCATGCACGGAGAGTAAAAGTATGGAGGTCCAGATAGGACTTTTAGTTTTCAGTTTTGCAAGCACATTTTGGGGATTGGGGGGGGGGGGGGGGGGGGGGGTCAAAATTTGTGTTTGGCCCTAAATATTTAAGAGTTAGCACCAGCTATATCTGGGCCATTGGTAAGTATAAAAAATATACATATTACTTTAGATTCATAATTTTCATACATTCCAGTGATAAACTGGGCATTTACCCCTTTATATCTTGTTTGACAAAGCTCATTGAGTTCTCTCAAACCAGATATAATAAATTAAATGCTTATATTGGATACATTAAAGCCAGATAGATCCATAAACATTATAAGTTATTGTGATGAATTGACGGTAACATGGCCTGAGGTTTGTGGCTTGGATGTTATGTTCAACCAAGAGGCGAAGCTCTGAGATTGAACATATGCTCTGAGCTGTAAACTTCAGACCATGTTACTGTCAATTCATCATGATAAAGTATATATTCCAATAAGACCCTGCCCATAGCTCCCAACCCACATCATTAAATGAACAAGGCAACTTGAATGAACAAGGCAACTATAACAATAACAGATTTAGTAAATAAACCTCTCATGTACCCCCACGCTGTCTCTGGGCAACAAAAATCAATAACTTAGATAAAGGTCGACGTTACTCTATCTCATTTCAAATCATGAACATGTGCATGATTTGACCTGAGATGGAGTAACCTCGACCTTTTTATAAGTGGGTTGTGGGTATACATTCATAAAATGATCACTGGCATGGAAAAATACGATATTATAGTCAGTATGCACTTTGAATTCCCTCCCATTGTAATCATCTTTTCAAATATTTCACTTGGTGATGTCTGACGATAACTTATGCCACTGGAGCCATAAACATAGAAAAAAAACTAAACAAGCTCCCATCCAATCAGAGGGTGAGGATTTTTAGTTTTATTGAAACTAAAGGAATTCAGTGGTTGTCAGAGTAATTGTATAATTGTATAATTATATGAGCACAGTATTTCATATTCGATTAAGAGGGGTTTAATTATTACATAATTGCCACTAAAATGTCATAAATTTGTAGGGCAGGTATGGTAAATGGTGTTTGAAAGTTATATGCAGTTACTAATGCTATTCTGTTAAGAAATATCCACTTTAGTGGCCTATATTGTTATATGAAAAAAATGAAATTCTAAAGGATTAGGTTAATTTTGTTTTAAATTTATTCTTGTTTAAGCAATTTTTCCTGCATTTTTTGTCAAGCTTTTTTTTTTCCTTCTTCAGTCCCTAAAAACAATGTGAAATGTAACAAATATAATGGGCAAAAACATTTTTGATGAAATTTGTTGATGAGGGAGGTTTTTTTAAAAACAAGATTTATTTGTTAATGGCCTTAACAAGATTCTTTTTTTTCTCTAACCATTACACATAGTTTTATTAGGCGAGTTTTGATGGAATCACAAGCTTGGGAATGAGCTTGACAGTTTGAGTTGTTGCAATTGATATATTGAGAATAGTATTTTTATTTTATATATCAATCAGGCTTTAGAAGAAAAGTATCAACAAGAGATGAATAAATTACACAAGAAGGTGAAGTGGTATGCTGAAAATCAAGCCTTTCTCGATAAAAGTACAGAAACCATAAAGGCTAAAGAAGATGAAATAAATAACCTCAAACAAAGAATCAGTCAGCTTCAAACTGAGGTATATTCTACATATGTAAATGTGTTGTCATGCTGCCTACCACAGTTGTCTATTTGACAAACTCTGTGGCCTCGGAACAGATGTCCCAACATTAAGTCCAAGCCTTCTGGCGACCAGTCTAATTCTGTTCAGAATTTAACACTGTTATGGGCTTTTTGTTTACCCACTTTTTGTGAAGTGTGTGTGTAGATGATCTTTGATACAGTGTTATGTCTATTCACTCACAAAGATACACAGCTATTCTTTTGTGCTCCAGTTATAGATATTCCAGTCAATAATTATTTATTTCACATTGAAAACTTTAGGATATTAACACAGTTACCTGGAACTATGCAGCATAATCATAAATCTTCAGCTGCGGTGAATCTTCAATTACAATGATGATGTCATCAAATCACGTCTCGATTGAGAAACATTTCTTTTGTTGATTCAGAAGAAATGAATATTTATGGTATTTTTTAGATTCAGTTGAGTGGAATACTTCATTTGGTCAGAAAAGCAAACCATAGGTTTGCTTTTCCGACCAAGTGAAATATTCCAGACAATTTAATCTAAATAGAAAATGGACTGCGTAAGAGCTAGACTGGTTTCCAGCCATAACAGCATCAAACTCCTTGCAAAAGTAGGCTGGTGGCTTGAGAGGTTGCATGCAGTCATTAGGAAGTATTCCAGACTAGAAAAGGGTGACATTGGTTTCTATTCAGGTGTTGGCTGTCTGTATAGGTGGCCAATTCTTTATGAGAAATCACTGTCCCATCACTTGATTACAGGTTGTGCTGTAGTTGAAATTTTGGATAATTGTCCAGGCCCTTAAGGGTTATAGCCTTGGACCCTATGTGATAACTTGGTGTCTTTGTTCGCAGTTCCAAACCAATACACATATAGTCTGTGGGCCATGAAAAACCCCCATCCCCCCCCCCCCCCCCCCCCCCCCCCCCCCCCTTGAGGGAATTTCGGGACACATACCATTTGAAAGACAATTGTCTCAGGAATACATTTTTGCCTGTTGGACATCATATAACCTCAACAATAATGTAGGGACGCATATGATGGGGGTGGGGGCAAACACAATTTCACCAGTTGAAACTGCATACTGGCTATAACATTGGTCATTTACCTTTGCTCTCTTGCACCAAAAGATAAAAACCTGAATAGCATTAGAATGTATATAAAATTTGCTTTCTTTTGATATATAACATTGTATATTGCGTTCTATTTACAGGGAGATAAGAGTAATTGCCCTGATAACATCTGCCAAGTGAAACCTAAAATGCCAATAAACTTGCTACTTTTAAAACATTAATGTTGACAGCAGCAAAGTTCCAGGTGTGGTTCATAGGGCAATATCCCCTCTTCAATACAAAGATTGTGGATGGCCTCATTGTTTTAAGAATTTTGAAGTATTCACTCGGGTGGACATTGTATTCAGGGGAAGTCATTCTTATGTGCTGCGCTGTGAGTCATGACAAAATGTTGCCTGAATGTGTGAAATACACTTGCGTTGCTTCTTTTTTGATATGTCACATTTATATGCAGTTTTCAATTCAATGATCAGAGATGTAATCATGTCTTGCAGAATTTCACAGTAAAGTATGCCTTTGGGCATGAAAATTGTAAATTTCATTGGGTAGGGGTGTGGGGGGGAGGGGTAAATAACACCAAATTCATCCGATGGAAATAGCCCCTGGAACGTCTTCTTTTTTTTTTCCAGCAAGAAAAGAGTTTCATCCTCTCTGACAACATCATTAGTACTCTCAAACAGGTAGATGGGTGCCCAGATTCTGCGGGCGCAGATAAACTTATTTCCAACGAAGCATGTCTCGCCTTCATTTGCAAATATAGGCAGTATAAAGAAAACATGCGAAATGGACACTTAGGGAAGACAGCACAATTTTGGGTAAATTACATAGACAAAGTATGGCTGATCCTCAATTTCCTACAAGCAACGAAAGAGAATGACCTTGATCTGCACATCTCTATCCTGCGTCATATGTGTCTTTATATTTTGCTTATGACCACCACAACTATGCCCGATATGCTACATTTTATCTTCTGTCACTACTAAACATGCACAAGACACATCCAGGCCTGCAAACGCTTCTCCGGAATAATAGTTTCAGTCAGTGTTTCCAGATCTGACGTTTCTGGTTGTCGCAATGCAGTTGACATAGCAATAGAACAAACTATAAACAAGAATGCTAAATCAAAAGGTGGAATAATAGGGTTCAGTCGTAACATTGGGGCATACCACAGATGGTGTGTGAGTCACCATGAACGAGCCAGCTATGTAAGTGCAACACATGAGATGGCAGATATGACATCATCAGAATATGACAGCCATAAAACCAACCAAAAAGCAAAAAGTTCTGCATCAGAGAGAGATGTCAAAAAGATTTTAGATGCTTTTAGTAACTTCATTGACCCTTTCAAGGTTGATAACAAACTCCTGTACTGCCTGTCATCAGGAACCGCCACTACTGAAGAGATTAGCGACAGTCTGCTGAAGACCAACACCATTGGCGAAACTTCATTTACAACTTTTGTCAACAAGGCATTTGTACAGAATGAACACAGCTTTCACAAACTACTGAAGAAGACAAATTTGATGACATTTACCAACATGAGGAAAAAAATTAAACGGAGCACCTCTAAAAAGAAAGTCCTTAAACTGACTGCTGAGCGAAATATATTTGGGAAGCTAGTGACCATGTCAGAGAGCAATAACATTGACCTCGAAAAGATCTTGTCATACCCATTGAATCCTGTGCCCTGGTGCCTGGCAACAGCTGATGGTGCTCAAGCGAAGACAGACAAGGCCAAGCTCCTTCATTATCTTGAAAATGAAATGACGACCAAAGAGGAGCCTCGAGAGTGAAGATGTAACTTACATCCTGGATGGGAATGCTCTTCTACACTCACTCACTCACCGAGCTTCCAACTTCATTTGAACAGATTGCAAAAAAGTTGTTTAATGTACTTCCAAAAGTTGAGCGTGTAGACTTCTTAACTGACAGTTACCACTGTGATTCGATAAAATCTATGGAGAGGCAGCACAGGGGCATATCAGGGTGTATCAGAGCCTTTGCTTTTGAAAGGGCCTAAGACGCGAGTTCCAAGGGATTGGAAATCCTTCCTTTCCAATGACGAAAACAAAATCAACCTAATGAAGTTGGTATGTGGGGAATGGTCCAAATCAAAGTATGCATCAAGGCTTGAGGGACGTCGCATCTTCTTCGTTTGTGAGAGTAAGTGCGTAAGCTTCACTAGTTAGGATGGCGAAAATGTTACTGTGTCAACCGTAGATGAACTGTGCTCACATCATGAGCAGGCAGACAACAAAATTATTTTGCATGCGATCCATGCATCTGCTGATTCCACTACCAAAATCATAACAGTGCGATCTTCCGATACAGACGTATTTGTGTTGCATTTGCATCATGCTGATCTCATCCAGAAAACTCTCCAGTTTGACACAGGAACTGGAAACAAACGAAGGCTGCTTGATATTAAGACAACTTTTGCTCATAGAAAAACAGATTTCATAAAGTCATTACTTGGATTTCATGCCTTCACAGGGTGTGACTCAACGAGTGCCTTTGTTCGCCAAGGGAAAATCAAGCCTCTGAAGGTTCTTGAAATGTGTCTAGAGTTTCTGGAAATGTTTGGGGCACTTGGAAATGCAGCTCATGTTACTGATGAACTTCTGTCAGGTCTTGAAAAATTTGTGTGTGCTATGTATGGTAAAAAAACAACCTCAGACATTAACAAAGTACGCTATGAGCTGTTCAAACAAAACCACATAGCAGATTATCCAGTATGGATGGTGCTGATTTAAGCTTACTTCCACCATATCGGTCATCCCTCAAAATGCATGTTTACAGAGCAAACTATCAGACACATATCTGGAAATAAGCATCAACTCCAAATCCAGATATTCCTCACCCTGGAGGAAACGGCTGGTGTATTGAAGATGGTGACTTGACATGTGTTTGGACACACGGAGACATACTTCCACTGGAATTGACTGACATTTTGTCACAACATCCGTTAGAGAATGAAGATGCCGATGACATTGATGATATGGAAATCGAATTTAATAACAATGATGACATCATATATGAAGAAGAAGATGATGATGATTAATTTAGGTGTAGCAAAATGATGAAAAAAAAACCCATTTTTTTTCAAACACACCCGCCCAATTTTGGCAACTGGTAGATTATCCCTTGGCCTTTACGCTGGTGGTCTGAATGAGGTCCTTACATTTGCAAAAATAAGATTTCCAGTTGTTAATTTAGTTACTGGAATTTCATTATGATTTGGCCCCATCTTCGGATGATATCTCAAAATAATGTAATTGGTAATGCTAGGCTGCAAAGCATAACCAAATTCACCCACCGATGACATCATTCTGAAATTGTCAGACACCTTATTTACAAGGTTGTTAACATGGATCTTTCTCAAAATAAACCTTATTAGCAGTTCTGAGGTCCTGCTCAACATGCTCAACATGTATGTCACGTTTGGCGACAATAGAGCAAAATTCACCATTTGACCTTGACCTTTCCATCATTTAACACGCCAAGGGTCATCCTGATATTGTCCTCTACAGGTGTCCCAAACATGGTGACGATCGACCCGAAGATCTCTGAGTAGTAGCAAAATAAACATGGAAGCACACAAAAATTTCTAAAATTGCAGTTAACTTTTCTAGTCAACTCCCTTTCACTAAAATGTCAGTATCAGCTGATTGTTGAGGTTATGCAGTGTCCAACAGGCAAATTAGTACATTCCAAATATCAACCGATAAAACTGCACGGGTCTCCATAATTCCCTCAAGGGGGGGATGATTTCGATTTCTGGCCCACGGACTAATATGTATATGTCATACATGTGACTTTTGCAGAACAAAACCTTGGTATGTTTTGTTGTGGTGTTTTGTGATTAATTATGCTCCGATCTCCAGAGGAGGATCAGGGATATCTAGTGAATCGGGATGACCTGCATTGTGTCATTGGGCAAGACACTTTATCCTGGCTGCCGACATAGGGGCACGATGATGTTGTGTACTAAGGCATACTGCACGTCAGTGGTGCACACGTCTTCAACCGCTGTAACCCTGCTTGAGCGGAGCTTGAGCAGAGTTAGAATGTTGAGGAGCTGACAGTTGCTCGTCGATGCTCATTGGTTCTCTCGGGGTACTCTTCCTTCCTCCACCCGTAAAACTGTCATGGTCACGATTAGCCATTGTGCATAAGTCTGTGACCTTAAACACCAATAAATAAATAATCTAGTGAATCCCTCCATCCCCTGACTGTCAGTCTGTACAAACATTTTGCATTGTAATTTCGAAGCTATCAGTCGGATTTGAATCTCCTTTGGTATGCTGATAGATCTGCACGGGGAAATTAATATGCATAAGAAACGGGCTCCATCCAATAATTTTTTCCAGAGTTATGATATGGAAATCGAATTTAATAACAATGATGACATCATATATGAAGAAGAAGATGATGATGATTAATTTAGGTGTAGCAAAATGATGAAAAAAAACCCCATTTTTTTTCAAACACACCCGCCCAATTTTGGCAACTGGTAGATTATCCCTTGGCCTTTACGCTGGTGGTCTGAATGAGGTCCTTACATTTGCAAAAATAAGATTTCCAGTTGTTAATTTAGTTACTGGAATTTCATTATGATTTGGCCCCATCTTCGGATGATATCTCAAAATAATGTAATTGGTAATGCTAGGCTGCAAAGCATAACCAAATTCACCCACCGATGACATCATTCTGAAATTGTCAGACACTTTATTTACAAGGTTGTTAACATGGATCTTTCTCAAAATAAACCTTATTAGCAGTTCTGAGGTCCTGCTCAACATGCTCAACATGTATGTCACGTTTGGCGACAATAGAGCAAAATTCACCATTTGACCTTGACCTTTCCATCATTTAACACGCCAAGGGTCATCCTGATATTGTCCTCTACAGGTGTCCCAAACATGGTGACGATCGACCCGAAGATCTCTGAGTAGTAGCAAAATAAACATGGAAGCACACAAAAATTTCTAAAATTGCAGTTAACTTTTCTAGTCAACTCCCTTTCACTAAAATGTCAGTATCAGCTGATTGTTGAGGTTATGCAGTGTCCAACAGGCAAATTAGTACATTCCAAATATCAACCGATAAAACTGCACGGGTCTCCATAATTCCCTCAAGGGGGGGATGATTTCGATTTCTGGCCCACGGACTAATATGTATATGTCATACATGTGACTTTTGCAGAACAAAACCTTGGTATGTTTTGTTGTGGTGTTTTGTGATTAATTATGCTCCGATCTCCAGAGGAGGATCAGGGATATCTAGTGAATCGGGATGACCTGCATTGTGTCATTGGGCAAGACACTTTATCCTGGCTGCCGACATAGGGGCACGATGATGTTGTGTACTAAGGCATACTGCACGTCAGTGGTGCACACGTCTTCAACCGCTGTAACCCTGCTTGAGCGGAGCTTGAGCAGAGTTAGAATGTTGAGGAGCTGACAGTTGCTCGTCGATGCTCATTGGTTCTCTCGGGGTACTCTTCCTTCCTCCACCCGTAAAACTGTCATGGTCACGATTAGCCATTGTGCATAAGTCTGTGACCTTAAACACCAATAAATAAATAATCTAGTGAATCCCTCCATCCCCCGACTGTCAGTCTGTACAAACATTTTGCATTGTAATTTCGAAGCTATCAGTCGGATTTGAATCTCCTTTGGTATGCTGATAGATCTGCACGGGGAAATTAATATGCATAAGAAACGGGCTCCATCCAATAATTTTTTCCAGGGTTATGGCTCGTTTTTACTCTTTTGACTTAGACAATTTTTATCGCCCTCTGTATTGCATTCACTGCATGTTGGATTTGATTTATTCTTGGTATGTTCATGAACCGGCTTAGCAAAAAGAATATCCAGAAGTAATGGGATCTGTCGTGTTATATTTCTAGAGTTATGGGCCTTTTTTGACTTAGAAAATTTCAATTTTTCTGCTTTCAGTATGTGTCATCAAATCAAAACCAAATTTGGTATGTGTGTTTTTTTCCATGAGATCCAAGTTTTGATTTGGGTTCCTCTGACCAGTTTTGGAACATTAATGTCTGTCCATCTGACTGTTCAGAATTTCTTTATCAGAATTGTTTCTATATCCGGCCACCTGTCCATACAAATGTTTTGGATTGTAATTTCTATGCCATTGGCCGAATTTAGATCTCCTTTGGAATGCTGATAGACCCGCATGGGGGAACAGATATGCACCAGAAACAGATTCCGTCCAATAATTTTTCCCAGAGTTATGGCCCTTTTTCACTCTTTTGACTTAGAAAATTTTTCTACACCTCTATTGCATTAGCTGCATGTTGGATTTAATTTATTCTTGGAATGCTCATGAACCTGCTTTGCAAAAGAATATTCACAATCTAGTGAAGACCTCCGTCTGTCCATCCGTCTCCATACAAACCTTTTGGTTTGTAATTTCAGTGCCATGGTTGGATTTCGATCTCCTTTGGTATGCTGATAGACCCTCATGTGGGAACAGATATGCACTTGGAACGGGTTCCATCCACTAATTTTTCCCAGCGTTATGGCCCTTTTTCACTTTTTTTGATGAGAAAAGTTTTTTGTCCCACAATACCTTTAGGCTACTTCGAACATGCCTACTGCATAGCCCTTGTTTATGTGTGTGAATACATGAAATAGCATAATTTCTGGGCATGATGTGGCCACATGATGTTTTGACTTTATAGCCAGGTTTTTTGAGAGGAAAAAACATCCTTCTGAATCCTTTACCTATCCTGTGCTGTATGCAGAATTCATCATTCAGAATTTCTTCCTTGTTAACCAAACTGTTATAGCTTATAACCTCTAACTGAAATGAATTTCTTAAAATTTCACCAATGAATGCTTATTAACTATGGTTTGGAAGAAATAAAAGATTCAAAGCTATTTGTGAAGAATTTAATAACGCTAATATTGGTGAAGAGTTGAGTGCTAGAAGTCCATATTTGAACACTTTCAAAAGCACTGATACCATCCATAACTATTGCACAACATAATGGTCAAAACCGGCCATCTCTGTTCACAAAAATTGCCTTTCAAATATTTTTTTTTCCTCAAAAACATAGCTTATGACACCTCATTGGATTGAGCTCATTCCAGTGAGTGTCAAAAGGAATGTGTTTGAGACAAAAACTGAATGTATTTTGTTATTGCCATTAAAAGAAAAATCTTGTTTTGCAGGCAACTCTCGCATTTTGTTCTGCAACAAAAAACACCCTCATTGTCAAACTTCTGTAAAACTCTATTTTTTACCTGTTTTATATTACATTTACATATCACATTGTTTTCAGAGTTTGAAGATGAAAAAGCCTCCCTGTCTTGTCAAAAAATTCAGTAAAAATTGCCTGAGAAACAAGAGTTTTTTTAAATAGCTTTCTCATGAAATTTTGTCAGGTGCTATTCTGGTTGTGCAGAGGATTGAAAGGCTTCGTGTTCAATTAATGTGCCATGTATTCAGTTAGAAGCAAAATATTTTGTTCAGATGAATTTGTGATACTATGTCAGTTGAAGAAGGAAATGTAGAGCCCTACATATGACATTAGAGAATCGCATTTTTACCTGCGTTGCCAGTTGCAGAGCAGGTCTAGTAACTGCTCGACTCTGTCCGTCCGTCCGTCCATCCATCGGTCAGTTTGTCCATCAGTCCGTCCGAAACACTTCTTCCGTCAAAGTTTTCTTGGCTTCTATGAAAGGGAATGATTTTATATTTGGTCTGCTGCTTCATAACGATGAGTTGTATCATGTATCTATTTTTCAGATCTGCTGTGCAGACACTTCCTGTTTGCCGATACTTTGAAGTCTGTTCATCTCTGTAATCAATTGCATGCAGCGATGCAGGTCCAGACCTGGTATTGGTCTTGGCTTGTTCAAGAATGAATCCCACCAAGCATTGTGCTAGGTCTGAGACTGAACTGAAAACTCTAAAGTTTTCTGAAGTTGCTCCTGATGAGAATCGATCTCAGGACTGCAGCACCGAAGCACTTAGCACAGAATGTTCTGCCACCATACCAACAGTGCTAATGACAGTGCCTGTTTGTTGTCATTGTCATTAGCTTAGTTGATGTGGTGGCAGAACATTCAGAGCTGTGTGATTTGGGACTGCATTCTCGAGATTGATTCCTATCAGTTCAATTGCAGAAACCTTAAAAAATTTCAGTTCAGTCTTGGACCTAGCACAATGCCTGGTGAGATTCCTGCTTGAGAAATTTGATATAAAATTAAACTTGTGTAGTTGCATCTTCACAAATCTTCCATTAGTTAAGAATAGCTGTGTTTAAAAGCTGAGACTATAGACCAATATGACATTAACGTACTAAAAATTAATACTCAAAATGAATATGTAGTTTACAGGAATTTTCAGGTGTTGGAATTTTTCCCATAATGCTACTTGGTATTTAACTAAGTCAATCTTGTTTGACAGAGCTCAATGATATCTGTAAAACAAGATTTAATTGGTTAAATTTCCTGCTGAATTATGGGAATAATTTCAATATGAGTGTGTAGAGGGTTAAATTTGCTTTATAGATGATTCCAGACTGATCATGACATGCTATGAGAGCTTTTTAAAAATTCCCTCTGCACACTGATGTCGAATTATTAACATTCTAAAAATTCCTCTGCAAGCTGATGTCGAATTATTAACATTTCAAGTGTTGAATTTTTCCCATAATGCAACTTGGAATTTAACTAAGTCAGTCTTGTTTGACATCAGTGTGCAGAGGGTTAATTCTAGATGGGCTCTTTCATACAATGTTAAATTCTTTGAAATTCAAACTGTATTATGGGAAAATTTACAGGTTGAAATTTTGATTTTTTTGACTTTTTTACATTTCTTTAACCCTCTGCAAAATGTTGAATTATTAATATTTCAAGCTTTAAATTTTCCCCATAATGCAACACAGAATTTAACTAATTCAGTCTTGTTTGACAGATCTTGCCCTCCCAACAAATTTTTGTTCACTTTGTTACCTGATTGTTAACTCTCATATATTTCACTATAAACCAATGGCCCAGACTAGCTGGTGCAAACTCAAAGTTATCAAGGGCCAAACACAAATTTTGAACCCCCCCAATCCCCAAAATTTGCTTGCAAAACTGAAAATTAAAAGTCCTATCTGGTCTGCCATACTTTTACTCTCCGTGCATGAGCAGCCATCAGGAAGTGACTGGAATTGGCGCCAACATCATTCTTTGTTTGGCCCTGAAGTCAGTAACAATGTTCTGACACCTGGGCTTTAAAATCTCCTTTCTTGAGGATGCCAGACACAAATCAATGCAAGAATTGGTGGATCCAAGGCTGTTATTGGATGATGGAAGTGTACAGCGGTGGTTTTATACGTTCAGGGCTGTAACTTTATAATAATTTTAAAATTATTTCATGTTTCACAATTTCGGGACATACGCCTGACGTCATCATTCTTGCTAATGATTAATCCACTGTTTGTTAAGTATTCCTTCCCTATCCTTTCATGAACCCTTCCTGTTAAACTCTTAAGCTTTTTGGCTATTTTTTATTGAAAATTTTAATTAAATTTCTTGGGAGGTTAACGTGTATTACAGAATATTTATTCTGTTTATCCCCACAGTTACGTCTTCACCCTAGGAGTGTTAGGTCATTTAGTCTTACATCTTCTATCCGATGTATCGTTTTTTCTTCGTGTGAAGATCTAGCTTTGCATCTGGTAGCATTTTAATTGGTTACTGACTTTGGGCCTTTTTGTGTGCCTGATGTCTTGTTTCCTGTTTTTTTTTATTGACGTTTACATTGACAACATCCTCATTTATATGTGGTATTTTATTTTATATTACTGTAGAATTAGTGTAGGATACATGGATTATTATTCCGGTAGTGTAGCTCAAAAAATTTGGATTTTGTCCACTCTTAGGCTCTTTCGGTATGCCTTGGGCTCATTATGTTCCCTTTGGGAACTTGGGCATTTTTTCAAAAATTTTTCAAAAAATATTTTGAATTTACTTTTGATTGCTATTATTCATGTATCTTGATTATATATTTTGTTGTGGAGTTTGTAGGAGTGATATCGACTTTAGTCGATGGATTCCTGCAGATTCTTGTCCTACTTGTGTACTCTGGGATGATTAACGTTGGAGATAGGTGTTGCAGTACATTGTTGGCAGTGAGGTTCATAGACTGGACCTCGCACCGCGTTTTAATTAATTTTTTCATTTTCTATTTCAGATGGACATGAACATGGTGATGATATTGTGACACCCATCCAAAGTGTGCTACCGTCGTCGCGCTCCATTGAGCAAATAGAGCTTGCTGCGGTACTTATGATAAGCAAGGGATAAGGCCTCTAGTTAGTGTTCTTAATCTCTTGCAAGCAGCTAGCTCGACCGGTGAAGCGGTTACTCTGTCCATGAGAGCCGTGACACCAGGTAAGTAGCGGTCGAAGGAAGTGTAGACGTGGGTAGAGCGAGCACTTAAAATTAAATGCTCACCCAGCGACGATGGAAATAGGGAGGATATAGGTAGGAAGTCAGCAAGTTTCTTGATGGGAGGCTTGGCGAGGTCTAATAGACCGCAAACGGGAGAGGCCACTCTCTAACCTAACAACATTTGGGGCCAAATGTTGTTATGAGAAACTTGCACAAGCCGGAGCATACGTCAACCTGCTGCTCGGGATGCTCCGCCTGGTCTGCAGCTGGGGTCAGCTTCAGTCACAGCTTCCTCCGCTACGTTTCACAAGCCAAAATCAAGTTTTCTTGTTGTGGGAGGGGGGGGGGGGGGGGGGGGGCACTGCGAGGTCCGATGTGACTGCTAGCGGGAGAGGTCCCTCTCTAACCTAGCAACATTTGGGGCCAAATGTTGTTATGAGAAACTTGCCTGAGCCGGAGCATACGTTCACCCGCCGCTCGGAATGCTCCGACTAGTCTGCAGCCGGGGTTGGCTTCAGTCACGGCTTCCTCTGCTACGTTATTAAAGCACACACGACCGCAGGCTAGCTACCCGACTTCAGATATCCGGTCAGCTGCGCGAAGATGGAACCATTCTTCGCCCATGAAGTCAGACCATCCGGTAGCTAGTAACCCGAGGCATCGATGAACGGGACGTTCGGAGAAAAGATCTATCTCTGGATCTTCGTCCCAGGAGCAGCAAGCGGCAAAAAAACAGAAGGCCACTGCTCCTCAAGCCTCGGGAACGGACTTGCTGTCGCAGTTTGCACAGCTATTAGCAGCATCCCAGCAAATGCAAGAGCAGACTCCAGTGGTGACCTGTTGGACGGTGCTGGGTCGGTCTGGTCAATTGTGAATGTAGAAGAAACCATAAGTTTCTGTACGGGATACTCTGCTAGATTTGGGGTCAGATCTCTGTTTGGAAAACCCTCTCCATCCTGTTAACAGTCAGGGTTGACTGTGTCCGAAAACTTATTGAGTCGGAACATGCATCAAAACGTTCCTTCCACACTGCAGCCGGGGCCGGTGGCAGTTATGGCTTTTTCTACTTACATGAAAGCGCACGAAAGAGGATTAAGCCTAGAAGTTTTTAAGCGGGATACTCTGCGAGATCTGGGGACAGATCGCGAGTGCAGAGCGCTTTCTTCCTGTTAACAGTCGGGGATGACTGTTTTGTGTTGTAAGAAACTTCAAGGAGGAGGAGCATCCATCTTATGTGACGAGTCGGGATGCTTCCTCCGCACTTCAGCCGGGGTTGGCTGTGGTCACGGCTTCCTCTTCTTCCATGGATATGCACGATAAGGGATAGATGCCTACAAGTTTCTAATGAAAGGCTCAACGAGGTCTGGAGCTGACCGTGAGCTGGAGATTCTTCTCCTTTCCGTCAGCAGTCGGGGTTGACTGTTTTTGATTCAAGAAACATTAGTTAGTTGGGATGCCCGTTCACGCTTGTGGTTCAGGACGCTCCTTCCACACTGCAGCCAGATTCAGTGGCAACTATGGCATCTTCCCTTGCTTCATTAATGAAGCATGTTGACCGCAGACTAGCTATCTGACTTCGCAGGTTCAGGTCGATAGCTAGTCGTCTGAGGCTTTTCTATACGAGAGATGTGTTGAGGATCTGTTGCCAGATCTCAGTCCCATGAGCAGCTTATGGTAACAAGTGGATTATCATTGCTCTGCTAGCCTCGGTCATGGACTGGCTGCTGCAGATTGCTCTGCATATCGCAGCATTCCAGTAGTCGCTGGTACTACCGTTTAACAGACTTCGAGGGTGAGCTGTCGGATGATGCTGCGTTGGTCCAGTCATCCGTTCAGTCAGATGGAGTTGACCATATTTGCTGATGGAACATGAAATTTCAAGGCTTAAGCTCTTAGAGTATTGTTCCATCTGAATATAAGTCTGCATTTAGATGAGCAGGCCAGGGATGAAAATATGTCCCTACCTGCATCCTTTAATATATGCTTGGAAATAATGAAAAGAGCTAATCTGTATGCAATGTCTTAGGCAGATCACCTTACCAGAGCTATGGCACAACATCTCAATGGAAAGGAATATGAGGACATGGTTCCTCACTAATAGTTCTTTCCAGGGCAGTCATGTATGCCACGTACAACTCCGCATGGACAGTGGAATTTGGAGTTGGTAAGATGTGATGCTGCCCTTGTGTCGCCATCACTTATAGATGACAAGGTGAAAAGCTCTAACTGAGTCTCTCTGGTTACCAGAAATATACTATGTGATGACAAGCTTACGTTACTATATGAGCAGGCTACAAGGAAGCTTCTAGTGCTCTGCTATTGAAGTCGGTATCTCATCAACACACTTCAGCAGACCGGGGTAAGCAAGGCCGTTCTCGCGAGGGTACAATAACCCTCTTATATTTACTTCGGAAGTCGTCATTATAGCGACTCGGAAAGAGACATAGGTCTGATCAAGGCTATGGATTTGATGCTCCTATGTCGACGATTAACAGAAGGTTATCGTTAACTGGATGTTAATCATGGAAGTTTCTTTCAAAGAGAGTCTTTCCTAGTGGAGGTAAAGGCTCTCTTATTGAAGGGAACAATTGAGCTCGACGAGACAAGCTTCTTCACGAGGAGGACTTAGTTTCTCTTCCTGTAAGCATCGTAAGTCGTACAGGTGATGGACATGACCTCTATTGCTTGCCAGTTGACAGAACGATAATCTTGAGGTCGTCGAGAATAGATTTCAGTTGATTTCCACTTGGCGATAGGTTATCAGCCTCGCAATTAAGTGGATAAATTGTGGAAGATCAGTGGATGAGAATGTAGTCTCGGCAGGCCTGCGGCTATCAGCCCGAGCAAGCTCCACTTACAAGTTTACTTGTTGGACAAATCTTCCAAGAGAGGCTTTCCTTCTGGAGGTACAAGCTTTCCTATTGAAGAAAAGCATTAAACGTCGTCGAAATTATTCTCCAGTTTTTTTATTATCACCTGTTTCTCGTCCTGAATTCGGATGGATAATGCATAGATAGGCTGAGATATTCCTTGGTGTCAAGACAATTTATGCCATTGTGGATGCCATAGTAGCCTTTTGTATGGTTACAGCAGTCTCATGGGTTAGGCTCTGTCCACTGTCTTTTGGGAATAAAACCGAAAAAGATACTGTGCTTTTCAGTTTGTTTTTCCTAGGTGTCATCGACTTGAGTCTTATTGTTACACCGAAGTAGCCAAGCTAAAATCATTAGCGAGATTTTTTCAGTATTATGCACTGGCATAACTGAATTTATTATCTCTTGGGACTGCGGTCTCTTGGGGAATTCAGGGCTGTTTGTATAGCGGCTGTTCATTCCCTACCTTGCGTAATGATAATTGTAAGTCTCCATTAAGTGAGCCTTCAGGGTCCCAACTTATACCGATATATCTGTCTTCACTAAGATAAAGACTTATAAGCTATGGCTAGCATTGTAAGTCTCCTTAGTGAGCTTCTAAGGCCTCAGTTATCAGCTTTTAATGGTCTTCACATACAGGAAGATCTTTAGCTGCTTCAGCTAGGCTGAGTTTGTTGTCCTATCGGACATGATACCGTTTGTTAGAGGAGGTTATTCTCTTAAAACGGGTATGGTTTGGTAAAATACGGTGTATTTGTTCATCACGTCCTTCTCCACCCTTAGTGGCATTATGGAGTCGGTCAGACATGAGGGAGTCTTGCGGTTCCTATACTATTTAATGACTAACACAAGAACGATTCAAGTAATGTGGGTGAGGGGGGGTTCAATATAATATCGAATCCCACCCCCCCCCCCCCTCCCCTGCCAATGTATTAAGAGGCGATTACTGGGCAAGACATAGTTTTCTTCCTGTAAGCCTTGTATGCATTTAAGTATATACATGCATTTCATGACTTCTCGATGGGCTGCTGGGTCATGTTCTATGGCGACCTCATGGCCACATACACTTTTTAGTTGGTTTATTTCCTGTGGTTGTTCGTTTATATGTCATATATGAGCATATGATTCATCATCAATAAGTAGCTATCCTTTGTGTACCTGTATGGCTGTCAAGTCAGTTAACTGGTATTCAGATGATTACATGTGGGATTTCATTGCTCGTGTGCATAATAAGTGTATTATAAGACGCATTATTGTATGTTATGGACCTTAGAAACAATGAATTATTTTGGGGGCGGTCCGTGACGAGTCTGTTAATCATAGCTCGTTCCATTTCTAAATCCAGGTTTCTATAAGTTTCGGTACCCAATCGAATATAACTTTTCTGTGCATTCTCGTATATTCGCACGTGTCTGGGTGTGTTATTTATTGGAATTTATTGTACACCTGAACGGTGTCGCCTGTGGGTTGCCTCGGAAGTGTGTTTACTCTCCAGAGATCATCCATTGTGATTCTATTGGACATATGTATGTTGTACATATTATATCACCGGGGTTTTCGACCTATCTACGTATGCCGACTCCAGTATATGTTACTAGCAGGCACTATTAATTACCGGGATCGCCGCGATAGCCTTAGCTTCTGAAGTGGTGTTAAGCACCAGTTTATTAATAATTTTAATTAATATCTGGGTGCCTGTTCGGCAGATATATATTGCTATTTGGTACCACTTTTACTGATTCCAGAGTGCTCCCCTCTTTGTTTTTGAAGAAGATTCCTTCAAAAAAGGGGGGGGGGGGTTAAATCTTCTCCGGCTTGATAAGTGTGTAACTATGAGTGAAGCTGTTTTGTCTGTAGATTATATCCTGGATACAGCTTGTTCATTATTGTATATGGCGTATGTTTGTGGGGGTTATTCTCTCACTCTCAAATACTCCATCCTAATTTATGGGGCTTAGTCTGGACTAGCCTTAAAAAAGGGGGCTCGTTACACCCAGTTAGCATAATCATTCATGCTAAGAATATGGAATTACTTGGATATGGCTCCTTATTTATTATATGTCTTCTCTATTACTGTATAGAGACATACATGTAATTCCTTTTAAATTTAATTTCCTTTCACCTTGGATTGCAGGCTTGGGAACTATGTTGGTCTGCTAATTCTGAAGTCCTAGGCCCTCCGCCTTTTTGCGATTCAGCTAGTCTGGGCCATTCGTTTATAGTATAAAAATATGATAAATTTTCAGTAATTTGTATATTTTTTGGCCCTCCCATGAGTGGGCACTCATACCTCCCCGCTTAGTTATTATGTAGTACTCTCTTCTACAAAGAATGATGTTGGCGCCAATTCCGGTCACTTCCTGATGGCTGCGCATGCGCCGAGAGTAAAAGTATGGAGGACCAGATAAGACTTTTAATTTTCGGTTTTGCAAGCAAATTTGGGGGATGGGGAGGTTCAAAATTTGTGTTTGGCCCTTGATAACTTTGAGTTTGCACCATATAGTCAGGGCCATTGTTGAGTATAAAAATATACAAATTACTTTAAATTTATCATTTTTCTTTTACCAAAAATTTATACATAAGGGGTTGAAATGATAAAACATGACCAGGCAGTCTTCTGAGCAGCATACACTGTTGTAGATAGAAGGTTGATAGCGTTAACAACCAATTGATCCAATCAAAAATTGTTGCTATATAAAAACAAACACACAAATCAGCTTTTCCTTATGGGTTATTTTAGAAAAATAGCAGTTGGTTTGAGTTCATTGTCCTTGGAAAAGAGTAATTAATGCCTTCACTCCCCTGTTTAGAATGTTACTATATGCAGAATCTGTTTTTTTTTTTATTTTGTAGTTGCAAATAAATTTGCTATATAAGTAGTTTAGGATAGGTCATTGAATCCTTGATAGACTAAAATTTAAATATTTCTCCTAGGCTGGACAAAAACTAGAAGAAAATAAATTGAGAACAAGAGAACGAGCAGCAGATGCTAAGAAAATACAAGATCTTGAAAGACAGGCAAGTATTTTTGCTCTCAGTTTGCAAAGTTCTAACTGATAAATGAACAATTTACAGAAGACATTATGGCAGTGATGGTTTTATTATCCTTTTCAGTAACTTAAAAAGACTTTTCTCATTGCAAAACAAAGTCTTAATGTAATGAGATTGTCAATATTGTCCCAATGTTTGATCAAAGGAAGTGTTTTTAATGTAAAAAAATGAAAACGCTGTTGTGATTGTTCTGAAATAAAAATATGCAGTTAATTTAGGCATGACCAATACAGCAAAAGTACCCTAATTGCATATCTGAATTTCTACAAAAATTAAAATGAAAGACCTTCAAGACCTATATGTCATTACAAATTTAGCTATTATTGTTTCTGGATAAGACACTTTATATGGCCTTAAATTACCAACCTTCACTTACAGGTGAAAGAAATGGAACAGATTATCAAGAAACGACATCCTAATTCAATCCCAGCATTAATGATGGCTGCAGCCGCTGCTGTACCAGAATCACAGCGGGACAAGGCTCCCTCACTTCAGTACTTTGAAAATAAAATTAAGAAGCTAGAGAAAGAATTGTCACACAAGGATGAAGAGATGGAATCAAGATTAAGAGGTGTCGAACAGAAATACACCACTGTTAAAGTATGTCCATCATTTTTATCTTGACTCTGCTATTTACAAAAAGTAATATGCAACAATAATATAGATGCAGATGATGAAAACGACCTTGCAGTTTGAAAAGAATGTAATATGAATCACTTCTATGTACTAGCTTTACATTAGTGCACATTTTTAGCTCACCTGAGCGAAGCTCAAGGGGAGCTTTACTAATCGCCTTCCATCCGCCGTCCGTCCGTCGTCATCCGTCGTCCGGCGTAAACTTTACAAAACCAAATTCTCCGAAGAAACCACTTTCAAATGTTGGGTAAATGTTTATTACCTAATGTCAATTCAGATTTGTTCAAATGAAGGTGCCCCTCCTCCTGGGTGGGGCCACACCCCCAAGGGGCACCAAAATCTTTGAAAATCTTCCTCTCATGAACCAGCAGTAGCAGAGACTTGATAGTTGGTATGCAGCTTCCTTTTGAGGTGTAGAATCAAGTTTGTTCAAGAGAAGTTTGTTGGGCATTATTTGCCTTCGTTATGGGAGTGGCCAAAATTTTGGCCACGCCTAAAATTTCTATTTTCTGAACCGTGAGGTCGAGTTGAACCAAATTTGATATGAGATGATAATGGGTCATAAGTAGTTGATTGATGCAAAAAAAAATTTTTTCATTGCCCCGTGGGAACCTTGGGAGCTTAAAATAGGAAAAACCTTAAAACTGCCACATCTCCAAAACTACACGGCACAGAGAATTCTTATTTTGTATAAAGCTTATTTTTATCCAGTAGAATAGAATGGTTAAAAAAAATCCCTATCAGTTTGATCACAAGGTACTTTTTTCAGGACTTTGAAAAAGTGCTGAGTCAGCACTTTTTAACACTGTAGGCAATGGGAAAAAGATAAAAAAATCTTCTCCAGATCCAGCAGGCAGAATCTTTTGATATTTGGCATACAACATTGTGGGGTGGATCTGATTCAAGTTTGTTAAATCGGCCCCCTGGGTTCATATTTGGGCTGAGTATAGGAGCCCGATTTCGAACTTAATGCATTTCAGGCAAATTTCTTAAAAAATCTTCTTCTCCAGATCCAGCAGGCAGAATCTTTTGATATTTGGTATGCAACATTGTGGGGTGGATCTGATTCAAGTTTGTTCAAATCGGCTCCCTGGATTCATATTTGGGCTCACTATAGAAGCCCGAATTTGAACTTAGTGCATTTCAGGCAAATTTCTTTGAAAGTCTTCTTCTCAAGATCCAGCAGGCCGAATCTTTTGATATTGGGTATGCACCATGCTTAGGGGGGTGAGATTCAAGTTTGTTCAAGCCAAGTCCCTGGGTTCATATTTGGGCTCACTGTGGTAGCCTGAATTATAACTTAGTTCAAAATGAGGAATTTTCTTTAAAATGGCATCCGTCATAATCATAAAACTCGGGTCTGGCAACTGCAGTGGAACTCCCTGAGTCAACCACTGAATGTTTGCCCAAGTCTGAATCTCTTGTTACACTTGATTAGACAAGAGAACGTCTATAAATTGCTGAAAGCTTGCCGTCGAAGAGAAGCTTCTCTGTAGACTGAAGCAACTCTGAGAGAGTTCTTCACCTTACTGTCCATGTGCGTGGATGTAGCTAGGGCTGCATCACGTCTAACCAACTCCAGGTTTGCCACTGAAGGGCGGAGTTATACGTGGAATAATCTACTGCCCTTGAAAGAAGTCTCAATGAGGATTGTATCCTGGAATTCTTTCCCTTGAAGACGTAATGATAGCGCCTTAGTAAGGTGATCTGCGTATGATAAAGCATCTAAGTTAAGTCTGTTAGACATTATTGTCTTTTCCAACGTCGTGGTTGGAATTGACATAGACGACGGTATAGACAATTCCAAGTCTTCAGTCTCGTCGTCTAGACGCAGAGGAACTCTCGGTATGCCCTGTCCTGCCATTTCGAATTTATTCCTTGAATTGATGAGAGGCAGATTTAGAGCATTTGCGGACAAGAAACCAGACTTGCCTGTTTTGGTAGCAAGCTTATATTTAGCGTCGTTCAATAATTCAAATGTTCTTGTGACATTATTGGACTGTGTCGGAAAACTCAGGGACGATGTCCCTGAACCGATCAAAAACAAATTCTGTGTCCAATGACACTATCAGTCTCTTATCCGGCATCGCAGCATTCTAGTCCGATGGAACAACCTCTGGAAGATAATGCCGGATGAAATCTACGGCAGCTTATGTTGTTCCGAAATGGAAAGCTCGAAATCCTCCAAATCCCTTTCGCCATCCTGTCGGACCCTATGAAGCTCTCGGTCGTCCGTACCTGATGCTTCAGCGGAGCGTACCGACCCAGCGTCGTCGGATTATTCCTGATCCGACAGAGATTCTGTCGTTTGCTGTGATGCTGTGATAAGTTGTGCTATTTGGGATAGCACGTCCGTCACTGAGGCCTGTAGAGTAGCGGTCTTATGTTGCTTTGCCACTGGAAGCTCCGTGTACATTAACTCCTGCATACTTCTCTTATGCGAACCTCCGGAGTCTACAGGCCTCGTGTCCCTGGCTACCGGATGGTGTGACCTGGTCGCCGTGGATTCTCTGATTGGTGAAGCTGGATATCCGTGGTCACGTAGCCAAGGTGCGGTCGTGTGCGCTGCCGTGAGGATGAGGAAGCCTTATCGACAGTCTCTCTGGACTGTCTATATAACGGAGCGTCCCGAGCGGCGGACGAATGCGAAACGTTTTGTACCACAACATCTGGTCCCAGATGTTGTTGTACGAGAGAGGGACCTCTCTCGCTCGCAGCCTGGATGGACCTGGACGAGCTAGGAACCGGACTAATAGGCTTCCTCCAATCTCTCCTCTGATCCGCCGTCACTGGGTGTGCACTTTATTGATTTATAGTGCTCGCATCACCCAAAACTCCTTCCTGGACCGCAACGGACGAACCCGGCTGCCGAATCATTCGATGAATGGACGCTACACCGGGCGAGCTAGCGGACGTCAATGCTGTCGATCCTACTAGGGACCTCTTAGGCAATTGATGTATTTCCATGAGCACTTTGCCGCTAGCTCTTCATTTAATTGTGACGACGGAGGCACACTTTTGGAACACATCACGGAAACATCACCCTGTTCTTGTTCCTCTGAAATAGAGATTGATAAACTAGAGTGACCCTGCGGAGAAAAGACCGGCATGGCCATTTCCCCGCTAACAACATACCGTGACACACGCTTCCCATGTTTGTTATCCAATTGACACATACTGAACAGGAGTTAGTGCGAGTACACTGACTACAATTAATACAATGATTATGAAAGTCAGAGGAAGATTTCCTCTTATTACAATTTGAACAATATCCTTTCATTGTGAAAAGAATACAAAAAGTCCTAGTACTTGCACCAACCCCTGAAAACAAAGATACATAATAACCTGATCCATTAACATAGAAAAAATAATTGAAATCAAAAAAAATTTTTTGAAAAAATATTTTTTCAGAAAAGCCCAAGTTTCTGAAAAGTAACGTTGAGCCCTAATGGATCCCAAGCCTAAGTGTGGACAAAAATTTTAAAAATATTTTAAAAAATTAATGCAGCACTTACGAATGATAATAATGTATCTTGTTATGATTAAACTAACACAAAGACAAGAAACCCCTCTCCACAGAGACTGTTGTCAATGTAAACAAGAAGTGTATAAACACCAGAAACATGACTCCAGGCACTGATAACCATGGCCCGAAATCAGTTACCAATAATACACTATCTGATGGAAAAAAGAGACTTCCGGGGAAGAAGCTGCAGAACATCAGATGGTAGATGCAGAACACTATGCCTAAACACCCATGGGTGAGGACGTAAAAATGGGGAAAAGAACAGAATTCATTCTGTTACCCAGCTAAAACTCCAAAGAAATTTTAGTTATAATATTACAGAAAATATGCCAAAAGCATGGGAGAATAGCAAGGGGGGACTTGAAGGAAAGGGAGAGAGGAAACACTGAACAAGCAGTGTAACTTTATAGCAAGAATGACAACAACAGGCCCATGCCTCGAAAATAGGTAACTTAACATAATTTCATAAAAAAAATTTAAGTTACAGCCCTGATTATTTTCTGTCACTCATTTTTCCTCTCCTCCTTCTATTTCCTCTTTAGATCCACCATTTCTCTAATATTTATGTGTCTGGCATCATTTAAACTGAGATTTACAAGCACAAAGATCAGTCAGATGTGAACTGATGAAGGGCCAAACAAAGAATGATAATTGATGCCAATTTCGGGACCTCCTTGACACTGCGCATGCGCAGTAGAGGCAAAGTATTCTTTGGTTCTAGATGCAAATTTGGGGGATTGGGGGGCAAAATTTGTGTTTGGCCCTAGATTTTTAAGAGTTAGCACCAGCTATGTCTGGGTCATTGGTACAGTATAAAAAATATATAAATTACTATAAATTTTTTAACTTTTCTTTAAAAATCTTCTTCAGATCCAGCAGTTGGAATGTTTTGATATTTGATATGCAGCATCCTTAGGGGGGTGAGATTCAAGTTTGTACAAGCCATGTCCCTAGGTCCATATTTGGACTCACTGTGGGAGCTTGAATTCTAACTTAGTTCAAAATGAGGAATTTTCTTTAAAAATCTTCTTCTTCAGATCCAGCAGTCGGAATGTTTTGATATTTGGTGTGCAGCATCCTTAGGGGGGTGAGATTCAAGTTTGTAAAGCCAAGTCTCTGGGTTCATATATGGGGAGCCCGAATTAGAACTTAGTTCAATATGAGGAATATTCTTTAAAAATCTTCTTTTTTTTAGATCCACTGGTCATGTTTGGATATTTGGTATAAGCTTTTCTGAGGAGGAGCAGATGCAACTTGTTGAAATCAATTCTCTGGGTTGATATTTAGGCTACCATGTCAGGTGAGCACCCTCAGGCCCCTTGGGGTCTCTTGTTAGATATTTGTTTTATGGTGTGGGAGGTGGCTTCTTGGAATGTATGTCAGACATCTGATTTAGAAATCGTACATTGAGGTCTTAATGTGTTATTTGAATTATCAGCATTCTGATGGGAACTTAACCAATTTCTCAAAAACTAAAGTATTTTTTTAGTTCCCTGCGGGTTACCATAAAGGGACTTATTTATTGCACTCCATCCAACTGTCTGTCTATCTGTCCTGTTACCACCTGTATCTCAGAGTGGCTTTGATGCTTTTGTTTCAAATTTTCAGCACTGATCAGACATTATATAACATTGATGCATGGCAGTTTTTTTCTAAAAAAATCAAGATGGCTGACTGGTAGCCATTTTTGTTAGAAATTGTGTGAAATTAGTTTTCTGCCTAGAACTTCTAAACGACATTTCTGATTTCAATAATTTTGGGTATGGAGGTGTAGCAGCATAAGATAAATAACATATCTGACATGTTTTTTTCTCCTGCATAAATTATGCAAATTAAATGAACTAAAGCTTTTTTCAGTCATATTTGTATATATTATGTTGAAGTGTCCTGTTACCACTTGTGTCTCAGAGTCACTTTGATGCCTTTGTTTCAAATTTTCAGCAATGATCAAACATTATGTAAAATTGATGCATGGCTATTTTTGATTTTTTAAAATTCAAGATGGCTGCCTGGTGGCCATTTTTGTTGGAAATTGCGTGTAATTTGTTTTCAGCCTAGAACTTCTGAATGAGATTTCCAATTTAAATAATGTTTTGTATGGAGGTGTAGCAGCATAAGGTAAATAGCATAGCATACCAGTGTTTGAAGTCATATTTGTACATATTATGTTTGTGTGTTCTGTTACCACCTTATCTCATAGACACTTTGAAGATGAAGTTTTTCATTTCTGAGGTGTGCTACCGTACTTTTGCCCACATAACACACTTGAGGTACACCTTTTCTCACTCTCTCCAGAACTGTTTGCATTAACATATACTTTATAATTTCTGTGTCATAGCTTAGGCCTTGAGCCAAGATAGGCCTGAGGTATGATGTAAAAGTTATCAGATTTTTCTTACTGTTGATATTTATGTGCACCAGAACAGGTAGGTATGACATGATGCATAGTATTACAGAGACTACTGTGTAGCCCATTTAACTGGATATCTCTTAATTTTATAACCCTGTTAATTGAATGTTACTTGCAAACACAAAACCATTTACCATACCATGAGCTCTGTCAAACAAGATATAGTAGATTAAATGTTCATTTTATTTCCAGAATACAGGAAGGTGACCAAATCTCTGTTGATTAAATACTCCCATTAACTGAATAATATTCACTGGTAAATTGATTGTTCAATAAACAGGGTTTCACTGTATTTAGTAAAATAGACACAGTGATACTGAATTTTTACACTGTAAACCAATGGCCCAGACTAGCTGATGCTTAACTCAAAGTTATTAAGGCCAAACACAAATTTTGAACCCACAAATCCCTAAAATTTGCTTGCAAAACATAAAATTAAAAGTCCTATCTGGCCCTCCATACGTTTACTCTCCGCGCATGCACAGTCGTCAGGAAGTGACTGGAATTGGCACCAACATCATTCTTTGGCCCTAAAAGTCATCAACTATGAAATGACATCTGTGCTTTAAAATCTCCTTTTTTGAGGATGCCAGACACAAATCATTGCAAGAATTGGTGGATACAAGGCTGTTATTAGTCCCCTACGGGAACCGTAAGGGGACTATAGGATTGCTCTCCGTCCGTCCGTCTGTCTGTCTGTCTTGAAATGACATCTGTGCTTTAAATCTCCTTTTTTGAGGATGCCAGACACAAATCAATGCAAGAATTGGTGGATACAAGGCTGTTATTAGTCCCCTACGGGAACCGTAAGGGGACTATAGGATTGCACTCCGTCCATCCGTCTGTCTGTCTGTCTGTCCGTCCATCTGTCTGTCTGTCTGTCTGTTTTTTATGTTACCACCTCTCCCTCCAACATGCTTTAAGCTACACCTTTCATATTTGGTACATGGATAAATGGTTCTGAGGGGATGATGCACGCTCAAAATTTTTTTTCAAAATTCAAGATGGCGGAATGGCAGCCATTTTTGTTGTGTTTTTTAAGCTTTTTCTCTCTATTTTCATGTTACCACCCCTCCCACCAACATGGTTCAAGCTACACCTTTCATATTTGGTACATGGATAAATGGTTCTGAGGAGATGATGCATGCTCAAAAATTTTTTTTCAAAATCCAAGATGGTGGAATGGCGGCCATTTTTGTTGTGTTTTTTAAGCTTTTTTTTCTCTATTTTGATGTTACCACCCCTCCCACCAACATGGTTCAAGCTACACCTTTCATATTTGGTACATGGATAAATGGTTCTGAGCGGATGATGCACGCTCAAAATTTTTTTTTCAAAATCCAAGATGCTTATATACTCTAGTGTCTTAAAAAAAAATTCAAGATGGCGCCATGGCAACCATTTCTGTTGTGTTTTTTTAAGATTTTTCTCTATTTTATGTTACCACTACTCCCTCCAACATGGTTCAAGCTGCACTTTTCTTAAATGGTACATGGAATAAGGATGTTGTGAGGGGATTATGCACGCTCAATATTTTTTTTTCAAAATCTAACATCTGTCTGTCTGTCCGTCTGTCTGTTTTTACGACCTCTCCCTCTAATATGCTTCAAGCTACACCTTTCATATTTGGTACATGGATAAATGGTTCTGAGGGGATGATGCACAGGCAATATTTATTTTTCAAAATCCAACATGGCAGAATGGCGGCCATTTTTGTTGTGTTTTTTTAAGCTTTTTTCTCTATTTTATGTTACCACCCCTCCCTCCAACATGGTTCAAGCTACGCCTTTCATATATGGTACATGGATAAAGGGTTGTGAGGGGATTATGCACGCTCAATATTTTTTTTAAAAAATCCAAGATGCTTATATACTCTAGCGTCTTCTGTGACAAAAACACCTTATGTCACAAAAGTGCCGTAGGGGACTAATACCACCTCGGTGGTCAAACACTTGTTGGATGAAGGAAGTGTTCAACGTTCAGGGCTGTAACTTTATAATATTTATAAAATTATTTTATGTTTCCCAATTTCGGGACATATTCCTGACGTCATCATTTTTAAAAATGATTATTCCACTGTTTGTTAAGTTTTCCTTCCCTATCCTTCCATGAACCCTTCCTGTTATTTTTTATTGAAATTTTTTATTAAATTTCTTGGGAGTTTAACATTCATTACAGAATATTATTCTGTTTCTTCCCCAGGGTTACGTCCTCACTCTAGGGGTGTTAGGCCATTTAGTCTTGCATATTCTATCCAATGTATCGTTTTTTCTTTGTATGAAGATCTAGCTTTCCATCTGATAGCATTTCAATTGGTTCTGATTTTGGGCATTTTTGTGTGCCTGATGTCTTGTTTACATTGACGTTGTTTACATTATCAGCGTCCTCATATATAGGTAGTTTTTTTATATTCTATTACTGTAGAATTCTGAAGGATACATGGATTGTTATTCCAGTAGTGTAGCTCAAAAAATTTTGGATTTTGTCCACATTTAGGCTCTTTTGGGATGCCCTTGGGCTCTTAATGTTTCCTTTGGGAACTTGGGTGTTTTTCGAACAAATCTTTCATCAAATTCTTGCATAAGAGAGTTTCTCCTGCCGGAGGTATAAGCTCTTTTATCAAAGGAAGCAATACAGGTCATCGAGAATCAGGATTCTCAAGATTTTTACAGTCACCTGTTCCTCGTACCAAAGCCAGACGGCTCATTTGGACCGATAATAGACTTGATCTGGATAACAAGTTTATCATGGCTCTAAAAGTTTATTTATGGAAATCATTCAGGCGGTAAAAGCGAGCGTTCGTGTGGTCGACTATGCTGCAAGCATGGATCTAAGGATCCGTACTTTCATGTCCTGGTACATCCGACATTCTAAAAGTACCAGCGGTTCGCCATACAAGGGAAGGTGTATCAGTTCAGAACAATATGCTTTGGTCTGAATCTGGCCCCCCTGGGCATTTCACTTGAATAAAGAACTCGGTAATGTCTCACTTACAAGCTCATTTGTCTGTGGTAACATTGGCTTACTTGGACGACCTTCTACAGGGATACGGCAACAGAATTATTCTTCAGAACGATGTTCAGAGTCTGCTTCTATTACTCCGACGTCTCGGTTTCATCGTAAACGTGAAAAAGTTGGATCTAGCTCCATACAAGTCATCTATTGACTTGGGATTGAGCTTTGAGACTCGCAACAATCTGGTTCATGTGCCGTTACCCAGAGCGAAATTAGTCAGTTGTTATGCTCGCTTTTGTCTACACTCAGACACATTAATAGTGAGGGAATTCATGCAACTGTTGGAGCACCGCGGAGCGGCTGTGGATCGCATTCTGATGGGCCGTCTGCATGCACGTCCCCTCCAGATATTCTTTACTCAGAACTGGAGTGTGAAGACGCTTTCGCTTGAACCAGTATTGTTTTAACAGATCTAGTAAAACAAGGGTTCAAATTGGGCAGATATTCAGTGGCTAACTCCGGGAGTTAAGCTGCAACTGCTGGATCCGGCTTTCACGATTATGACGGATGCGAGTCAGACGGGTTGGGGCACCACCCTAAGTCCCACAGTCTTGAAGTGTCAGGGTCTTTGGGACCCGCGGTTCCAGGAGAAATACATAAACATCAACGAGATGATGTTAATTATAGCTAGCGCTACAACATTGGATTCACATAATAACGGACGTCCATGTTCAATTCGGTTGGACAACTTGACAGTAGTAGCGTACATCGGGAACCAGGGCGGCACCCATTCATTTCTGTTATGCCAACTAACGGAGAAGATTTTCCTAATACCTCATGAATCATAATGTTCATCTTTCTATCCGTCATATACCGGGTCATCTGAACGTACTAGCAGACTCACTCTCTCGGAAATCACCTGTGGCAATTGGAGTGGACGCTCAACAAGTGAGTATTTGGACAGATTTGCTACCAGAGGGATCGCCCCATGATAGATCCATTTGCAGCTCACATGAACAATCAGTGACCGCCGTTTGTGTCTCCATGCCCAGACCATTGAGCATATGCAGTAGATGCTCTGCCGATCTCATGGGGATGGATGATAGGATACGCGTATCCTCCAATTCATTGATTTAGTAGATTCTGTTTAAGATCAAACAGTCTCATTGTGAATCCTACTAGTAACATCTCTGTCATCACAGAAACCTTGGATCAGTCTTCTCAAGTGTTTGTTATGGGACGTTCCCCGGAAGCTTCCTCCATGAGAGGACCTTCTTTATCAGGGGAAGTTTTTGTTCTTCACATCCTTCTCCGCCCATAGTGGCATAAGGGAGTCGGTTAGACATGAGGGAACCATTGCGGTTCCTATATTATTTTATGAATAACACAAGAACAATTAAATAATGCAGGTGAGGAGGGTTCGATATGACTTCTCTCATTCTGAAATACACCATCCTAATTTTGGGGGCTTAGTCTGGGCTAACCTTAAAAATTGGGAACTCATTACATCCAGTTAAAATAGCCTTCATGCTAAGTATACGGAATTACTTGAACTGGGCTCCTTTTGTATGATATGTCTTCTCTATTACTGTATAGAGAGACATACATGTAATTCCTAATAATTTTTATTTCCTTTCACCGTGGATTACAGGATTGGAACTATGTTGATCTACTAATTCTGAAGTCCTAGGCCCTCCACCTTTTTACGATTCAGCTAGTCTGGGCCATTGGTTTACAGTGTAAAAATATTATAAATTCAAAGTAATTTGTATATTTTCATACTTACCAATGGCCCAGACGGAGATGGCCCTCCCATGAGTGGGCACTCATACCTCCCCGCTGAATTTTTATGTAGTACTCTCTTCTACAAAGAATGATGTTGGCGACAATTCCAGTCACTTCCTGACGTCTGCGCGTGTGTAGAGAGTAACTGTATGGAGGGCCAGATAGGACTTTTAATTTTCAGTTTTGCAAGCAAATTTTGAGGATTGGGGGTTCAAAATTTGTGTTTAGCCCTTAATAACTTCGAGTTAAGCATCAGCTAGTCTGGGCCACTGGTAAGTATAAAAATATACAAATTACTTTGAATTTATACTTTTCCTTAAACTGGATGCAGCACAGTACAGCATATTAGACTGGATGATAACGCCATTTGCAAACATAGTGAAGTCCAGTTTTGCTGGATTAGAAGCAACATTGTTATGCCCCTGACCTCCTTAGGTGGTTATGTGGGTATATATTCGAGGTTTCTGTCTGTACATCCACCCATCCAATCATCTGTCCGACCATCTCTGTCCATCTCTCTGTCAACCATCCATCCATTCATCTGTCCATCCATCCATCCATCTATCCATCCGCCTGACTGTACAAACATTTTGTATTGTAACTCTGGCATTGATTGTTGGATTTTGATGTCCATTGGTATGATGATAGACTAGCACTGGGGAAATGATATGCACAAATCTCTGGTTTTGTCCACACATTCATACCAGAGTTATGTCCCAAGTCGGACCAGAAAAATAGAAAAATGGACATTTTCGATAATAACTCTAGCATCGGTTTTCGGATTTTGATGACCTTTGGTATGGTTATAGACCAGCACGGGGGCATGATATCCACACATCGTGGGTTCCATGTATGTCTTCTTACCAGAGTTATGGACCTTGTTACACTTAGAAACCTCTCTGTATGAACATTTGGCATTATAACTCATTTGTGTGTGGATTTTGATGCCCTTTGATATGGTGTGAGACTAAGGGGGTGCAGGGGAATCATCATGTTGTGTATTTTGTCCAAGCATACAGACCAGAGTTATGGCCCTTATAAAACTTTCCATACAAACACTTTGCATGGCATCGGTTGTTGGATTTTGATGTCTTTTGATGTGTAGACCATTCTAGGGGAAAGGATATTCACGTATTGTGGTCTACATTCATGCGTACTTACCACAGTTATGCCCCTCTTTAGACTTAGAAAAAAATGCCTATGTGAAGTTCTTACATTGTGTTTTGTCCATGGGAATAATTTTTGTTGAATGGCAGCAGTAAATTGAATAATTTTTTGTATTGCCCATTTTTGCATTGCAAGAGGGGGGCATATGCAATGCTTCCTGTTGCAATATTTTCTTGTTTCGATCATTGTATATCATGTTATAACAGACATGGATAGAGAAGCTAATCAGTAAACTACTTGATATATTACATTTATAAATATATTTCCAGATTTAACTTTTGCAAACTCCATGAACAGGTCCGCCAAATTGCAGTTCTTGGAAAAATCTGCAAACGGTTCTGAGATTACCATGTCAGTGTTTTCTAGTAAAGTCTTTGTTGCTTCTACAGGCAGCCAAGATTTTACTTGAAATTACTGTGACAAGCTGTGTTAGACCGTGGTGTGTTAGAAATACCACAAAATTGTTAAAGCCTTTTAGAGTAAAGCCTTCGTTATTTTTTTCAATTTATTTCTTTAAAAAATAACGGCAACATTTGTTTCTAATATATGATTTTGAAAAAAGGTTTTGTTATTATATTTATTTATTGGGGTTTAATGACACTTTCGACAGCCAGGGTCACCTCATGTTGGACAGTTTTATGGGTGGAGGAAGCTGGAGTACCCGGAGAGAACCACCGAGCAATGGTGAGCAACTGTCAGGCTCCCCACCATACTGCCTTCACACAAGCAGGGTTAGCAATGGTTGAAGATAAGTGCACCATCGATGTGTAGTACGTTTTAGTACACAATGCTATCGTGCCCCCACGTTGGCAATGGGGGTGAAGTGTCTTACCCAAGGATACAATGTGGTAGCCGCAGGTGGGATGTGAACCGAGGACCTCTCGGCTTGCAGCCTGCACCTCTACCTACTGAGCCACTGTGCCCCTGTTTTGTTATTTACTTCTGTTTTGTGTTTAGATCCAGTATGAAGAGAGAGTCAAAGAATTAGAGATTCAGCTGGAAGGGTATAAGAGAGCTGGATTGGAACATCCACATACAAATACAACTGCTTTAGAGAAAGAACTAGAGAGCGTCAGAGAACGCTACAAACGTCAGATAGCAGATTTACATTCAGAAGTAGAAAGACTAACACATGAAGTAACAAAAATGAAAAGAAGTGATGAAGGTAAACTCACAGTTTGTTCACATACCTATCTGAGAGGACTTTACTGTGTTTGTGTATTATTTTTTTCCTTCAAGATGATATCTTGTTATATATCTTTTAAAATATGGTCTTAACTCTTAGAAGCTGGGAGTTGAGTTTTCTTGTCTGTGATGTAATACGGCAGGTAATCTGGCTGTGACGGTTCAGCTATCTTTGGGCTGGGGGAGAATTAAACACTGAGCAGGTGATTCTATTCAAGTGTTGTCTGCCTGAATAGGCAGACGATACTTGACTAGAAGCACCTACTTTACTGTAAGTTTTTGTGGTATGTCATGTTTAATAAATTCATTCTGATTCCCCGGCTTCTAAGAGTTAAGCATAGGTTATTATTTTTATAGTACCATGTTTTTGACTTCTGACCTTAAAATAAGTTGGTGGGTTTTGTTTCATCCTGTCATCATTAAAATTCTGTGCAAAAAAAGAATTTTTTTGGCCTGTTTTATTTTTAACAAGTCAAAATCTGCACTGACTAAAGCCAATTCTTTTCAAACTTTGATGTGTAATATGATAGAACCCTGACATGAAAAAACAACTGTTGAATGACAAATGATTCCCAGGAGAGGAGACACTTCCAATTTCCGATTCATTTCAAACTTTTCAGGGATTAACCCTTTACCCAACACACATGATATCAAAATTTATTATTTTGATTATTGTTTTTTAAAATTTTTCAAACAATTTCAACAAAACCATATCTTGCGACCCTTCATTGGAATGAGCTTGATGATCTCATTCCAACAAGGGGTCACATGATATGGTTTTGCTGAAATTTCTTTTTTTAAATCTTTTTTTCAGCTGCTTAGTTTGTAAATTACTCAGGTGAATGTGTCCCAATCTGGTAGGTAAAGGGTTAAAGAAACTTAAAAAAGCTCCCTCTCTAATAAAAAGTCAGGAAATATTGCCAGTGAAAGAAGAAATTTTTTTAAAAGCTGAACTTTCAAATATTTTCTTGTCTTTGCATTTTCTAAACACTATTACCTGGAAAAATAAATCGCACAGAAAGTATGCCAACTTGTTTTCTGTTTCAAGCTCATTCATACAACAAGTTATGGTAAGCTCTGCTATTCATATCAACTCTTCTTCAAACGTCATAGAACAGTTTTTGTTTAGTGATCTTTACTTTATTGCAGCAATTTTCTGGTTAAAATATCTTTTATCGGAATCTAATGGAATCTTCCAAGATCTCTGTCTTCAGAAACCAGCACATTTGTCCACTTGGTCATCACTTGCAATGGTTGTCATACTCACTGTGGCTCATTATCTTATCATTACCAGTCTTGAAATAATGTGATGAAGCCTTTGATTGACAAATAAATAAATAAATATGACCACAGATGAATAAATAATTAAATACCTATGCCCCCTATGGTGCTGCTGTGTATTAACCCTTTACCTGACATGAAAAGCAGACGACACTTGCAAAAAAATTCTTGAATAACTAATTTTTTTCATTTTCTGTCTCAAAAACATAGGTTATGACCCCTCGTTGGAACGAGCTCGACGAGCTCGTTCCAACGAGGGTCATAACCTATGTTTTTGAGACAAAAAATGAAAATATTTTGAAAATTAATTGGCAATTTTTGAGAATAGTGCTGGCCGGTTTTGGCCGTTACGTTGGGTAAAGGGTTAAGGTAGACTGCACATCGATGGTGCACTTTCCTTCAACCACTATTGACTATGCTTGTACCAAGTTAGTAAGTTTGGGAATCTGACAATTGCTCGCAACTGCTCTGTGGTTCTCTCTGGGTACTCCAGCTTCCCCACCCATAAAACTGTCTGACAAGATATGACTCTGGCTATTGAAAATGTTGTTACATCCCCCTAAACAAACATAGAACATCATTGCTAGTGGAATACTTGAGAGCCCACTTAATTAGAGATCTCTCAACTGGATATCCCTGTTAATTGCATATAACTTCCAAACACAGGCCATTTACTGCCCCTTTAGTACAAATTTGAACTGTTAATTGCATATAGGTTATAGAGTACAGTACAGTCGCCGTGATCTGGTCGTAATCCATGTGTGGGCAGTGATGTTCATACATACATTTACCAGGTAATAAAAATCATCAGCAGCAAAATTTAATTAATGATGCACCGGGTTGTACCCAGTGCTTCATTAATTAAATTTTTGATGATTATTCTTATAATTAGTGTTTAGAATCTAATTTTATTGCGTCTGTGGAAATATTGCCCACCTGTGGAAAGTGACCAGTCCAAGACTGCCATACTGTAAACTTGAGATAATTGAATGAAAACTGTTGTAATCTATCACAGAATTACAAACAAATGACAAACACACAGTATTCTCCATATTTTTATACTGTATACCAATTGCCCAGACTTAGCTGGTGCTAACTCAAAAATAGCTAGGGCCAAACACAAATTTTGCCCCCCAATCCACCAAATTTGCATGAAAAACCGAAAATTAGAAGTCGTATCTGGCCCTCCATACATTTACTCTCCCCGCATGCGCAGACGCCAGGAAGTCACCGAAACTGGCGCAAACATAATTCTTTGTTTGGCCCTCAGTCAGATAACAACAAACTGACATCTGAGCTTTTAAATCTCAGTTTTAATGATGCCAGACACAAATCAATGGTCATTTTGGTGGATCCAAGGACACAACAGGATGAAGGAAGGAAGAAATGGTGGTTTGAAACGTTCAAGGCTGTAATTTTATAATAATTATAAAAATTAGTTAATGTTCTTCAATTTCGGGACATGGGCCTGACGTCATCATTGATTGATAATGATCTGTCCACTGTTCGTTTAGTATTCCTTCCCTACCTTCCCTTGATCCCCCCCAGTTAAGCTCCCAAGCTTGTTTTTTTATAAAATTTCTTGGGAGCTTAACGTATTATGCAGAAGATTATTCTGTACATCCCCATGGTTACGTCTTCACCCTTGGGGTGTTTAGGCGTTTTAGTCATGCATCATACATCTGATGTATCGTTTTTTCTTCTGATGAAGATCTTGCTTTACATCGGATAGTTTATTTCTCTTACTGACTTCGGGCTGTGTTGCCTGGGGTCTTGTTTCCGGTTTTTGTTTGAAGTTGTTTTCATTGACAATGCTCAAGATAGTTTCCTATTATTTAGAGAAACGACAGTTGAAAGTAACATAAAATATTCCGGTAGTGTGGCAATTAATTTTATTACATATTATATATATTATATATTAGGCTCTTTTGGGCTCATTGTTCCCTTTGGGAACTTGGGCTTCTATATAAGAAAAATTGTTTTCAAAAATTTTTTTATTTTTTGAAGGAATTTTTCTTTTGGATGTATTTATTTCATCGATTATTTGAATGTTATCTTATATTTATGTAGATTTGGTGGTGGTACAATTGACCTTTATTAGATCTTTGGTAATAATATTTCTCTAATAGCAGGGCAAATAAGAGGAAGCTTTTCCTCTATTTGCATGGTCATTGTCTTGTTTATAGTCGATGTACTACCACTAATTCTTGTACCATATGTCAGATTTTGACAATGTTGCTGACTGGTGTCATGGTTTGTCGTTAGGCGAGTGGACTCTAGCGGTCCTCTCACGGCAAGGGGACACTGCTGGTCTTCTCGCCAAAATGTCACTATAGTTTGTTAGTTTCTATTTACAGAGGAACAAGAACATGGTGTGGTTCATGACGCCATCAGAGAGTGTGCTTCCGTAGTCGCATTATACTATTAAAGCTAGCGGAAAAGTGCTCAATGATATAAGACAAGGGCCTAGGTCTTAGAATATAGGGTTTACGTCCTTGTCTCCAGCTAGCTCAACCGGCAGATCTATCATGCAGAATATGGGTGTTGTGACGCTGGGTATGTCCATAGCGGTCGAGAAGAGGAACAAGGGTGTAGCGAGCACTATAAAAATCCAAACATGCTCACCCTGCGATGACGGAAAGGAGGAAGCAGACAAGTTCTGAGGTATGCTTGTCCAGGTCTACCATGATCGCGAGCAAGAGAGAGGCCCCTCTCTCTTATAACAACATCTGGGGTCAGAGGTTGTTAGTAGGAACTTGCATCAGTTGGAGCTTACGTCCATGCCTTCCTGTCCGGGATGCTCCTTCTAATAGGCTGCCCGGATTGGCTAGTCTTACGGCTTCCTCTATGTCTGATAAGCACACACGACTGCATTGTCGAATTTAGACAGGGCTAAAAACCACAGCGTATGGTTTTAGTTCCCTGTCACCAGCTACCTCGACCGGTGAAGCAGTTACTCAGGCCTCTGAGAACTGACACAGTTGGACTACAATATACATTTAGAAGTAGTGGCAAAGTGCTCATTGATATAAGTTAAGGCCACAGATCATGTGATTTTCATCCTTGTTGCCAGCTAGTTCAACCGGTGCTTCTTTCACTCAGAATATGGGTGTCATGATGCCGGATAAGTCTGTAGCAGTCGAGGAGCGAACAAGGGTGGAGCGAGTACTATAATATACAATTATGCTCACCCAGCGATGACAGAAGGAGGAAGCCAGCAAGTTCTGAGGTATGCTCGTACAGGTCTGCCAGGACCGTGAGCAAGAGAGAGGTCTCTCTCTCTTACAGCATCATCTGGGGCCAGATGTTGTTGGTAGAAACTTGCATTTACGTCCATGCCTCTTGGCCGGGGCGTCCCGTTTAATAGGCAGCCGGGGTCAGCTAGTCTTACGGCTTCCTCTACATAAGGCTAAAGTGCTCTTTATATTGCATAGGGCTATAAACCGCGATGAGTTGTTTCAGTTCCTTGTCGCCGTTGAAGCGGTTACTCTTGAATATGAGAACCGTGACACTGGGTGTGTCGCATTTACATAGTAAATCAGAGCTAGCGGCAAAAGTGCTCAATGATATAAGACAAGGGCCTAGACCTTAGAATATAGGGTTTACGACCTTGTCTCCAGCTAGCTCAACCAGTGCTTCTTTCACTCAGAATATGGGTGTCATGATGCCTGATATGTCCGTAGGGGAGAGAACAAGGGTGCAGCGAGCACTATAAAATCCAATCATGCTCACCCTGCGACGATGAGAAGGAGGAAGCTGGCAAGTTCCGAGGTATGCTCGGCTAGGTTTCCCTGGACCGCGAGCAAGAGGGATCCCCCTCTCTCTTTTTACAACATCTGGGGCCAGATGCTGTTGGTAGGAACTTACGTCATTCGGAGCTTACGTACATGCCATTGGTCCGGAATGCTCTGTTTAATTCGGCTTCTTCAGCATCTACTAAGCACTCTCGACCACACCTTGGCTACGTGACTTTGGATATCTAGTCTGCATCGTCAATAGGTCCGTCTGCAGTTAAGAGCCATCTCGGACACACTGTCCCAGGAGCAGCTGGCGGATAAGCAATACATGACCGCTGCTCCTCAGGCCTCCGTTAAGGACTTGCTGTCACAGATTGCACAGCTCATTGCAGTATTCCTGCTAAGGCAGAAGCACTCAACGTCAATCTCAAACTTGAGCTGTTGAATGATGCTTGATCGGTCCAATCATCTGCCTGTTCAGATGCTGATTACCGTGATTCTTAACTGATTTAGACGAATGATGAAAGGGATATGGATGAGAATAACCTTCCCTTTCGGAACAACTCATGGATGATATGGATACTACACATTATCGTTTCCTTGAACTTGTTCCAGTGAATCACAATGCTGCGAGTAATTGTGAGAAACCGCTAGTGTTGTTAGACGCTGACTTCATCCGGACAAAGAGCAGGATAATAAGATCTCTTTCCGGTTAAGTCTACAGGGGTGTCACAGGTCTTCAGTTATGTAGACGACGCCATATTTAACTTCCTATGGGAAGAAGTAATATGGTTTTTTATCATCTTCTGTATTTTTAACCGTTTTTTGATCACATACATTTAAAAACGACCGGGGAAGATGTGTTGAAAGTTTCTCTACGTTGAATGAGCAGGCTAAGATCATAGATGTAGCCTTACCTTCATCATTTCGTTGTTTGCTCGGACACAATTGAGAAGATAATTTCTTATTCAGAGAAAATTTAGACTCACGGTCTTATGTACTTCAATTTTAAATACTGTGACGCAACGTCTATATGGAAAGGAATTTTGTGGACATTTGTACCTTTTAAAAAATAAAAAATTCTTTCCAGGCCTATTTATCATATATATATCTGCCTTAACAGATGTTAAGTGGGAGCTATTCTGATGTGACAAACCTTGCATCGTCATCTTTAACATTTGACTAAGTGGAAAACTTGCTACAGGTCGCTTTAGTTTTCCAGACACTAAGTCTTTGATGGTAAGCTTTCATCAATGTAGGATTAAGCTACAAGAAAGCATCAATACTCGGCTCTTTAAGTTGGGGTCTAATCGACCAACACCAGCAGAAAGAGTAGGAGAGGTTGTCCTAGACTCAGATTGTCTATAAGGAGTCATAGCGAAGGTATAGGTATCCCTCCTGGGTATTAATTTAGGGATTGACTATACAGCCACTTGGATAGGGGGTTTAGGTCTGTTTGAGTTAACTGATCAGACACCCCTGAGCCGGTGGCTCGAGGCTCTTATAGAGCTCGGTCCGACCGATTTTGACTGGAACTGGATAATTAGGTTATTTATGATAATCTTTCAGTCGAAAAGCGACCGTTCGGCGATGCAGCGAGTATAGTTCTTTAGATCACATGAATAATGAACTAGATAATGTCTCATGGGATGAATGATAGGATACACATATCCTAAATTCATTTTCAACAGGCTGGTTCGTCTGTTGTTTCACAGAGTGAATTAGCCAGTTGTTTGGCTCGCTTTTATCTTTTATCTGATGCATTAACAGCGGAAAATTTTATGCGTCGGATGGGGTTGTGCAAAGCGGTTGTGAATGTTATTTCGATGGGTCGCTTACGCACACTTCCCCTCCAGTTATTCTTAACTGGACTGGTAGACATTTTTCGCTCTAGACCTGTTTTGTTTTAGTGTATATATATGTTTGGGCATATATTTAATGGTTTTCTCAATTATGATGGACAGGAGTTCATATATTGGGTTACAATCCTGCGTCTGATGGTCTCTCTATGCAGAGATCTTGGGACCCTTGGTTCTTGGAGACCACATATTCAGAAATGATGTCTTATTGTTTACGCTACATCATTGAATTTATATTATTAGCGATCATATATTTATAGACGCAGATCAGAGTTTATCAGAAGAGAAGAAACGCTTCTTTTGTCATTAATTTCCAACAGAAGGGACATTTTGGTTCATTCTATTGCTAGATGGATTCAATTAGCTATTTGTACTGCTTAGGAAAATTTATCTTCCAATCAGCAGTCAGTGCTTAAGATTTCAGCGCATGAAGTAAAAGCGCTGGCAGCATCTTGGGCTTATTCTAACTGTATGGCTATTACATGATCTTATGTGGCATCGCTTCAGGATAGTTAAGTTTGCGGTGCACAGAAATAATAGTTTCCATCATTTGTGTCACCAGTATTAGGCATTTGAGCACATACAATTGATGCTCAGCCGTATTCATGGGAATGAATGATAGGATACATGTATCCTTCAATTCATTTGTTTCTATTGATTACATTGAGGTTTAAGTGTCTGTTATTGAACATTTGCCAGAAGCTTCCCCCACGAGAGGGTTTTCTTCTTCAAGGAAAGTTTTGATCTTCATGTCATTCTCTGCTCTCAGTAGCATAGCAGAGTATGTCAGACGTGAGGGAGCTTTGCTGTTACTATATTTTTGCTGTCTGGACCAGCAATGATTAAGTAATGTGGGTGAGGAGGTTTCGACATGAATTCAAATTCCCCAAACACTCACGCATTGTCGCGTGTATATATCTTAATACATGCGTTTGGGTCGTGTTGCATGGCACCCTCATAGGCATATATGCAGTTTTGTTGCATTAGTTTCAGGTGTTTATTTTCTGATTTCTAATATACAAGCACTTATTAATCATCATAATTGCTGCTACTTGACTTCATAGGTGACTGCATAACCACTTAGTGGTTTTTTTAGATGATTACAGGCTGGATTTTAATGCACTTGCGCAATATTTTATTATGCTATCACTTTGGTGGACCTTGAAATTATATATTTCGGGGGCGGTCTGTGTTGGAGCCAGTTAATCATACATACCTCCATATTTTTATACTGTACCAATGACCCAGACTTAGCTGGTGCTAACTCTAACAAAACCAGGGCCAAACACAAATTTTGCCCCCCAGTCCCCAAAATTTGCATCCAAAACAAAAAGAAATCATGTCCTAAAGGACCTCCATACTACGCCCCCACTGCGCATGCGCAGTGACACGGACGTCCTGAAATTGGCGCCAATTATCATTTCTGTGTTTGGCCCTTCATCAGTCAACATCTCACTGATCTTTGTGCTTGTAAATCTCAGTTTAAAGGATGCCAGACACGTAATTTTTGGAGAAATGGTGATTCTAAGGAGGATAGAAGGAGGAGAGGAAAAAGAAGTGACAAAAAAAATAATCAGGGCTGTACTTAAAATTTTTTGATGAAATTATGTTAAGTTGCTATTTTCGAGGCATGGGCCTCTTGTTGTCATTCTTGCTAAATGTTGCACTGCTTATTCAGTGTTTCCTCTTCCCTAGCCTTCTAAAGTCCCCCCTTGCAATTCTGCCATGCTTTTGGCATATTTTTGAGAAAGTTCATTTCTAAAATTTCCCTGGGAGAGTTGCATGGATACAGAATGTTTTCTGTTATTTTCCCCATAGTTACGTTTTCACCCATTGGGGTATAAACGTTGTGTTCTGCATCTTCCATCTGATGTTCTGCAGATTCTTCCCTGGGAGTCTCTGTTTTGCATCAGATAGAGTGTAATTTTGATGACTGATTCCGGGCCAGTTTTTGCAGTGCCTGGAGTCATGTTTTCTGGTGTTTTACACTGTTTGTTTACATTGGCAACAGCCTTTTTTGAGGGGGCTGTTTGCCTTTGCTGTAGTTTATCTCACTATAAGATACATTTATATTATCCGTAAGTGTCTCATTAATTATTTAATATAAATTTAAAATTTTTGACCACACTTTGCCATCGGATCCATCGGGGCTCAACATTACTTTTCAGCAACTTGGGCTTCGCTGAAAAAATATTTTTTCAAAATTATTTTGATTTGCAATTGTTTTTTCATTTATTAATGGATCATGTTATTATGTATCTTTGTGTCAGGGGTTTGTGCGAGTAACTAGGACTTGTTGTTGACTTTTCACAACGAAAGGATATTGTTCAAATTGTAATGGGAAGAAATCTTCCTCTGACTTTCATGATCATTGTATTAATTGTAGTCAGTGTTCTCGCACTAATCCCTGTCCTATATGTCAATATTGGGATGATAAACATTGGAAACGTGTGTCACGGTATGTTGTTTCTGGAGAAAGGGCTATGCCGGCTCTTTCTCCGCAAGGTCACTCTACTCTCTCAGTTTCTATTTCAGAGGAACAAGAACAGGGTGATGTTTCCATGTTATCTTCTACAAGTGTGCGTCCATCGTCACAAATGAATTCAGAGCTAGCGGCAAAAGTGCTCATGGAGATTAGACAAATGTCGTCCGCTAGCTTGCCCGGTGTAGCGTCCATTCACCGAATGGTTCGGCAGCCAGGTTCGTCCGATGCGGTCCAGGAGGAAATTTTGGGTGATGCGAGCACTATAAACATACAAGGTGCACACCCAGTGACGGCGGATAGTAAGCGAGAACGGAGGAAGCCTTTGAGTCCGGTTCCTAGCTTGTCCAGGTCCAGCCGGGCCGCGAGCGAGAGAGGCCCCTCTCTCGTACAACAACATCTGGGACCAAATGTTGTGGTACAAAATATGTCGCAAGCGGAGCATACGTCCGTCGCTCGAGACGCTCCGTTGTATAGGCAGTCCGCGGAGACTGCTAAGGCTTCTTCTTCTCGTCAGCGCACACGACCGCACCTTGGCTACGTGACCGCCGATATTTTACCAGCTTCGTCGATCAAGGATTCTTCGGCGACCAGGTCACACCATCCGGCAGCCAGGGATTCGAGACCGATGGACTCCGGACGTTCGCATAGAAAAAGTATGCGGGAGCCATCTGATGCGGAGCTGCCCTCAGCGAAGCAGCGAAAGACTGCGCCTCCGCAGGTTTCGACGCCGGACATTCTTGTGCAGATAGCACAGCTTATCGCAGCATCCCAGCAGCCGACAGAAACGGTGTCGGATCGAGAATTATCCGACGGCGCTGGGTCGGTACGCTCCGCCGAAGCATCGGGGGCGGACGACCGGGAACATCATGAGGTCCGACCGGATGGTGAAAGGGATACAGATGATTTGGAGCTATCCCTTTCGGAACAACATAAAGCTGCCGTGGACTTCATCCGGCACTTTCTCCCTCAAGTTGTTCCGTCGGGCCAGACTGCTGCGGTTCCGGACAAGAGGATTATAGCGTCATTGGACTCTGAATTTTTTGAGCGGTTCAGGGACATCGCGCCCGAGTTTCCGTCGCAGTCCAATAATGTTGCAAGAACATTTGAATTATTGAACGACGCTATATTTAAACTTGCTTCCAAGACGAGGAAAGCAGGTTTCTTGTCCGCTAATACTCTCAACCTGCCTTTCATTAATGCAAGGAATAAATTCGATACGGCAGGACAGGGTATCCCGAGAGTTCCTCTGCGTATGGGCGACGAGGCGGAAGACTTAGAGCTATCATTACCGTCGTCGGCTTCTATTCCAATCGCTGTGTTGGAAACAGCTATTGCGTCTAACAGAGCCAATTTAGATGCCTTATCTTATGCAGATCACCTTACTAAGGCGTTATCACTGCGCCTTCAAGGGAAAGAGTTTCAGGATATACAATCCTCTTCAAGACTTCTTTCAAGGGCAGTAGCTTATTCCACGTGTAACTCCGCCCTTTCAGTGGCAAATCTGGAGTTGGTTAGACGTGACGCAGCCCTAGCTACATCCACACTTGTGGATTCTAAGGTGAAGAACTCTCTTAGAGTCGCTTCGGTCTCCGGAGATCTTCTCTTTGACGGCAAGCTTTCTGCTATTTACGATAAAATTACTAAGAAAGCTTCGGATTCTCTGTTGTTCAAATCTGCTTCTAAGAAGCCGGATACAGCAGACAAGAATAAGACAGGCACTTCTGGGTCTAATGCGCCCAAGAGAGGTTCCTATAGAGGTTCCGGTGCGTCCTCTTGGTCTTATTCGAGAGACCGTCAGGGTAGCGACTCTCGTTCGGGATGCCCTTCGGGCCGGGACAATCGGTCGGACGCCCCGAGGTCGACGGGGCGAGGTGCGGGTCGTGGAGGACGTGGTTTCTCCTACCGCAGGCCTTGCAGGTCCAGGAGGTGATGGCTCAAACCTCTATCGCGTACCGGTTGGCGGAAGGTTGTCAAGCTTTTCTCAAGAATGGGAGTCGATTACGGACGACCCTTGGGTGAGAGGAGTGACTTCGGAAGGTCTAAAGATATCCTTCAAACGAAAGCCTCCATTGACTCGAAGTCCAAAGTGGACACAACTTCCGTCAAATCCGCAGAAAAGAGACGCTCTGTTATCAGAGGTGCAGTCTCTTTTAATGAAGAACGCGGTAGAGGTCGTAGAAAACCAGGAAACTCCGGGATTCTACAGCCATCTGTTTCTGGTTCCGAAACCAGACGGCTCGTTCCGTCCAGTCATAGATTTGAGCTGGATAAACAAGCTGATCGTTGCTCCGAAATTTTATATGGAGACGATTCGGTCGGTCAGAGCGAGTATTCGGGTGAACGATTATGCAACAAGCATAGATCTCAAAGATGCGTACTTTCACGTCATGGTACATCCGACATTCCGAAAGTATCTACGCTTCGCAGTCCTAGGAGTGGTGTATCAATTCCGGGCGATGTGCTTCGGATTGAATCTAGCACCCTGGGCTTTCACTCGGGTAATGAACTCGGTAATGATCTATTTCCGAGCTCATTCGTCTGCGGTAACGTCGGCCTACCTGGACGACATTCTTCAGAGGTACGGCAACGAGTTAACGCTTCAGAACGATGTTCAGAATCTACTTCTATTGCTCCGACGTCTCGGTTTTATAGTAAACGAGGAGAAGTCGGATCTGGTGCCGTCCAAGTCATTCACTCATCTGGGAATGAGCTTCGAGACGCACAACAATCTCGTTCGTCTGCCGTTAACCAGAGCGAAATTAGTCAGTTGTTACGCTCGCTATTGTCTGCACGCAGACAAAGTCACAGCGAGAGAATTTATGAGACTGATAGGTCTGTGCGGAGCCGCTGCGGATCTCATTCCGATGGGGCGGTTACGCACACGTCCTCTCCAAATTTTCTTGACTCAGAATTGGAGTGTGAAAATTCATTCGCTCGACGAAGACGTTCTCTTGTCAGATCAAGTGAAACAAGAGATTCAGACTTGGGCAAACATTCAGTGGTTAACTCAGGGAGTTCCGCTGCAGTTGCCGGATCCGAGTTTTACCATTATGACGGATGCCAGTCAAACAGGTTGGGGTGCATCATTAATCCCAACGGATTCGAGATGCCAGGGTCTTTGGGATCCGCAATTCCTGTGCAAGCACATAAACATCAAGGAAATGATGTCAATCTGGCTTGCGTTATGTCACTGGATGGACATTATTCACAATGCTCATGTCCAAATCTTATCCGACAATACGACAGTAGTGGCGTATATACGGAATTAGGGAGGCACTCATTCAGTTCCGTTGTTCAATCTAACGGAAAGAATCCTTCTGTTTGCGCTAGAACATCACGTTCTTCTTTCGGTCCGTCACATACCAGGTCGTCTGAATGTGCTAGCAGACTCCCTTTCACGAAAGGGTCGCTTGTTGCCGTCGGAATGGACTCTCAACAAACAAGTATTCAATCAGATTTGCTACCAATGGGAACGGCCAATGATAGACTTATTTGCGACACATCTCAACAATCAGTTGCAGACGTATGTGTCTCCGTGTCCGGATCCAAGAGCATTTGCAGTAGACGCTCTGTCGATCCCTTGGGACGGAATGATAGGATATGCGTATCCTCCAGCGCCGTTAATTCAACAAGTATTGCTAAAGATAAAACAATCTCAATGCAAGATTCTGTTGGTAGCATCTCTGTCGCCACAGAGACCGTGGATAAATCTACTCAGGTGTCTGTTGTGGGACCTACCGCGAAAGCTTCCTCCATGGGAGGATCTTCTTTCGCAGGGGAAATCGCGCCAACTCCATCACAACCCGCAAGGTCTCAACCTTCACGTTTTTCCGTTGTGCGGTCCTTCTTGCATGGCAAGCACTTTACAGGACGAGCAGTGGACGCAATTTCTAACTGTAGGAGGACCTCCTCTTCGCTAAACTATGCGGCTAAGTGGAAGGTTTTTCGTCGTTGGTGTAGGGATCATTCTGTAGATATATTCGATCCCTCTATACCAGACATTGCAAACTTTCTAGTATACTTGTTTGACGAAATCAAACTGCAGCCTGTTACTATTAAGGGTTATAGGTCTATGTTATCTGATACCTATGCACATCATGATAGTTTACAAATTGGATCTAATGTCTCTTTATCTAAGTTGGTTAGAAACTTTTCGATAAATAGACCCAGAACTCTTAGATTAATTCCTAAATGGAATTTAGCTTGGGTTCTTCTTAAATTGAAGGAAAAGCCATTTGAACCTCTTGGGACAGTAGATTTCAAATTCTTATCTTATAAGACAGCTTTTCTCTTAGCTTTCTCTTCTGCTAGAAGAGTCAGTGAGCTTCATGCACTGTCGGTGGATGATTCTCACTATCGTAGTGTCGGGAACACTATCACCTTCACTACTAATGTGGGTTTTTTAGCTAAGAATCAGGCTCCTAATAAATATCCGGAACCTATTATTATTAAGGCTCTTCCACTAAACAGTTGCAACTATAGTTATGCAGGCTTTCTGTTCTGGCAGTGACTCCGTCCGGCTGCCCTCTTTGCTCTGGGCTATTTGACCCAGGGCAAGGGGAAGGGGGGGGGGGGGGGGGGGCGGGTGTTCCCTTAGGTCACCTGCTTTATAGTGAAAAGCAAGGGAATGCCTCCTCCAAGTCAGTATTTCTGAGTCGCTTCCGGGATGGTTTTAAAGTGTAATATTAATGTTAAAATTCATTCATGTCTTAATTTTTAAAGTGTAGCTCGGTGTGAAGCATTTGTATATGTCAAGTGTCAAACGGGCTTTAATATACAATACTCGGACACTTTTAAATGACTATAAAGAGTCTCAATTCTCTGGACTACTTTATTTATTGGCTTACTTTAAAAATAATTAGTATAAGGGATATACTGGTTGTTAATAGAGAACATGAATGTTATTGTGCTCAATTATTAAGGGTAGTGTATCTTTCTAATTTAATATTAAATAAGAAAGATGCATGTAAAGCCTAATACTCCTTTTCTCCTTAAGGGGTTACCTCTTTACTATATAGTTGAGCTTATTGGATTTTCCTCTATGTCCTAGGCCCTCCAGCCTGTTTACTATTCAGCTAAGTCTGGGTCATTGGTACAGTATAAAAATGTTAAAAAATTTATAGTAATTTATATATTTTTTATACTTACCAATGACCCAGACGGGGATGGCCCTCCCTGGAGTTGGGAACTCTTGCCTCCCCGCTGAGTACATAGCGCTGACCAGGCACTGCCAGTAAGAATGATAATTGGCGCCAATTTCGGGACGTCCGTGTCACTGCGCATGCGCAGTGGGGGCGTAGTATGGAGGTCCTTTAGGACATGATTTCTTTTTGTTTTGGATGCAAATTTTGGGGATTGGAGGGCAAAATTTGTGTTTGGCCCTGGTTTTGTTAGAGTTAGCACCAGCTAAGTCTGGGTCATTGGTAAGTATAAAAAATATATAAATTACTATAAATTTTTTAACTTCTAGATCCTGGTCTCTATTTTGTCAGTTCTCAAATCGCATATTCTCACATGTTTATAGTTGTAGATACCAAATAGTACACATTGGAGAGTGTTCTTACCGGATTTAATTGTACAGAGGCCGCCTGTGAATGATCCTTGAAGCGTGTTTTCTCTGCAGAGATTGTTCATCATATCTTGCTTTAATATGTGTAGGTTTTATTATTATTTCACTGATTTTGTCGTACCTGTATATGCCGTCTGCAGTGCATATTTCGTAGCGCTATAGCATTGGCTTGTGAAGTGGCATTAAGCACCATTTATTATTCATGAATTAATTCCTGAGTGCCTGATCGATGTTTATTTATATTGTTTCCTGGTACTGCTTATTGATTCCAGAGCTCTCCCCTCTTTCTTTTGAAGATGTGTTAAAAAAAAGGGGGGGGGGGCATTTTCTCCACTTCTCTGGCTTATTGGGTGTGTAACTATGAAGGAAGCTGTTTTGTCCATACTATATTTGGAGTTCAGCTGTAGTATTATTGTATGGTGTAGGTTTATGGGCAATTTTCTCTCATTCTCAAGTATGCCATCCTAATTTTTAGGGCTTAGTCCAGACTAGTCTTAAAATTTTGTGAACTCATTACATCCTAATTAGCATGATTTCATGCTCAGATTTAGGATTTACATAATTGGGATCCATATTAGGATATGTCTCTTCTATTATGGTATAAGAGACATACATGTAAATTCTAATTATTCTTAATTTTCTTCATCATGGATTGAAGGATTTGATCTATGTTAATCTACTATTACGGAAGTTCTAGGCCCTCCATCTTTTTATGATTCGGCTAAGTCTGGGCCATTGGTATACAGTATAAAAATATGAAAAAATTTAAAGTAATTTATATATTTTTTATACTTACCAATGGCCCAGACGGGAATGGCCCTCCCATGAGTGGGCAGTACTGGGCACTCATACCTACCCGCTGAATTATTATATTATAATCTTTTTTACAAAAGAATGATGTTGGTGCCAGTTTTGGTGACTTCCTGGCGTCTGCGCATGCGTGGAGAGTAAATGTATGGAGGGCCAGATAGGACTTCTAATTTTCGGTTTTGCATGCAAATTTTGGGGATTGGGGGGCAAAATTTGTGTTTGGCCCTAGATATTTCTTATCAACCTACCTCAGTTGTTTACTACAGGCTTGCACTACAGTGGAAGAACCTAACTCGGATAAAATACTCTCTATTTTAATCTTTCCCAAGATTTGGGAAAGAAAAGTGGTGTAAAAACACCACGAAAAAATAAGCCAAAAACTGGGTCGGGGGCCCCTCCGACTCGACCATGTCTGGTGTGAGTTTGACCCCCCTCCGTGGGGGATGTGCAGCTCCTCCCGCTCCCACGGGGGGTGGGAAACGCTATCATTTCGGGGTCGCCCGATTCGACCACGTCTGGTTGAGAATTGCTCCCCCTCCGTGGGGGATCTGCAGCTCCTCCCGCACCAGCGGGGGGTGGGGAACACTGTCGTTTTGGGGCTTCCCAACTCGACCATGTCTGGTGAGAGTTATTCCCCTTCCATGGGGAATGTGCAGTTTTTTACCGTGGTGGATACTGCGGGAGCTATTGGATTTCTGGTGAAGAGATGCCTGGTTCCGGGACTATGCGCCCTCTCCAGTCGACATCTGAGGCTGTCACTAGGGTTGTGACTTCTCCTTTGGAGGCCGAGCTTGGTGGCTCTCTCCGCTTTTCCGCCAGTTCCAACAGCTCCCGTAGTATCTGCTGCTACTGCTGTTCCGTCTACAACGTCATTGGGCACCGTTTTTATCCGGCCTCGGCTTATCCCTGCCAGGGTCTGCAGGGATGTCTGTAGTGTGGTTGTGGGGGTATCGGCCTCAGCCTTCCCCGACTTCCACTCAGCGAAGTCGGATGGGGCTGCCGACTGAACCCCCTACTGTGTCCTCTCAGCCATTGAGCACTGTAGTTTTATACCTGCAGTGGTCTGCTGCGGTGTCTGGTTGTGTAGACATGGGGGTATCGGCCTCAGCCTTCCCCGACTTCAACTCAGCGAAGTTGGAAGTGGCTGCCGGCCGGACCCTCTACTGTGGTCTCTGCGCCTTAGAGCACCACAGTTGTCATTGGATTCGGATGTTCTTAGTGGGACACTATGAACTCCGTGGCGTTTCCGTCCACTTATTCTGGCCACACAACCAGTTTTGGGGGGACCAACGTCTTTTGTGCAGCCTGGACCTTCTGCCCTGCAGAGGTCCGCGGTGACTCTCATGAGTCCCCGCTATGTTGATCCTTGGGGTGTGTCACACCCCTATACACGTCTGCCTTCAGATGTTTCGTCTGCCCCCCCCCCCCCCGTCGTCCCACATCGGATGTTTTGGAGGATCGTGACCCTTCACTGGTTAAGAGGGTCAGAGGTGAAGCCACTTTGCTGGTTCATTCTACTGTCGAACCGGCCAGTACGGGCAGTGAGCTTAGGGAGGCCCTCTCATTACTCACTCAGGTTCTGTCAAAGAGCCTTCCCATTGCTTCCAGCGAGGCAGCGAGTGGTTTCCAGGCGCCCCCTATGGCGCCGCCTCCCGGGATTGGAAACAGGCCACTTTCTGATCCCCCTGGTGTTCCGACACCATGGGAGGCATCGGCTGGTTTGCCCACAATGGGCTATGTGTCTTCCGACTCAGGGGAAGAGTCAGACATGCTTGATGTTGCGAGCCAGCAGTCTTTGGACTTGGGGGCAGCTCTTGATTTCGTGTTTGGGTTCCTTCCGGATCTCAAACCATCTCACCAGTCGACAGTGTCAGCCAGGCCGCGATCATCGGTCGCGCGCCAACAGCGTATGGAGCAACCTGCTTCTGGGCATCTTCGACCTTGCCAGTCGGTACAGTTGGTTGAAGCATTTTCAGCCTTGGACTCTAAGCTAAGTTCCAAGGCTATGAAGGCTCCATTCTTCACCAGGGTTGACACCTTTTTGCCTCCGGCGCGTTATCGTTCCTACGATTCCGCCAATCCGTCGATCTACCAGACTTTGACGGTTTTGGATCAGGACTCCAATTCCCTCGGGCTTTCCAAGTCCAAGTCTGCCGTCATTCTGATGACTACTCTGGAGTCCACATTGGGCTTATCGAGAGAGATGCTTGATATGCTTTCTCTTTCCGATCACGTCGTCTCAGCTTTAGCTGCTTATCTGCCCCCAGATAAGTTTGATGAGGTACAGGCTCCTTTGCGTGTGCTGTCCAAGGCGCTCATGCATCTTACTCACATGCCTGCCTGTAACACGGCTAATCTGGAATTAGTTCGAAGGGACTCTGTGCTGGACACAGGCTGATCCCTTCCTGAGGAGCAGTGTGCTACTCTTCGATCTGCTTCTTTGGCAGGTCTGCAACTTTTCCATGATTTTGTGTTGACGGTCCGGGATGACGTCCTACGTCATTCCAACGATCAGCTGCTGTTTCTTCAGCTTGATCAGCCTTCTAGGATAGGCACGGGCCATTCCAAGCCTTACAAGTACCCTCTGAGAAGCAAAGGGGCTGATCCTTCTGCCTCCACTTCTACTTCTTACTCAAGGGGTAAGGGTAAGCGTCGGTAGTCTTGAGGGAAGTCCCAGGATTCTTCATTCAGTAGAGGAGGTGTTTTCCCCTCTCGCGAGCCTCATCAGGGTTCGAAATGAAGGTCCTCACCTCGACCCGTCCCAGGTTGGAGGAAGGATAGCAGAGTTCGCAGACCATTGGGCCACCATCACATCCGATCCTTGGGTGTTAGATGTTGTTTGGTCCGGGCTGCAAATATCCTTCCGAAGGCACCCCACTCTGTCCAGGGTGCCTCTTCCAACCGCAGTTCCTTCAGACATTTTACGTCGGGTACTTTTGTCCACAGAGATAGACAGTCTCCTGACAAAGGGGGTGCTTGAGGTCATCAAGAACATTAGGTCAGTGGGTTTCTATTCCCGCCTGTTCATGGTGCCGAAGAAGGACGGCCGACTCCGACCGGTTATCGATCTGGGTTTCCTGAACCAGTCTATCATTGCTCCCAAGTTCAGCATGGAGACTTTCAGGTCGGTCCTCCATTCAATTCACCAGGGAGATTTCGCTTCCAGCTTCGACCTACAAGACGCTTACTTTCACGTTCCGATTCATTGGGTGTTACGGAAGTATCTCAGGTTCGTTTTTCTGGGGCGAGTTTACCAGTTCAAGGCCATGCCTTTCGGCTTCAACCTGGTTCCTTGGGCCTTCAGCAGACTGATGTCGCATGTGATAGCTTTCCATCGCACACAGTGCAGAGTGACTACTTCAGCATATCTGGACGATATCCCCCAGGGGCATACCAATGCTGCCTTACTGGAGTCGGATGTCGCCACTCTGTTGAGCTTGCTCACGTCGCTTGGTTTCAGAGTCAACAAGGAGAAGTCGGACCTGGTCCCTTCTCAGTCGTTTTATCATCTGGGGATGGCTTTCTGCACACAATTCAGTTTGGTGGCGATTCCCCAGGCCAAGGCTGTGATTCTCTCAGCTTTTGCTCTGACTCTGTCCCAGTCCACTTCCGCGACGGCTTGGAGTATTCTCCGGCTACTCGGTCTCTGCTGTTCGGTGACGGATCTCATTCCTCTAGGTCGGCTGCGTGTCAGACCTCTCCAACACTTTCTGCTCAGTCGTTGGAGGCCGAATGTCGATTTTCTGGATCTGGTGCTTCAGTTTCCAGAATATCTTTATCCTCACCTTCTCCTCTGGGCGGATGTCCAGTGGCTTTCGCAGGGTGTTCCGTTGGACTTACCCACGTCCGATCGCGTTCTCATGGCAGATGCCTGCGATCTCGGATGGGGTGCGACGTTGGATCCTCTAGGTCTTTCCATTCACGGGATGTGGGACCAGGATCATGCAGCTCTACACATCAACCAGAAGGAGCTTCTTGCTCTTCTTCTGAGTTTCAGGCAGTGGATCCCTCACCTGTCGAATCGCCAGGTCCTTCTGTTGTTCAACCATTCGACGGTGGTTGCTTACATTCAGAACCAGGGCGGCACGCACTCTGTTCCAGTGTACGAATTGGCTCGGGATCTTCTACTGCTCGCTCAGGATGTCCACGCAGGGGTGGCTGTTCGTCACATTCCCGGTCGTCTGAACGTCCTAGCCGACTCCTTGTCCCATTGGGGCAGGGTCATTTCCACCAGGTGGATGCTCCACATGGCGGGTTCCATCGCTCTCTTGTGACTCGTTGGAACCATCCGGTGAACACTTTTGTGTCCCCGTGTACAGATGCTTTGGCTTTCGCCGTGGACGCTCTGGCCCTCCTTTGGGATGGTCTTGTCGGTTACGCCTTCCTACCGGTTCCGATTCCACCTCAGGTTCACGCCCAGATATGAACCTGCAGTCGTCGAATCCTTTCGATCACACCCGTCGCCTCGGTGGGTGTGGATCGATCTGCTCCGCTCTCTGTTAGCGGCGGTTCCGGCATGTCTCCCTCTACCTCACGACTTTCTTTGCCAAAGTCGCCCAAGGAGGTTTTACGTTGACCCGACTTCATTGTGCCTTCGCACATGTCTTTTATCGGGTCCTGTTTCTCCGTAGTGGTTTTTCGAGACACGCAGTGGAGTTGCTTTTCTTCTTCAAGGAGGCACTCACTCCACTGGTTTAGCCTCTGTGGCTAAGTGGAAGGTTCTTCTGTCGATGGTGTGCGATCACTCTGTTGCTTCTGTCACTCCTTCGATCACACCGCTTGCGGAGTTTCTGGTATATGTTTGTTTCTGGGGGTCTCCAGCAATGGGTACATGTCCATGCTTCGGAGACATTTTTTCATATGTGATACCGCATTGTTTCGACACTCATCCTTGCCTCTCCATCCTTGTTCAGCTCTTTTCCTTGAAAAGGCCTAGGACTTTGCAGTTTTCTCCAAGATGGTCACTTTCTTGGGTGCTGCTCTGCTTGGGGGTGGGGGGCGTTCACGCCTTTATCCTGGATGAATATGCGTTCTCTCACATGCCAGATCTCTCCTGCATCCATTTCTTGATGGATTTGTCTTGCTATTCATGCAGCTTCCGCTCGTCTAGCTACTGGTGATTGTTTTACCAATTGTTTTTTCTGCCACGAGGTGCGAGCATTGTCTTCCTCTTTTAATAACTCTGTCATGTTGTCGGATGACGGATGTTATTCTGGCAGCCTTCTGGAGAAATGCTACATTCTCCTTTTATCTGCGACAGTTGCAGCAGCCGACAGAGAACCTAAGGGCCCTCTTTCTTCGGCTCAGGCTGTTGTCTATCCCAGCCTTTCAGCTTTTTTTCAGGGTCAGTTCCAGCTTTGTGCTGTTACTGCCCTTTCTGTCTATGCGTCGCACTTCACCATACGCCTCATCTTTCATTGTCTTTTCTAATGTTTGTGATGCTATGGTTTGATAGGCCTAGGGATCTCTTCCTCTGTCCACGGTCCTAATGCTATTGAGTTATTTGTGGGTTGGTTATGTGATTCCCTCCAGCCTTTTGTCTATTCAGCCTGTAGTAAACAGTTGAGGTAGGTTGATAAGAAGTGTAAATTTTATAATAAATTTCCTTTCTTATTATACCTACCGAAATTGTTTACATGGAGGCCCTCCCGTCTTCTTATTCGGGTAAGAATCCTTCCTCCTCGCTGATCACATAATTTCTGTGTTGTTCGGAATCAAAAGAATGACGAATTGACGCATTGCACACTGTTTTACGGAAGTCGTGGATTTGTACTATGGAAGAGCGTCCCATACTGGGTGTGCGCCGATGGTGCTCGACCCAGTTTGGGCTTATTTTTTCGTGGTGTTTTTACACCACTTTTTTTTCCCAAATCTTGGAAAAGATTAAAATAGAGAGTATTTTATCCGAGTTAGGTTCTTCCACTGTAGTTCAAGCCTGTAGTAAACAATTTCGGTAGGTATAATAAGAAAGGAAATTTACTATAAAATTTATACTTTTGAGTTAGCACCAGCTAAGTCTGGGCCACTGGTAAGTATAAAAAATATATAAATTACTTTAAATTTTTTCATGTTCATAGCTCTATTTGGTCCCACTACAACAAATATAAGCATTTAATCTATTATATTTTGTTTAACAGAATTTCATAAGCTCCGTCAAACAAGATATAATACAAAAAATGCTTAGTTTATTACTAGAATAAATTAAATGACGGAACCCCTGTTAACTGAATACTCCTTCCTATTAATTGAATATTTTTTACTCAAAACGTGTCTATTCAATTAATAGGGTTCTACTTTATTTTTATCACCACCAATCCATTTACCAATCCATTCAATATAAATTGTATCTGTTGGGTGGGAGTGCACTGGTTCAGTGTTTATGGCATTAAACTTCAAACCGAAAGGTGCATAGTTTGATCCCTGCCAGGGGTAACTGCGTTGTGTCCTTGGGCAAGGCTAATGATCCCAATTTCCCCTGTGGAGGCACGGTTGCACTGTGTACTAAGGCGTGATGATTCTCTCTGGGTACTCCGGGTTCGTTCCTCCACCCATAAAACTGACCAACATGAGATCACCCTGGCTGTTGAAAGTGTCATTAAACCTCAATATATAAATAAATAGGTCTGTTGGGCAGATAATGGTTTACAGAAGAAATTCCTGTTAATTGAAGGTAATATTTGGTATTTTATGGAAATTTGTGCAAAAATTTTCCCTAATTCCTTGGCATGAAACACAACAACTTAACCTCAAAATAGAAGATTAAATATTTAAATCTTGATTCACAGAACTCTGTCAAACATTATATAATGTTTTAAATTATCAGTTTATCAGAAAAAACTTTGTAACTAATAGCACTCTGGAAAATTAATTATTTCTTCAATTTTATTATTTTGAACTGGTGCTTCATCTGTTCATTTAACTTGATTCCTCTGAACATTCTTTTGCTAACAGATTTTCATGACAGTTATTTGAAAATAAACAAATAACATGATAGGGAAAGGGTTTCTTCAGTCATTTGAGAGAAAATAATTCTTAACATGAAAACTTGTGTTCAGTTAGCAAACACCATATAAGGCCACGTTTGGGCCTTGGCTCTTTGAACAGAGCCTTGTACTGACGTTTGCCAAATTATAATCAACCCTTTGAACCCTCGTTTCCTGGAATGTTATCGCCTTGGTGTACACTTACAGTGAGATGGGTCAGTCCAAAACCAATACACATGGAGGATAAAATAATAACCGCAGTCTGCAGCCATCTGGCTGCAGACTGCAGTTATTATTTTATCATAAATGCCTCGTGTATAGACCTCTTATAATAAGACAAAAATGGGACGAAATTATGCCTTGTACCGAAAAATCGGCCTTACGGGTTCAAAGGATAATTGAGAAAATTCTTTAAAAATTAATTTTTTTTCTCTTTGTAGTAACCACACAGAAAGAGCTTAGATTATCACAAGATATGGAAACAGACCTGCGGAATCAAGTTAGAGTCCTCCAAAAGGAGGTTGAAAACAAATCACATGACATAGACGTTTTACAGAAGTCTTTAGAGAGGGCTCGCAAAGAGAAACATTTGTATTCTATGAATGGTCTCTCAGGAGGTGTGCAAATTGAACAAGGTACCCTACTAACACTCTTTTTTTTAACATTATACCATTTTCAATCAGATTTTATGTGATCAAGGCTGCCATTTTGAGCAGTATATTTAGCAAGTTTAAGACAGTACACAACTAGGGTGGAGTATGTGGACAGTGGAACAGGAATCCGTGACTAGAGTTGGAGTTATTCAATATAGGAAAAACTACAACCAGGGTCATTGATTTCCTGTCCCCCGTACTCTGCCCGAGTTGTGTTCTGTATTTATACAATGTTTAAACTTGGATTAAATGAATGAAACTTTGGCCCCCACAAAGTAGAGCTTCTGTTTCTCAGGCCAGTTGTGGTAAAATTGCATGTGGGCGGGCAGTTTTATATTTTATTTTTGTAATTATTTCTTTGCCATCAAAAGTTGATGTTCTTGGTTTGTTTTATGTTTTAGTCCTCATAATATACTGAATAGCGTGAGTGGTGGTGTATTTCATCCCTCAAGTGGAAGAAAGCCTCGCAAAGCATTTTAAAGCCTTATTGCACTGAAGGGACAAATTTATCAATTTTATTAACTTGTGTAAAATATGAAACATAAACTACCGGTATTTAATTTTTATTTTTTTTAACATTGCATTGGTTATAAAAAGAGAACATGTGGCAGCCAAATGGATCATGTGCCAGGGCCTGAGAAACAGATTTTTCACTTATTTAGGCCTTAGATTTGTAAGAAGAAAACCAAATTGATGATCTTACTTTATTGTGTGAAACTGATTTGTGTTGATGCATTTCATTCACGTTATCGTTTCAAACAAATTCAAAATGACCTATCAGATGCATGCTTACATGATGATCTTACATGTTGACCAGATTCCGTAGGTGGTGTATCAAGCACATTTCTCATTGTCTGTATTTTGTCGCATAACAGTGAATATACACAATAATCATGGTATAAATTTCAGTTAACCCTTTGAACACTGGTGGTATCTTCCATGCCAGTTACATGGCAGAAATTGGAAGAGTCCATATCCATTATTTGGGGGTAGAGCAATTATTATTTTCGATGTGCAGCCTTCAGGCTGTACGTTGAAAATATTAATTGCTCTACCACACACATTCACTTAGTAGCCATCCTACATAATGAAATTATGACGTATAGTGTTGCTGGATGGGAAAAAGGGTTTCTTGTGTTGAAAGAGTTAATGCAATCATCACATAGAATATGATCATATATCACTTTTTTAAAAATTCATGATGTAGCATTCAGAACTTGCTCTTTGAAGACTTATATTGCAGAACCTTCAACAGTCACCCAAAGAGTAAAAGAACAAATATTTTTAAAAACTCGCAGAGAAGGAATTTTGGCACTCACACATCACTCTTCAGATGATTAGTTGAGTACTAGAAGCCACTATCGAGGCTTTCAAAAAATGAGGTTGCCAGAGTAAACTATATCATGAGCTCTGTCAAACACAATATCGTTGGTCATATTTTTATCCTACAAGTGAAAAATAGTGAAGAGCTCTCCAGGTAATAAAAAAGGAGTTATGAGGCAGCTTTTCAATGATGAGGGTGGTGCCTGAGTACGAGGCATTGTTTTTAAATAGCCTAATGTTAATCTTGATGAAGTGATTTAAAAGAGTGATCTTGCTGAAATCTGATGAATAGGGAGATGCCAAAGAACTCACATGTTCCACATGTTCTAACAGCCTTACTTCTAATTTTTGACAGGTGAAAAGAAGAAAAACAAGGGTAGAGGAAGCAATGCAAAGAAACTAGAGAATGGTGAAATTAAGGAACTCAATATTCCTGCACCACAAATCTCACAAGTTCCTGACGGGTTTAAAACATGGAAGGAATACAAACCAAATAATTTCGCTGATGTTCATATTTCTGATGTTCTTGAAGAAAATGAAACTCTTCAATCAACGGTAAAGGTTTTCTATTTTGAAATGCAACCTTGTTAGTCCTTTTTTGGGGCCAAATGTACTTTGGAGCGTGCTAGGTGGAGAGGTAAAATCAGGATGGATATTTACATATTCTCAAATGGAAAAAATTGTGCCTATCAGGTGTTTTTGCGAAGTCATCTGTTGAGACCCCCCAATATGAATCAAATTCTTAACCTTTTTCTGGCATATCTGCCATATTCAGCCAGCACTTTACCCAAAAATTGCTATTCAAATTTTTGTCTTCTTCAGTGTTTACCATTCAAATATAGCTTGTGACCCCTCATTGGTACAGGCTTGTTGAACTCATTCTGATAAGGAGGTTATAAGCTATGTTTTTGATCCACCTGATGAATATGCTTTGTTAGTTATAATAAAATGCAAGCATCATATCTGGTCTGTAAAGGGGCATATATAGGAAAAACATCCTTGGCCCTTGTGAAGTACAAGAAAAACTCCACCTTGGGTCATTGATTCCAGTCGCTGTACTCCACCCTGATTGTGCTCTGTCTTTGTAACCAATGCTTTTGGGTGTGAGCTCTTCGAAGTGGTCAGCACAAGTTTAACCCTTTACGCAACACAATGGCCAAAACCGGCTAACACTATTCACAAAAATCACCATTCAATTTTTATTATTTTTTCATTTTTTGTCATATTGATCACACCTTTTTGTTAGAGGGTAATATGCAACCAGAGTGTGTTCCTTGCCTGCAGGGGTTGTCAGTGGAACACATTCTTTTACATTTCACAGATTTTCATCATGCCAGTATCAGGGCAGTATTTCACTGTAGGATCTCTTAGAGATCTTTTTTTATCACACGAGCCCTCACAAGATTCTCTCATTTCTTAACAAGTAATCAACCTTTTTAAAATATTTTAAAACTGATTTTTTATTATTCTTTTAAACTAGACTCTTCAAGTCTCAAACTCAACAGGTTGATTTATGACGTATTCAGTTTTCTTGTATCATCACTCATTACTTTTCATACCACCATGTCTTTGACATTTCTATTGTAAGTATTTCATATTTGTTATTTGTATTCAATCTTTTTTACTTCATAATTGACATGTTTACTTTCTACCGTTCTCTCACCATGATATAGTCTTAGCTGCTCTTGTGGCATTAAGCCCCAATAAATAAATAATAATTTTTTGTCTCAAAGACATATATTATGACTCCTCATTGGAACAAGCTCGTTGAGCTCATTCCAGTGAGGGGCCTAAGCTATGTTTTGATGCAAAAAATGCCAAAAAATTAGTTATTCAAAATTTTGTTTGAAATATTGTCTGCCTTTCATGTTAGGTAAAGGGTTAAAAGATTAGAAAAACTTTAAAATTCACTTTATTTTGTTCTGTAGTTTTGATGCATTAGAAAATTATTTTCAGGTAGAACATTTACAGTTAGAGTTACAACAACAGAGAGTTGACCTGAGAAAGTCTCTTGCTGAAACTGAGTCCGTAGCTAGACAAAGTAAAGAGAGCTATGAAGAAACAGTGAGTTTGTTTGATAACCTTCAGAAATAAATCTTTTTTCTTCTTGAGACTTGGAGGAGATGGTGTCTTGGTAAATTTTTAGATGATTTGTGTGAAAAAATCTCAGTTTGAAAATTCTAATCAGAAAACCACGACTTGGTCAGACATTCTTTGTCAATATTATGAGCATGTGTAAGAATTAGTGGAATAAATCTCATATGATGAAGCAATTTACAGGCCTTTTAGAGTTCATCCTGTACTTGTCATACCAGTCAGATCCACTCAGTGTAATAAACAAAAATCGCCAGTCAAGTTTTAATTGTTTCGATTTTTGCTCCCAAAACATAGCTTATGAATGAGCTTATCAATCCTGTCCTAAGCTGGTTTGAAGCCAAAACTGTATTAGTTTTAGTTGGAAGAAATACTGAGTGGCTTTCAATTCGGTTAGAAAAAGTGAAGAGAAATTTATTTTTTATTACACGCCTGTTCTATGTAATCCCCATCTACAGAAACACTAAACCATGCGGATAAAAATCTGTTCTGCACATTTGCGGAACGGAAATCGTTGACAGACTATATTTAAATAGAAGTGAAATTTCACTGGAATTTTCTACAAACCATGCAATGCAATCACAACTTGAATCGCTAGCGATAGGTGAAAATCGTCCCCTGAGTTCCAATGTGTTCTATGTGCCAGTAGGCACATAGAACACATTGCAACTCAGGGGATGAAATAGTAACACAGGTTCCCCTCGCAAAGTTGGTTGGCGATAAAATGTTTTCTTTTTTGTTGATAGTTGTCAAATGAATTGCTGAGTGTCCTAATAATTTTTTTATAGACGTGAAGGCATGTAATAAACACAGAACGACACGTGTGTGTGAATGGGTTAATCAATATGGCACATGTGCCATCGCAGAAAGATAAAACTCAAGGTGGCCTCTCGATCAATCCTTCCACATTGGCACTCATGCCATATCGATTAACCCATTCACACATGCGTATCGTTCTGTGTATTTCTATGGCAGTTATTTTTAGTTAGCTTATCTGCCTTTGCAGCCAGCCAGATCTTTTACAGACTAGTTTTCAAATTTTGAGACACATGATTTCAAGATAAAATGAATATTTTTATACTGTACCAATGACCCAGACTTAGCTGGTGCTAACTCTAACAAAACCAGGGCCAAACACAAATTTTGCCCCCCAATCCCCAAAATTTGCATCCAAAACAAAAAGAAATCATGTCCTAAAGGACCTCCATACTACGCCTCTACTGTGCATGCGCAGTGACGCAGTCGTCCCGAAATTGGCGCCAATTATCATTCTCTGTTTGGCCCTTCATCAGTCAACATCTCACTGATCTTTGTGCTTGTAAATCTCAGTTTAAAGGATGCCAGACACGTAATTTTTGGAGAAAATGTGATTCTAAGGAGGATAGAAGGAGGAGAGGAAAAAGAAGTGACAAAAAATAATCAGGGCTGTACTTAAAATTTTTTGATGAAATTATGTTAAGTTGCCTATTTTCGAGGCATGGGCCTCTTGTTGTCATTCTTGCTAATTGTTGCACTGCTTATTCAGTGTTTCCTCTCCCCTAGCCTTCTAAAGTCCCCCCTTGCAATTCTCCCATGCTTTTGGCATATTTTTGAGAAATTTCATTTCTAAAATTTCCTGGGAGAGTTGCTTGGTTACAGAATGTTTTCTGTTATTTTCCCCATAGTTACGTTTTCACCCATGGGTGTATAACGTTTGTGTTCTGCATCTTCCATCTGATGTTCTACAGATTCTCCCCTGGGAGTCTCTGTTTTGCATCAGATAGAGTGTAATTGATGACTGATTCCGGGCCAGTTTTTTCAGTGCCTGGAGTCATGTTTTCTGGTGTTTTTACACTGTTTGTTTTCATTGGCAACAGCCTTTTTTGAGGGGGGCTGTTTGCCTTTGCTGTAGTTTATCTCATTATAAGATACATTTATATTATCCGAAAGTGTCTCATTAATTATTTTATATAAATTTAAAATTTTTGACCACACTTTGCCATCGGATCCATCGGGGCTCAACATTACTTTTCAGCAACTTGGGCTTCGCTGAAAAAATATTTTTTCAAAATTATTTTGTTTTGCAATTGTTTTTTCATTTATTAATGGATCATGTTATTATGTATCTTTGTGTCAGGGGTTTTTGCGAGTAACTAGGACTTATTGTTGTTCTTTCACAATGAAGGGACGTTGTTCAAATTGTAATAGGAAGAAATGTTCCTCTGACTTTCATGATCATTGTATTAATTGTAGTCAGTGTTCTCGCATTAATCCCTGTCCTATATGTGAACATTGGGATGAGAAACATTGGAAACGTGTGTCACGATATGTTGTTTCTGGAGAAAGAGCGATGCCGGCTCTTTCTCCGCAAGGTCACTCTACTCTCTCAGTTTCTATTTCAGAGGAACCAGAACAGGGTGATGTTTCCATGTTATCTTCTTCAAGTGTGCGTCCGTCGTCACAAATGAATTCAGAGCTAGCGGCAAAAGTGCTCATGGAGATTAGACAAATGTCGTCCGCTAGCTCGCCCGGTGTAGCGTCCATTCACCGAATGGTTCGGCAGCCGGGTTCGTCCGATGCGGTCCAAGAGGAAATTTTGGGTGATGCGAGCACTATAAACATAATAGATGCACACCCAGTGACGGCGGATAGTAAGCGAGAATGGAGGAAGCCTTTTAGTCCGGTTCCTAGCTCGTCCAGGTCCAGCTGGGCCGCGAGCGAGAGAGGTCCCTCTCTCGTACAACAACATCTGGGACCAGATGTTGTGGTACAAAATGTGTCTTTACCGGAGCGTACGTCCGTCGCTCGGGACGCTCCGTTGTATAAGCAGTCCGCAGAGACTGTTAAGGCTTCCTCTTCTCGTCAGCGCACACGACTGCACCTTGGCTGCGTGACCGCCGATATATTACCAGCTTCGCCGATGAAGGATTCTTCGGCGACCAGGTCACACCATCTGGCAGCCAGGGATTCGAGACCGATGGACTCTGGACGTTCGCATAGGAAAAGTATGCGGGAGCCATCTGCCCTCGGCGAAGCAGTGAAAGACTGCGCCTCCGCAGGTCTCGACGCCGGACATTCTTGTGCAGATAGCACAGCTTATCGCAGCATCCCAGCAGCCGACAGAAACGGTGTCGGATCGAGAATTATCCGACGGCGCTGGGTCGGTACGCTCCGCCGAAGCATCGGGGGCGGACGACCGGGAACATCATGAGGTCCGACCGGATGGTGAAAGGGATACGGATGACTTGGAGTTATCCCTTTCGGAACAACATAAAGCTGCCGTGGACTTCATCCGGCACTTTCTCCCTCAAGTTGTTCCGTTGGGCCAGACTGCTGCGCTTCCGGACAAAAGAATTATAGCGTCATTGGACTCTGAATTTTTTGAGCGGTTCAGGGACATCGCTCCCGAGTTTCCGTCGCAGTCCAATAATGTTGCTAGAACATTTGAATTATTGAACGACACTATATTTAAACTTGCTTCCAGGACGGGGAAAGCAGGTTTCTTGTCCGCTAATACTCTCAACCTGCCTTTCATTAATGCAAGGAATAAATTCGATACGGCAGGACAGGGTATACCGAGAGTTCCTCTGCGTATGGACGACGAGGCGGAAGACTTAGAGCTGTCATTACCGTCGTCAGCTTCTATTCCAACCGCGGTGTTGGAAACAGCTATTGCGTCTAACAGAGCCAATTTAGATGCCTTATCTTACGCAGATCACCTTACTAAGGCGTTATCACTGCGCCTTAAAGGGGAAGAGTTTCAGGATATACAATCCTTTTTAAGACTTCTTTCAAGGGCAGTAGCTTATTCCACGTGTAACTCCGCCCTTTCAGTGGCAAATCTGGAGTTGGTTAGACGTGACGCAGCCCTAGCTACATCCACACTAGTGGATTCTAAGGTGAAGAACTCTCTTAGAGTCGCTTCGGTCTCAGGAGAACTTCTCTTTGACGGCAAGCTTTCCGCTATTTATGATAAAATTAAAAAGAAAGCTAATGATTCTCTGTTGTTCAGATCGGCTCCTAAGAAGTCGGATACAGCAGACACGAATAAGACAGGCACTTCTGGGTCTAATGCGCCCAAGAGAGGTTCCTATAGAGGTTCCGGTGCGTCCTCTTGGTCTTATTCGAGAGACCGTCAGGATAGCGACTCTCGTTCGGGACGTCCTTCAGGCCGGGACAATCGGTCGGACGCCCCGAGGTCGACGAGGCGAGGTGCGGGTCGTGGAAGACGTGGTTTCTCCTATCGCAGGCCTCGCAGGTCCAGGAGGTGATGGCTTAAACCTCTATCGCGTTCCGGTTGGCGGAAGGTTGTCGAGTTTTTCACAAGAGTGGGCGTCGATTACGGACGACCCTTGGGTGAGAGGAGTGACTTCGGAAGGTCTGAAGATATCCTTCAAACGAAAGCCTCCATTAACTCGAAGTCCAAAGTGGACTCATCTTCCATCAAATCCACAGAAAAGAGACGCTCTGTTATCAGAGGTGCAGTCTCTTTTAATGAAGAACGCGGTAGAGGTCGTAGAAAACCAGGAATCTCTGGGATTCTACAGCCATCTGTTTCTGGTTCCGAAACCAGACGGCTCGTTCCGTCCAGTCATAGATTTGAGCTGGATAAACAAGCTGATCGTCGCTCCGAAGTTTTATATGGAGACGATTCGATCGGTCATAGCGAGTATTCGGGTGAACGATTATGCAACGAGCATAGATCTCAAAGATGCGTACTTTCACGTCATGGTACATTCGACATTCCGAAAGTATCTACGCTTCGCAGTCCTTGGAGTGGTGTATCAATTCCGGGCGATGTGCTTCGGATTGAATCTAGCACCCTGGGCTTTCACTCGGGTAATGAACTCGGTAATGATCTACTTCCGAGCTCATTCGTCTGCGGTAACGTCGGCCTACCTGGACGACATTCTTCAGAGGTACGGCAACGAGTTAACGCTTCAGAACGATGTTCAGAATCTTCTTCTATTGCTCCGACGTCTCGGTTTTATAGTAAACGAGGAGAAGTCGGATCTGGTGCCGTCCAAGTCATTCACTCATCTGGGAATGAGCTTCGAGACGCACAACAATCTCGTTCGTCTGCCGTTAACCAGAGCGAAATTAGTCAGTTGTTACACTCGCTATTGTCTGCACGCAGACAAAGTCACGGCGAGTCAATTTATGAGACTGATAGGTCTGTGCGGAGCCGCCGCGGATCTCATTCCGATGGGGCGGTTACGCACACGTCCTCTTCAAATTTTCCTGACTCAGAATTGGAGTGTGAAAATTCATTCGCTCGATGTAGACGTTCTCTTGTCAGATCAAGTGAAACAAGAGATTCAGACTTGGGCAAACATTCAGTGGTTAACTCAAGGAGTTCCGCTGCAGTTGCCGGATCCGAGTTTTACCGTTATGACGGATGCCAGTCAAACAGGTTGGGGTGCATCATTAATCCCAACGGATTCGAGATGCCAGGGTCTTTGGGATCCGCAATTCCTGTGCAAGCACATAAACATCAAGGAAATGATGTCAATTTGGCTTGCGTTACGTCACTGGATGGACATTATTCACAATGCTCATGTCCAAATCCTATCCGACAATACGACAGTAGTGGCGTATATATGGAATCAGGGAGGCACTCATTCAGTTCCGTTGTTCAATCTAACAGAAAGAATCCTTCTGTTTGCGTTAGAACATCACGTTCTTCTTTCGGTCCGTCACATACCGGGTCGTCTGAATGTGCTAGCAGACTCCCTTTCACGAAAGGGTCGTTTGTTGCCGTCGGAGTGGACTCTCAACAAACAAGTATTCAATCAGATTTGCTACCAGTGGGAACGGCCAATGATAGACTTATTTGCGACACATCTCAACAATCAGTTGCAGACGTATGTGTCTCCATGTCTGGATCCAAGAGCATTTGCAGTAGACGCTCTGTCGATCCCTTGGGACGGAATGATAGGATATGCGTATCCTCCAGCGCCGTTAATTCAACAAGTATTGCTAAAGATAAAACAATCTCAATGCAAGATTCTGTTGGTAGCATCTCTGTCGCCACAGAGACCGTGGATAAATCTACTCAGGTGTCTGTTGTGGGACCTACCGCGGAAGCTTCCTCCACGAGAGGATCTTCTTTCGCAGGGGAAATCGCGCCAACTCCATCACAACCCGCAAGGTCTCAACCTTCACGTTTTTCCGTTGTGCGGTCCTTCTTGCATGGCAAGCACTTTACAGGACGAGCAGTGGACGCGATTTCTAACTGTAGGAGGACCTCCTCTTCGCTAAACTATGCGGCTAAGTGGAAGGTTTTTCGTCGTTGGTGTAGGGATCATTCTGTAGATATATTTGATCCCTCTATACCAGACATTGCAAACTTTCTAGTATACTTGTTTGACGTAATCAAACTGCAGCCTGTTACTATAAAGGGTTATAGATCTATGTTATCTGATACCTATGCACATCATGATAGTTTACAAATTGGATCTAATGTCTCTTTATCGAAGTTGGTTAGAAACTTTTCGATAAATAGACCCAGAACTCTTAGATTAATTCCTAAGTGGAATTTAGCTTGGGTTCTCCTTAAATTGAAGGAAAAGCCATTTGAACCTCTTGGGACAGTAGATTTCAAATTCTTATCTTATAAGACAGCTTTTCTCTTAACTTTCTCTTCGGCCAGAAGAGTCAGTGAGCTTCATGCACTATCGGTGGATGATTCTCATTATCGTAGTGTTGGGAACACTATCACCTTCACTACTAATGTGGGTTTTTTAGCTAAGAATCAGGCTCCTAATAAATATCCGGAACCTATTGTTATTAAGGCTCTTCCGTCTTCAGACGGGCATAGGCCTTTACTCTGTCCTGTTAGAGCACTACGTATCTATAAACAGAGATCTCAGTTTATCAGAAAGGGACGGAAATGTTTCTTTCTGTCTTTGATGCCTAATAGAAAGGACATTTCAGTCCATTCTATTGCTAGATGGATTCAGTTAACTATCCGTACTGCTTATGAAGATTTATCTTCTTCTCAGCAGTCTGTGCTTAAGATTTCTGCTCATGAAGTAAGAGCTCTTTCTACTTCCTGGGCTTATGCTAATAGTGTTGCTATTACAGATTTAATGAAGGCTGCTTATTGGTCTCAGCCATCCACATTTACGAATTTTTATCTCAGAAATATTGAGTCCATTTCTGGAGACCTGCATTGTTTAGGTCCGTTATCTGTTGCTCAGAATGTCGTCCACTAAACAGTTGCAACTATAGTTATGCAGGCTTTCTGTTCCGGCAGTGACTCCGTCCGGCTGCCCTCTTCGCTCTGGGCTATTTGACCCAGGGCAAGGGGAAGGGGGGGGGGGGGGCGGGTGTTCCCTTAGGTCACCTGCTTTATAGTGAAAAGCAAGGGAATGCCTCCTCCAAGTCAGTATTTCTGAGTCGCTTCCGGGATGGTTTTAAAGTGTAATATTAATGTTTAAATTCATTCATGTCTTATTTTTAAAGTGTAGCTCGGTGTGAAGCATTTGTATATGTCAAGTGTCAAACGGGCTTTAATATACAATACTCGGACACTTTTAAATGACTATAAAGAGTCTCAATTCTCTGGACTACTTTATTTATTGGCTTGCTTTAAAAATAATTAGTATAAGGGTTATACTGGATGTTAATAGAGAACATGAATGTTATTGTGCTCAATTATTAAGGGTAGTGTATCTTTCTAATTTAATATTAAATAAGAAAGATACATGTAAAGCCTAATACTCCTTTTCTCCTTAAGGGGTTACCTCTTTACTATATAGTTGAGCTTATTGGATTTTCCTCTATGTCCTAGGCCCTCCAGCCTGTTTACTATTCAGCTAAGTCTGGGTCATTGGTGCAGTATAAAAATGTTAAAAAATTTATAGTAATTTATATATTTTTTATACTTACCAATGACCCAGACGGGGATGGCCCTCCCTGGAGTTGGGAACTCTTGCCTCCCCGCTGAGTACATAGCGCTGACCAGGCACTGCCAGTAAGAATGATAATTGGCGCCAATTTCGGGACGACTGCGTCACTGCGCATGCGCAGTAGAGGCGTAGTATGGAGGTCCTTTAGGACATGATTTCTTTTTGTTTTGGATGCAAATTTTGGGGATTGGGGGGCAAAATTTGTGTTTGGCCCTGGTTTTGTTAGAGTTAGCACCAGCTAAGTCTGGGTCATTGGTAAGTATAAAAAATATATAAATTACTATAAATTTTTTAACTTTCTACTCGATTCAGAAGGTTTGGGATTTCCTTACTGAGAATTCGGTGATTTTTCCTGAGTTGGCTGTTATTTTTAGTTAGCTTATCTGCCTTTGCAGCCAGTCAGATCTTTTAGAGAATAGTTTTCAAATTTTAGAGACACGTGATTTCAAGATAAAATGAATTTTCTACTTGAGTCAGCAGTCCATTAATTTGGCTAAGTAATCTAATATATAAATGCGAATGTCTGTATCTCTCTCTCTATCTTTGTTCCAGGTGAACTCCTCGATCTAAAGTTTTCATCCCTGCGAGTAACATGGGATGGGTGCCGTGCCCATGTGGGGTGACCTTGACCTTGAAAGTGATGACCTTGACCTTTTATTTCGAAAACTGCTGGGCCGATCGGGCTAAAATTTCATATGTGTGGGTATGTTGACCCATCGATCATTTTGACTTTATCGGGGTGCCCGTGCAGGGTGACCTTGACCTTGAAGTTGGTGACCTTGACCTTCTATTTCAAGAACGGCTGATATAACCATCTTCTCCCGTGCAACGCCGGGTATCACCCGCTAGTCATAATATAGTAACAATAATGCAGTTTGGAGCCTGATTCCTCAAAAGTGGTCCCAAGTTTTCCAAAAATAAAAGAAAAAGTGAATTATGTGTACAAGTAGGTACATTTGGGTCAATAATGGAGATGAAATTTGGATAAACCTTTTTGAGCGAGTATATTTTCAGAGCTGATTTAAAATGTCTGCCTCTGTTGGATTGAAGCTGAGAGGGCAACTAATTCCACAGAAAAATGTGTGGTATCTGAAAATGAGCAATCACCTGCTGTAAGTGTAGGTCACCGAGAGCATGGTTAAGCCTGTAGAAAAGGGTGGTATTAGAATTTTGAATTCTGTAATTGTTTTTGGTATTTTTAGGAGGGTATGGCATGGTATCATTTTGGTATTCGGTATATCACAAGACTGAGATTTGTTGAGAGTACCAAATGCGAATTCATATCAGGAAATACAAAATAAGTTGTTCTTGTATCATTCCACCACAGTGCCCCTGCCAGTGAGCCCAACATTGACATTCTTTTGCCAACTTAAATAATATCTACAGTAATTTTGTGACTTGTTCCAAACACACCTTAACCATCAAAGGCCTATTTTAGTCTTTTGTGATCTCAGTACATGTGCCATTAACATGCCATCATTAAGAGGACCTACTTAATTAGTTAATGGTCTGTGCATTGATTTCTAGTGAAATCTTGGCTGCCTGTTAAAAAGCACTGCTGAGCAACTGGTCTTGTGGGAATTAAGCCAATTTCCCAGGCCCTTAAGGGTTAACAAAACTGAAAAAAAAAACTGTCACTTCTTTCATGAAAATGAACCCTTCAACAAGGCCTTATAAGCAGCAAATGTAGGAAAATATGGAAAAAAGATGGGTTCAGTTCGATTTTTCGATGTATTGCCTATCTCTATAAGCCTGTAAAAGGAAGAAGACTGCAGAGAACTTGTGGAAAGATACTGCACAATCAAGTTACCAGGATACATTGTTGAGTGATTTGTACGAAATTACTAAAACTTTGAATATGATTCTTTGTTCAGTGGGAAGGCAGAGAAGATGATAAAGCAGAGGTGTGCTATGGTATGATTTTTGTTCTGAAAATAATTCTTGCTGTACAGTTTTGAACATGTGGGAGCCTTTATTGGATTGTATGTTTGCAGCTGTAAAGCAGAGTGTTGCAATAATCCAATCAGCTTGTACCAAATATGTGTACAAGTTGTGTCATGATCTCCCTTCAACTATGGTGTGAACCGTTGCGATATTTCTCGGTGTGAACCATAAAAATATTTCAAAATCCTTGTCCAAGAAATACCCAAATCACACCCTGAAGTCCACGGGAGATCCCATTGCACCAAATTTAGGGTGAAGTTTTGACAATTTTTGTAATTGTTTATGAAAGTCCTAAATATACATAAGTATTGTCAATAACTAATAAGCTGTCATTTTGAAATAACTTTCTTCAGCAACAGGAATACTGTCCTCCAGCACAAAGTTAATTAAAGTTCTGTAAGTTCGTAGTCTTTTATTACTTTTCAGAATGTAACATATGGCCATGTTTCTATGAGCGATTATAAAATTATAAGCAATTTCTTTTAAGAAAGTATATATAATATTTATTGTAAATAATTGGCTAAACTAATCTTAAAACTTGAGTTGCTATTGCAATATAGCTATAGATACTGCAGGTGCAAGTGATTCTAAAACTCCTACAGATGGAACAAAATGATACACATAAACAAAAAACGCTATTTGCATCTATCAGAATGTAAATAACATATTTAACCCTTTACCCAACATAATGCCCAAAACCGGCCAGAGCTATTCACAAAAATTGCCAATTAATTTATTTTCATTATTTTTTCATCTCAAAAACATAGATTATGACCCCTCTTTGGAACAAGCTCATCGAGCTCATTCCAATGAGGGGAGGGGTTATAACCTATGTTTTTGAAACAAAAAATTAAAAAAATTAGTTAATCAAGAATTTTGTTTGCAAGTGTCGTCTGCTTTTCATGTTAGGTAAAGGGTTAAAGTAGAAAGCTATTCAGTGCAGGATCAGTACAATACTTTTTAACACAGCCTTCATATTGGTTGTCACCATGGAGACCATTAACTCTTTTCCAGCTGAGTATTTTTTGATTTTGCAAAAAATTAAGTCCCAGCTCTTGTGAACCAGCAATGATTTGATATATTTAATGGAAAATTCAAATCAGTCTGGTATTAAAAAATCACTGGTCAGAGGACTACACAATATTTCGAAGTATTTATTTTGTCAAGCGAAAGGAACATATTTCTCTTGGGTAACAGTACGTTTGTACCAGGCAGGAAAATGTGGCAGCAGTGGTCCAGGAGTTGACAGTTCAGCTAGGCATCAAGTTAAAAGGAAGAAGAATGAGGATATTTTCTCAGTGCTAGACTTTGATGTTTTCTCTGAAGACATTGGAAATTAATTTTATTTTAAAAATAATTTATCTGGCTAGAAAAAGTATCTTTCTACCATCTGTCCAGTCTTAAGTTTTTGCAGAGAAAAATACTTTGAAAGTTTCATATAATGTACTATTTGGTTAATATGTGTTTTCACATCTTTTACAGATTGAGTTTCTAAAATCTTCCCATCAAAAGGAATTACAGAGTATTTTAGCTCAACAAGCATTACAGCAGTCAACTACAAAGTCTGCAGAACTACAAGCTAAAGTTGATTCACAAGAGGTAGCAATTATTTTCTTTAGATCTTTAATCGCCATCTTATCATTCTATCACTTTTCATATTACCTCAAATACCTCAAAATTGTCCAACTTGAACATTTTTTATGAATAGAATTATTTTTTTAGTGTCTGTAAATTGAGTATTTTTATACAACAACCAATGGCCCAGACTAGCTGGTGCTAACTCAAAAATAATCCAGGGCCAAACACAAATTTTGCCCCCCAATCCTCAAAATTTGCATGCAAAACCGAAAATTTTATGTCATATCTGGTCCTCCATACTTTTGTGAACTGTGCATGCGGCAGTATCAAGGAAGACACCTAAATTGGCGCCAACCAGCATTCTTTGTTTGGCCCTTCAGTCAGTAACAACAAACTGACATCTGCACTTTTAAATCTCAGTTTTAATGATGCTAAACACAAATCAATGGTAGAATTGGTGGATCCAAGGACATAATTGGATGATGGAAGGGAACAACGGTGGTTGGAAACTATCAGGGCTGTAACTTTATAATTTTTACAAAAATTATTTCATGTTTCCCAATTTCGGGACATGGGCCTGACGTCATCATTCTTGCTAATGATTTTTCCACCGTTTGTTAAGTGTTCCTTCCCTATCCTTCCTTGAAGCCCTCCTGTTAAACTCCCAAGCTTTTTGGCTTATTTTATTGAATTTTTTTAATAAATTTCTTGGGAGTTTGACGCGTTACACAGAATGTTTATTCTGTATTTCCCCATGGTTACGTCCTCTCCCTAGGGGTGTTTAGGCGTTTTGGGTCATGCATCTTACATCCGATGTATCATTTTTACTTCTTCTGAAGATCTTGCTTTACATCGGATAGTTCAAAATCTGTTACTGACTTCAGGCCTCTTTATTCAGTGCCTGGGGTCTTGTTTCCGGTTTTTCTTCTGCCATTGTTTTCATTGGCAACGTTGTATAAATATATGTAGTTTCCTATTTATTTCATGGTAGGATTGTTGTAGGATACATTTATAATATTCCGGTAGTGTAGCAAATTATTTTTTCGAATTTTGTCCACACTTAGGCTCTATCGGGATACCTTTGGGCTTGTCTTGTTCCCTTTGGGAACTTGGGCTCCTGTAAAAAAATTTCGAAAAATTTTTTTTTTATAATTAATTTTTCGATTTTTATTTTGAATGTATTTATTATGTATCTTTTTCGATTCATGACAGCTTATTGCTCAAAATGTAAGGCGAGGAAGTCTTCCTCGGATTTACATGCTTGTTGCCTTGCTTGTAGTCGATGTACTCCCATTAATTCTTGTCAAACTCGAGGTTTGACCTTACTAACGAAGGATATCTTCGGTCCTCTTGCCACAAAGTCATTCAAGTTTCTCAGTTTCTTTTTCAGAGGAACAAGAACATGGTGATGTTTATGTGACGCCTAGAGATAATGTGCTACCGTTGTTGCGCTCAGATGAGCAAACAGAGCTAGCTGCCAAGGTGCTAATGAATATTATACAGGACATAAAGCCACTAGCCGGTGGTTTTAGTCCCTTGTCGCCAGCTAGCATGACCGGTGAAGCAGTTACTCCGTCTGTGGGCACCGTGATACCAGGTGTGTCTGTTCGATAGGAGTGGATTGGGTAGAGCGAGCACCTTAAAACATAAACATGCTCACCCAGCGACGACGGAACATAGGAAGAAGCCGGCAAGTACCGTGGGAAGCTCGGCGAGTCTGAAAGGACTTCGAGCAAGAGAGGTCCCTCTTTCCCAGCAGCATCTGGGGCCAGATGTTGTGATTAGAAACTTGCGTGAGTCAGAGCATATGTCCGCACCTTCCGTCTGGGACGCTCCATATAGTTCGCAGCCGGCCTCGGCTGCAGTTACAGCTTCTACAACGTCATCTAAAAAGCACACACGACCACACCTTAGCTACACAACTTCAGATATCCAGCCTGCATCACCCAGAAGGGACCACTCATCGTCCGCGAAGTCGGACCATCCGGTAGCAAAGGAGACCAGGCCTCGTTTATCGGGACGTCCGGAGAAAAGAGCGATCTCGGACACACCATACCAGGAGCAGCAGGTGGCCAAGAAACAGAAGACCGCTTCTCCTCAGGCCTCCATTACGGACTTGCTGTCGCAGATTGCGCAGCTCATCGCAGCATCCCAGCAAGTGCTAGAGCAGCCTATGGCAGTCTCAGAGCCTGAGCTGTCGGACGGTGCTGGGTCGGTCCAGTCATCTGCATGTTAAGATGCCGTAGACCGAGACTCACAACTGATTCAATCGGATGGTGAAAGGGATATGGAAGAAGATTACCCTTCCCTTTCGGAACAGCACATGGTTGCGATGGATTTAATCCATCAACACTACCCTGAATTTGTTTCGGCGAATCAGAATGCTGCAACAACTAGAAAGAAACCGCTGGTGTCGTTGGATGCAGACTTTATCCAGACAAAGGAGGAGGTCCTCTCTTTTCCGGTTCAGTCTAGACAGGTGTAGCGGGCCTTCGGCCATTTAGACGACACCATATTCAAACTCTCCAGTGGGAAGAAGAAAGGCAGTTTCTTGACATCATCTTCCATAAATTTACTGTTTCTTGGACCACGTTCATTTAAAACAGTCAGGGAAGATGTACAGAGAGTTCCTCTGCGTTTGGATGAACAGGCAGAGGATCTAGAGCTATCCTTGCCTGGGTCATTCACAATTCGCTCACACACAATTGAGATGGCAATTTCTTCAAATAGAGCGAATTTGGACTCTATGTCTTACGCAGATCACCTTTCAAGAGCTGTGGCGCAACGTCTCAATGGGAAGGAATTTGAGGATGTTCATGCCTCTTTAAGAGTTCTTTCCAGGACAATTATGTTTACCACGTATAACTTCGCCTTAACAGTAGCTAATTTGGAGTTAATTAGACTGATGGTGCTCTTACGTCGTCATCTTTAATAGATGACAAGGTGAAAAACTCTCTATGGGTCGCTCCGGTCTCCGGACACACAATATTTGACAACAAGCTTTCATTGGTTTATGACCAAGCTACAAAGAAAACATCTGATACTCTGCTTCTAAAGTCGGCGTCTAATCAACCCGCTACAGCAGAAAGGAGTAAAGGAGGACGTCCTAGACAGAAATCGTCTAAAGGGGACTCCTCGCGAGGGTATAGGAAACCCTACTATAATTACTCTAGAGATTGTCAATACAGCGACTTGGGAAAGGGGCGTAGGTCTGATCGAGACTACCGGTCAGACGCCCCCAAGTCGACGGATCGAGGCTTGAGGAAGACATGGTTTCTCCTCCCGTAAGCCTCGAAGGTCCTACAGGTGATGGTCAGGACCTCTATTGCTTGCCAGTTGGCGGAAGGTTATCAAGATTCACAACAAACTGGATAACAATTACGGAAGACCAGTGGGTGAGAAGTGTAGTCTCAGACGGCCGACGGCTAACATTCTGAGCGAAACCACCACTAACAAGGTGACCGCAGTGGACAAATCTTCCAGCAAATCCTTGCAAAAGAGAGTCTCTACTAGTGGAGGTACAGGCTCTCTTATCAAAGGAAGCAATAGAGGTCATTGAGAATTAAAATTCACTAGGATTTTAGAGTCACCTCTTCCTCGTACCGAAGCCAGACGGCTTGTTCCGACCGGTAATAGACTTGAGTTGGATAAACAAGCTTATCGTGGCTCCAAAGTTCTATATGGAGACCATTCGGTCGGTAAGGGCGAGCATTCGAGTGAATGACTATGCGGCAAGCATAGATCTAAAGGATGCGTACTTTCATGTCCTGGTACATCCGGCATACGGAAAGTATCTGTGGTTCACCGTGCAAGGGACAGTGTATCAGTTCCAAGAGATGTGCTTCAGTCTGAACCTGGCGCCCTGGGCTTTCACTCGAATAATGAACACGGTAATGTCTCACTTCCGAGCTCATTCATCTGCGGTAACATCGGCTTACTTGGATGACATTCTTCAGAGATACGGCAACAAAACTGTTCTTCAGAATGATGTTCAGGGTCTGCTTCTTTTGCTCCGATGTCTCAGCTTCATAGTAAACAAGAAGAAGTCGGATCTAGATCTGTCCTAGTCGTTTATTCACTTGGGGATGAGCTTCAAGACTCACAACAATCTGGTTCTTCTGCCGTTACTCAGAGCAAAATTAATCAGTTGTTATGCTCGCTTTTGTCTACACTCAGACGCAGTAACAGCGAGGGAATTCATGCGACTGATGGGGTTGTGCGGAGCGGCTGCGGATCTTATGCCGATGGGTCGCTTGCACACACGTCCCCTCCAGGTATTCTTCACTCAGAACTGGAGTGTGAAGATGCATTTGCTTGAGACCAGTATTGTTTTAACAGACCTGGTAAAACAAAGCGTCCTGATTTGGGCAGATATTCATTGGTTAACTCAGGGAGTTCCGCTGCAGCTGCCGGATCTGGCTTTTACGATTATGACGGATGCAAGTCAAAAGGGTTGGGGTGCGACCCTGAGCCCGATGGACTCAAAGTGTCAGGGTCTTTGGGACCCTCAGTTCCTAGGGAAACACATAAACATCAGAGAGATGATGTCAATATGGCTTGCACTACAACATTGGATTCACATTATAGCGGACGCTCATGTTCAGATATTGTCAGACAACTCGACAGTAGTAGCATATATCAGGAACCAGGGAGGCACTCATTCGATTCCGTTATGCGAACTAACGGAAAAAATTCTTCTGTATGTCGTGAATCATCATGTTCAACTATCGGTCCGTCATATACCGGGTCGTCTGAACGTACTAGCAGACTCACTCTCTCGGAAAGGTCGCCTGTTGCCATCGGATTGGACACTCAACAAGCAGGTATTCAGATAGATTTGCTTCCAGTGGGATCGACCCATGATGGATTTGTTCGCGACACACTTGAACAATCAGTTGCAGACGTAAGTGTCACCATGGCCAGACCATCGAGCGTACACAGTAGACACTCTGTCAATCTCATGGGACGGAATGATAGGATATGCGTATCCTCGAACTCTGTTGATTCAGCAGTCTCGTTGCAAAATTCTGCTAGTAGCATCTCTGTCATCACAGAAACTGTGGATCAGTCTTCTCAGGTGTCTGTTATGGGACGTTCCCCGGAAGCTTCCTCCGCGAGAGGACCTTCTTTATCAGGGGAAGTCACACACACTGCATCACAACCCTCAAGGTCTCAACCTTCATGTATTTCTGTTATGCGGTCCTTGCACGGCAAGCAATTTACAGGACGAGCAGTGGACGCAATTTCTAACTACAGGAGGTCCTCCTCTTCATTGAATTACACAGCGAAGGGGAATGTTTTCTTCCGTTGGTGTAAGGATCAGTCGATAGGTGTCAATGATCCGTCCATACACACTTTCTGGTCTACTTGTTTGACGTTCTCAAACTGCAGCCCGTCACTATTAAGGGCTATAGGTCTATGTTATCAGACACTTATGCTCATCATGATAACTTGGCAATTGGATATAATACTTCATTAATCCAAACTGGTTAGAAATTTCTCTATAAATAGACCTAGACCCTCAGATTGATTCCTAAATGGAATTTGGCTTGGGCTCTGTTGAAGCTTAAGGAAGCTCCGTTTGAGCCATTGGATGTTGTAGAGTTCAAATTCTTGACCTATAAAACAGCATTTCTCTTAGCCTTTGCATCCGCTAGAAGAGTTAGTGAACTCCATGCTTTATCTGTTGACGAATCTCACTACCGTAGTGTTGGTAATACCATTACTTTACAGAAGTGGGATTTTTGGCTAAGAACCAGGCTCCAGATAAACGGCCTGAGCCTACTACCATAAAGGCTCTGCCTTCTACGGACAACCGTAGACCTCTGCTGTGTCCAGTCAGGGCTATGTGCATATATAAACGCCGATCAGATTTTATAAGAAAATGAAGAAAACGCTTCTTTCTTTTGCTAATTCCCAACAGAAGAGATATTTCTGTTCATTTTATTGCTAGGTGGATTCAGTTGGCAATACACATTGCCTATGAAAGGCTATCTTCTGGTCAGCGTTCTGTTAATAAGATATCAGTGCATGAAGTTAGAGTGCTGTCCACTTCTTGGGCTTATTCTAATAGTACAGCCATTACTGATCTCATGAAAGCTGCGTACTGGACACAGCCTTCTACATTTACCAAGTTTTACCTTAGAAATTTAGAGTCCATCTCTGGTGACCTTAGATGTTTAGGTCCTCTATCTGTTGCTCAGAATGTCGTCTACTAAATGATTACATTTATAGTTATTTAGGCAACCCATTCCAGCAGTGATGCTGCCCTCTACGTTCTGTGATCATGTACCTCAGAACAAGGGGAAGGGAGTGGGGGGGGGGGGGGGGGGACGTTTTTTTCCCTTATGATCATCTGGCTTTATAGTGAAAAGCAAGGGAAGCCCTCCTCCAGTGTCAGTAGTCCTGAGTCGGTGCTGGGATGGTTTTAATGTGTGTCTTGGTGTGAAGCAAATAATAAGTCTCATTTATGTATGGTTTTTAAAGTGTAGCTCACTGTGAAGCATTTGTAACGGGCGTTAATATACAATCCTCGGACACTTTTAAATGAGTATAAAGAGTCTCATTCTCTGGACTATCTTTATATTTTGGCTTCCCTTCACCGAATTAGCATAAAGGGTTATGCTGGCATTAAATGGAGAATTATATATTATGTAATGCTCAATTACACTGTTGGTGTAATGTCTTTCTCGTTTCTCGCAAATGAGAAAGACATATAAAATTCCTTTCTCTCCTATTCTACTGTAGGAGATATCCTTTATGAAGTGATTGGATTTTCCTCTATGTCCTAGGCCCTCCAGCCTGTTTACAATTCAGCTAGTCTGGGCCATTGGTTGTTGTATAAAAATATTATAAATTCATAGTAATTTGTATATTTTTTATAATTACCAGTGGCCCAGACGGGGATGGCCTTCCCATGAGTGGGCACTGATACCTCCCCGCTGTTTACAACATTTAGCAGGCAATTTTTATAAAGAATGATGGTTGGCGCCAATTTCGGTGTCTTCCTAGATACTGCGCATGCGCAGTTCGCAAAAGTATGGAGGACCAGATAGGACATAAAATTTTTGATTTTGCATTCAAATTTTGGGGATTGGGGGGTAAAATTTGTGTTTGGCCCTGGATTATTAGCTCACCGAAGGGAGCTCAACTTATCACTTGCCGTCCGCCGTCCGTCGTCCGTCGTCGTGAACATTTTTCAAACGACTTCTCCTCTGAAACCACTTTTCCGATTTTCACGAAACTTCATGTGGATGTTCATTACTATATGGCAATTCACGTTTGTTCAAATGAAATGGTCACGTCCCTTGGGGGCTCTGTATGGGGCATAACTCTGATAGCACCGTATGAATTATAGAAAAATTATTAAAAAGTCTTCTCCAGAACCAGTGGGCAGAATCTTTTGATACTTGGTATGCAGCATCTTGGTATGGGTTTGATTCAAGTTTGTTCAAATCAGCCCCCAGGATTCATATTTGGGCTCACTATAGAAGCTCGAATTCGAACTTAGTGCATTTCAGGCAAATTTCTTAAAAAATGTTCTTCTCCAGATCCAGCAGGCAGAATCTTTTGATATTTGGTATGCAACATTGTGGGGTGGATCTGATTCAAGTTTTCAAATCGGCCCCCTAGATTCATATTTGGGCTCAGTATAGAAGCCCAAATTCGAACTTAGTGCATTTCAGGCAAATTTCTTAAAAAATCTTCTTCTCCAGATCCAGCAGGCAGAATCTTTTGATATTTGGTATGCAACATTGTGGGGTGGATCTGATTCAAGTTTGTTCAAATCGGCCCCCTGGATTCATATTTGAGCTCACTATAAAAGCTCAAATTCGAACTTAGTGCATTTCAGGCAAATTTCTTAAAAAATCTTCTTCTCCAGATCCAGCAGGCAGAATCTTTTGATATTTGGTATGCAACATTGTGGGGTGAATCTGATTCAAGTTTGTTCAAATCGGCCCCCTGGGTTCATATTTGGGCTCAGTATAGGAGCCCAATTTGAACTTAGTGCATTTCAGACAAATTTCTTTAAAAATCTTCTTCTCAAGATCCAGCAGGCAGTATCTTTTGATATTGGGTATGCAGCATGCTTAGGGAGGTAAGATTCAAGTCTGTTCAAGCCAAGTTCCTGGGTTCATATTTGGGCTCACTGTGGTAGCCCAAATTATAGCTTAGTTCAAAATGAGGAATTTTCTTTAAAAATCTTCTTCTTCAGATCCAGCAGTCGGAATGTTTTGGTATTTGGTATGCAGCATCCTTAGGGGGTGAGATTCAGGTTTGTTCAAGTAATGTCCCTATGTCCATATTTGGGCTCAATGTGGGAGCCCGAATGATAACTTAGTTCAAAATGAGGAATTTTCTCTAAAAATCTTCTTCTTTGGATCCAGCAGTAGGAATGTTTTGATATTTGGTATGCAGCATCCTTAGGAGGGGTGAGATTCAAGTTTGTTCAAGCCATGTCCCTAGGTCCATATTTGGACTCACTGTGGGAGCTTGAATTGTAACTTAGTTCAAAATGCTGAATTTTCTTTAAAAAATCTTCTTCTTCAGATCCAGCAGTCGGAGGAATGTTTTGATATTTAGTGTGCAGCATCCTTTGGGGAGGGGGGGGGGGGGGGGGTGTTCAAGTTTGTTAAAGCAAAGTCCCTGGGTCCTTAGTATGGGTCGGATTCAAGTTTGTTCAAATCGAGTCCCTCAACCAATATTGGGGCTCACTGTGGGGACGTGAATTTTTACTTGGTGCAAATTTAGAAAAATTCTTTAAAAATCTTCTTCTCCAGAATCAATTGATTTTTGGTATGCAGCATCTTGGTATGGGTCTATTCAAGTTTGTTCAAATCGAGTCCCTTGATCAATATTGGGGCTCCCTATAGGGGCATGAATTTTTCCTTAGTGCAATTTAAGGAAAAATCTTCTTCTCCAGAACCAGTGGGCAGAATGTTTTGATATTTGGTATACAGCATCTTGGTAAGGGTCTGATTCAAGTTTATTCAAATGGAGTCCCTTGATCAATTTTGGGGCTCACTATGGGGACCTGAATTTTTACTTTGTGCAATTTAAGAAAAAAAATTTAAAAATCTTCTTCTCCAGAACCAATGGGCAGGATCTTTTGATATTTGGTATACAGCATCTTGGTATAGATCTGATTCAAGTTTGTTCAAATTGAGTCCCTCGATCAATATTGGAGCTCACTAAAGGGGTTTGAATTTTTACTTAATGCAATTTAAGAAAATTTCTTTAAAAATCTTCTTTTGCGGAACCTATGGGCAGAATCTTTTGATATTTGGTATACAGCATCTTGGTATGGGTCTGATTCAAGTTTGTTCAAATTGAATCCTCCGTTCAATATTGGGGATCACTATGGGGTGGGGGGGGGGGGGGGGGGGGCAATTTTTACTTAGTGCAATTTAAGAAAAAATCTTTAACAATCTTCTTCACCAGAACCAGTGGGAAGAATCTTTAGATATTTGGTATGCAGCATCTTGGTATGGGTTGGATTCACGTTTGTTCAAATTGAGTCGTTTGATCAATATTGGGGCTCACTATGGGGGTGTGAATGTTTACTTTGTGCAATTCAAGGAAAATTCTTTAAAAATCTTCTTCAGAATCATCATGCAGAATCTTTGATATTTGATCAGCAGCATTGTCCCATTCAGTCCTGTTGATGTTTTAGCTCCACAAAGAGTATAGATTTACTCTGTAGAACCTTAAGAATAGCTTTTGATAAAATTTGTGTCTTAACAGTATGGAACATTCGGTGAGTGCCTAAGGCCCCCTAGGGCCTCTTGTTTTTGAGTTAGCACCAGCTAGTCTGGGCCATTGGTAAGTATAACAAATATACAAATTTTTCTGTGACGAGGGAGGTGTCTAAGAAACAAGAAGCTTTTTTCAATAGCCTTAGTGGTTAGAGCAATGGATTTTAAACCGAAAGTTTTATGGTTCGATCCTGACCAACGGTAACTGCATTGTGTCCTTTGGCAAGACACTTAATCCCGATTGCTCAAATGGGGGCATGGTGGCACTGTGTGCAAAGGTGTACTGCATGTGGATGGTGTACTTGACACCAACTGCTCCTTGTGCAGAGTTAGTAAGTTGGAGATTATGTCAGTTACTTGCTGCTACTCAATGGTTCTCTCAGAGTACTCCGGCTTTCTCTATCATAAAACTGTCTGACACATTTGATCCTGGCTGTTGAAAGTGTCATTAAACCCCCAATACTAAAAAACAGTTTTCTAATAGGTGTCCCAACATGTTATTATTACATTCTAAGTGCATTGGTCATCGTTTCTAGGCAAGTCTTGGCTGCCTATTTTGAAACATCTACAAAGCCACCGGATTTAGACTGTCTTTAATTATGCTCTTCAGATTTCATTTACAATCAAATACGTAACAAGTTTTGAGTCTCCCAATTTTTAGCTCACCTGAGCGAAGCTCGAGAGCTTTACTAATCGTTTTCCGTCCGTTCGTCGTCGTCCGTTCGTCGTCGTCCGTCGTTGTCCGGCGTAAACTTTCCAAAACCAACTTCTCCGAAGAAACCACTCGCCCAATATTTTTCAAATGTTGGGTAAATGTTTATTACCTAATGTCAATTCAGATTTGTTCAAATGAAGTTGCCCCTCCTCCTGGGTGGGGCCACGCCCCCAAGGGGCACCAAAATCTTTGAAAATCTTCTTCTCATGAACCAGCAGTAGCAGAGTCTTGATGTTTGGTATGCAGCTTCCTTTTGAGGTGTAGAATCAAGTTTGTTCAAGAGAAGTTTGTTGAGCATTATTTGTCTTCGTTATGGGAGGGGCAAAAATTTTGGCCACGCCTAAAATTTCTATATTTTTATACTGTACCAATGACCCAGACATAGCTGGTGCTAACTCTTAAAATATAGGGCCAAACACAAATTTTGCCCCCCAATCCCCAAAATTTGCATCTAAAACTAAAGAAAACATGTCCAGAGAGGCCCTCCACACCTCGCCCCCACTGCGCATGCGCAGTGTCAAGGACGTTCCGAAATTGGCGCCATTTATCATTCTAAGTTTGGCCCTTCATCAGTTAACATCTGACTGATCTTTGTGCTTTTAAATCTCAGTTTAAATGATGCCAGACAAATAAATATTAGTGAAATGGTGATTCTAAGGAGGATAGAAAAGGAGGAGAGGAAAAGAATGTGTGACAGAATATTATCAGGGCTGTAACTTAAAATTTTTTAATGAAATTATGTTAAGTTACCTATTTTCAAGGCAGCAGCCATTTTGTTGTCATTCTGATTATTTAGTTACACTGTGTTTACAAGTGTTTTTCCTCTCTCCCTGTCCTTTAAGTTCCCCCTTGCTATTCTCCCATGCTTTTGGCATAATTTCTGTAATTATTATTACTAAAATTTCTTGGGAGTTTAGCTGAATAACAGAATGAATTCTGTTCTTTCCCCATGTTTACGTCTTCACCTACGGGTGGTTAGGCGTTGTGTTCTGCATCTACCATCTGATGTTCTGCAGTTTCTTCCCTGGAAGTCTCTGTTTTGCATCAGATGGTGTATTTTTGGTAACTGATTTCGGGCCTGGGTGCCTGGAGTCTTATTTTAGTGTTTTTACACTCATTGTTTACATTTACAACAGCCCTCTGTGTGAGGGGGGGATTTCTAAATAATAATATCTTTATGTTATTTCAATCATAACTAGATACATTATTATTGTTCGTAAGTGTTGAATAAATTGTTTAAAATATTTTTAAAATTTTTGTCCACACTTAGGCTTGGGATCCATTGGGGCTCAACGTTACTTTTCAGAAACTTGGGCTGTTCTGAAAAAATATTTTTTCAAAATATTTTGATTTCAATTATTTTTTCTATATTAATGGATCATATTATTATTATGTATTTTGATTGCCAGGGGTTAGTGCGAGTACCAGGACTTGTTTTCTTTTCACATTGAAAGGATATTGATCTATTGTTTTAAGAGGAAGTCTTCCTCTGACCTTATTTTCATTCTATATGTGGTCAGTGTACTCGCATTAACTCCGGTTCTGTATCGTATGATTTCGATGACAATATGGGAAGCGTATGTCACGGTATGTTGTTGGGGATTTGGACACTCCGGTCCTTTCCCCGCAGGGTCACTCTACTTTATCAATTTCTATTTCAGACGATCAAGATTAGGGTGATGTATCTGTGATGTCTTCCAACAGTGTGCCTCCGTCGTCACAATTAATGAAGGGCTAGCGGAAAAGTGCTCATGTAATACGCCAATTGCCTAAGAGGACCCTAGTAGGTTCGACGGCCTTTGACGTCCGCTAGCTCGCCCGGTGTAGCGTCCATTCACCGAATGGTTCGGCAGCCGGGTTCGTCCGTTGCGGTCTAGAAGGAATTTTGGGGTGATGCGAGCACTATAAAATTAACTTAATGCACACCCAGTGACGGCGGATCGGAGGGAGAACGGAGGAAGCCTTTTAGTCCGGTTCATAGCTCGTTCCGGTCCATCCGGACGGCAAGCGAGAGAGGCCCCTCTCTCGTTCAACAACATCTGGCCCCAGATGTTGTGGTACAAATGTGTCGTTAGCGGAGCATACGTCCGTCGCTCGGGACGCTCCGTTGTATAGGCAGTCCGCTGAGACTGCTAAGGCTTCCTCTTCTCGTCAGCGCACACGACCGCACCTTGGCTGCGTGACCGCCGATATATTACCAGCTTCGCCGATCAAGGATTCTTCGGCGATCAGGTCACACCATCCGGCAGCCAGGGATTCGAGACCGATGGACTCCGGACGTTCGCATAGGAAAAGTATGCGGGAGCCATCTGATGCGGAGCTGCCCTCGGCGAAGCAGCGATAGACTGCGCCTCCGCAGGTCTCGACGCCGGACATTCTTGTGCACATAGCACAGCTTATCGCAGCATCCCAGCAGCCGACAGAAACGGTGTCGGATCGAGAATTATCCGACAGCGCTGGGTCGGTAGCCGGGGACTCGAGGTCTGCAGACTCCGGACGTTCGCATAGGAAGTATGCGGGAGTCAACGTACACGGAGCTTCCAGCGGCAATGCATCGTAAGTCCGCTACTGCACAGGCCTCGGGAACGAACGTGCTTTCCTTAATAGCACAGTTTATCGCAGCATCCCAGCATCAACTGAATCTGTCGCATATATTTTATCCGACGATGCTGGGTCGGGACGCTCCGCGGAAGCGGGTACGGACGTCCGAAAGTTTCATCCGGTCCGACGGGATACCGAAAGGGATTCGGTGGATTTCAAGCTTTCCCTTTCGGAACAACATATGCTGCGATGCCGGATAAGAAACTGATAGCGTCGGTGGACTTAGAAATTTTTGGTTCGGTTCAGGGACATCGTCCCTCAGTTCCGACATAGTCCAATAATGTCACACAAACTTTCGAATTATTGAATGACGCTATATATATTATTATTTTATGCTTGCTATCCAAGCATTTCTGGTTTCTTGTTCGAAGAGTTATGGAGATGTCTTTCAAAAGTGTGCCTCTGTCGTCATAGTTAATGAAGAGTTAGCGGCAATAAGTGCTCATGGAATATGTCTATCGCTTACGGAGTGACATTCGCTAGCTCACCCGGTGTAGCGTACATTCATCGAATGGTTCGGCTGCCGGGTTCGTCCGTTGCGGTCTAGGAAGGAGATTTGGGTGATGCGAGCACTTTAATTACTTTAGTACTCACCCAGTGACGGCAGATTGAGGACAGATCGGAGGAAGCCAACAACATAGGGGACCGCATGTTGTGGTTCAGATATTTTACTTTCGGAGCATATGTCCGTTGCTCGGGACGCTCCGTTATATTGACAGTCCGAGAGACTGTCTTTAATGCTTCCTCATCCTCACAGCAGGGCACATGACCGCACATTGGCTACGTGACCTCGAGTATCCGATCAGTTTCGGCATTCAGTGATTCCACAGCGAATAGGTCGCGCCATCCGGTAGCCAAGGGACATGAGGCCTATACACTCCGTTCGCTCGCATATTGGAAGTATGCACGGGGTAACGATCTCGGAGCTTCCTGCGGCAATGCATCGTAAGACCGCTGCTCCTCAGGCCTCAGTGACGGACGTGCTATCCGAGTTAGCACAGTTGTTTCGCAGCATCCCAGCAATTGACGGTTTCTCGGTCGAATCAGGAATTATCCGACGGCGCTGGGTCGGTGCGGTCCGCGGTTGCATCAAGCTACGGACGACCGAACGCTTTATAGGGTCCGACAGGATGGCGAAAGGGATTCGAAAGATTTCGAGTTTTCCCTTTAGTAGTATCGGAAGATGCCTTTCATATCTTCTGGCATTTCTTCCAGTGATTATTTTTCGGACTTCATTGCTGCGATCTTGGATAAGAGACTTATAGCGTCATTGGACTCGGATTTTTCGATCGGTACAGGGACTTTGTCCCTGACTTACCGACGCAGTCCAATATTGTCATTACAACATGTGTTTTATTTTTCGACGCTATATATTTATATATATACAAGACGGCTACTAAGCATGATAGTTTAGTTTCTTGTCCGCGTGGCTCATTTCTGCCATTTTATCTTTTTTACATATAGTTTATTTTGGCAGAGCAGGGCATACCGAGAGTTCATATGCGTCTAGACGGTGTGATTAAAGACTGCATATATTCTTTTTCACCGTTTATGTCTTTTCCAATTTCAATGTTGGGAACGACATTATGTATATTAGACTTAACTTAGACGCTTTATTATACGTAATCCGCCTTACTGAGGCGTTATCATTACGTCTTCAAGAAAAGATTTACGGGATATTATTCTCAATGTAATTTCTTTTGAGGGCAGTAGTTTGTTCACGTATAACTCCGCCCTTCAGTGGCTGATTGGAGTTGGTTAGACGTGAGGCAGCCCTAGCTACATCCACGCGTGGATAGTAGGTTAAGAACTCTCTCAGAGTCGCTTCGTTCTCGGAGGAGCTTCTCTTCGACGGCAACTTTCCGGCAATCCATGAATTGCTTGATTTATACATTCTCTTGTCTATCTAGTGTTACAAGAGATTCAGGCTGGGGCAAACATTCGGTGGTTGACTCAGAGAGTGCCGCCGCAGTTGCCGGACCCGAGTGTGGCTGTTATGACGGTTGCCAGTCAAACAGATTGGGATATATACTGATCCCTACGGATTCGAAGTGCCAGGGTCTTTGGGTTCCGCAGTCTTTTAGCTATCAGTTAACTTCCGCGGAATAATGTTTTTTAGGCTTGCTTTATGTCATTGCATGAACATTATTCAGAAACGCATGCCCAAATTCCTGTCCTTTAATTCGACAGTAGTGGCGTATCTCCGGAACCAGGGAGGCACTCTTTCGTTTCCGTTATTCAATTTAATGGAAAGAATCCGTCTGTTGGTTATAGTACACCAAGTTCAGTTTTGGTCCGTCATATTCTGGGTCGTCTGATTGTTTTATCGCACTCCCGTTCTCTTACGGGTCGCTTGTTGCTGTCAGAATGGACTCTCAACAAACAAGTATTCAATCAGATTTGCTATCTATGGGAGCGCCCAATGATGTTTTATTTATGACACAGTTGGCTAATCAATTGCAGACGTATGTGTTGGCTTGTCCAGATCTCTGAGCTAATACTGTTAACGCTCTATTGATCTATAGGACAGAATGATAGGATACGCGTATCCTCCGGCGCTGTTGTTTTTAGCAGGTATTGCTAAGATAAACAACCACAATATATTTCTGTTGATAGCATCTCTATCTTCACAGAGATCATGAGTAATTTACTCTCTTGTCTACTGTGGATCTTAACGTGAAATCTTCCTCTATGTGAGGATCTTTTTTCACTGGGTAAATCGTTTCATTTTTATCACAACCAGCAAGGTCGCAACCTTCATGTTTTCCGTTGTGTGGTCCATATTGCATTGTAAGCACTGTACTGGACGAGCTTTGGACGCGATTTCTTACTATAGGAGATCCTCTTCTTCGCTATTCTATGCGACTAAAGTGGAGGCTCTTCCGTCGTGGTGTAGGGATCATTATGTTCATATGGTTGATCCCTCCATACTACTCATTGCTATTTTTTAGTATACTTGTTTCACAAGATCTACTGCAGCCTGTTGTTATTTAGGTTATAGGTTTATGTTACCTCATACCTATGCACTCTACGATAGTTTACAATTGAGTCTTTTGTCTCTTTATCTAAGTCAGTTAGTAACTTTTTGATAAATAGACTTAGAATCTTTAGATTAAATTCCTATACGGATTTTAACTTCAGGTTCTTATTTAGCTAAGTAATCATTTGAGCCTCTGGAAACAGTAGTTTTCAAATTCTGACCTTTTAGACAGTAATTCTGTTGGTTTCTCTTTTACTGTAGAGTCAGTGAGTTTCATGCACTATCGATGGATGATTTTCACTTTCATAGTTTCGGAATCAATACTTCCGTTACTATTTAGGTTGGATTGTTGCATAAGAGTTAGGCTCCTATTATCCGGAACCTATTATTTTAAGGTCCTTCCGTCTTCGTATGGGCATAGGCCTTTACTCTTTCCGGGTACAGTTTATGTATTTATAAACAGATATCTGTTTATTACAAGGGCGTAAGCTTCTTCTGTCTTTGATGTCTAGTAGAAGGACGTTACGCTCCATTTTATTGTTAATGGATTCTATTAACTAGCGTACTGCTTATGGTATATCATTGGCTTAGCAGTTGTGCTTAAGATTTCGGCTCATGAAGTAAGAGTTCTTCTACTTCTTGGGCTTACATTTATAGTGTTCTATTATAGATTTTTGAAGGCTGCTCATTGCGCTCAGCCATCCATTCATGAATTTTATCTCAGAAATATCGAGTCCATTTCTGGAGGCCTCTATTGTTAGGTCTATTATCTACTGCTCAGAATGTCATTCACTTAACAGTTGCTACTATAGCTAGGTAGGCTGTCTGTTTCGGCAGTGTCTCCGTTCGGCTGCCCTCTTCGCTCTGGGCTATTTGACCCAGGGCAAGAAAAGGGGGGGGGGGAGGGTGTTCCCTTGGGTCACCTGTTTTTACTATGAAAACAAGGGGATACCTCCTCCGGAGTTAGTAATTCTGAGCTGTTTTTAGGATGGTTGTTTAGTGAGAAGTTTAAGTTTATAAAATTCATTCAAGTCTTAGTTTTTAAAGTATAGCTTTTGAATATTGCATATGTCAACGGACATGATTATGCAATTCTCACACACTTTTAGGAGTATAAGAGTCTCTATTCTCTAGACTTACTTTATTATTGGCTTACTTTAAAAATTATTAGTATAAGGATTATTGGATATTAATAGAGTACATGGATGTATGAAGCTCAATTTTTGGAAGGTGTTGTATCTTTCTAATTTATCATAAATAAGAAAGATACATGTAAGGCCTATTACTTCTTTTCCCTACAGGGGATGACTCTATTTTATTTTATTGAGCGTATTCCATTTTGCTCTATGTCCTTGGCCCTCCAGCCTTTTTACTATTCAGCTATGTCTGGGTCATTGGTACAGTATAAAAATGTTAAAAAATTTATAGTAATTTATATATTTTTTATACTTACCAATGACCCAGACGGGGATGGCCCTCCCAGGAGTTGGGAACTCTTGCCTCCCCGCTGAGTACATAGCGCTTACCAGGCACTGGTTATTAGAATGATAAATGGCGCCAATTTCGGAACGTCCTTGACACTGCGCATGCGCAGTGGGGGCGAGGTGTGGAGGGCCTCTCTGGACATGTTTTCTTTAGTTTTAGATGCAAATTTTGGGGATTGGGGGGCAAAATTTGTGTTTGGCCCTATATTTTAAGAGTTAGCACCAGCTATGTCTGGGTCATTGGTAAGTATAAAAAATATATAAATTACTATAAATTTTTTAACTTTCTGAACCGTGAGGTCGATTTGAACCAAATTTGATATGAGATGATAATGGGTCATAAGTAGTTGATTGATGCCAAAAAAATTTTCTCATCGCCCTGTGGGAACCTCGGGAGCTAAAAATAGGAAAAACCTTAAAACTGCCATATCTCCAAAACTACACGGCACAGAGAATTCTTATTTTGTATAAAGCTTACTTTTATCCAGTAGAATAGAATGGTTAAAAAAAATCCCCATCTGTTTGATCACAAGGTTTTTTTTCAGGACTTTGAAAAAGTGCTGAGTCAGCACTTTTTAACACCGTAGGCAATGGGAAAAACATTAATAAATCTTCTTCTCCAGATCCAGCAGGCAGAATCTTTTGATATTTGGTATGCAACATTGTAGGGTGGATCTGATTCAGGTTTGTTCAATTCGGCCCCCTGGGTTCATATTTGCGCCCAGTATAGGAGCCCGATTTCGAACATGGTGCATTTCAGGCAAATTTCTTAAAAGATCTTCTTCTCCAGATTGAGCAGGCAGAATCTTTTCATATTTGGTATGCAACATTGTGGGGTGGATCTGATTCAAGTTTGTTCAAGTCGGTTCCCTAGATTCATATTTGGGCTCACTATAGAAGCTCGAATTCGAACTTAGTGCATTTCAGGCAAATTTCTTCAAAAATCTTCTTCTCCAGATCCAGCAGGCAGAATCTTTTCATATTTGGTATGCAACATTGTGGGGTGGACCTGATTCAAGTTTGTTCAAATCAGCCCCCTGGATTCATATTTGGGCTCACTATAGAAGCCCAAATTCGAACTTAGTGCATTTCAGGCAAATTTCTTAAAAAAATCTTCTTCTCCAGATCCAGCAGGCAAAATCTTTTGATATTTGGTATGCAACATTGTGGGATGGATCTGATTCAAGTTTGTTCAAATCGGCTCCCTAGATTCATATTTGGGCTCACTATAGAAGCTCGAATTCGAACTTAGTGCATTTCAGGTAAATTTCTTAAAAAATCTTCTTCTCCAGATCCAACAGGCAGAATCTTTTCATATTTGGTAAGCAACATTGTGGGGTGGATCTGATTCACATTTGTTCAAATTGCCCCCCCCCCCCCCCCCCCCACCCCACCCCTGGGTTTATATTTGGGCTCGGTATAGGAGCCCAAATTGGAACTTAGTGCATTTCAGGCAAATTTCTTAAAAAATCTTCTTCTCCAAATCCAGCAGGCAGAATCTTTTGATATTTGGTATGCAACATTGTGGGGTGGATCTGATTCAAGTTTGTTCAAATCGGCCCTCTGGGTTTATATTTGGGCTCAGTATAGGAGCCCAAATTTGGACTTAGTACATTTCAAGCAAATTTCTTTGAAAATCTTCTTCTCAAGATCCAGCAGGCAGAATCTCTTGATATTGGGTATGCACCATGCTTAGGGGGGTGAGATTCAAGTTTGTTCAAGCCAAGTCCCTGGATTCATATTTGGGCTCACTGTGGTAGCCCGAATTATAACTTAGTTCAAAATGAGGAATTTTCTTTAAAAATCTTCTTCAGAATGTTTTGATATTTGGTATGCAGCATCCTTAGGGGGTGAGATTCAAGTTTGTTCAAGCCATGTCCCTAGCTCCATATTTGGACTCACTGTGGGAGCTCGATTTGTAACTTAATTCAAAATGATGAATTTTCTTTAAAAAATCTTCTTCTTCAGATCCAGCAGTCGGAATGTTTTGATATTTGGTATGCAGCATCCTTAGGGGGGGGTGAGATTCAAGTTTGCTAAAGCCAAGTCCCTGAGTTCATATATGGGCTTCCTGTGGGAGCCTGAATTATAACTTAGTTCAATATGAGGAATATTCTTTAAAAATCTTTTTTTTTTAGATCCACTGGTTAGAATCTTTGGATATTTGGTATAAGCTTTTCTTAGGAGGAGCAGATGCAACTTGTTGAAATCAATTCTCTGGGTTGATATTTAGGCTACCATGTCAGGTGAGCGCCCTCAGGCCCCTTGGGGCCTCTTGTTTTTTGTGATATTAGAAGACACTGCAATGCAATAAAAATGTCCAATGAGGGGGTGTCAGTTTCAGTGCCTGAGAATCAAAATATTTTTGTTTTTGGCCTAAGCATTTTCTTTTTGTCCATAATTGTTCAGATTAGCCTCACTATGTTGATAAATAAATTAATTTTTGACATTTTGTTGGACCATGCTCATTAATGCAAGGTGTAATGAAATGAGCACAATTTTCAATTTTGCCACAAAATATTGTTAAAGCTTGAAAAATTTGATATTTTTCTCCTGAAGTTTTGAGTGGATTGATTTTCACATTTTGGTAATGGGGATTTTTCTGAAATTTTTTTTCTAAAGTTTGCAAATTGTGTTGTTATGGCAGTTAGATTGGTTTGGTTTGAAATTAATTGAGTTGGGATACTCGTTTAACCTATTTTCAATCAAGAGTAATTTCCTGCTGGGGAATTCTGTGCAGTACATATTTTGTTATGATTGTTTCTCCATCAGTGGTGCTGCATGTCTTTTTTTTCAGGTGATGATAAAGCATTTACAACAAAGCCTTGCAAATGCACAAGTTGATTCAGAGAAATTATCCATTCTAAAGATTAGGGAAGCTACATTAGAATCTCAAGTAAAACAACTGCATGAGGATCTTAGAGAAGCTAAGAGGTTCCACACACCTGTGAGTGTTTGAATATTAATTTAACTTTTTATTTTGGGACGCAGTCTCTTGACCTCTCGACCCACACCACCTCTCGCACAAGAAAACACACACGCACAAACATCATCCTCAACTTTTGTTCATCAAGAATATTTAATTCTTATTTTGCATAAAAGTTGTGCTGTAACCGTTTGACATTAACAAAACTAGAGCTGAAATGGTTAAAGGGCTTTCTTGATCAATTAATCACATGAATTAACCTTGGTTAACTGATTAATCACTTGCCCTAATAGATAGCTGAATGAGTGCTGTACTCTTGATGATTTACAACATTAACCCTTTAGACAATGTAATGCATAAAACAAGTGCTGTATATAAAAATATCCATTCAAATTTTATTATGTTTTCAGTGTTTGTCTCAAAAACATAGCTTATGAGACCTCATTGGAACAAGGTCATTGAGCTCGTTCTAAGAAGGGTTCATAAGCTATGTTTTGAGAAAAAATTGAAAATTTGTAGTAGTTCAAGAATTTATTTTGCAAGTATCGTCTGCTACTCACATTGGGTAAAGGGTTAAGAATGACCATTTTCAGCAGCTGATATAGTATGATGATCATGCAAGTGAATAAGTATGTCAACACGTAACTTGCATGCTTTAATCTGTCTCATATAATTGATGCGAGTCAGTATGACAATGTTTGCCTGTTTTGGAGCAAGTTTGTTCCTTTGTTAACCCATATTATGCAGTAGTTCAAAAGTAATGGTTAATCAATCAATAACTTTTTTTTTTGATTGATCAAGATGTTGATCATTGGTTAATCGATTAATGATTTCCGCTCCAAACAAAATACAAAACATAATAAATAGACAGTTTTTTTAAACCGTACTTTGTTGAAAACCCCTGCAAATAAATATACATCAATCATCAAAATTTGTAATAAAAAAAATTTATATTTTTTTTATATTTATATTATTATTTGCATTTGACTGAATATGAAACATGAGAAAGGAAAATGTTGGCTTTGATCTGGTACCCTCATTTTTTGAAAGCTCTGATAGTAGCTTCTCGTACTCAAACAGTTAACTTGTAATACCTGCACATAAACATTGATCCCAAATTTCGGCTTCCAGTACACAACCCGTTAACAGACAGAAAATATAAAAATTAAAGCCTATCTCATTGATTTGAAAAATTAATTGCTCGAGAACCAAATGTATTTTTTTTTATTTGACCTTGAAGTACTATTGGGACTGTTAATTGTTTGAGGTGATTATTAATCCTTTGAACTCCAGAGGCCGTTTTTCCAGCTAGGTCTCAAGCTACGTCATAATGTCATTAAGAGGGATAACTGCAAGGTAAATGAGTCGTGTAGACCAATCAATATTTTCAACGTGCATGTTGGAAATATTAATTGGTCTACCCCCAAATAATAAATATGGAATATTCCTATTGCTACCATGGAACTGACATGGAATATACCACCAGGGTTTAAAGGGTTAAAATATTATAATCATCTGACCTTTTTTTTGCAGGCAATGAAACATTTTGAGGTTGTGCAAGAGAAAATTGGGTCCTTGGAAAAGAAACAAGAACTGCGTGAGCAAGAGTTACAACAAATTATCAAAAATACTCAGAGGACTGCTTTAGATGAATTAGATCAGGAACGAGAGAAGTGGAAAAAGATTGTGGAGAGTAAAAACAATGAAATACAAAAGTTTAGAGCTGAACTCGATTCTATTCTGGATGTGCTTAAACTTTTACAAAAACAGGGTGTTCTTATTCCAGTGAATTCCAATTCTTAGCACATACTCTCTGTGTAGGATTTTCACATTAAAAGTGCCAATACAAATATTACTTCGAATGAAATCATCATAATATTATGTATTCTCAAAAATGACCATTTTGTTCCCAAAATGTTTGTTTTGTTGATGAGTTCATTGTAGTATTGAAGACTATAGTGTAGGATTATGCATCAAGTACTTTTATTGACATTTTGATACACTGGCTGTATCATCGTCAGTGACCCTATTTTGCCCACATAAGAGTAAGAATTTTGCCAATTTTATCTTGTTTGAAACAGTTAATTGGTTAAATTTCTAACTGCACAAAAGGTAAAGTTTGCAGGAAACTTTTATACTTATACTGCTCACGATACTGCTCATAGTTTGCATTGGTTTATAGGAGTTACTATACCAGACGGTTGATTGGTTGGTTGGTTGGTTGGTTGGTTGGTTGGCGGATTTATCAGTTTGTCAGTCATTAATCAGCTTGAACTACTTTGAAATTACTTGTGATATTGCTTTGAAACTTGGTACTCATGATCAACATCAAGTACAGATGTGTGTGACAAAACTTTTCCATAGTTCAGTATAGCCATTTCAGAGTTATTGCTCTTGCATTCTACTGTTGTAGTATGGGAAAATCTTGTGAAGCGAACTGCTTCTAAGAGATAATAGCTTGAAACTAGGTATACTTGATCAACATCAAGTGTAGATGTGAGTGGAATAAATTTCAGTGGTTTAATTTAAGCACTGCAGAGTTATTGCCTTTGAATTCTAATAATGTAATAGTATGGGAAAATCTTGTGACGCGAACTACTTCCGCATTTCTTGAGACATTAGTTTACTCTGTATACTAGATTAACTTCAGGTGCAGATGTGAATGACATAAATATGCAGTAGTTCGAGTTAGCCACTACAGTGTTATTGCCCTTGGATTCTAAGATTGTAATGGTATGGGAAAATTGTGAAGTGAACAACATCTAGATTTGTGAAGATAATGCTTTGAAACTGGGTGTACTTGATCAACATCAGCTGTAGTTGTGTGTGACATAAATTTGCTGTGGCTCAGTTAACCCTTTACCTAACATGAAAAGCAGACGACACTTGCAAAAAAAAATTCTTCAATAACTAATTTTTTTTCATTTTTTGTCTCAAAACCATAGGTTATGACCCCTCGTTGGAACGAGCTCGTTGAGCGACGAGCTCGTTCCACTGAGGGGGTCATAACCTATGGTTTTGAGACAAAAAATGAAAATTAATTGGCGATTTTTTAGAATAGCACTGGCTGTTACGTTGGATAAAGGGTTAAGGCACCACAAAGTAATTGCCCTTGAATTCTACTACAGTAAAACCTGTCTTGAGAGACCACCTGTCTTGAGAGACCACATCTACCAGGCACCGACTGGTTTTACTCTATAATGGACCTGCTATGGGAGACCACCTGTCTTGAGAGACCACTGTGACCTGGTACCAACTTGTATTTTTATGCCATAATGGACCTGTCTTGAGAGACCGCCCATTTGAAGGCTGAAAGCATGACAAAAACTTTTTACCTGTTCTGGAATCGGAAAATCCATTGTGGTTATACTAACATAATTAAAAGTATTAACAGCTCTTAATTGGGTTTCAATTGCTAATTCATTACAGATTGAGATGTTTTTATAAGACCCCTGTGAAAAGATTAGGATTAGGATTATTGCTGAATAAACAATTTCATACATACCTGAAATCTGACAGATAGGAATAAAAATAAATTTGTGTTCAAAATCTTTTTGTAACAAATTGAAATGGACTGTTATAAAAATTATAAAATTAAATTAGTGTTGAAAATCTTCATTGAAGATTTTCAACACTAATTTATTTTTATAATTTTTATAACAGTCCATTTCAATTTGTTACAAAAACTTCATAAAAAAGAACTACAAAGTAATTACAAAAATCCATTCTTCTCCATTTCTGAATTTTGTTGTTGGTTATCCACTGATTTGAGAAAACCTTGAACCTGTTTTGAGAGACCACCTGTCTTGAGAGACCACTTTTGTGTGGCCCAAAGGGCGGTCTCTCAAGACAGGTTCTACTGTATTGTAATAATATCAGAAAATCTTATGAAATAAATTTACCTTGGCTCAATATAGGCCTAACAGTTTATTGCCCTTGAATTCTACATTTGCAATATTATCGGATAATCATGTGGCAAGAACTACTTGTAAATCTCGTAAGGTATTGCTTTGAACTCAGTATATATGATCATCATCATCAGGTGCGGGTATACAGGTCTTAAATCTGCTGTGTCACAGTTTAGACATTACAGAGTTATTGCTATTGAATTCTACAGTTGTGATAGCATTAAAAATATTGTGCATTGAATAACTACATTTTTGAAGGTGTTAGTTAGAGAACTGTTATGAATGGTCAACATCAGGTGTAGATATGCAAGACATAAATTTACCATAGCTTAATTTAGGTATCATAGATTTATTGCACTTGAATTTTACAGTTGTGATAGTATGGAGAAATCTTGTGGAGCAAAATACTTACACATTACTTTTGATTTTGGTAATATTCTTTAAATACATGATCACTATCAACGTCAAATGTGTGTGAAGTTTGTTGCAAGTCAATTCAAGTAAGAAAAAGTTCTTCTCCTTGAATTTTACAGTTGTAAAGAAATAGTCCATTGAAATCATCTGGAACAAACTACTTCGACATTTCTTGACTTGATCAACATCGATTACAGATGTGCATGATATGAATTTACTATGGTTTCATTCAAGCGTTACAGAATTATTGCTTTTGAATTTTACAGTTGAAAGGGAATAGGAAAATCTTGTATACTTCTACATTTTAAGATATTAGTTTGAAACACTGTTTACATGTACTTGATCAACATCAAATGTAGGTGTGCATGACACAGTTTTGCAATGGCTTGATTTATATTTCATAGAGTTATTGCCCTTGGACTTAGCATTGCAGGTACTATTAATCACTTTTAGTGAGTATTCTAGTTTTCATCACTTGCTTTTAGATTCAAGTGCATGCTCAAGACTAGCAGACATGTAAAGGATGCTGATAGAAAATGAAAAGTGTGAAACATTCCACTCTCATTTCTTTCCATACCACAATATTTAGAGATTATTACTTGGGTTAGTTTCATATCGGCAGAGATATTGGCCCAAGGTAACTTCATGTCAGCCTAAGACAAAAGGTTGAAAGTTGATGCGAAGTTACAACTGGCTGATATGAAACTAATCAAGTAGTAACCTCTGTATTTATTTAACCAAAACAAATAAGTACAAAATGTTGTCAGCTCTGTTAGTTTCCTGATAGTGTTATTATTTCTTATTCTTTTCACAAAGTCTGAAGTTTTCCCTTCTCCTAGTTCAATTATCCAAATGTCTCAACTGGGAAAGCTGCAACATTCTGATAACTGAACTACCTCTTCTCCCACTTCGACAAATCTCTGCTTACAACTCTTAACTCTTTACCCAACGTAACGGCCAAAACCGGCCAGCGCTATTCTCAAAAATCGCCAATTAATTTTCAAAATATTTTCATTTTTTGTCTCAAAAACATAGGTTATGAACCCTCGTTGGAACGAGCTCGTCGAGCTCGTTCCAACAAGGGGTCATAACCTATGTTTTTGAGACAAAAAATGAAAAAATTTAGTTATTCAAGAATTTTTTTTGCAAGTGTCGTCTGCTTTTCATGTTAGGTAAAGGGTTAATCTTAGTTTGCATTTTCTCTTCATCCACCTTATCCTTACGTATTGCCATCATTAATTCTCATCAAACAAACACAGAATACTTGTTTGTTTACTGGTTCAAAACAGTTATTGTCTGGCAATATTTTGAAAGATTAATGAACAGAAGGGAGATCCCCCATGACCGTCATCCATATATATATTTTACTGACTGTATATTGTTTTTATGTGATTTTGTATTTAATGCTTTAACCCTTTACCTAACACGAAAAGCAGACGGCACTTGCAAATAATATTCTTGAATAACTAATTTTTGTGTCGCCGCTCCATGAAGTGGGGAGCGACATATAGGGATTACTTTTGTCGTCTTGCGTCATCTGCGTCGTCGTCTACGTTGTCGCCGCCCCACGAAGTGGGGAGCGACATATAGGGATTACTTTTGTCGTCTTGCGTCGTCCGCGTCACACTTTCTCTTATCCGCCACTCCTCTTTAACCTATTTTTTGCTCCGCTGTATTTTTTCAAGTGTTATGCCCCTTTTCCACTTAGAATTCTGTCTGAAATATTAAAATATAGTGCAGGCGACACACGTCTTCCATGGAAGACTCACATCTAAGTTTTCATTTTTTGGGCCCAAAACATAGCTTATGACCCCTCACTGGAATGAGCTCATTCCAGTGAGGGGTCATAAGCTATGTTTTTGACACAAAAAATGAAAAAATAATGAAAATTGGATCATAATTTTTGTGAATAGTGCTGGCCGGTTTTGGCCGTTATGTTGGGTAAAGGGTTAAAAGCAATGAATTTCTCAGTTACTTGTAGGAGGGTAAGATATATACACAGAATGTCTCGATATGTGAATACATTCGTCAATACAGCACAAATGCCAACATGGAAGAATAGAGCTGCGCCTCTCATTATATCCTTCCATGCTGGAACTTGTGCCATATTGATGAACACATTCACATGTCATGGCATTCTGTGTTTATTACATACCTCTTTGACATAGAATCCATTAATTTAAATATTCAAACATCACACATAGAAAATTTCAAACTTTAAAACTCTTTGTTCTTTTTTCAATTGACATTTGATTTATTGGCTGACACCTGCAGCTTCCGAATTGATGTAGGTCAGAATGTGATGTTTTAATTGGGCGATTACAAAAATGGGCAGAGTTTAGTTAGTTCTTTTTTCCCTTAATTCATTGAAAGTATGGCATTGTGTGTCACCATAAAATGCATATTATTTCTTTACAAACATTTTGGGCTCTGATTATGTGATAAAATGTAATATTTTCTGTTATCATAACAGATATACAAGAGTAATTGATCTTAGTGCACTGTCCATATGAATGAATGAAATGAAAATGAATGAACAAATGAATGAGCAAATGAATGAGCAAATGAATGAATGAACAAACAAATGAATGAATTTGCAATGCACACATTTATAAATGACATCAATAATACTCTAATATAAAATATTTATACAAAGTGTATGCAAAGAAGGGGGCATATTACATGCAAATCTGCACTTCAGTAGATTTACTGTAAAGTGGGCTTTTATACCTGGTAGTGTGGGTTCTTTACAATAACTTTAACCCTTAAATATTCACTTTTCCCATGGGAACCCTTGGAAGTGGAGCAGTGATATTTGAAATGCTTGTTTTTGTTCAAATCAAGTTGCCCCACCCCTGGGTAGGGCCATTCCAAAAAGAGTTCCTAAGTGCCTAAATCTTAAAAAATCTTCTGCTCATGAACTAGCAGTAGCAGAGACTTGATATTTGGTGTGCAACTTCCTTTGAGGTGTAGACTCAGATTTGATCAAGAGAAGTTTGAGGGGCTATATTTGCCTTGGTTACGGGAGGGGCAAGAATTTTGGCCTCGCCCAAAATTTCTATATTTTTATACTGTACCTATGACCCAGACATAGCTGGTGCTAACTCTTAAAATACTAGGGCCAAACACAAATTTTGCCCCCCCAATCCCCAAAATTTGCATCTAAAACCAAAAGAAATCATGTCCTGAAGGTCCTCCATACTTTGCCCTTACTGCGCATGCGTAGTGTCAAGGACGTCCCGAAATTGGCGCCAATTATCATTCTTTGTTTGGCCCTTCATCAGTTAACATCTCACTGATCTTTGTGCTTGTAAATCTCAGTTGAAATGATGCCAGACACATAAATATTGGAGAAATGGTGATTCTAAGGAGGATATAGAAGGAGGAGAGAAAAAAGGAGTGACAGAAAATATTCAGGGCTGTAACTTAAAATTTTGTAATGAAATTATGTTAAGTTGCCTATTTTCGAGGCATGGTCCTGTTGTTGTCATTCTTGCTATGAAGTTGCACTGCTTATTCAGTGTTTCCTCTCCCCTTGTCCTGTAAGTACCCCCTTGCTATTCTCCCATGCTTTTGGCATATTTTTGAGTAAGATTACTACTAAAATTTCTTGGGAGAATTAGCTTGGTAACAGAATGAATTCTGTTATTTTCCCCATGTTTACGTTCTCACCCATGGGTGTTTAGACGTTGTGTTCTGCATCTACCATCTGATGTTCTGCAGATTCTTCCCTGGAAGTCTCTGTTTTGCATCAGATAGTGTGTATTTTGATAACTGATTTCGGGCCAGGATTGTCAGTGCCTGGAGTCATGTTTTCTGGTGTTTATACACTTCTTGTTTACATTGGCAACAGTCTCTTTTGAGGGGGGGCTTTTTGCCTTTGTAGTAGTTTATCTCATTACAAGATACATTATTATTATCCGTAAGTGTTGCATTAATTATTTAAAATAATTTTAAAATTTTTGTCCACACTTAGCCTTGGGATCCATTGGGGCTCAACGTTACTTTTCAGAAACTTGGGCTTCGCTGAAAAAATATTTTTCAAAAATTATTTTTGATTTCAATTGTTTTTTCAATGTTAATGGATCATGTTATTATGTATCTTTGTTTTCAGGGGTTCGTGCGAGTACTAGGACTTTTTGTTGTCTTTTCACAATGAAAGGATATTGTTCAAATTGTAATAAGAGGAAATCTTCCTCCGACTTTCATAATCATTGTATTAATTGTAGTCAGTGTACTCGCACTAACTCCTGTTCAGTATGTGAATATTGGGATGACAAACATTGGAAACGTGTGTCACGGTATGTTGTTAGCGGGGAAAGGGCTATGCCGGTCCTTTCTCCGCAGGGTCACTCTAGTCTATCAGTTTCTATTTCAGAGGAACAAGAACAGGGTGATGTTTCCATGTTATCTTCCAAAAGTGTGCTTCCGTCGTCACAATCTAATGAAGAGCTAGCGGCAAAAGTGCTCATGGAGATACGACAGTTGCCTAAGAGGTCCCTAGTAGGATCGACGGCGCTGTCGTCCGCTAGCTCGCCCGGTGTAGCGTCCATTCACCGAATGGTTCGGCAGCCGGGTTCGTCCGTTGCGGTCCAGGAAGGAGTGTTGGGTGATGCAAGCACTATAAACATACAAGGTGCACACCCAGTGACGGCGGATAAAAGGAGAGATCGGAGGAAGCCTTCTAGTCCGGTTCCTAGCTCGTCCAGGTCCAGCCGGGCCGCGAGCGAGGGGGGCCCCTCTCTCGTACAACAACATCTGGGACCAGATGTTGTGGTACAAAATGTTTCGCAAGCGGAGCACACGTCCGTCGCTCGGGACACTCCATTGTATAGGCAGTCCGCTGAGACTGCTCAGGCTTCCTCATCCTCTCAGCAGCGCACACGACCGCACCTTGGCTACGTGACCGCGGATATTCTGCCAGCTTCGCCGATCAGGAATTCATCGGCGACCAGGTCACGCCATCCGGTAGCCAGGGACACGAGGCCGGTAGACTCCGGACGTTCGCATAGGAAAAGTATGCGGGAGTCAGTTGATGCGGAGCTTCCGGCGGCTAAGCAGCGAAAGACCGCTACTCCGCAGGCCTCGATGACGGACGTGCTAGCTCAGATAGCACAAATTATCGCAGCATCCCAGCAAACGACAGAATCGTTGTCGGATCGGGAATTATCCGACGGCGCTGGGTCGGTACGCTCCACCGAAGCATCGGGTGCGGACGACCGAGAGCATCATGAGGTCCGACCGGATGGTGAAAGGGATACTGAGGACTTGGAGCTATCCCTTTTGGAACAACATAAAGCTGCCGTGGATTTCATCCGGCACTTCCTTCCTCAAGTTGTTCCGTCGGGCCAGACTGCTGCGATAGCGTCATTGGACACTGAATTCTTCGAGCGGTTCAGAGACATCGTCCCTGAGTTTCCGCCTCAGTCCAATAATGTCACAAGAACATTTGAATTATTGAACGACGCTATCTTCAAGCTTGCTTCCAAAACAGGCAAAGCTGGTTTCTTGTCCGCCAATGCTCTTAACCTGCCTTTCATTAATTCAAGGAATAAATTCGATATGGCAGGACAGGGTGTTCCGAGAGTTCCTCTGCGTCTTGACGATGAGGCGGAAGACTTAGAATTGTCATTACCGTCGTCTATGTCCATTCCAACCGCGGTGTTGGATACGACAATTACGTCTAACAGAGCCAGTTTAGACGCTTTATCTTACACAGACCACCTTACAAAGGCGTTATCATTGCGTCTTCAAGGGAAAGAATTCCAGGATATACAATCCTCTTTAAGACTTCTTTCAAGGGCAGTAGCTTATTCCACGTATAACTCCGCCCTTTCAGTGGCAAACCTGGAGTTGGTTAGACGTGACGCAGCCCTAGCTACATCCACACGCGTGGATAGTAAGGTGAAGAACTCTCTCAGAGTCACTTCGGTCTCCGGAGAGCTTCTCTTCGACGGCAAGCTTTCAGCAATCTACGATAAAATTACTAAGAAAGCTTCGGATTCTCTGCTGTTTAAATCCGCTTCCAAAAAGTCGGATACGGCAGATAAGAGTAAGACAGGCACTTCTGGGACTAATACGCCCAAGAGAGGTTCCTATAGAGGTTCCGGTGCGTCCTCTTGGTCTTATTCTAGAGACCGTCAAGGCAGCGACTCACGTGCGGGACGTCCTTCGGGCCGGGACAACCGGTCGGACGCCCCGAGGTCGACGGGACGAGGTGCGTGTCGTGGAGTTCGTGGTTTCTCCTCCCGCAGGCCTCGCAGGTCCAGGAGGTGATGGTTTCAACCTCTATCGTGTTCCGGTTGGCAGAAGGTTGTCAAGTTTTTCAGAAGAGTGGGCGTCGATTACGGACGACCCTTGGGTGAGAGGGGTGATTTCGGAAGGTCTAAGAATATCCTTCAAACGAAAGCCTCCATTAACTCGAAGTCCAAAATGGACTCAACTTCCGTCAAATCCGCAGAAAAGAGACGCTCTGTTATCGGAGGTGCAGTCTCTTTTAATGAAGAACGCGGTAGAGGTCGTAGAAGACCAGGAAACACCGGGATTCTACAGCCATCTATTTCTGGTTCCGAAACCAGATGGCTCGTTCCGTCCAGTCATAGATTTGAGCTGGATAAACAAGCTGATTGGCGCTCCGAAGTTCTATATGGAGACGATTCAATCGGTCAGAGCGAGTATTCGGGTGAACGATTATGCTACAAGCATAGATCTCAAAGATGCGTACTTTCATGTCATGGTACATCCGACATTCAGAAAGTATCTACGCTTCGCAGTCCTAGGAGTGGTATATCAATTCCGGGCGATGTGCTTCGGATTGAACCTAGCACCCTGGGCTTTCACTCGGGTAATGAACTCGGTAATGATGTATTTCCGAGCTCATTCATCTGCGGTAACGTCGGCCTACCTGGACGACATTCTTCAGATGTACGGCAATGAGTTAACGCTTCAGAACGATGTGCAGAATCTGCTTCTATTGCTCCGACGTCTCGGTTTTGTTATAAACGAGGAGAAGTCGGATCTGGTGCCGTCCAAGTCATTCACTCATCTGGGAATGAGCTTCGAGACGCACAACAATCTCGTTCATCTGCCGTTAACCAGAGCAAAATTAGTCAGTTGTTACGCTCGCTATTGTCTTCATGCAGACAAAGTCACAGCGAGGGAGTTCATGAGACTGATAGGTCTGTGCGGAGCCGCTGCGGATCTCATTCCGATGGGGCGGTTACGCACTCGTCCTCTCCAAATCTTCTTGACTCAGAATTGGAGTGTGAAGATTCATTCGCTCGACATAGACGTTCTCTTGTCAGATCAAGTGAAACAAGAGATTCAGACTTGGGCAAACATTCAGTGGTTGACTCAGGGAGTTCCGCTGCAGTTGCCGGATCCGAGTTTTATGATTATGACGGATGCCAGTCAAACAGGTTGGGGTGCATCATTGATCCCAACGGATTCGAGGGGCCGGGGTCTTTGGGATCCACAGTTTCTATGCAAGCACATAAACATCAAGGAAATGATGTCAGTTTGGCTTGTGTTACGTCATTGGATGGACATTATTCAGAAAGCTCATGTCCAAATCCTGTCCGACAATACGACAGTAGTGGCGTATATCCGGAACCAGGGAGGCACTCATTCCGTTCCGTTATTCAATTTAACGGAAAGAATCCTTCTGTTTGCTCTAGAACATCAAGTTCTACTTTCGGTCCGTCATATACCGGGTCGTCTGAATGTACTAGCAGGCTCCCTTTCACGGAAGGGTCGCTTGTTGCCGTCGGAGTGGACTCTCAACAAACAGGTATTCAATCAGATTTGCTACCAATGGGAACGGCCAATGATAGACTTATTTGCGACACATCTCAACAATCAGTTGCAGACGTATGTGTCACCATGTCTGGATCCAAGAGCATTTGCAATAGACGCTCTATCGATCTCATGGGATGGAATGATAGGATATGCGTATCCTCCAGCGCCGTTAATTCAGCAAGTATTGCTAAAGATAAAACAATCTCAATGCAAGATTCTGTTGGTAGCATCTCTGTCTCCACAGAGACTATATCTACTCAGGTGTCTGCTGTGGGACCTACCGCGAAAGCTTCCTCCACAGGAGGATCTTCTTTCGCAGGGGAAACCGCGTCAACTTCATCACAACCCGCAAGGTCTCAACCTTCACGTTTTTCCGTTGTGCGGTCCTTCTTGCATGGCAAGCACTTTACAGGACGAGCAGTGGACGCGATTTCTAACTGTAGGAGGACCTCCTCTTCGCTAAACTATGCAGCTAAGTGGAAGGTTTTTCGTCGTTGGTGTAGGGATCATTCTGTTGATATTTTTGATCCCTCCATACCAGACATTGCAAACTTTCTAGTATACTTGTTTGACGAGATCAAACTGCAGCCTGTTACTATTAAGGGTTATAGGTCTATGTTATCTGATACCTATGCACACCATGATAGTTTACAAATTGGATCTAATGTCTCTTTATCTAAGTTAGTTAGAAACTTCTCGATAAATAGACCCAGAACTCTTAGATTAATTCCTAAGTGGAATTTAGCTTGGATTCTTCTTAAACTGAAGGAAAAGCCATTTGAGCCTCTTGGGACAGTAGATTTCAAATTCTTGTCTTATAAGACAGCTTTTCTCTTAGCTTTCTCTTCTGCTAGAAGAGTCAGTGAGCTTCATGCACTATCGGTGGACGATTCTCACTATCGTAGTGTCGGGAACACTATCACCTTCACTACTAATGTTGGATTTATAGCTAAGAATCAGGTTCCTAATAAATATCCGGAACCTATTGTTATTAAGGCTCTGCCGTCATCAGACGGGCGTAGGCCTTTACTCTGTCCTGTTAGAGCTTTACGTATTTATAAACAAAGATCTCAGTTTATCAGAAAGGGACGAAAACACTTCTTTCTGTCTCTGATGCCTAATAGAAAGGACATTTCGGTCCATTCTATTGCTGGATGGATTCAATTAACTATCCGTACTGCTTATGAAAATTTATCTTCTACTCAGCAGTCTGTGCTAAAGATCTCGGCTCATGAAGTAAGAGCTTTTTCTACATCTTGGGCTTACGCAAATAGTGTTACTATTACAGATTTAATGAAGGCTGCTTATTGGTCTCAGCCATCCACATTCACAAATTTTTATCTCAGAAATATTGAGTCCATTTCTGGAGACCTGCATTGTTTAGGTCCGTTATCTGTTGCTCAGAATGTCGTCCACTAAACAGTTGCAACTATAGTTATGCAGGCTTTCTGTTCCGGCAGTGACTCCGTCCTGCTGCCCTCTTCGCTCTGGGCTATTTGACCCAGGGCAAGGGGAAGGGGGGGGAGGGGGGGGGAGGGTGTTCCCTTAGGTCACCTGCTTTATAGTGAAAAGCAAGGGGATTCCTCCTCCGGAGTCATTAATTCTGAGTCGTTTCCGGGATGGTTTTAAAGTGTAATATTAATGTTAAAAATTCATTCATGTCATATTTTTAAAGTGTAGCTCGGTGTGAAGCATTTGTATATGTCAAGTGTCAAACGGGCGTTAATATACAATCCTCGGACACTTTTAAAAGAATATAAAGAGTCTCAATTCTCTGGACTAACTTTATTTATTGGCTTACTTTAAAAATAATTAGTATAAAGGGTTATACTGGATGTTAATAGAGAACATGAATGTTATTGTGCTCAATTATGAAGGATATTGTATCTTTCTAATTTATCTTAAAATAAGAAAGATACATGTAAAGTCTAATACTCCTTTTCTCCTTGAGGGGTTGACTCTATTTTATATAGTTGAGCTTATTCGATTTTCCTCTATGTCCTAGGCCCTCCAGCCTTTTTACTATTCAGCTATGTCTGGGTCATTGGTACAGTATAAAAATGTCAAAAAATTTATAGTAATTTATATATTTTTTATACTTACCAATGACCCAGATGGGGATGGCCCTCCCAGGAGTTGGGAACTCATACCTCCCCGCTGAGTACATAGCGCTGACCAGGCACTGCTTGTAAGAATGATAATTGGCGCCAATTTTGGGACGTCCTTGACACTGCGCATGCGCAGTAAGGGCAAAGTATGGAGGACCTTCAGGACAGGATTTCTTTTGGTTTTAGATGCAAATTTGGGGGATTGGGGGGCAAAATTTGTGTTTGGCCCTAGTATTTTAAGAATTAGCACCAGCTATGTCTGGGTCATTGGTAAGTATAAAAAATATATAAATTACTATAAATTTTTTAACTTTCCAAACCGAGAGGCTGATTTGAACCAAATTTGATATGAGGGCTTCTTGGGTCATAAGTACTTAATTTATGCTAAAAAAAATTTCTTGTCGCCCCATGGGAACCACAGGAGGTAAAAATAGAAAAAAAAATTCAAATACCCATATCTCCAAAACTACACTGCTCTGAAAATTTGTATTTGGTGTGAAGTTTCCTTAGGACCAGCAGAAAGGAATGGTCCAAAAAATTGCCATCGGTTTTATCATAGGGTACTTTTCTGGGACTTTGAAAAAGTGCTGAGTCATCATTTTTAAACACTGGGTAAAGGGAAAAACATTAAAGAATCTACTTTTTCCAAACCACTGCTCCAAAAGCTTTCATATTTCACATATAACATCTTTGGAAGATTGATTCACATATATGCTGAAATTAATTCCCTGGCTCCATATTTGGGCTCTCTATGGGAGCCCAAATGTTCAAATTTGTGAATATGAGGAATATTCTTTAAAAATCTTCTTCTTCAGATCCACCAATCAGAATCTTTTGATATTTGGTATGCAGCATCCTTAGGGGGGTGAGATTCAAGTTAGTTCAAGCCAAGTCCCTGGGTTCATATTTGGGCTCTCTGTGGGAGCTTGAATTTTAACTTAGTTCAATATGAGGAATATTCTTCAAAAATCTTCTTCTTCACATCCACCAGTCAGAATCTTTTGATATTTGGTATACAGTATCTTTAGGGAGGTGAGATATAAGTTTGTTAAAGCCAGGTCCCTGGGTTCATATCTGGAATTCCGTGGGAGCCCAAATTGTACCAAAATTTCTATTTTCTGACTGGAGAGGCTGATTTGAACCAAATTTGATATGAGGGCTTATTGGGCCATAAGTACCTAATTTATGCCAAAAAATGTTTTCCCATCGCCCCATGGGAACCATATGAGCTAAAAATAGAAAAAAATTAAAACACCCATGTCTCCAAAACTACTTGGCACTAAGAATTTTAATTTTGTGTGAAGCTTCCTTAGGAACAGCAAAAAGGAATGGTAAAAAAAAAAAATTGCCATCAGTTTTATCATAGGGTACTTATCCAGGACTTTGAAAAAATCTGAGTCATCATTTTTTAACACTGTTAGTAATGGGAAAAACATTAAAGAATCTTCTCCCATACCACTGCTTCAAAGCTTTTATATTTCACATATAACATCTTTGGAAGATTCATTCACATGTTTGTTGAAATCAAATCCCTGGATCTCTGTGGGAGCCCAAATATTCAGATTAGTGAGGAATATTCTTTAAAAATCTTTGTCTTCCGATCCATCAATCAGAATCTTTTGATATTTGGTATGCAGCTTCCTTAGGGAGGTTGAGTTCATGTTTGTTTAAGTCAAGTCCCTGGGTTCATACCCTTGGTATATTGATGTCAAAATAGCAAAATTTCTAATAGTAAATTATTCCCATAATGCAACAAGGAATTTTACCAATTCAATCTTGTTTGACAGAGCTCAGTGATCTCTGTAAAACAAGATCTAATTGGTTAAATTTCCACCTGCATTATGTGAATAATTTGGACATGAGTGTGCTGAGGGTTTAATATGCTTTATAGATGATTCCAGACTGACCATGACACTCTATAAGAGCTTTCTAAAAATTAAGGTCACTAGCTGGTTTTACCAATTGAAGAAAAATGAGGAAGAAATGTTTCTTGAGATTATCAAATAGTTTATTTTGATCATGCTGTGGATGGACTGCAATCAGTGTGAATAGATTATGTTTTATAACTGGAATCTATCATTTATAGACGGTGAATATTTTAGTCATTATATTTAATTAGTTCTTTTCTGTGTCACTTCTGAATGATCATTAAAAAGGTGTTTATTTTTTTTCACTAAAGCTGGGAGCTTGGTTTGATTTTTCAGATTTGGTTTGGATTTTTGGATCGGTTTCTGTTCAGTTTTTCTATGTGTTAACTGTTAGAGTGCTGGGGCATGGTGGCTCAGTTGGTAGAGGTGCAGGCTGCAAGCCGAGAGGTCCTCGGTTCGAATCCCACCTGTGGCAACTGTGTCCTTGGGCAAGACACTTCACCCCCATTGCCCACTTGGGGGCACGGTGACGCTGTGTACTAAGGCATACTGCACGTCGATGGTGCACCTGTCTTCAACCAATGCTAACCCTGCTTGTGTGGAGTTAGTATGTTGGGGAGCTGACAGTTGCTTGCCATTGCTCAGTGGTTCTCTCTGGGTACTCCGGCTTCCTCCACCCGTAAAACTGTCGTGGTCACGATTAGCCATTGTGCAGAAATGTGTGACCTTAAACACCAATAAATAAATAAATATAGTTAGAGTGCTAAATTGAATTTTCATCAACAGAATTTGTTCACATGTCTTTGCCGTCTTACAATTTATTGGAGAGTGCCTATTGGCACTCTCCAATAAATTGTAACAAGACAAATCAATACATACACAATAATTTTGCTTCTTGGAGAATATGAAGCACATTGACAGAAAATAAAGCCTTTTAATTGCAGTACCACCAGTTTTAATTTGAGCCCAAATAAGGGCTTCCAGCATTCAACCAGTTGAGAATATATAGTAAATAACACTTAAGGCTCCTTAACTTGGAAAAAATCTGCAATGGTATGTATGAGACTACAAAAAGTCATGTGTGCAAGTATCACCATTGGGTTCAGCCTAATTTCCCTTTGATTATTCTTAGGGGATCAGTTGCTAAGCTTGTTGAGTCAGAAAACTTTAATTAATTAGGGTAACAAATGAACAAACTTAATCTAATGCATATTAGTTGTCTCATTATCACATTTTCTCCCTTACTGCCACATCCAGTGGACGAGTCAATACGGGTGAAAATGTGACAAAGAGAACACAACGTATTTGCCCCTTTGCTAGATTGACTAAATGACATGAGTTCATAGAAGCCACTATTCCTGTTCTCTTCCAATAAGGTAGATTGATCAGTGTATGCACAAACACAGTAAATTTATTTATTGGTGTTTAAGGTCACATACTTATGCACAATGGCTAATCGTGACTGATTTATGGGTGAAGGATGCCGGAGTACCTGGAGAGAACCACCTAGCATCAACGAGCAACTGTCAGCTTCTCAACATTCTAACTATGTTCAAGCTCTGCTCAAGCAGGGTTACAGCGGTTGAAGACATGTGCACCATTGACGTGCAGTATGCCTTAGTACATGGCGTCATCGTGCCCCCATGTAGACAACCAGGATGAAGTGCCTTGCCTAAGGACACAATGCAGGTCGTCCCAGACGGGGATCAAACTTGGTACCTCCAGCACAGAACTCCAACAGTCTACCACTGAGCCACCACGCTCCCCCACTATTCCTGTTCTCTTCCAGTAAGGTAGTTTGATCAGTGTGTGCATGAACACAGTGAAACCTTTCTGCCAGTTTTGCTGGGTCTTGCAGTTAGATTTTCCTATTTGTCATTAAAACCCAGAACCGGTCTTCAGTGAATTGTAGGACGTAATATTTATAAACACACACTCATGTTTAGTCAAGTGAATACCAGATGAATGAATTCTGATTTTAAACCCATATGATGAGCTTCCTGTAACTCACATAACTCAAAGCAGGTCAAATAATTTTTTGAGGTTCCTGCAGGACCCTGCGAAGTTTGAGATTCCATTCAGTTTTGAATCTTTTCATTAATTCAATTTGATTCAAAATCATTTTGATTATTTGATGGGAATTGTATCTATTTTTTATTTTGTGCCTTTCTTTGGTGTCGTTTTTCTGAAGAGGGGAACCAAACTAGATAACACAAATTTAGTCGGAAAATTCCTTAAAATGTCATATGAAGCAATAGTGAAGATCACATTACATCCACTTTGTACATTTAATACCCCTTGAGTGGAACAATGCACAATCTTGTCATGCATTGTTCCACTCAAGGAATGATATATGATAACTTCATTAATGCTGTGGCAAATTTAATGAAGTATATCTTGTTTAACTCTTTCAACACGAGAGTCCGCTTTTCCAGTCCAGGAACACAATACGGCGTCATAATTTCATTACGTAGGATGGCTACTGAGTGAACGTGTGTGGTAGAACGATTAATATTTTCTACGTGCAGCCTTCTACCCCCAAATAATGGATATGGTCTCTTCCAATTTCTGCCATTTAACTGGCATGGAAGATACCACCAGTGTTAAAAGGGTTAACACAGCTAACTGAACAATGTCAAACAAGATATAATTGATTAAATCGTTCATCCCACAGGTGCAAAATAGTATCACCCAAGAGATTTTGAAGTAAAAAAAAAAACAACAAATTATGAGGCAGATGTTAAATGAGGGAGATTCCTGAGAAACTAAAATTTTTGTTTAACCCTTTACCCAATGAATCAGCTGTATCTGCCTGTGTAATTTTCAAATTAAGCAGTAGAAAAAAAATTAATTTTTCTAAAAACATCAACAAAACCATGTCATGTGACCCCTCATTGAAACAAACTCATCAATCTTGTTCCAAGAAGGGGTCACATGATATGGTTTTGTTGAATTTTTTGGAAAAATTTTAAAATACAATAAATAAAATAACAAATTTTGATATCCAGTGCTTTGGGTGATGGGTTAATAGCCTAACTTTCATGAGGTAACCTTATGCATGCAACAAGTTCTCAAAATGGAATAACCCATTTTTTCAGGATTCTGTTAATCACAGCAAGACTGTAAGCAATGTGTAAGTTAATAAATTCAGAACTGAAAAAGAACCCTCCCCCCAGAATTTCTTTTATACCAAAGAGATTTTTGTTGTTTCTATGTACGTTTACTCTATTAGTGATATTGAAATTATATGAAACATAATTGTAAACTATTAATTTATTTATTGAAACAAATTGCAAATAAATCCATATTTCTGTATGTTGTGTTTGTTATTAATGTAGATGGCAGCTGAAAACGAACACAAACATTTACGGTGTATTGTCAGTGAATGGCTTTTAACTGATATCATGCTATATTGTTTTTGGTCATTTGTCTTTGCCTTATTGCAATTTTATGATAGAGTGTCTGAAGGCACTCTTTCATTTTTGTAGAAAGGCAAATCCATACAAAATAATTTCACTTTTGGGATAATATGAAGCACGTCCACAGAATATGAAATCTTCCAATTGTGGTATCTGTATTTCAGGGTTTCAGCACTCATCCTGTTATCCCTCTGCAAGCTGATATCCAAGTGGCAAAGTTTTCAGCAGCAAATATTGCCATGATGCAGTTTGATATTTAACCAAATATACCTTGTTTGACAGAGCTCAGTGAGCTCTGTCAAACAAGATATAATTGGTTAAATTCATAGGTCAACAAGAGAAGAACAGAGTGTTTGGAGACAATTGCGTTGCATCACCAGAGTGCTAGGTGTTAAAGACTCTTGTAACAGCATGTGACTAAGCATGAAGTGAAAAATGTTTGTGGAAGCTCTTGAGGGCCTGAGATGTTTGTTTGTGGAAGTCATACATTATGTAATTAGGTTTTGGAAAGGGAAACTTAGTCTTAGTCTAGGACGCATTATACAACATCAAAACCCCCACAGACATGGTCTGAAGCAAGAGAGTATCCTATCACAACTTCTGTTTGCATTGTATATTGAAGATCTGAGAGAAAAATCAAAGTGAAGTGCAGAAAGGGTATCAGTTGGAGACAAAATTTCTCCCACCACTAAAAGCTCACTCACATACGATGCTGTCGCGACGTGGTTGTGCGGTCTGCAGGTTGCAGAAGGGATTTATTCAAATCGTCGGACTTGGCGGGCTGTGGCAGCAGTGTTCACAAATGTTCCGAGCTGCGCACGGTAATCGTGAATGTCATGAAATAAAAAATCTGAGGAGACCGCAAGGCACCATTTAACAAACTGTGAGGTGCCCTCACGACGACTGCAAGGCAATCGCACGGCGCCCGCACGGTTGTTACCGCCACTGCAAGGGTGCAGAATGGAGACCTTGTGGATGCCTCACACCACCCTTGCGGATTGTTGCGATGGGTATATAAGGTACAGTGACCTTACGATGATACCTGCGATGGGGTTGCATCCTTTGGCCTTGCGAGTTCCAAAAAAAAGTTTAATGTCAAGTCAAAAAAATCGTAACCTCCTGCGATGAGCACAAAACCTTGAGATCACGCCACGGCTGCTGTATTCTACCGTGCGGCCACTGCACGGTTATGGCAATTTTGGGAACTTACGGCCACCGCCAACACACTGCAGGCCATTTGTGACCGACGCTCATGTGAGACAGCTGGGAGAGATATGCCAGTCTCACCCCACCCACTTGACAGCTATCTCACCCCACCCACGTCACCAACCTATAAATGGCTTATTAGCATATTTAATGAGTGCAGGACTATTCAATTATCGCACATTCTTCTGTAAACAAATAACATGGTGTCACATTTCGGAAATATTAGGAGCCGAACGTTTGTCGAAGAAAATAAAAACAGAAGCACAGACCGCAAAACCAATTGACACTTTTACATGAATTTTTGGACGACCACCATTATGAGTGGAGCGAGTTGCACGTCTCATCAAAAAGTTAAGTGAATACATTGCAGAATTCATAACATGACGTTGTGTCAAGGTGCATTTCACTACAAATATTTAACCCGTCTTGCTGGCATTCAGATTTAATGTTGTGGTATATATCGGTGAAAAATACAGAACTTTTGTAAGCTCTTTCCGATAAGCAAATCAGTTTTTTTGAGAAATGAACAACAAAATTGTTTTGATATAGCTGCACGTGTCCCTGAATTACTTTTGATGACATCCGATTGTTTTGGTGGGGGGAGAAAAATCATCCCAGATGGGGGCGGGTGAACGATGGGGAAATCTCACCCTTGGGACAAAATATTTGGTCCAGACACTCGGCAAGCCTTGTGTCTGGCTCAAATATCTTGCCCTCGGGTGAGATTTCCCCATCTCACCCATCAGGGATAATAATCCCAGGTTTATTCTTCGCAGATGGCATACTGCTATCAAAACTTTATTGAGGTCTACTCTCAGATGACAACTGCAAAAAAAAAAAAATAATTGTTGAAATATTTTAAAATTTTCATGTTTGGCCTAAAAACATAGCTCACCACCTCTCAGTAGAATTTGGAGCAGTGGTTTGGGAGGAAAGTAGTCCCACCCGAACCCCAAATTTTCAGTGTAAAAAAAAATAAATTTTGTCATAAAATAGACCAAAACGCATAAAAAACCAAAAAACTAATTTCCGAACTTTGGTCCAAAATTTCTAAGTCCGGAACTGGACCCCCAAATTTTCAGCCTAAATATGAACCCAGGGACTTGGCACGAACAAACTTGAATCTCACCCCTGTAAGGATGCTGCATACCAAATATCAAAAGATTCTTATTGGTAGATCTGAAGAAGATTTTTAAAGAATATTCCTCATACTGCACTAATTTAAACATTTAGGCTCCATAGAGAGCTCAAATATGGACCCAGGGAATTGATTTCAATAAACATGTGAAACAATCTTCCAAAGATGTTATATGTGAAATTTGAAAGCTTTTGGAGCAGTAGTTTGGGAGAGTAATAGTCTTAAATGTTTTTCCCATTACCCACAGTGTTAAAAAATGGTGACTCAGCACTTTTTCAAAGTCCCAGAAAAGTACCCCATGATAAAACCGATGGCAATTTTTTTTTACCATTCCATTCTGTTGGTCCTAAGGAAGCTTCACACCAAAAAAGAATTCTCCATGCTGTGTAGTTTTGGAGATATGGGCGTTTTAATTTTTTTCTATTTTTAGCTCCTGTGGTTCCCATGGGGCAACGGGAAAAAAAATTGGGGCATAAATTAAGTACTTATGACCCAATAAGCCCTCCTATCAAATTTGGTCCAAATCTGCCTCTCGGTTTGGAAAATAGAAATTTTTGGAGGGGCAAAAATTCTTGCCCCTCCCATAACAATGGCAAATATAGCCCCACAAACTTCTCTTGAACAAATCTGAGTCTACACCTCAAAAGGAAGCTGCACACCAAATATCAAGTCTTTACTACTGCTGGTTCATGAGATTTTTTTAAGATTTAGACACACTTTTGGGGCGTGGCCCTACCAAGGGGCGAGGCAACTTGATTTGAACAAAATCAAATTGCGATGTCATAACAAACTATTATCTCAAATATCAATGAAATTGGTTCAGCGGTTTGGGAGGAGAAGACGCAAACACCATGTTCACGGACGACAGACGGTGAGTGATCACTACAGCTCTCCTGACTGAAAGTCAGGCGAGCTAAAAAAACCCTTCTTTTCATGAGCCGATGCATACAGTGACTTGATATTTAGTGTTGAGCTTTCTTTTGAGGTGTAGAATCAAATTTGTTGAAACGAAGTTTGTTGGGCAATATTTGCCTTTGTAATGGGAGAGGCAAGATTTTTGGCCCCACCCAAAATTTCTATTAGTTGATTTGAACCAAATTTGGTATGTGGTATTATTGAGTCATAAATACTTGATTCACACTAAAAAAATTCCCACCAATCCATTGGAACCTCAGGAGCTAAAAATAGGAATATTTTCAAATGTCTATATTTCTCAAACCTCACAGAACAAAAAAACTGTTATTTGGTAAGAAGTATCCTAAGGACAAGTAGAATGGAATGATAAAAAAATAGGCCAATGAAATCATCAGATGTGTACCCATATGCGCAACTAGTAGAAAGCTGTATGATGGAGGGCCACCACGGATGCCGACATTATGTACACCATACATGGTATAGGTACATATAGAAATGGATTGGAGGAGTGTCTAATTTGATGGATAAAGGGTTAATATCTCCGGATCAAATTATCAGATTTACATAAAAAACTATAGAGCACAGCACATCAGTAACCTGAACATATATATGAAGTAACATGACAATCGGATTGATATTTTTTTAGTTATCTCATGCCAAAGGGATTGGAGGAATTTTCAATTTGAAGGATAAAGGGTTAATATCTCAGGATCAAATTATCAGATTTACACCAAAAACTATACAGCTTGGCACATCAGTAACCTGAACACAAATATAAAGTAACTTGACAATCCAAGCAATATTTTTCAAGTTATCGAATGCCAAAGGGATTGGAGGAATTTTCAATTTGAAGGATAAAGGGTAGGGTTAGTATCTCAGGATCAAAATAACAGATTTACACCAAAAACTATACAGCTTGGCACATCAGTAACCTGAATACAAATATAAAGTAACTTGACAATCCAAGCAATATTTTTCAAGTTATCAAATGCCAAAGGGATTGGAAGAATTCTCAATTTGAAGGATAAATGGTTAATATCTCAGGATCAAATTATCAGATTTACACCAAAAACTATATAGCTCGGCACATCAGTAACCTGAATACAAATATAAAGTAACCTGACAATTCAAGCAATATTTTTCAAGTTATCGAATGCCAAAGGGATTGGAAGAATTTCCAATTTGATGGATAAAGGGTTAATATCTCCGAATCAAAATTACAGATTTACACCAAAAACTATACTGCTCGGCACATCAGTAACCTGAACACAAATATAAAGCAACTTGACAAGCCAAGCAATATTTTTCAAGTTATCGAATGACAAAGAAATGGATACGGACACTGGATGGACAGACCGATGGACGGACGGACAGACAGACGGACAAACAAACAAAAACTATACAGCACAGCACATCAGTAACCTGAACACAAATATAAAGTAACTTGAAAATCCAAGCAATATTTTTCAAGTTATCGAATGCCAAAGGGATTGGAGGAATTTTCAATTTGAAGGATAAAGGGTTAATATCTCAGGATCAAATCATCAGATTTTCACCAAAAACTATACAGCTCAGCAAATCAGTAACCTGAACACAAATATAAAGTAACTAGACAATCCAAGCGATATTTTTCAAGTTATCGAATGCCAAAGGGATTGGAGAAATTTTCAATTTGAAGGATAAAGGGTTCATATCTCAGAATTAAATCATCAGATTTAAACCAAAAACTATACAGCTCGGCACATCAGTAACCTGAACACAAATATAAAGTAACTTGACAAGCCAAGCAATATATTTCAAGTTATCGAATGACAAAGAAATGGATACGGACGCCGGATGGACAGACCGATGGATGGGCGGACAGACAGACGGACAAACAAAAAAAACTATACAGCTCGACACATCAGTAACCTGAACACAAATATAAAGTAACTTGACAATCCAAGCAATATTTTTCAAGTTATCGAATGCCAAAGGGATTGGAGGAATTTTCAATTTGAAGGATAAAGGGTTAATATCTCGGGATCAGATCATCAGATTTACACCAAAAACTATACAGCTCGGCAAATCAGTAACCTGAACACAAATATAAAGTAACTAGACAATCCAAGCAATATTTTTCAAGTTATCAAATGCCAAAGGGATTGGAGGAATTTTCAATTTGAAGGATAAAGGGTTAACATCTCAGGATCAAATTATCAGATTTACACCAAAAACTATACAGCTCGGCACATCAGTAACCTGAATACAAATATAAAGTAACTTGACAATCCAAGCAATATTTTTCAAGTTATCGAATGACAGAGAAATGGATACGGACGCCGGATGGATGGACAGATGGACAGATGGACAGACAAAGGATGGACGAACGCCGGATGGCCACCCCGGATGACGGCATTATGTGTACCATACATAGTATGGGTACACATAAATATTTTTCAAGTTATCAAATGCCAAAGGGATTGGAGGAATTTTCAATTTGAAGGATAAAGGGTTAATATCTCAGGATCAAATTATCAGATTTAATCCAAAAACTATACAGCTCGGCACATCAGTAACCTGAACACAAATGTAAAGTAACTTGACAATCCAAGCAATATTTTTCAAGTTATCGAATGCCAAAGGGATTGGAGGAATTTTCAATTTGAAGGATAAAGGGTTAATATCTCAGGATCCAATTATCAGATTTACACAAAAAACTATACAGCTCGGCACATCAGTAATCTGAACACAAATATAAAGTAACTTGACAATCCAAGCAATATTTTTCAAGTTATCGAATGCCAAAGGGATTGGAGGAATTTTCAATTTGAAGGATAAAGGGTTAATATCTCAGGATCAAAATAACAGATTTACACCAAAAACTATACAGCTCAGCACATCAATAACCTAAACACAAATATAAAGTAACTTGACAATCCAAGCAATATTTTTCAAGTTATCGAATGCCAAAGGGATTGGAGGAATTTTCAATTTGAAGGATAAAGGGTTAATATCTCAGATCAAATTATCAGATTTACACCAAAAACTATACAGCTCGGCACATCAGTAACCTGATCACAAATATAAAGTAACTTGACAATCCAAGCAATATTTTTCAAGTTATTGAATGCCAAAGGGATTGGAGGAATTTTCAATTTGAAGGATAAAGGGTTAACATCTCAGGATTAAATTATCAGATTTACACCAAAAACTATACAGCTCGGAACATCAGTAACCTGAAGATATATATAATGTAACATGACAATCCAAGCAATATTTTTCAAGCTATCGAATGCCAAAGGGATTGGAGGAATTTTCAATTTGAAGGATAAAGGGTTAATATCTCAGGATCAGATTATCAGATTTACACCTAAAACTATACAGCTCGGCACATCAGTAACCTGAACACAAATATAAAGTAACTTAACAATCCAAGCAATATTTTTCAAGTTATCGAATGCCAAAGGGATTGGAGGAATTTTCAATTTGAAGGATAAAGGGTTAATATCTCGGGAGCAAAATAACAGATTTACACCAAAAACTATACAGCTCAGAACATCAGTAACCTGAAGATATATATAAGTAATATGACAATTGGATTCATATTTTTTGAGTTATCTCATGCCAAAGGGATTGGAAGAATTCTCAATTTGAAGGATAAAGAGTTAATATCTGAGGATCAAATTATCAGATTTACACCAAAAACTATACAGCTTGGCACATCAGTAACCTGAACAGAAATATAAAGTAACTTGACAATCCAAGCAATATTTTTCAAGTCATTGAATGCCAAAGGGACTGGAAGAATTTTCAATTTGAAGGATAAAGGGTTAATATCTCGGGATCAAAATAACAGATTTACACCAAAAACTATACAGCTCGGAACATCAGTAACCTGAAGATATATATAAAGTAACATGACAATTGGATTCATATTTTTTGAGTTATCTCATGCCAAAGGGATTGGAAGAATTCTCAATTTGATGGATAAAGGGTTGATATCTCAGGATCAAATTATCAGATTTACACCAAAAACTGTACAGATCGGCACATCAGTAACCTGAACACAAATATAAAGTAACTTGACAATCCAAGCAATATATTTCAAGTTATCGAATGCCAAAGAAATGGATACGGACGCCGGACGGACAGACGGATGGACATTCTTACACATTCTTACTTGTGGGGTTTTTACCATGTTGAACCCTAACCCCACAAGGTCAAAAAATTAACCCCACAGTACAAAAAATAACCCCACAAGTGGCAACTGTACTAACCCAACCCCACAACTACCACTGACCCTAAATTGTAAACCCCACAATGTACCTCTGCTAAGCCTGGATGGACAGACGGACGAACAAAGAATGGACGAACGACGGATGGCCACTCCGGATGCTGGCATTATGTGTACCATACATAGTATGGGTACACAAAAAATGGATTTGATTGTGTCATGGTGTACTGCAGGAGGAAATGAAAAAATGTGGAGTTAGCATATTTGCGAAAATTAAAAATGTCTTCATCAGAACCACTGATTAGAATTTTTTTATATTTAGTATACAGCATCCATGGGGTGGGGGTGGTTTTCAGATGCAGCTTTGTTAAAATTAAGCCGCTCGGTTCATATTTGGGCTCAATATAGGAGCCCACATTTTAACTTTGTGCAATGTGAGAAGTACTCTTTACAAAGAATCATCTTCTCCAAAACCACCAGTCAGAATCTTTTGATATTTGGTATACAACATCATTACAGGAGTGGGATTCAATTTCTTCAAATCAAGGCTCTCAGTTTACATTTTGTCTCTCTATAGGTATCGCTGCAGTAAATATATGAATTAGAGTTACCACCTTGAAATGATGCAATCTCTAAAAATAAGCAGCCTTGGAAAAATATAGTTTCAATAAACATTTGAAACATTCTAATGACATCTTGCATTATTGTTGAATATTCCAGATGAATAAAGAGGGTGATTTGATGACTTTTGGACCTAAAAAAATACAACTGACTTTTGGTGTGGTTTTGTTGGGAATTCTTTGAAAAATTGGTGCATGTGACCGGTACTTCCTTTCAGTCAGGTTTTCTCTCTGACTTGTTGCATGACCCCCTGTTTTCGGGTCAGAAAAAGTTGTCTGAAGGGCTAAACTTGACAAAGATATGTGAATGCCAAAATTAAAGTGATGCAATTATAATTTTTTTTACTCGAACGTCATAATGGTTGCCTGTGGAAAATATTTACAGCTGTGATACCAATAAGGACCCAAACCTTAACTTAAGTGCAGTATGAGGAATAATCTTTAAAACTCTTCTTCTTCAGAACCACTTGTCAGAATCTTTTGATAAATGACATACAGAATCCTAACAGGGGTTGGATTCAAGTTTATTCAAATCAAGTCCATTGGTTTTTAATTGGGCACTCAGTGGCACTCCAAATCTGAACTTCGTGCAATATGGGGAATAATCTTTAAAAATCTTCTTTTTGTCAGAATCTTTTGATATTTAGTATACAGCATTATTGGGAGTGGGTGGGTGAGGGGGAGCAGATTAAAGTTTGTTCAAATCAAGACTCTTGATTAAAATTGGGGGGGGGGGGGGGGGCAGATTAAAGCGTTTTCAAATAAAGACTCTTGATTAATATTTGAACTCCCTGTAGGAGTCTGAAATTTTACTTGGTCCAATATGAAGAATAATGGAAATACACTGGCCAGAATCTTGATATTTTGTATACAGCATCCACTGGGAGTGGGGGTGGGGGGGGGGTGGGAGGGGGAGGGGCAGATACAAGTTTGTTAAAATTAAGTCCCTTGGGTCATATTGGGTTCAATACAGGAGCCCAAATTTTAGCTTGGTGATGGGGATCGAACTTGGGACCTCTAGCATGGAAGTCAAAGTCTACCACTGAGCCAGCACACTCCCAGTCCATATGTTAGATAAAGTGTTAACCAATGGATAAAGCTGCTTGATAACTGATGTTCAGCACCCAAACAGGATGGATAAGACAGGTGTGGGAGTGGTAACAGAGAACTGCACATCCAAGGTGAGAAAACAAGAAATGGCTACAAAGCAAGAATAGAAATTTGTCAGGGAAAGAAAGAGTCCTGGTGGAGTGTAATCAAAACAGTAGAGCAGGGATATGGGCAAAACAAAATACTGGTTTGGTTGAAGTATAAGGAGAAACTAGCATTTGAGGAATACCTTTTTGGCAGATTCACATGTCCCAGTGAGGGGTTGTGAGCTATGTTTTGGATACAAAATTATAACAAATAATAAAATCTTAACCAAGATTTTTGTGAATTAGACTGGCTGGATACATTACAATTAGTGAACTTAATCTGAGTGGTCAGTAACCTCATTTTATTCTACCAATAAATAGAATTTGTTGACCACAATAAACAAGTACTACTTTGCACTATTTCCATTGGACAACAGAATGCAAGTTCTTATCAAGATAGACATTTCACCCTCCAAGTGTTTTAATGACAATTCACACTCCACACAGTAATTATGGATGTTATTCCCAAGTTTAGCTTGATAGATGTGTCATTAAATGTACTCCCATTTGCTGGTAAAGCACTGGACAACATGCTTCAAAGTTCCGTGCAAGAACTCTTACAAAACACCTTCTAAAACCTGATGTGGTAATGTAACATTAAACCTTTGCACACTGGTATCAAAATATTTACATCTCAATCTTCAAATTTTTCCCATAATGCAACTGGGAATTTCACCAATTCAAACTTGTTTGATAGAGCTCATCAAGCTCTGTCAAACAAGATTGAACTGGTTATTTATTTATTATTATTTATTATTTATTTGTGTTTAAGGTCACATATTTATTCACAATGGCTAATCATGACTGTGACAATTGTATGGGTGGAGGAACCCGGAGAGAACCACCGAGCATTGACGAGCAACTGTCCACTCCTCAACATTTTAACTCTGTTCAAGCTCTGCTCAAGCAGGGTTACAGCGGTTGAAGACATGTGCACCATCGATGTGCTGTACGCCTTAGTACACGGCATCATCGTGCCCCCAAGTAGGCAACCAGGATAAAATGCCTTGCCCAAGGACACACCGCGAGTCGTCCCAGACGAGTATCGAACGTGGGACCTCTAGCATAGAAGTCCAACAGTCTACCAATGACCCACCATGCTCCCAATTGAACTGGTTAAATTCCTTGTTGTATTACTGAAAAAAAATTGCTACTTGAAATTTCAATATTTTTGAGTCGTTTAATACCAGTGTGCAAGGGGTTAATATATGATAACAGATTTCAGAAATTATCAGCATGTTCTCAAAAAATTTTTTTTGAAAATAACAAAATAATTAAGTACATGGAATGATAAAGCTTTATTGATGTGTTTTATCTTGACAGCACCAAGACAAGCATGATAAAAATTTGTGTTCATAAATAAAACAGATCAAGATCAATAAATAACTTTCATGGGTTCAGCTCCCTCCTGAGGTTTTTTTCAGTTTTGCTGGTCAGAATGTTGTTTTTAACCCCTCAAGATCAAACTGTTCCAGATCATACCAAAATGATTCTTTTATATCAAATCTTGGTATTTTCATCATTAGCCAAAATTTGATCATTCACTTATTTTGCACACTTATTCATTTATTTATTGGTGTTTAAGATCAAATCCAGCATCAATGGTAATTATATGACTGCAACTGATAGGTTTGTTTATACCAATGCTGCTCACTTTTGAGGACCTCCCAATTATTGGTTACCAAGACCTATTTCACCAGTAAAACATAACATGCTTAACCTTTACCCAACATAATGCACAACACCGGCCAGCACCATTCACTTTTCATTTTTTTTCATCAAAAAGATAGCTTATAACTCCTCATTGGAACAAGCTCACTGAGCTTGTTCCAATGAGGTGTGATAAGCTGTCTTTTTGATGCAAAAAATTTTAAAAAAGTAGTCATTCAAGAATTTTGTTTGCAAGTGCTGTCTGCCTTTTTTGTTTGATAAAGTGTTAAACAAGTAGGGCTCTACATGTACTTTCCAGCCTGTTGAGTTAGATAAAACTCAGAAATGTACATCAGCTCAACATAAAATGTGTAAACCGATTTAAAATAAAAGCACAGTGGAAATAACAGTCTCCTTTTAACTCTTCATCTAAAATGACTTCGAGTTTACACTTGGGGATAAAAATTCATTAAGAACTAATAATTTAAATTTTTTGCCTTAAAAACAGCTTTTGACCCTCAATGGAACAATCTCATTCCAATGCAGGGTCAAAAGCTATGTTTTGGAGCCCTAATAAACCATGTCTAGCAACTGTTCCACCCCCCAGTTCCAACAGAGGTATACATCAATTTTGTCATGTGTTGATACTTAGGGGACTTGGGGGAAATAAAAACAAACCCAAAAGCTCTGACAACTTGTCAAGTCAAGCTTTCAGGCTGCCAGTCTAATTCTGTCTAGAATCTGACGCTGTTATGGGCTGTTTGTTTATCCACTTTTTGTGGTAATTTGCATGTAGACAGCCACTGATGTAATATGCCTTTACTTTCAAAGATATACAGGTATTCTTTCCTGCACTAGTTACAAATATTCCAATCAATAAGTATTAAGTTTCTCTTGAAAACATAGAGATATTCACATAACTTGTGGAAGTGCCTGGCATAATCATAAGACTACGTCTGTAGTCATTCCTCATTTCTAATTGTAATGTCATCAAAATGTTGATCAAATCAAGTCATGATTGCGCAACATTTCAAGCTTTGATTCACAGGAAATGAATGTTTATGAAGTTTTTCAGATTCAGTCATCTGGAATGTATCAACTGTCCGGAAAAGCGAACCATATGTTCGCTTTTCCAACCAACTGAAATATTCCAGACGAGTGAATCCAGGCGATGGACTATTTGAGGACTTGACTGGTTTCAGGTAATAACAGTATCAAATTTCTTACACAATTAGACTGGTGGCCTGAGAGCTTGAGTTGGTCCCTATTTTCATTAGTAGGGAGACCAGTCTGCCATGCCAGATAATTATCTTCTTCTTTTATTCAAGTCAAGTGGAGTCTTCATAAAATATACATTTGTATGTACAAAATACTTCCTAACAGTAATGCTGAATGAAAAAAGCCTCAAGTAGGAGACTGAACAACCTAAATTAAGTTTCTTTGATCTCATAAATTTTCCAAGTAAAATCTGACTGTCATATAAGAGACAGTATCCATTTTTATCACAGATAACATCAGTTAAAAAAAATAAATATTAAATTAAACATTAACATGTACAATTTTGTTCATTCTCAATCAAAACACAAGTCTGCTGGCTCAAATACTTTAGTTGAGTTTACACTCTCTGCGAAGATTATCAGACAGATGTACCACATCAGTGTCAGGACGTACCTTATGGGAAATGTGTATTATAACAGGGGTACCAAATTTGATATTTCTTATAATTCTCTCCTGCATATAACTTTTGAACCATTTAGCATACCTTTTGTGTAAATTTGAACTGTTAATTACACATAGGCTTATGGGTAAATAAATCGGGGTTAATTTAAATAAAATATACCGAGAAAAACATCAAAACATTCTGTGACAGCCACGGCCCCCAACCATATTCACAGCTTTGGTACTCCCAATATGAACATTTTTTCTCTTAAATCTTGTTTAACAGAACTCCATGGGCTCTGTCAAACAAGATATAATAGATTAAATAATTTATCACCCAAAAGAAAATGACTAATTCTGGTTAATTATATATTCCAATTATTTATTTATTGGTGTTTAAGGTCACTTTCAGCTTATATGCTATCTCATGATATATTCCACTTAATTGAATATTCTTCACTAGCAAAACTACTATTCAATTAACAGGGAACAATTGTGGAAAAAGAAGGGATTGTTCAATGTTTACCAAGGTTCAAGATCAGATTCATGGCTAAATTGCAACCGTAACACAAGTTTTAAGCCAAATGTAGTCAATCGTTTATTATTATGTTGACCACTTTAACTGGTAGAGTGTTAAATTATTTTTCAAAGGTGATTTGTAACGCAAGTATTTTTTTCAAGAGTACCATGCTACAAACAAAAGGAGTCCCAGTTTAGTGGGATTTTGTTCTTAAAAAAATGTTTTGTTACAATTTATTGGAAAGTGCCTCTTGACCCTCTCCAATAAATTGTAATAAAATAATTCTGTTTAAACATTTTTTATGTTTCAACTGTTGAGCAAATGAGATAATAAATACAGAGTAAAGCCATTTTCAGCACTTTTCAGTAGAGCCCTGATAGTGGCTTCTAGCACTGAAAAAATTAAAGGACAAACAAACCAGGCCATGGTTTCTGAATCCTATTTTATCAGTAAAGAGAAACATGTCTACCACAGAAAACAAGCACTGCACCAGGGTTTCCAAGAAAATAAGATGTGGATTTTCCTGCACACAATTACTTGCAAATACAAGCAGCAATAGCAAAGCTTTCCATCTTCTGGACCACCGGGTGGATAATTACAATTTCATGGAAAAACATAAAAAAAATGAAATGTCAGCAAATTTTTCCCACCCAGTGTTTCAGTAATAGTGCTCACACCACATATTGTGTATATGCCTGCTTAATCGAATATCTCTTAACTGAATAACCCTGTTAGCTGAATATAACTTCCAAACACAAAACCATTTACCATATCTTCAGAACAAATATTTATTGTTATTTAAGGACACATACTTCTGCACAATGGCTAATCATGACTGCAAAATGGAGATAAAGTCAAGTTCAGTCAATCGTTTATACCCATGTTGCCCATTTCAGAGGACTTCCACTCCAAGCATTGGTGACCGTGTCCTATTTTACCAGTAAAACAGAGCATGTTCACCACAATACAAAAACAGTGTTTCACTTCCCAGGGTTCCCACAGGGGTTCAGAACAAATCTGACCTGTTAATTGCACAATACATTATTGCATTATGCACAATACATTATTGCATTATACAATAAACTCCTACTAATTGAATAAATTTATTGCAATATTGTCGAGAAATTACTGTGACAATCACTGAATACCCCTTACTTTTAGACCTATTTGGCCTCAGTACAACCAATATAGGAACTTAATCCATTATATCTTGTTTGACAGAGCTCCATGAGCTCTGTCAAACAAGGTATAATAGAATAAATGCTAAACTTATCTATGTAGACAGGAAAGTGACCAAATCCCTGTTAATTGAATACTCCTGTTAACTGAATTACTTTTCATTGGAAAAGAGTGGCTATTCAATTAACAGTTCACGTTTTGCATTTATCTACACCTAAATCTCCATTCACAACAAGTAGTTGATTTCAGTGATGTGTTTCATCAAAAGTCTACTTCTTGCAATGTTAAATTTTTAGTGGATAACAGTACATCTTCAATGAAAAAGGAAAAATGGCTTATATCTTGATTTAATTCTTCACCCAATACCCACTAGCGGATGATACAATGATACTTCCAAAAAAAATTCTTGAACAACTGAGCATTGTCATTTTTTGCCTACAAAAAAGCAACTTATGACCCCCAAACAGGAATGAGATAAGCTTTTCCAATGAGGGACAAACAGCTAATTTTTTTAGGCAAATTTAAAAAAAATAATAAAATCTGAATATTGAATTTTGGGAATAACACTGGCCAGTTGTGGCCGTTACATTGGATAAAGCATGTTGAGAGTATAATTCTCTCATTTAAAGTGTACTTCATTATCTCCCTTACTTGTGATGTCAAATGTTTTTTGATAAATGTTTACCTTGAATAAAACTGTAAAAATATAACTTAATAATTGTTTAAACTCTTTGGCAAATATAACTTGCAGGCAACACTTAACACATTTCTAAAATAACTACCTTTTATTTTTTACCTAAAAAACAGCTTATTACCCCTCATTGGAACAAGCTTGTTCAAAAGAGTTGTTATAAGCTAAATTTCGGAGACAAAAATTGAAAAAATAATATCCGAATGGCATTTTTATGAAACTGTACTGACCAGATATTTCTATTATGTTGCATAAAGGATAAACCTTTTGAATTTGAAAGTCCACTTTTCTGACCCAGTATCATGATATATCTCAAATTCATAAAGAAAAAGGCTGCACCGTAAATTGCTCAGGTTCACCATCAATATTTCCTATGTTCAACTCCAATGCTAGTGTTGTCCCACCTTTCTAATGATGAAATCTACAGAAAATTTGTCTCACCACCGAATACATTGTTTACAGTTTTCCAAGTTCACATTTGACTTGAAATGTTATGGCAAGTGATGCCCAACAGAAAAAGTTGACCCATAAGGGCCTAATTCCAACTTTTTTTTTCACTTTTTTACTGCAACAGAACAGGTGCCTCAACATGCCATCTCTGAAGAAACTTGTAATGTTCATTTTAACCCTTTACCCAATGCAGACGATATAAATATTAATTATTTTAAATATCATTTATTAAAATTTTTCAAAAAATGTCAACAAAACCATATCATGTGACCCCTCATTGGAACGAGCTCGATGAGTTTGTTCCAATGAAGGGTCACATGATATGGTTTTGTTGATATTTTTGGAAAAATAATGATTTTTTCAACTGCTGAATTTGCATATTATGTGGGTGGATGCGGCCGTTTCGTTGGGTAAAGGGTTAAGAGTGCAATTACCTATTTTTAGGCAAATCTTGGCTGCCTTTTTAGCCACAGGATGTATACTCTTTTAAAGTAAAAAAATATACAAAACACTCCTAGCCATTAAGGGTTAAAGAAATGTAGCAACTGTCAGTATTACACTGTTCCCATGAATCATTTCCAAGCATAATGTTACCATTTTCACCTTTTTTCCAACTACTGCTCACTGTGGAATCATGTATGGGAACCACAGTCTGACCGTGGAAGTTCATTTTCTAAAACTTGTGAATATCATCTACTGAATACCAATTTTATGTTAGAGAAGAAAGCTGATAAAAATGCAATAAATAATTGTAATTCCTGATATGTAAGTTAATAATTAATAATTATATATTTGAACTGCCACCAACAAAATATGTGCAACTAAGTATAAGGTGTACAACAACTGTATTAACCAATGAAGGACTTATTCTGAATTTGACCAACTTTATGACATCAAAATGGGTGTCTCATAATGCAATCAAACAAATGCTTCCAGATAATAATAAAATTACTCTGGCAGTGGTTTCATGTTCCAAGTCTTGGCAGCTTATACAGGCAGCCAAGACTTGACTTGAAATAACTGCCAAAATCTTGAAACTATCAGGTCATTGGGTGATGCATTTTGTGAGAATTTTCCAAGAGTTATGGATTAAACTGAGTGAGACATCATGTATCACAGAATTACAAATGATAAAATTTCAATGACTTTTTACCAAACACAACAATAATAATCTATCTTGTTAATATTTGTTCTCATAGATCATGTAAAAGCAGTTAACTAGTTGAGTGCTAAATTATATTTTAAAGGTGATTTGGAACATGGATATTTGTTTTTTAAAAGGTACCATGCTATCAGCATGAGTAGCCTTTGTTTAGCAAGATTTTGTTCATCAATAATTGTTTGGTTACAATTTATTGAAGTGCACAAAATGCACTCTCCAATAAATTGCAACCGAACAATTTTACATTAGAAATTTTACTTCTACTGCTGAGTGAATATCAAGCTAATACATACAGTATAAAGCCACTAAAGTGGCTTCCAGCACTTTTCAATAGAGCCATGGTAGTGGCTTCAGGCACTCAACCAGTTAAAACTTGACTGATCAAATTCATTAAAGTGCTAACACTTTTCCCACTAGATAAACATAATAGGCCCATTCAAATTTTATTTTTTCCATTTTCTTCTTCCTCTGTCACCTAACTCCAACAAGGGCAATAACTCTCAAACAAATACTTGGAGACAGCTAGTTTGTAATCCCATCCATGATAATACCACCAAAAAGTTATAATTGAAAGAAGTCTCGAATGGTTTTCTTCAAAATGTGATAAGAAATGGTAATGTGATGATGAGAAATTCGAAGTTCCACAATGGCAATAACTCTTGAAGAAATACTTTGACAAACCCATTCATGACGTTATCACCAAAATGCTGTATATTAATTGGGAATGAAAGTGTCAATGACACTGTAGCTCAACTTGTCAAGACAAAGACATGTACATGTATAGTATGTGACACAGCGATGACAAACATCTAGGTAATGACCTGATAACAAAGGTATAAAGTATTGTAACGGTCTGTGCATAAATACTGACCGTTGCCTGTAACAAATGTATAGGTAAAGTATTGTAAAGGTGGGTGACAGTCAGATGCTAAATTAGAAAAGAAATCTTTGAGTCCCAGAGTGGGTCTGACTGAACCCCAAAATATTTGTTCTCATAGCACAGTGATAACAAAGGCACCCCAAAACACACTCGTTCCTGTCCCAAGGTGAAAACAAAGGTACCCAAGAAGTTTTGTGAAGAACAGTTCATAAATACGAGCTGTATAGAACTTGTGACAAAAAACTGATTGGACCTAATTTTGGTACAAAATGGCCACTGGCAGCCATCTTGAATTTTGGACCGTACCCAGAAACACTCATTCTCGTCCCAAGGTGATAACAAAGGTACCCAAGAAGTTTTGTGAAGATCGGTTCATAAATACAGCCTCTACCCTGAGCCGTATTGACATGTGTGCTTACATTGTGTAAGTAGCACTGAATAAATCAAAGTTCATCTAATTTGCATGATTTCTGCACGAAAAAAACCCCCTTACAATATGTGATGTATTCCATGTTACTAAACATTCATACAAAAATTTATTCAAATCAGAACTTTCATACAGAAGTTCTGTACAAAAGACTGATTGCACTAATTTTGGTACAAAATGGCTGCTGGTGGCCATCTTGAATTTCAGACCACACCCAAACACACTCGCTCTCATCCCACGGTGATAACAATGGTACCCAAGAAGTTTCGTAAAGATTGGTTCATAAATATGGCCTCTAGTCTGAGCTGTATAGAAGTTGTGTACAAAAAACTGATTAGACCTAATTTCGGTACAAAATGGACACTGGCAGCCATCTTGAATTTTAGACCGCACCCAGAAACACTCGTTCTCGTCCCAAGGTGATAACAAAGGTACCCAAGAAGTTTCGTGAAGATCAGTTCATAAACACAGACTCTAGTCTGAGCCGTATTGACATGTGTACTTACTGTGTGTAAGTCGCACTGAAAAAATCAAAGTTCATCTAATTTGCATAATTTCTGCACAAGAAAAAAACCCGTATTATATGTGATGTATCCCATGGCACTAAACATTCACACACAAAATTATTCAAATCAGCGCTTTCACATGGAAGTTCTGTGCAAAAATCTGATTGCAGCTAATTTTGTACAAAATGGCTGCCATCGGCCATCTTGAATTTCGGACCGGACCCCAAAACACTCGTTCTCGTCCCACGGTCATAACAAAGGTACCCAAGAAGTTTCGTAAAGATCGGTTCATAAATACGGCCTCTAGCCCGAGCCGTATCCAATTGTTGACGTACGGACGTATGGACAGACAGACGACGGGCCATGACAAAAGCTCAAATTTGGCTTCGCCAAAGTTGAGCTAAAAATGTTTTATCACCAAAATGCTTTTTATTAAATTTTGCAAAATGTTTTGAATAGTTTGTAAAAAAACAGGGAAGGACAGATAGAACCCCTTCCAATATCTGTCTCCCACTATGTACAGAGGATAATAAGCCCCATAAGAACAATCTCCAGAACTTTCAAATGAAACGTCACAGGTAATAATCACTAAGAAAAATATAAAATAAAATTTCAACAAGACAAATTTTGAATCATTTGCTTGTGCAATAACATTTTTTATTGGACTCAAAAGAACCAGTGTCAGGGACCCCACTCAATAGGTCTGATATTGCAATAAAAGCTCTATTAACCTTTTACCCAAAAAATAACATATCAAAAATTATATGAATTTTTTTTTTTAATTTTAAAAACAATTTAAAACCATGTAACCCTTCACATGATATGGTTTTGTTGAAATGTTTGCAAAAAAAAGGGTTTTTTTTTCAACTGCTCAACTTGCAAATTACATGGGTGGGTGTGACCGATTCGTCAAGTACTTCATTAAAAGAATATAATATTTTGTTCATAAGAACCGTTTTGTCACAATTTATTGGAGAATTCTCCACTACACTATAACAAAACAATTACACTACACAAATAAAACTGCAACATCCAAAATTGAACTTATTTGAGCCATATATTTTTTTTAAATTGTATGTTGCCAGAGTAAAACATTGTCTCTTATCCCTTTACCCAATGTAATGGCCAAAAGCGGCCAGTGCTATTCACAAAAGTTGCCATTCAATTTTCAATATTTTTTTCATTTTTTGCCTCAAAAACATAGTGTATGACTCCTCATTGGAATGAGCCCATTTAGTTCATTTCAATGAAGGATCATAAGCTATGTTTTTGATGCAAAAAATTTAAAAAATTAGTTATTCAATATTTTAGTTTGCAAGTGTCATCTGCTTTTCATGTTTTGTAAAGGGTTAATGTGGTTCATCGTTCCTTTGAAACTTTGACAGGATTAACTTTAACCCTCAAAGAATATATCTGGTATTGGTCTCCTTTACTTGCCCCTTTCGCGACTCAGCCAAGCCAGTCCCCAGACTTGGGGGTATTGGGGTTAATTTCGGGATCATCTCGTCCGTTAGATAAAGGTGTAAAAAAGCCCATTCATTTGGATTGTCAGGTAAGTCAAGATTTATCTTCCCAGCTTCAAAACATGGGATATCTAATGGAACAAAATCTGTGCATTTTTCCCATTGAAAAATTGGACCAATACCGCGACCACGCCAGCTCCCTCATATTCTGCCATGTCCCTGACCAGCACTTATTTGAGCCAGACTGTACCGCAGAATCCTGTTCCACGTCGCTATCATTGAGTCATATTCATCCGTGGAATTACTATAATTCTGGTGCAATTTGCACTAAAACTGTAGCCAAGCAACTAAAGAGAAATAACTCTAAATTCATTTGGGCATGGCAATTACTTCTGTGGACTGATAGCGATAGCACACGTGGACTGAGGTAAGAGTAGATGCATTATAATGCCCTCAGTGCGCCAACGGGTTTGTAGTGTCAGTTTACATGCGCTGACGAGGCATGAGAGGGTTAAGGACAGAATCCTGACACAAGACCTAGAGGTGAAGTTTCTAGTAACATTACTAACCTCCATTCTGTGGCTTCCAGTGAAGTCTTGGCTGCCTGCATAGGCAGCCAAGACTTAACTGGAAACCACTGTAAAACCTACAATTCAGCTTATCCTAAAGTAGCAAAACTTGTTTGAAAATATTTGAGCCTCTAAGGGTAAGGGTTCATTCTGAAGATGAAATGAAATATTGCCATAGATAAAAACCTGAGCGTCTGCATGGGTCTCGACAGCTATTCGTTAGAGCCTGGAAAGTGGAAATCAAAATTTTTATCCTTGAATTGAATCGAATGTGTGTGTGTGTGTGGGGGGGAAGGGGGGGGGGAGTAATTGGTTTATGGTTTGAGGACGATACTGATTAGAATCAGAAACAATTCTAAATCACTTGTTATTTTACCTAAATACCATACATATCCTTGCAGCTCGCGTGTGCCACAGGAAATACGAGCAGTGGAGTGTAGAGGTCACAAGTTACATTGCAACAGTACTTATAACTTTGAGCGTGTGATTTCCGAGCTCCACTTTATAAGTACAGTACAGTCACCATGGACTGGTTATAATCCTCGAGTGAGCAGTGATGTGCATTTACCAGGTAATAAAAATCATCATTAGAAAAAATTTTAATTACTGAAGCACAGGGTTGTACCCGGTGCTTCATTAATTAAAGTTTTGATGATTACTCCCATAATTAGTGTTTGGAATCTAATATTATTGCACCCATGGAAATATTGCCTATACGTGGAAAGTGACCAGTCCACGGCAGCCATACTGTACTGTTGAAACAATGTAACTTGTGAGGCAGACAAGCATGTTGATAAGCTGATTGAACAAAAAATACAACAGACAACTATTCTTTTATTTCTTTTTCGAGATTCCACCAATAAGAAACACTTAATTTCCAGCATCCCTTCGTGAAAAAACATGAGTTGCCTGATTCATGACAATTGACAATTTTAGGTTCAGTCGTGCTGCCAAGTTCTCGAAGTCACATTTAATTGTGGTTATTTTTTAAGGTCATGGGCATTATGTTACTGGTTGATAGTTACATGTGGTTTATTTCCAGTTCACAGCAGTTGATAATCAATATGTAATGAGGACTTTTGTGGTTGGTGGGTGAATAAGGTGATAGAAGTATGAATAGAATGAACAATTATGTAAATTCATCTCATATCATTGTATACTTAAAGAGGTGGGTAACTGCTCCGGTGTGAGAAAATGACCTGACCAGTCAAAACAAAAAAAAAAAAAAAACAGTGCAACGTAAATAAATAAATTGACCATTTTGAACAGAACAGATATAACTGGATGTTTTGTTTCATGTGTTAATTATGTTTGTTATTATCTAACTATTTTATTCATAATGAAATGTTCCTTTTTCACATGGAGCTCATCTACAAATGATGAAGCTTGTCTTTGAATGAGTAAATTATTGACAGTAAATATTGCTATTATTATAAATATTGAGCATGTATCTTTCAAATGATCTTGTCTAATAGTTTGCATGTAAAAATATTACAATAAGATCTCTACAAAGTAGAGCTTCTGTTTCTCAGGCCATTCTTTGCAAAACTGCATGTGGGCGGATGGTTTTTTATTTTATTTTTATTTTTGTAATCATTTCTTTGCTATCAAACATTCATGTTCTTGCTTTGTTTTATGTTTTAGGCCTCATAATCAACAGAATAGCATGGGTGGTGGTTCATTTCATCCCTTGAGTGCAAGAAGGCTTTGCAATGCTTCTGCATTGCGAAACCTTGTTCCACTCAAGGGACAAATTTATCAATTTTATTAACTTGCGTAAAACATGAAACATGAACCATTTAATTTTTTTTTTTAAGCCTGCATTCGTTATAAAAAGAGAGAATGCGGAAGCGAAAGGGACCATGCGGAAGGGCCTGAGAAACAGATTTTTAAACTTTTTTTAGGCCTAAAAGTTGGCTGAATGGATCAAGAAACAAACAGTGCTTCCTATAAGGCCCCAAATTCTCTTGTAGAAAATAGTGTCTTGTTTGGCACAGTGACAACTACTATATAAATAGTCCCCAATGATGAAGATTCTTTGACACCTTCTTTTGCTACAGCTTCTGAAGAGTGATTTCAATATTAGGAAAATGAGTCAAATCATGTGAAAAATATTTTCCCTTTTTATTGAGGCAATGAACCAGTCAATATACTATGATGTACATTATGTGTAATATGTGGTAGATGTGTTAATAATTAATTAATATATGTAATTGTATACTGTGAATTTAGTGTTCTAAAATATGTGGTACATTAATAACTTGCACCCTAGTCATGTAACAATGTTCTTTTCCACAACACTATTTTTACAGTGTGGGATCAAGAGTTTAATCAATTAAATTTTGGTCGAGAGAGCTCAAGGATCTCAGTCAAACAAAATATAATTGGTTAAATATTTAACTGCACTATAATGATAGATCACCGTCCAAAACTATGGTATTTTGACAACAGAGTGAAAAAGGTTAATAATTAATACAGTGGAGCCCACTTAATTTGATATCTCTTAATTGTATATCCCTGTTAATTGAATATAATTTTCAAACACAAAACCATTTACCATACCTTCAGTACAAATTTGATCTGTTAATTGCATATGGGTTGTAGAGTAAATTCCTGTTAATTGTATATAAATGTTTGTAATATATCGAAAAAATTACTGAGACATGCACCAAATTCCCCTTATTTATCAACCTTTTTGGCCTCACTACATAAAATACAGGCATTTATTTTATTATATCTTGAATAAATGCTCAGTTTACCTCCAGAACACAGGAAACTGACCAAATCCCTGTTAATTGTATACTCCTGTTAACTGAATAATTTTCACTGGCAAAATGGATATTCAATTCTACTGTACCATTATGTCATATTGACAATTTGGCATCTTTCATTGCTTCAATATTATTATACCACAATTCCTTTGTGTATTCAATGTTATGCGATACTTTACAGACATTGGTAAATGTGCTAGATATACCATGCATGGAATCTGGATTATGCATAACAACATCATGTAAGAATGTATCTGATTGGACATTACACATTTGAGTGACATTATGATGTGAATGAAATGCTTTGACACAAAACAGTGTCAGGCAAGAAAATTATCAGACAGCCAAAGGTGATATTTTTCAATATCAACTTCATTCAATTAATTCATGATTAATTGTGGTATGAATACAGAACACAGATTGTGTAGAGTACGGGTGACAAGAATCAACAACTCTTGGTGGAGTTATTTTGGCATGTGGGAAATACAGGAAAAACAACACCTCAGGTCATTGATTCTAGTTCCCCTTACTCCACCCTTATTGTGTTCTGTCTTAATGTTCTAAATATATTGATATTTATACTTCACCATAATCACAACAATATGTTTGCAGGTCTATTGTTTTGAAAATCACAGGAGAGCAACTAATGAACTTCTGGGAACTCAGTGTACCACAGTCATTTCACCGTGACAGGAAACACTATACTGTAAGGAGCTGTTAACCAAAAAAGTTCTTTATGTGACTTCAACAAAGAACACATACATTAACATACAATCAAGATGAGATCCCAATAACAATACACTGGCAGCGGGGTCTAGTCAAGTCTTGACTTCCTCTTGAGGCAGCCAAGACTTGCCTAGAAGCCACTGCTAAACCACTCGACTCACAAGGTGTGGGGGTGTACTGAAAATTCTGGATTATTACCCAGTCTCTTAACTGGCAGAGTGCTAAATTATTTTTCAAAGGTGATTTGTAACAAGAGTATTTTTTCAAAGATACACTACTGCCCACACGGGGAGTCTTAGTTTAGCAAGATTTTGTCCATCAATAATTGTTTTGTTACTATTTATTGGAGGACCTGTTGGCACTCTCCAATAAATTGTAACAAATGAAATTATATGAACATTTCATGTACTGCTGTAAAAACTACAAGCTAATACACACAGTGTCAAGCCACTAAGGTGGCGTTCAGCACTTTTCAGTAGTTTCTTGTGGCCATTCATGAGATAATTGTCGGTGTGCACACAAAAACACTAGATACTCTCTGTATATACTGTTCATTGATTTATTTTTTTAACAAGAGCTGCACCTGGCATTGCATAATATGCCTGGCATACTTTTTCAAATTGTACATAACCACTATTTTCATCCAACAAATAAAGACTATTTGTATAAACTGATCTAAAGTTAACCAGAGTGAAAATCAGAGATAAAAGTAAATGAAAAACTAGAACCACAGATGAACATTGTTTTACTCTGGAAATGCTATAAGTTGAAAATGCTTTAAGTTGGAAAAGGTCCATACCTCATGCAAAATTTGTACTGAACTCTAATTCAAACCTGACCTGTAGTTTGGTATAATTGAGTCACACGCCAAATTTGATTGAGGTGAAATAAGCACAACTAAAATTATCATCCAGTAACCAGAATGTTAGTGGGAATAAGCAATTTCTAAGTCAAAAAAGTCCATAACTCAGACTGAACCCCAATTCGAAGTTAACCTTTATTTTGATATAACTGAGGCACAAACCAAGTTTGGTCCTGATCTATAAATCCAAATTCAAGTTACCATCCAGAAACCAAAATGTTAATGAACAGATGGATGGATGAACAGATCTCTCACATCATACGTCCTGTTTTTTTCACAACAGGCATATAAATGAAAGTGTCAATGACACTGAAGCTCAACTTGTGTAAGACATGAACATGTATAGTATGTGACACAGCAATGACACACATCTAGGTAATGACCTGATAACAAAGGTAAATGTAAAGTATTGTAAAGGTCTGTACATAAATACTGACCGTAACTTGTAACAAATGTACAGGTAAAGTACTGTAAAGGTGGGTGACAGTTAGATGCCTCTAGCCAGAGCCGTATTGAAATGTGCACTTACAGTGTACAAGTAGCCCTGAATAAATCAAAGTTTGTCTAATTGGCCGGCAGTGACCATCTTGAAATTTCGGACCATACCCAAAAACACTCGTTCTCGTCCCAAGATGATAACAAAGGTACCCAAGAAGTTTTGTGAAGGTCAGTTCTGTACAAAAAAACTGATTGCACCTAATTTTGGTATAAAATGGCCGCCGGCAGCCATCTTGAATTTCCAACCGCACCCAAAACCACTCATTCTTGTCCCAATGTGATAACAAAGGTACCCAAGAAGTTTAGTGAAGATCGGTTAATAAATACAGCCTCTAGCCCGAGCCGTATTGACATGTGCACTTTCTGTGTATAAGTAGTATTGAATAAATCAAAGTTCATCTAATTCGCATCATTTCTGCATGAGAAAAAAACCTGCGATGTATTCCATGTTACTAAACATTCATACAAAAACTTATTCAAATCAGAACTTTCATACAGAAATTCTGCACAAAAAACTGACTGCACTAATTTTGGTACAAAATGGCTGCTGACAACCATCTTGAATTTTGGACTCCACCCAAAAGCACTGTTCTTGTCCCACCATAACAAAGGTACCCAAGAAGTTTTATAAAGATTGGTTCATAAATACTGCTTCTAGCTCAAGCCATATTGAACTGTTGACGGATGGACAGACAGATGATGGATCATGACAAAATCTTAAATTTGACTACGGCAAAGTTGAACTAAAAATGTACAAAATAAAAGAAAAGGAGTTTCTTTAACATTCACTTTCTGAGAAGTCGACACATTTGGCAGATGACTGGCTGATGTGAAATCAATCGTCAAATCTGAATTTCAGTCATCACTAAGAACTGGACAAGTGTTTTTCCCGAGCTTTGAGAGTATGTCACATAACAGAATACTAGAAGTTTGTTAAAAACTCTCCAATAATTTGTACCAAAACAATTATTGCTCAGTAACTTCTTACTACCAAAACTAATCTAGCACTTTACCAATTAATGAAGCAAAGTTGAAACACACCGAGGCAACCTCACTTGAACTTAAAATTATCACTTAATTCAAGATGAAAGGCAGTCTCCTGCAACATCAGGAACATTTCATGCTGATACAGCAAATTATTTCTTCATTGAAAGACTGAGTTATATCTCTATTGATAATAAATTATATTTCATATATGGAATGTAAATAGAAGTCCTATCAATAGTGGCGTGCACTCAACTGTCTTCTTGGCAGTGTTGCCGATCCAGAACGATTGTAATTTTTGGCACTACCTAATCTTGGTTGGTGAGCTGACAGTGGTTGTCGTCCTTTGAAGCTGCCTCCCTGAAAAGATAGTTAATTGGTAACAAACATTATTTCCAACAAATTTTGTTAAAAATTTTAAAAAAATTATAAATTCATAATGATTTGTATATTTTTTATACTTATCAATGGCCCAGACTTAGCTGGTGCTAACTCAAAAATATCTAGGGCCAAACACAAATTTTGCCCCTCAATCCCCAAAATTTGCATGCAAAACCGAAAATTAAAAGTCCTATCTGGCCCTCCATACATTTACTCTCTGCACATGCGCAGACATCAGGAAGTGACCGGAATTGGCGCCAACATCATTCTTTGTAAAAGAGAGTATTACATAATAATTCAGCGGGGAGGTATGAGTGCCCACTCATGGGAGGGCCATCTCCATCTGGGCCATTGGTAAGTATAAAAAATATACAAATTATTATGAATTTATAATACTTTTATACTATAACCCAATGGCCCAGACTTAGCTGAATCATAAAAAGGTGGAGGGCCTAGGACTTCCGAATAGTAGATCAACATAGTTCCAATCCTGCAATCCAAGATGAAAGGAAATTAGAATAATTAGGAATTACATGTATGTCTCTCTATACAGTAATAGAGGAGACATATCTTAAATAAGGAGACCCAATTAAGTAATTCCTTATTCTAAGCATGAAGACTCTGCTAATTAGGATGTAATGAGTTCCTAATTTTTAAGGCTAGTCCGGACTAAGCCCCAAAAAATAGGATGGCGTATCTGATAATGAGAGAAAATCCCCCACAAACATATGCAATACAATAACACTCCAGCTGTATGCAGGATATAATTACGGACAAAACAGCTTCCTTCATAGTTATTTATTATTTATTGGTGTTTAAGGTCACATATTTCTGCACAATGGCTAACCATGATCGTGACAGTTTTACGGGTGGAGGAAGCCGGAGTACCCAGAGAGCACCACTGAGCAATGGCAAGCAACTGTCAGTTCCCCAACTGCAATGGTTCCCTCACATCTAACTGACTCCATTATGCCACTATGGGCGGAGAGGAAGTGAAGAACAAAAACCTCCCCTGAAAAAGAAGGTCCTCTCATGGAGGAAGCTTCTGGGGAGCGTCCCATAACAGACACTTGAGAAAACTGATCCAAGGTTTCTGTGATGACAGAGGTCCTACTAATAAGATTCACAACGAGACTGTTTGATCTTAAACATAATCTAATGAATCAAATGAATTGGAGGATATGCTTATTCTATCATCTAACCCCTTGAGATCGGCAGATCATCAACTGCATGCGTTCAATGGTCTGGGCATGGTGACACAAACGACGGTAACTAATTGTTCCGGTGCGTCGCAAACTGATCTATCATGGGGTGATCCCACTGGTAGCAAAACTGACCAAATACTCGCTTGTTGAGCGTCCATTCCAATTGCAACAGGCGACTTTTCCGAGGAGAGAGTCTGCTAGTACGTTCAGACGACCCGGTATATGACAGATAGAAAGATGAACACGATGATACATGACGTAATAGAAAAATCTTCTCTGTTAGCTGGCATAACGGAAATGAATCATCCAGAAACCAGTAGTTTAGGATTTACTATATTCAAGGTCACAGTGACCTTGACCTTTAACCTAGCAATTCCAATATATATAGGGTTCTTCCTCTCACCAAGGCCAACCTACCTAAAAAGATTCATGATTGTGAGTTGAACATTATCACATTATCGTGCAGAAACCAATTGTTTATGATTTACTATGTTCAGGGTCACTGTGACCTTGATCTGTGACCTAGTGCATCCAATATAGATAGGGTTCTTCCTCTCACCAAGGCCAACCTACCTATGAAGTTTCATGAATGAGGGGCAAACCATTATCAAGTAATCGTCCAGAAACCAATTGTTTTGATTACTATGTTCAGGGTCTCTGTAACCTTGACCTTTCACCCAGCAAGTCCAAAATAAAAAGGGTTCTTCCTCTCAGCAAGGCCAACCTACCTATGAAGTTTCATGAATGTGAATTCAACCATAGTCAAGTTATCATCCAGAAACCAATTGTTTACGATTTAGTATGTCAAGTTATCATCCAGAAACCAATTGATATGATTTAGTATGTTCAAGGTCACTGTGACCTTGACCTTTAACCTAGCGAATCCAATGTAGATAGGGTTCTTCCTTTCACCAAGGAGAACAAACGCATGAAGCTTCATGAATGTGGGTTGAACAATTGTCAAATTGTCATCCGGAAACCAGTAGTTTATGCTTTACTATATTCAAGGTCACTGTGACCTTGACTTTTAACCTAGCCAGTCCAGTATATATAGGGTTCTTCCTCTCACCAAGGCCAACCTACCTACGAAGATTCATGATTGTGGGTTGAACCATTATCAGGTTATCATGCAGAAACCAATTGTTTATGATTTACTATGTTCAGGGTCACTGTGACCTTGACATGTGACCTAGCACATCCAATATACATACGGTTCTTCCTCTCACCAAGGCCAACCGACTTATGAAGTTTCATGAATGTGGGTCAAACCATTATCAAATTATCATCCAGAAACCAATTGTTTTGATTACTATGTTCAGGGTCACTGTGCCCTTGACCTTTCACCCAGCAATAAATAGGGTTCTTCCTCTCAGCAAGGCCAACCTACATATGAAGTTTCATAAATGTGAGTTCAACCATAGTCAAGTTATCATCTGGAAAACAGTTGTTTATGATTTAGTATGTTCAAGGTCACTGTGACCTTGACTTTTGACCTAGCGAGTCTGAAATAAATATGGTTCTTCCTCTCACCAAGGCCAACCTACCTATGAAGTTTCATTAATGTGGGTCAAACCATTATCAAGTTATCGTCCGGAAACCAAATGTTTACGCCCGCCCAACCACCATTCATCAAATTATAAGTCAAGTTTGACTTCTTCACAATATGACTAAAAATCCTTACCTGGACTCTAAAAGTTAAAAGAAGTGATCAAGTCTCAAAATAACCTCTGAAAACTGGCCTGCAAAAACAGGACTTGAATCATCAATGCTGATCTAAACACAAATTCTGACAAATGAAAATGACTAAGAATTCTCAGGAAAATATTGACATTATATGGGCTAATCTGTGCTGGAAAAGAGCTAAATAAAACAATAACTGCAATATAGAAGCTTTGCAGCCATGTGATTCAGAGCAACTGGGTAAATATAAACTCGTACAAAATACATAAAAGTTGAGATAAACACAAATTCTCACAACTTCCAACGAGGTCACTGTTGCAGAAAAATGTTTAAAAAAACAAGAGGCCCCAAGGAGCCTTAATCGCTCACCGGCCAAAGTGGTTTAAAGAAGTATTTGGTGGTCACATTCAGTTAGACATGGTTCATCAACACTACAAAGGAATGAAGTCATGAGAGACAAATTTTATGGAACTAGGGCCATGGCTTGAACAAACTTGAATCTTACCCCCCTAAGGATGTTGCATATTAAATATTAAAAGCATTCATCTGCTGGATCTGAAGAAGAAGATTTTTAAAGAAAATTCCTCATTTTGAACTAAGTTATCATTTGGGCTCCCACAGTGAGCCCAAATATGAACCCAGGGACTTGGCTTGAACAAACTTGAATCTCACCCCCTAAGGATGCTGCATGCCAAATATCAAAACATTCCGACTGCTGAATCTGAAGAAGAAGATTTTCAAAGAAAAACTCCTCATATTGACTAAGTTATAATTCGGGCTCCCACAGGGAGCCCAAATATGGACCCAGGGACTTGGCTTTAACAAACTTGAATCTCACCCCCCTAAGGATGCTATACACCACATATCAAAACATTCTGACTGCTGGATCTGAAGAAGATTTTTTAAGAAAATTCCTCATTTCAAACTAAGTTACAATTCAAGCTCCCACAGTGAGCCCAAATATGGACCTAGGGACATGGCTTGAACAAACTTGAATCTCCCCCCCCCCCCCCCCCCCCCCCCCCCCCCCCCCAAGGACGCTGCATACCAAATATCACAACATTCCGACTGCTGGATCTGAAGTAGAAGATTTTTAAAGACTAGGGCCATGGCTTGAACAAACTTGAATCTTACCCCCCAAAGGATGCTGCATACCAAATATCAAAAACATTCTGACTGCTGGATCTGAAGAAGAAGATTTTTTAAGAAAATTCCTCATTTCGATCTAAATTACAATTCAAGCACCCACAGTGAGCCCAAATATGGACCTAGGGACATGGCTTGAACAAACTTGAATCTCACCCCATAAGGATGCTACATACCAAATATCAAAACATTCTGACTGCTGGATCTGAAGAAGAAGATTTTTAAAGAAAATTCCTCATTTTGAACTAAGTTATCATTCGGGCTCTCACAGTGAGCCCAAATATGGACCTAGGGACATGGCTTGAACAAACTTGAATCTCACCCCATAAGGATGCTGCATACCAAATATCAAAACATTCTGACTGCTGGATCTGAAGAAGAAGATTTTTAAAGAAAATTCCTCATTTTGAACTAAGTTATCATTCGGGCTCTCACAGTGAGCCCAAATATGGACCTAGGGACATGGCTTGAACTAACTTGAATCTCACCCCCCTAAGGATGCTGCATACCAAATATCAAAACATTCTGGCGGATTGCTGGATCTGAAGAAGAAGATTTTTAAAGAAAATTCCTCATTTTGAAGTAAGTTATAATTCGGGCTACCACAGTGAGCCCAAATATGAACCCAGGGACTTGGCTTGAACAAACTTGAATCTCACCCCCCTAAGCATGCTGCATACCCAATATCAAAAGATTCTGCCTGCTGGATCTTGAGAAGATTTTTAAAGAAATTTGCCAGAAATGCACTAAGTTCAAATTGGGCTCCTATACTGAGCCCAAATATGAACCCCGGGGGCCAACTTGAATTAGATCCACCCCACAATGTCGCATACCAAATATCAAAAGATTCTGCCTGCTGGATCTGGAGAAGAAGATTTTTTAAGAAATTTGCCTGAAATGCATCAAGTTCGAATTCAGGCTTCTATACCGAGCCCAAATGCGAATCCAGGGGGCCGATTTGAACAAACTTGAATCAGATCCACCCCACAATGTTGCATACCAAATAACAAAAGATTCTGCCTGCTGGATCTGGAGAAGAAGATTTTTTAAGAAATTTGCCTGAAATGCACTAAGTTCGAATTTGGGCTTCTATAGTGAGCCCAAATATGAATCCAGGGGGCCAATTTGAACAAACTTGAATCAGACCCATACCAAGATGATGCATACCAAGTATCAAAAGATTCTGCCCACTGGTTCTGGACAAAAAGATTTTTTAATAATTTTTCTATAATTCATACAGTGCTATCAGAGTTATGCCCCATACGGAGCCCCCAAGGGACGCGGCCATTTCATTTGAACAAACATGAATTGCCATATAGTAATGAACATCCACATGAAGTTTTGTGAAAATCGGATCAATGGTTTCAGAGGAGAAGTTGTTTGAAAAATGTTCACGACGACAGACGCCGGCCGGATGCCTGACAACAGACGGCAAGTGATAAGTTGAGCTCCCTTCGGTGAGTTAAAAACCCATCCATGCCTAGACTATAAAAATTAATAGAAGTGAACAGTGCTAAAACTACATCCTAAAACATTAACTGACCTACAATAGGAGGACAAAAAGACACAATGCTGACCTAAACACAATTTAACAACTGAAAATGACTAAACTTTACCATTAAACAAGAGGCCCCACAGGGCCTGAAGCGCTCATCTTGAACAGAACACAATTTAAACAGAGTCCAAGAATGAGTCTACATTAAGCAAGCCATCTCCATAGGCTACACTGTCAATCCTTGAGTCCCTCAGGAGTGACAAAAATAATCTGGGCATCATGCCTTTTCTTCAGTTGATCATAAAGTAAAATGTAGAGCTCCCCTATGAAGCCCCTTGATACAACCTATGTGGATTAATCTTAGTACCTCTAGAGGGTACTGAATACAAAATTTTTAATTCTTCAGCAAAATGGCCAATTCCGGCTCCCATAGAGAGCCCAAATATTAACCCAGGCTCTTGATTTGAACACAGTTAAATCTGACTTCCCTAGAGATGTTGTGTACCGAATATGAAAGCATTCTGACTGTTGGATCTGAAAAAGAGAAATTGTAAAGAATTGCACTAAGTTCAAATTTGGGGTACCATAGCAAGCCCAAATATTAACCTATGGATCCGATTTGAACAAACTTGAATCTGACCCCCCCCCCCCCCCCCCCCCCCCCCCCCCCCCCCCCAGAGATGTTGTATACCAAATGTGAAAGCACTCTGACAAGTGAATCTGAAGAAGATTTTTGAAGAAATTCCCTCATATTGTACTAAGTTAAATTTCATGTTCCCATATAGAGCCCAAATATTAACCTAGGCACTCGAATTGAAAAACCTGGAATCTGACCCCCCTAGAGATGTTGTATACCAAATATAAAGGCATTGAGACTGGTGGATCAGAAGAAGAAGATTTTGAAAGAAATTTTCTCATATTGCACTAAGTAAAAATTTGGGCTACCATAGTGAGCCCAAATATATACCTAGGGATCTGATTTGAACAAATTTGAATCTGACACCCATAGAGATGTTGCATACCAAATATCAAAGCATTCTGACTGGTGGATCTGAAGAAGAAGATTTTTTTAAATTACCCTCCATATTGAAAAAAGATAAAGTTTGGGCTTCCGTAGGAAGCCCAAATATTAACCTAGGGACTTGGTTTGAACAATCTAGAATCTGACCCTCATAACAATGATGTATACGAAACATTAAAAGATTCTGACTAGTGGTTCTGAAGAAGAAGATTTTTAAAGAATATTCCCCATATTACCCTATGTTAAAACTTCGGGCTCCTGTAGAGAGCCCAAATATGAACCAATGAGCTTTATTTCAACAAACTTTTATCTGACTCCCCTATGAATGCTGTATACCAAATATCAAAAGATTCTGATGATTGGTTCTGGAGAAAAGATTTTTTTAAATTTTTGCAAATATGCTGACTCAGCATTTTTTTGATGCCCATTACAGAACACCCTAACATAACCGATGGCAATTTTTTTTACCATTCAATTCTACTGGTCATAAGGATACTTCATACCACATAACAGCTCTCTGTTCCGTGGGGTTTGGGAAATATGGGCGTTTGAAAATATTTCTATTTTTAGCTCCCAGGGTTCCCATGGGGATGCGGGAATTTTTTTTTTGCATGGGTCAAGTACTTATGACCCAATACTACCACAAACCAAATTTGGTTCATACCGGACCATCGGTTCAGAAAATAGAAATTTTGGGCGGGGCCAAAAATCTTACCCCTCCTAATTACAAAGCCAAATATTACTTCACGAACTTCGTTTGAACAAACTTGATTCTACACCTCATATGGAAGCTCCATAGAAAATATCAAGTCATTGTACACACTGGTTCTTGAGAAGATTTTAAAAATATTTTGGAGCATTTTCCCCCACTCCCTCCCTATGGGGCTGGGCATGTTGAGTTGAACAAATATGAAATGCCCCTATGGGACCATCACTCACACAAACTTTCACTTGAATTGGCCCAGTGGCTTTGGAGGAGAAGACCAAAACATGGTGTTGACGGACGACGGATGACAGACGACGGACGGAGAGCGATGAGATTAGCTCAGCTTGACTTTGTAAAGATGAGCTAAAAACAGATTCCCAGCAAAAGATAAATGGTATTAAGGTTCAACAGTGCAGGTTGCCATATCTTCTCCCCTGTACACCCCCCCCCCCCCCTCCCTCAGGGGAAGATGTCCTAAGATATCTTCCACCACACCATGGATATCTTCCCCCACCAAAAATAAAATAAAACTACTAATAATTACATAACATTTATTTACTGAATTTTCATCACATTAACACTGAAAAAGTAGTTCAAACTCTTGAATACATACATTTCCTTTTAAGTTCATGTCAAAATATGATTATCTTCCCCTTCTCCCATTCCCACAGCAACCATTTGAAAAAAAATAAATAAATAGGTTTTATTTACACTCTCACTCAACCATAACAAAGTCCAAACAATGGTTGTAAAGGTCATATGAATGACTACAGGAATTTGACAAGGTGATATGGGGGTGGGGAGATATCCAGACCTGGTTATCTTCCTCCCCCCTCCTCCCACCCATGTCAAAATATAATACAGAAAACTTGGAAGAAAAAAAAATATTCTTCCAATCGTATACTGTTAAATAACAAGAGCAGTGAATCAGAAATAGACAATCTTAGAACCTTGCAGCAATCTTTTTTGGACAAAAATGGAAGAGGGTGGAGGGGAAGATTCCAGGCCTGATTATCAAAAAAGCATAGCAACCATTTGAAAAAAATAAATAGGTTTTGTTTTCACTCTCACCCAACCATAACAAAGTCCGAACAATGGAGTCACAAGATATGGTTTTGTTGAAAAAAAATTTCAATAATCTTTTTCAACTGTTCAATTTGTAAATTTTTTGAGTGGATACAGCTGATTCCTGAGGTAATGGGTTAAGCTTTTTAAAACAAAATGCAACAGGAATTAGTTTTTTTTGAAGTGAGGGGTATTGCACATAAATCAATGAATTCTGCATCCCTATGGAGGCAGTTAAACACTGTGTTCCATGTCATTATTATAGATTAATGCATTTACATTTTTATTTTTTGGGGAGGAGGGGGAAGGGGTGGTTGGGATAAGGGGTAAATCACATTTATATTTGTGTGAGAATTTCTGTTGAGGAACATTTTGATCAAACATGGTAACTTGCAAAGCCATTTTCTGAAATTAATGAGGTGTGAGCTATGTTCTGATTCATATTTACCAAATTTGGAATGTATAAAGAATGAAAAATTCTGAATCCCACCATGATTTAAAAAAAAAAGTAACCATTTAAATGTCGTGGTTAATATATATCATATTTTGAATGTACAGATGGATGCAAAATGTGTTCTAATTCCATTAAATGAAAGTGTCAAAGACACTGTAGCTCAACTTGTCAAGACAAAGACATGTACATGTATAGTATGTGACACAGCAATGACAAACATCTAGGTAATGACCTGATAACAAAGGTACATATAAAGTATTGTAACGGTCTGTACATAAATACTGACCGCTGCCTGTAACAAATGTATAGGTAAAGTATTGTAAAGGTGGGTGACAGTCAGATGCTAAACTAGAAAAAAATCTTTGAGTCCCAGAGTGGGTCTGACTGAACCCCAAAATATTTGTTCTCATAGCACAGTGATAACAAAGGCACCCCAAACACACTCATTCCTGTCCCAAGGTGAAAACAAAGGTACCCAAGAAGTTTCGTGAAGATCAGTTCACAAATATGAGCTGTGTAGAAGTTGTGACAAAAAACTGATTGGACTTCATTTCGGTACAAAATGGCCACTGGCAGCCATCTTGAATTTTGGACCGCACCCAGAAACACTCGTTCTCATCCCAAGGTGATAACAAAGGTACCCAAGAAGTTTTGTGAAGATCGGTTCATAAATACAGCCTCTAGCACGAGCCGTATTGACATGTGCACTTACAGTGTATAAGTAGCACTGAATAAATCAAAGTTCATCTAATTTGCATAATTTCTGCACGAAAAAAAACCCCCGTACTATATGTGATGCATTCCATGTTACTAAACATTCATACACAAATTTATTCAAATCAGAACTTTTATACAGAAGTTCTGTACAAAAGACTGATTGCACTAATTTTGGTACAAAATGGCTGCTGGTGGCCATCTTGAATTTCGGACCACACCCAAAAACACTCGTTCTCATCCCACGGTGATAACAAAGGTACCCAAGAAGTTTCGTAAAGTTAGTCTAATTTGCATAATTTACGCACGAGAAAAAAACCCGTATTATATGTGATGTATCCCATGGTACTAAACATTCATACAAAAAATTATTCAAATCAGAGCTTTCATATGGAAGTTCTGTACAAAAAACAGATTTCTGCATCGTCGGTACAAAATGGAGGCTGGCAGCCATCTTGAATTTCGGACCGCACCCAAAAACACTCGTTCTCGTCCCACGGTCATAACAAAGGTACCCAAGAAGTTTTGTAAAGATCGATTCATAAATACGGCCTCTAGCCCGAGCCGTATCAAATTGTTGATGGACAGACGGACAGACGGACGACAGGCCATGGCATAAGCTCAAATTTGGCTTTGCCAAAGTTGAGCTAAAAATCCTGGTTCATAAAAATTATCCTGGTTGATATTTGTCAGAGTTTGAATGTACAGTTGAGTACAAACTGTGTTATTTATAATCCCATCTCAAAATTGGAAACTCTGTGAAATAACCAAATTATTGAAAGAAAGAAATTTTGTTCTGGTTGATGCTTATTAGTGTCTCAAAATATGAATAAATACAAATTTTGTGGTAATCCAATTTGAGATTCTTAAAAAATCTTCAACTATTTAACTGGTTGAGTGCTGGAAGTCCATATTTGGGCTTTACTTGAGAGTACAGGTACTGCAACTCAGAGGCTTCAAACTTGGTGGGTGTCCTTCATATTATCTTTTGAGTCTAAATTATTTGGTCTGAATGGATTTTCCTTGTTACAATTTATGGGAGAGTGCCTGAAGGCACGCTCCCATAAATTGTAACAAGGCAATCATTTGGGAACAAATTTGGATAACTCAAAATAATTTAGCCCTCTATCAGTTAAGGGTGTTCATATTCCAATTTCTGATTCCAGGACTTAATTCTCAACCTTCTAACACTATGCATCTTTTAACAGCAAATCTGTCATGTTCTTACAAGAAGGGTCTGCAATGATTTAATCTTATAGCCCTGTGGGGCTGCAGGATTATATTACTGACTGTCCTTCCTAGTTGCTGTCCACTGCCTTATGCATCATATGCCCTCTTTTCTTTTACGTAAAAATTATACACATCAGTTGTGAAAATGTTGAATAAATATCGGTTCGTCATCAACAATCTTTCATTCTACATCCAGTTAACTTATATATTATATTCCTTAACCAAAACAGCCAAAACCAGATGTGTGGCTTGCCACATCAGTGTTGATGAAATGTATTCACCATATTCACTTATTTTCTAAACTGTTTCAAGCAATGCCTGGCATTACAAATGACTGGGAAATCTGATATTCTTCAGACGTTTTGTACAATTTATTTTTCACATAATTACTTACTTTGCACTGCTTTATAGAAAGAGTTGATTAAAAATCACTGCAAAGATAATTTAAATTAGATGATGACACAAGAACCTGTCACTGATTCTCACATAGCTCTGCTGGAGAGCTTTCTAAAAGAAATACCAGGACAGGTATTTGAGAATAAATGACAGTAAAATGTTCTTGCAACCATCCTAAAATTTCTTTTAGCTACAACTTCAATTGTGAGTCTGAAAATAATATAAACTGTGCATAAAACAGAACAGTTGAAGTAAGTGCAGCAATTATCATGCCAAAAATTAACAATCTGTAGACATGAGTATTTAAAGAAAATGTTTAGTGCAATATGTGCTAAATGATCAACACTCAAGGCCTGTACTTTTTAATGCTGTCACATACTAGATGCAATGAAGTTATAAAAAAGTTGCAAAAAATTATGATCAGCACTATTTTTTTCTCTAGTTTCAATTTAGACACAACATTATGTCCACACTTTGGTTCTTGCTGTAAAATGAACGCAAACATTGACTATGTGACAATGTGTAAAGAGAACATAAAATTATTAATTATTTTCTTGACATACCAATTCATTGGATCAAAGTTAAAATTAGAAATTAGCTATAGGTTTAATTTATTCAATTAGAAGGCTCAAATTGGATTCATCTTTGTCAAATATTGCAAACTGAGAAAAAGTATTTTTCAATTACAATTTTCAATACAAAATTCAAAATGTTATTGTGTGAACAACTTTATTCAGTTGACCTGAACAATTTTCATAAAATATTTTCACCTAGAAGATTTTTCTTCATATTTGTGTGTCACAATCTATTACATGCCTATTTATTGGTGTGTCAGGTTATTTTCAGAAACTATACTATTATCATTATCAGGACACAAGTACAAAGATTAGCAAACCATCTATTATCCCTATACATATGTTTTATACAACATGGAAATCATTATGTGGCCCACTCTATATGAACCTCATTCTAGGCATTGGTTACCAGTCCCTAATACACGAGTGAAACTGAACTTGTTACCCACAGTAAAACAAACTCTGCACACATCCTATGGTTCCCTGGGAAAAGTTATGAGTGATTGGCGGAGACAAGTTTACACATGGTTTGCTCAACTTTTAACCCTTTACAGAATGCAACAGACAAATTTGGGCAGTGTTATTCATAAAAATTGCCATTTCAATTCTAATATTTAAACAACTTTTTATCTTCAAAACATATCTTATTACCCCAACCCACTGAAACAAGCTCATTCCGATTAGAGGGTCATAAGTTATGTTTTGGGGGAAAATAAAAATCTTTAGTTAGAGAAGAATATTTTTGTGCAAGTATCACCTTCTTGTCATGTTAGGTGATGGGTTTATATGGCAGAGCACAGTCAGCAGTAATCTCAATTTTGCTCTCATCACATGATCAAGGAAGTGAAATTTTGATATAATTATGTTTAATATTGCAGTGAGAAAACAACTATATTACCAATAAAATCACGCCATTTTCAAATACATGCAGGATGAAAATATAAAAACATGCTTTGGTTACAAAAAAATAAAGTTCTGCAACCAATCATTTTTACCTTTTTTCTTCTAGAAAAAAAAAATACAAATTTATATGAGTGTTTGATGAATAAATTATAAACAAACAATTATTCTGAGCTATGGATAAGAGATGAATACAGGCTTAACTCCTTTGTCCCCTGATGGTACAGGATGGGGATTACAAAAGTGGACAAAGAATTTTGACTGAATTATGACTGAGTAGCGATCAAGTCAAAATTTTGTTGAATCTAGATCTGGTATGCTATTTTCATTTGATTTTCTTGATGCAGTCTTGATTTTAAGGAATCGCAGTTAGACCACAGGGAACCTTGATTACAGTATATTGTTTACAAAATCTTGACTCACTGATGAGTGTCGTGATCTGATGATTGCACACACTTTCGTCAAGAATTCAACCTATCCTATCTTGTTTGACAGAGCTCATTGAGCTTGGTCACACATGACTGAATTGGTTAAATTCCTAGTTGCATTATGGGAAAAAATTGAAACTTGAAATTACAGTATTTTGACAACAATGTGCAGAGGGTTACACTTATATATTTTAAAACAAGATACGTGTCAGCCTAGACAGCTCTGCCGAGGGTCACTGCTTTTAGGGGAAGCTAAATACAAGACACGAATCCAAGTGTTACTGCATGTGACCTTAAACTTCATGATATGACAATGGGTCAAAGTCATGACACAAGGTTAGGTGATTGGTAACAATTGTGTGAAGAATGAAGAAGATCTGTCACACAGATTCAATTATAAAGACAAGACCAAGGCTGTATAACAAATATCAAAGTCTTGCTGTCTGTGACCTTGACATTATGACCTTGGATCAAGGTTGTGACACACTTTTGTGTCATGAGAAATAACTGTACCAACTATGAATAAGAGCTGTCAATCATACAAAGTTAAACGAACCTGGCAAGGGCTGTATAATATAAAAGTTTTGCTGTCTGTGACCTTGACCTTGATATGACCTTGGCTCAAAGTCATGACACATCTTTGAGTCATGATTAAAAATTATACCAACTATGAATAAGATCTGTCAATCACACCAAGTTATATGGACTGGACAAGGGCTGTATAACAATATCCAAGTTTTGCTTACTGTGACCATGACCTTGGATCAATATCATAACACACCTTTGAGTCATGAGCAATAATTGTACCAAGTATGAACAAGATCTGTCGATTAGATCAAATTATATGGACCAGACATACAAAATATTGATGACAGATGGATGCACAGACAGATGGACAACGGACAACTTAGCATTAGAAAAGCTCCACTGATATCTGTTAGGCAGAGCTAAAATTCAGTTGTTAAGAAATTATGGCCCAAACAAATGTCAAAGTTTTTCTAAGTGTCACCTTACCATATTGCCTGAGACCTTGAACTGGAGGTGCATATACCATATTATAATTTGCGACACACTGTTCTTTGATATTATATATTGTTATAATGTTTCATTAAAAATATTCTGTAGTTAAGAAATTATGGCTCAGACAAACAAAATGTTCACAATGGATGGATGGACAGATGTACCGACAGACAGATGGATGGATGGACAGATGGACAGATGCATGGATGGATGGATGACAGGAAACTAAGCATCGGAAAAGCGCTTCTGACATTTTGTCAGGCGGAGCTAACAATTGCCAGCAAAGAAGTTCTCCAAATTAAAATAGTGCTTAGCCTTGGCAATGTGGCAAGGTTTATGTGGGCAGACAGTTCTGTCTGCAAATTCACTTCCTCTTTCTACTTGAAGGTTATGTATAGATCTTCAGCACATTATCTCTAAATGCATCAGGGTTACATATGCACTGAATGGACAATAAGCTGCTAATTTTAAAGAATATCAGCTCTCAGATTTTGCTTGTATGTGAAAGAGTATGTTAAAACAATTCTGTGTACAAAGTATTCAGCATCAGAAGAAACAAGAAATTACCTGAATAAGTGATTAAAAAACTTTAACCCTTGAGGGACTGGACAAGTGTCTTGAATTCCCACCATTCCAGTCTCTATACGACTGATGGCTTAGTAATGATTTCTAGTTGAGTCTTGGATGCCTGTTAAGGCAGCAAAGACTTGACCAGAAACCACTGCTTAGGTGATTTATCTATTGTCAGAAGGACCTCTTCATGATGGCATGTTAAGGCACCTGTTCTGAGGTCGTAAAAGTCAGAAATAGTCCCTTAAGGGTTAATACAGATGAATTTGCAGAAGATACGACATTACAAAGATATAAAGGTATTTGCGCAAAGCGATGGGACCTAAAAGCAAACAAAAAACCATGTGTTATAATTTTGGATACACATGGAAATAATTGAATACCTCAGCTTCATTACGAATATTGATCACTACGAACAACTGTGCATTATTTTAGTACTAACTGGGCACCATCAGATCAAAAACTTAGGATTATTTCAAATGAAGCACAGTTATGCTTCCAATAAAATCCACAGAATGTGTATCGTCAATGACAAACCAAAAGTTTTCATGGATGCATACGCTATAAATAGAAGCAAGTGAAAACAAACTTCACATTTGTCTTTCTGTAAGACCTAATTTTGACGAATATGGAAAATTGCACTGTGCCAGAAATTTCCATTAGTGATCAGGTAACAAGATCGGGATGAAAACAAAGGCATCTTTTTTTGATAAAGCCAGTGAATTGTTGCCTTCAAGTTAATTTATTTAATTAATACGAGTGCATTCATACGAATGATATATAAAACATAAGGGTATTTTTGCATAATGAACATTGTGGTTTTGTCAAATTGTCAACTTATTTTTCTTCAAATTTGCTGTTTATTGTCCCTTTAAGAGAAAAGTTAAAAATTTTGTTTTTCCTTATCATAATATGTAGATAATGCAGGAAATAATCAGGACCAGATAAATTTTACATATCTTCAGCATTAATGACTTCGTAGTGGGACAAATGTGGAAAACCCCACAAAACATTTTTTTTTTTCATCTGCACAGCCTTAACCCTTTGAACCCAAGCGGCCTCTTTTATGGCCAGGAACAATAAAACATTATCATTTCAATAAGTAAGACAGCTGCTAAGTGAATGTGTGGGGTACACCAATCAATATTTTCAAAGTGCAGCCTAAGGGCTGCACGTTGAAAATATTAATTGGTCTACCCACAAATAATAAATATGGACTCTTCCAATTACTACCACTGAACTAACATGGAAGATACCACTAGAGTTCAAAGGATTAAAATTCTCAACCCATCTTACTCATCAGAATCTCACTGATAAAAGCACAATTGGTGTATATATTTGGAAAATCAAGAGTCTGCAGACAATGGTGGGTATAGCACTAAAGTTAAAAAATTTATAGTAATTTATATATTTTTTATACTTACCAATGACCCAGACATAGCTGGTGCTAACTTTTAAAAATCTAGGGCCAAACACAAATTTTGCCCCCCAATCCCCAAAATTTGCATCTAAAACCAAAAGAAATCATGTCCTGAAGGACCTCCATACTTTGCCCTTACTGCGCATGCGCAGTGTCAAGGACGTTCCGAAATTGGCGCCAATTATCATTCTTACAGGCAGTGCCTGGTCAGCGCTATGTACTCAGCGGGGAGGTATGAGTTCCCAACTCCTGGGAGGGCCATCCCCGTCTGGGTCATTGGTAAGTTTAAAAAATATATAAATTACTATAAATTTTTTAACATTTTTATACTGTACCAATGACCCAGACATAGCTGAATAGTAAAAAGGCTGGAGGGCCTAGGACATAGAGGAAAATCCAATAAGCTCAACTATATAATATAGAGTCAACCCCTCAAGGAGAAAAGGAGTATTAGGCTTTACATGTATCTTTCTTATTTTATGATAAATTAGAAAGATACAATACCCTTCATAATTGAGCACAATAACATTCATGTTCTCTATTAACATCCAGTATAACCCTTTATACTAATTATTTTTAAAGTAAGCCAATAAATAAAGTTAGTCCAGAGAATTGAGACTCTTTATATACTTTAAAAGTGTCCGAGGATTGTATATTAACGCCCGTTTGACACTTGACATATACAATTGCTTCACACCGAGCTACACTTTAAAAATATGACATGAATGAATTTTTAACATTACTATTACACTTTAAAACCATCCCGGGAACGACTCAGAATTACTGACTCCGGAGGAAGAATTCCCTTGCTTTTCACTATAAAGCAGGTGACCTAAGGGAACACCCTCCCCCCCACCCCTTCCCCTTGCCCTGGGTCAAATAGCCCAGAGCGAAGAGGGCAGCAGGACGGAGTCACTGCCGGAACAGAAAGCCTGCATAACTATAGTTGCAACTGTTTAGTGGACGACATTCTGAGCAACAGATAACGGACCTAAACAATGCAGGTCTCCAGAAATGGACTCAATATTTCTGAGATAAAAATTTGTGAATGTGGATGGCTGAGACCAATAAGCAGCCTTCATTAAATCTGTAATAGCCACACTATTTGCGTAAGCCCAAGATGTAGAAAGAGCTCTTACTTCATGAGCCGAAATCTTAAGCACAGACTGCTGAGAAGAAGATAAATTTTCATAAGCAGTACGGATAGTTAATTGAATCCATCTAGCAATAGAATGGACCGAAATGTCCTTTCTATTAGGCATCAGAGACAGAAAGAAACGTTTTCGTCCCTTTCTGATAAATTGAGATCTCTGTTTATAAATACGTAAAGCTCTAACAGGACAGAGCAAAAGCCTACGTCCGTCTGAAGACGGCAGCGCCTTAATAACAATAGGTTCCAGATATTTATTAGGAGCCTGATTCTTAGCTAAAAATCCAACATTAGTAGTGAAGGTGATAGTGTTCCTGACACTACGATAGTGAGAATCGTCCACCGATAGTGCATGAAGCTCACTGACTCTTCTAGCAGAAGAGAAAGCTAAGAGAAAAGCTGTCTTATAAGACAAGAATTTGAAATCTACTGTCCCAAGAGGCTCAAATGGCTTTTCCTTTAGTTTAAGAAGAACCCAAGCTAAATTCCACTTAGGAATTAATCTAAGAGTTCTGGGTCTATTTATCGAGAAGTTTCTAACTAACTTAGATAAAGAGACATTAGATCCAATTTGTAAACTATCGTGGTGTGCAAAGGTATCAGATAACATAGACCTATAACCTTTAATAGTAACGGGCTGCAGTTTGATCTCGTCAAACAAGTATACTAGAAAGTTTGCAATGTCTGGTATGGAGGGATCAAAAATATCAACCGAATGATCCCTACACCAACGACGAAAAACCTTCCACTTAGCCGCATAATTTAGCGAAGAGGAGGTCCTCCTACAGTTAGAAATCGCGTCCACTGCTCGTCCTCTAAAGTGCTTGCCATGCAAGAAGGACCGCACAACGAAAAAACGTGAAGGTTGAGACCTTGCAGGTTGTGATGAAGTTGACGCGGTTTCCCCTGCGAAAGAAGATCCTCCCGTGGAGGAAGCTATCGCGGTAGGTCCCACAACAGACACCTGAGTAGATTTATCCACGGTCTCTGTGGAGACAGAGATGCTACCAACAGAATCTTGCATTGAGATTGTTTTATTTTTAGCAATACTTGCTGAATCAACGGTGCTGGAGGATACGCATATCCTATCATTCCGTCCCATGAGATCGATAGAGCGTCTACTGCAAATGCTCTTGGATCCGGGCACGGTGACACATACATCTGCAACTGATTGTTGAGATGTGTCGCAAATAAGTCTATCATTGGCCGTTCCCATTGGTAGCAAATCTGATTGAACACTTGTTTGTTGAGAGTCCACTCCGACGGCAACAAGCGACCCTTCCGTGAAAGGGAGTCTGCTAGTACATTCAGACGACCCGGTATATGACGGACTGAAAGTAGAACTTGATGTTCTAGAGCAAACAGAAGGATTCTTTCTGTTAAATTGAATAACGGAACGGAATGAATGCCTCCCTGGTTCCGTATATACGCCACTACTGTCGTATTGTCGGACAGGATTTGGACATGAGCTTTGTGAATAATGTCCATCCAATGACGTAACGCAAGCCAAATTGACATCATTTCGTTGATGTTTATGTGCTTGCTTAGGAACTGTGGATCCCAAAGACCCTGGCACCTCGAATCCATTGGGATCAATGATGCACCCCAACCTGTTTGACTGGCATCCGTCATAATCATAAAACTCGGATCCGGCAACTGCAGCGGAACTCCCTGAGTTAACCACTGAATGTTTGCCCAAGTCTGAATCTCGTTTCACTTGATCTGACAAGAGAACATCTATGTCGAGCGAATGAATCTTCACACTCCAATTCTGAGTCAAGAAAATTTGGAGAGGACGAGTGCGTAACCGCCCCATCGGAATAAGATCCGCAGCGGCTCTGCACAGACCTATCAGTCTCATGAACTCCCTCGCTGTGACTTTGTCTGCATGAAGACAATAGCGAGCATAACAACTGACTAATTTCGCTCTGGTTAACGGCAGACGAACGAGATTGTTGTGCATCTCGAAGCTCATTCCCACATGAGTGAATGACTTGGACAGCACCAGATCCGACTTCTCCTCGTTTATAACAAAACCGAGATGTCGGAGCAATAGAAGCAGATTCTGCACATCGTTCTGAAGCGTTAACTCATTGCTGTACCTCTGAAGAATGTCGTCCAGGTAGGCCGACGTTACTGCAGACGAATGAGCTCGGAAATACATCATTACCGAGTTCATTACCCGAGTGAAAGCCCAGGGTGCTAGGTTCAATCCGAAGCACATCGCCTGGAATTGATACACCACTCCTAGGACTGCGAAGCGTAGATACTTCCTGAATGCTGGATGTACCATGACATGAAAGTACGCATCTTTGAGATCTATGCTTGTAGCATAATCGTTCACCCAAATACTCGCTCTGACCGATCGAATCGTCTCCATATAGAACTTCGGAGCGACGATCAGCTTGTTTATCCAGCTCAAATCTATGACTGGACGGAACGAGCCGTCTGGTTTCGGAACCAGAAACAGATGGCTGTAGAATCCTGGTGTTTCCTGGTCTTCTACGACCTCTACCGCGTTCTTCATTAAAAGAGACTGCACCTCCGATAACAGACCGTCTCTTTTCTGCAGATTTGACGGAAGTTGAGTCCATTTTGGACTTCGAGTTAATGGAGGCTTTCGTTTGAAGGATATTCTTAGACCTTCCGAAATCACCCCTCTCACCCAAGGGTCGTCCGTAATCGACGCCCACTCTTCTGAAAAACTCGACAACCTTCCGCCAACCGGAACACGATAGAGGTTGAAGCCATCACCTCCTGGACCTGCGAGGCCTGCGGGAGGAGAAACCACGTCCTCCACGACCTGCACCTCGTCCCGTCGACCTCGGGGCGTCCGACCGAATGTCCCGGCCCGAAGGACGTCCCGCACTTGAGTCGCTGCCTTGATGGTCTCTTGAATAAGACCAAGAGGACGCACCGGAACCTCTATAGGAACCTCTCTTGGGCGCATTAGACCCAGAAGTGCCTGTCTTACTCTTATCTGCCGTATCCGACTTTTTGGAAGCGGATTTAAACAGCAGAGAATCCGAAGCTTTCTTAGTAATTTTATCGTAGATTGCAGAAAGCTTGCCGTTGAAGAGAAGTTCTCCGGAGACCGAAGCGACTCTGAGAGAGTTCTTCACCTTACTATCCACGCGTGTGGATGTAGCTAGGGCTGCGTCACGTCTAACCAACTCCAGGTTTGCCACTGAAAGGGCGGAGTTATACGTGGAATAAGCTACTGCCCTTGAAAGAAGTCTTAAAGAGGATTGTATATTCTTTCCCTTGAAGACGCAGTGATAACGCCTTTGCAAGGTGGTCTGCGTAAGATAAAGCGTCTAAACTGGCCCTGTTAGACGTAATTGTCGTATCCAGCACCGCGGTTGGAATGGACGTAGACGACGGTAATGACAATTCTAAGTCTTCCGCCTCGTCGTCAAGATGCAGAGGAACTCTCGGAATACCCTGCCCTGCCGTATCGAATTTATTCCTTGCATTAATGAAAGGCAGGTTAAGAGCATTGGAGGACAAGAAACCAGCTTTGCCTGTTTTGGAAGCAAGCTTGAAGATAGCGTCGTTCAATAATTCAAATGTTCTTGTGACATTATTGGACTGAGACGGAAACTCAGGGACGATGTCTCTGAACCGCTCGAAGAATTCAGTGTCCAATGACGCTATCAGTCTCTTGTCCGGTACCGCAGCAGTCTGGCCCGACGGAACAACCTGAGGAAGGAAGTGCCGGATGAAGTCCACGGCAGCTTTATGTTGTTCCGAAAGGGATAGCTCCAAGTCATCCGTATCCCTTTCGCCATCCGGTCGGACCTCATGATGCTCCCGGTCGTCCGCACCCGATGCTTCGGCGGAGCGTACCGACCCAGCGCCGTCAGATAATTCCCGATCCGACACCGATTCTGTCGATTGCTGGGATGCTGCGATAATTTGTGCTATCTGAGCTAGCACGTCCATCATCGAGGCCTGCAGAGTAGCGGTCTTTCGCTGCTTAGCCGCGGGAAGCTCCACATCAACTGACTCCCGCATACTCTTCCTATGCGAACATCCGGAGTCTACCGGCCTCGTGTCCCTGGCTACCGGATGGCGTGACCTGGTCGCCGAAGAATCCCTGCTCGGCGAAGCTGGTAGAATATCCGCAGTCACGTAGCCAAGGTGCGGTCGTGTGCGCTGGTGAGAGGATGAGGAAGCCTGAGCAGTCTCCGGAGACTGCCTATAAAACGGAGCGTTCCGAGCGACGGACGTGTGCTCCGCTTGCGACACATTTTGTACCACAACATCTGGTCCCAGATGTTGTTGTACGAGAGAGGGGCCTCTCTCGCTCGTGGCCCGGCTGGACCTGGACGAGCTAGGAACCGGACTAGAAGTCAGGCCTGGCATTCTGAAAAATGCAGGAGGGCAAAAAATCGCTCTCCTCAATCAGCTTAGGAGAGCAATTAGCTTTACACAGCATTTTAAGTATCCAGTTGAACGAACTCATTGAAACTGAAACCAACAGACTACATCAGTGATTTTATTAACTTTACTAAGGTAAAGCGAAATCTCTTAAGACATCTAGATGTCTCACTCAACAACCGAACACACACTTGACAAGACCTCTGTGTATACCCAGACCTGTTGTCCAAGAAAGTCATACGCCTACCACTACTACCTTCAACCCCCCTGGGGGGCTGAAGGTGGTAGTGGTAGGCGTATGACTTTCTTGGACAACAGGTCTGCTTGAATCTACAGTCAGATCCTGGTGCAAGTGCTTCAAGTGACAGGATAGTAGTAATGGTAGTATATTATAGTGTCAATATTCCTTGAATAATTACCCCTCAAACTGTGATGTCAGTTGTTGAACTTGAAACTGACAGAAAAAAAATATTGCTGTGACCCATTTTGCTTCAAATGATTGCAACTGTGTTTGGGTATGGTTGCAGCCATTACCTTTTACCACTAAACCACCTTCAAAATGAAATTACGTGATGTTATGTGACTTCGAAGTTAAATTACATTTTTGCTTTACAACAAAAATTTAATGTGGGCATAATACATGTAATCTCAATCATCCCAGACCAAAATATTTAGGAGGGCAATTTTTCGCTCTCCTTAATTCTTCCAGGAGGGCAGTAAGGAGAGCTAAAAAATCGCTCTCCTGAAATTGCCAAGCCTGAGAAGGCTTCCTCCGATCTCTCCTATTATCCGCCGTCACTGGGTGTGCACCTTGTATGTTTATAGTGCTCGCATCACCCAACATTTCCTCCTGGACCGCAACGGTCGAACCCAGCTGCCGAACCATTTGGTGAATGGACGCTACACCGGGCGAGCTAGCGGACGACAGCGCCGTCGATCCTAGTCGGGACCTCTTAGGCAACTGTCGTATCTCCATGAGCACTTTTGCCGCTAGCTCTGCATTCAATTGTGACGACGGAAGCGCACTCTTGGAAGATAACATGGAAACATCACCCTGTTCTTGTTCCTCTGAAACAGAAACTGATAGACTAGAGTGACTCTGCGGAGAAAGGACCGGCATAGCCCTTTCTCCACTAACAACATACCGTGACACACGTTTCCAATGTCTGTCATCCCAATATTGACATATTGAACAGAAGTTAGTGCGAGTACACTGACTACAATTAATACAATGATCATGAAAGTCAGAGGAAGATTTCTTCCTATTACAATTTGAACAATGTCCTTTCATTGTGAAAAGACAACAAGTCCTAGTACTCGCACAAACCCCTAAACACAAAGATACATAATAACATGATCCATTAACATTGAAAAAAGCAATTGAAATTCAAAATAATTTTTGAAAAATATTTTTTCAGCGAAGCCCAAGTTTCTGAAAAGTAACGTTGAGCCCCAATGGATCCCAAGGGTAAGTGTGGTCAAAAATTTTAAAATTATTTTAAATAATTAATGCAACACTTACGGATAATAATAATGTATCTAGTAATGAGTAAACTACTCCAAAGGCAAAAAGCCCCCCTCAAAAGAGACTGCTGCCAATGTAAACAAGAAGTGTATAAACAACAGAAAACATGACTCCAGGCACTGCCAATACTGGCCCGAAATCAGTTATCAACAATACACACTATCTGATGCAAAACAGAGACTTCCAGAGAAAAATCTGCAGAACATCAGATGGTAGATGCAGAACACAACGTCTAAACACCCATGGGTGGAAACGTAAACATGGGGAAAATAACAGAATTCATTCTGTAACCAAGCTAATTCTCCCAAGAAATTTTAGTAGTAATCTTACTCAAAGATAAGCCAAAAGCATGGGAGAATAGCAAGGGGGGACTTACAGGATAAGGAGAGAGGAAACACTGAATAAACAGTGCAACTTCATAGCAAGAATGACAACAACAGGCCCATGCCTCGAAAGTTAAAAAATTTATAGTAATTTATATATTTTTTATACTTACCAATGACCCAGACTTAGCTGGTGCTAACTCTAACAAAACCAGGGCCAAACACAAATTTTGCCCCCCAATCCCCAAAATTTGCATCCAAAACAAAAAGAAATCATGTCCTAAAGGACCTCCATACTACGCCTCTACTGCGCATGCGCAGTGACGCAGACGTCCTGAAATTGGCGCCAATTATCATTCTTACTGGCAGTGCCTGGTCAGCGCTATGTACTCAGCGGGGAGGAAAGAGTTCCCAACTCCTGGGAGGGCCATCCCCGTCTGGGTCATTGGTAAGTATAAAAAATATATAAATTACTATAAATTTTTTAACATTTTTATACTGTACCAATGACCCAGACTTAGCTGAATAGTAAACAGGCTGGAGGGCCTAGGACATAGAGGAAAATCCAATAAGCTCAACTATATAGTAAAGAGGTAACCCCTTAAGGAGAAAAGGAGTATTAGGCTTTACATGTATCTTTCTTATTTAATATTAAATTAGAAAGATACACTACCCTTAATAATTGAGCACAATAACATTCATGTTCTCTATTAACATCCAGTATATCCCATATACTAATTATTTTTAAAGCAAGCCAATAAATAAAGTAGTTCAGAGAATTGAGACTCTTTACAGTCATTTAAAAGTGTCCGAGTATTGTATATTAAAGCCCGTTTGACACTTGACATATACAAATGCTTCACACCGAGCTACACTTTAAAAATAAGACATGAATGAATTTAACATTAATATTACACTTTAAAACCATCCCGGAAGCGACTCAGAAATACTGACTTGGAGGAGGCATTCCCTTGCTTTTCACTATAAAGCAGGTGACCTAAGGGAAGCCCAAGTTTCTGAAAAGTAACGTTGAGCCCCAATGGATCCCAAGGGTAAGTGTGGTCAAAAATTTTAAAATTATTTTAAATAATTAATGCAACACTTACGGATAATAATAATGTATCTAGTAATGAGTAAACTACTCCAAAGGCAAAAAGCCCCCCTCAAAAGAGACTGCTGCCAATGTAAACAAGAAGTGTATAAACAACAGAAAACATGACTCCAGGCACTGCCAATACTGGCCCGAAATCAGTTATCAACAATACACACTATCTGATGCAAAACAGAGACTTCCAGAGAAAAATCTGCAGAACATCAGATGGTAGATGCAGAACACAACGTCTAAACACCCATGGGTGGAAACGTAAACATGGGGAAAATAACAGAACTCATTCTGTAACCAAGCTAATTCTCCCAAGAAATTTTAGTAGTAATCTTACTCAAAGATAAGCCAAAAGCATGGGAGAATAGCAAGGGGGGACTTACAGGATAAGGAGAGAGGAAACACTGAATAAACAGTGCAACTTCATAGCAAGAATGACAACAACAGGCCCATGCCTCGAAAGTTAAAATTTATATATTTTTTATACTTACCAATGACCCAGACTTAGCTGGTGCTAACTCTAACAAAACCAGGGCCAAACACAAATTTTGCCCCCCAATCCCCAAAATTTGCATCCAAAACAAAAAGAAATCATGTCCTAAAGGACCTCCATACTACGCCTCTACTGCGCATGCGCAGTGACGCAGACGTCCCGAAATTGGCGCCAATTATCATTCTTACTGGCAGTGCCTGGTCAGCGCTATGTACTCAGCGGGGAGGAAAGAGTTCCCAACTCCTGGGAGGGCCATCCCCGTCTGGGTCATTGGTAAGTATAAAAAATATATAAATTACTATAAATTTTTTAACATTTTTATACTGTACCAATGACCCAGACTTAGCTGAATAGTAAACAGGCTGGAGGGCCTAGGACATAGAGGAAAATCCAATAAGCTCAACTATATAGTAAAGAGGTAACCCCTTAAGGAGAAAAGGAGTATTAGGCTTTACATGTATCTTTCTTATTTAATATTAAATTAGAAAGATACACTACCCTTAATAATTGAGCACAATAACATTCATGTTCTCTATTAACATCCAGTATATCCCATATACTAATTATTTTTAAAGCAAGCCAATAAATAAAGTAGTTCAGAGAATTGAGACTCTTTATAGTCATTTAAAAGTGTCCGAGTATTGTATATTAAAGCCCGTTTGACACTTGACATATACAAATGCTTCACACCGAGCTACACTTTAAAAATAAGACATGAATGAATTTAACATTAATATTACACTTTAAAACCATCCCGGAAGCGACTCAGAAATACTGACTTGGAGGAGGCATTCCCTTGCTTTTCACTATAAAGCAGGTGACCTAAGGGAACACCCGCCCCCCCCCCCCCCCCCTTCCCCTTGCCCTGGGTCAAATAGCCCAGAGCAAAGAGGGCAGCCGGACGGAGTCACTGCCGGAACAGAAAGCCTGCATAACTATAGTTGCAACTGTTTAGTGGACGACATTCTGAGCAACAGATAACGGACCTAAACAATGCAGGTCTCCAGAAATGGACTCAATATTTCTGAGATAAAAATTCGTAAATGTGGATGGCTGAGACCAATAAGCAGCCTTCATTAAATCTGTAATAGCAACACTACTAGCATAAGCCCAGGAAGTAGAAAGAGCTCTTACTTCATGAGCAGAAATCTTAAGCACAGACTGCTGAAAAAGAAGATAAATCTTCATAAGCAGTACGGATAGTTAATTGAATCCATCTAGCAATAGAATGGACCGAAATGTCCTTTCTATTAGGCATCAAAGACAGAAAGAAACGTTTCCGTCCCTTTCTGATAAACTGAGATCTCTGTTTATAGATACGTAACACTCTAACAGGACAAAGTAAAGGCCTACGCCCGTCTGAAGACGAAAGAGCCTTAATAACAATAGGTTCCGGATATTTATTAGGAGCCTGATTCTTAGCTAAAAAACCCACATTAGTAGTGAAGGTGATAGTGTTCCCAACACTACGATAATGAGAATCATCCACCGACAGTGCATGAAGCTCACTAACTCTTCTAGCAGAAGAGAAAGCTAAGAGAAAAGCTGTCTTATAAGATAAGAATTTGAAATCTACTGTCCCAAGAGGTTCAAATGGCTTTTCCTTCAATTTAAGAAGAACCCAAGCTAAATTCCACTTAGGAATTAATCTAAGAGTTCTGGGTCTATTTATCGAAAAGTTTCTAACCAACTTAGATAAAGAGACATTAGATCCAATTTGTAAACTATCATGATGTGCATAGGTATCAGATAACATAGATCTATAACCCTTTATAGTAACAGGCTGCAGTTTGATTTCGTCAAACAAGTATACTAGAAAGTTTGCAATGTCTGGTATAGAGGGATCGAATATATCTACAGAATGATCCCTACACCAACGACGAAAAACCTTCCACTTAGCCGCATAGTTTAGCGAAGAGGAGGTCCTCCTACAGTTAGAAATCGCGTCCACTGCTTGTCCTGTAAAGTGTTTGCCATGCAAGAAGGACCGCACAACGGAAAAACGTGAAGGTTGAGACCTTGCGGGTTGTGATGGAGTTGGCGCGATTTCCCCTGCGAAAGAAGATCCTCCTGTGGAGGAAGCTTTCGCGGTAGGTCCCACAACAGACACCTGAGTAGATTTATCCACGGTCTCTGTGGCGACAGAGATGCTACCAACAGAATCTTGCATTGAGATTGTTTTATCTTTAGCAATACTTGTTGAATTAACGGCGCTGGAGGATACGCATATCCTATCATTCCGTCCCAAGGGATCGACAGAGCGTCTACTGCAAATGCTCTTGGATCCGGACACGGAGACATATATGTCTGCAACTGATTGTTGAGATGTGTCGCAAATAAGTCTATCATTGGCCGTTCCCATTGGTAGCAAATCTGATTGAATACTTGTTTGTTGAGAGTCCACTCCGACGGCAACAAGCGACCCTTTCGTGAAAGGGAGTCTGCTAGCACATTCAGACGACCCGGTATGTGACGGACCGAAAGAAGAACGTGATGTTCTAGCGCAAACAGAAGGATTCTTTCCGTTAGATTGAACAACGGAACTGAATGAGTGCCTCCCTGATTCCGTATATACGCCACTACTGTCGTATTGTCGGATAGGATTTGGACATGAGCATTGTGAATAATGTCCATCCAGTGACGCAACGCAAGCCAAATTGACATCATTTCCTTGATGTTTATGTGCTTGCACAGGAATTGCGGATCCCAAAGACCCTGGCATCCCGAATCCGTTGGGATTAATGATGCACCCCAACCTGTTTGACTGGCATCCGTCATAATGGTAAAACTTGGATCCGGCAACTGCAGCGGAACTCCCTGAGTTAACCACTGAATGTTTGCCCAAGTCTGAATCTCTTGTTTCACTTGATCTGACAAGAGAACGTCTACATCGAGCGAATGAATTTTCACACTCCAATTCTGAGTCAAGAAAATTTGAAGAGGACGTGTGCGTAACCGCCCCATCGGAATGAGATCCGCGGCGGCTCCGCACAGACCTATCAGTCTCATAAATTCTCTCGCCGTGACTTTGTCTGCGTGCAGACAATAGCGAGCGTAACAACTGACTAATTTCGCTCTGGTTAACGGCAGACGAACGAGATTGTTGTGCGTCTCGAAGCTCATTCCCAGATGAGTGAATGACTTGGACGGCACCAGATCCGACTTCTCCTCGTTTACTATAAAACCGAGACGTCGGAGCAATAGAAGAAGATTCTGAACATCGTTCTGAAGCATTAACTCGTTGCCGTACCTCTGAAGAATGTCGTCCAGGTAGGCCGACGTTACCGCAGACGAATGAGCTCGGAAATAGATCATTACCGAGTTCATTACCCGAGTGAAAGCCCAGGGTGCTAGATTCAATCCGAAGCACATCGCCCGGAATTGATACACCACTCCTAGGACTGCGAAGTGTAGGTACTTTCGGAATGTCGGATGTACCATGACGTGAAAGTACGCATCTTTGAGATCTATGCTTGTTGCATAATCGTTCACCCGAATACTCGCTCTGACCGATCGAATCGTCTCCATAAAAACTTCAGAGCGACGATCAGCTTGTTTATCCAGCTCAAATCTATGACGGACGGAACGAGCCGTCTGGTTTCGGAACCAGAAACAGATGGCTGTAGAATCCCGGAGATTCCTGGTTTTCTACGACCTCTACCGCGTTCTTCATTAAAAGAGACTGCACCTCCGATAACAGAGCGTCTCTTTTCTGCGGATTTGATGGAAGATGAGTCCACTTTGGACTTCGAGTTAATGGAGGCTTTCGTTTGAAGGATATCTTTAGACCTTCCGAAGTCACTCCTCTCACCCAAGGGTCGTCCGTAATCGACGCCCATTCTTGTGAAAAGCTCGACAACCTTCCGCCAACCGGTACGCGATAGAGGTTTAAGCCATCACCTCCTGGACCTGCGAGGCCTGCGGTAGGAGAAACCACGTCCTCCACGGCCCGCACCTCGCCCCGTCGACCTCGGGGCGTCCGACCGATTGTCCCGGCCTGAAGGACGTCCCGAACGAGAGTCGCTACCCTGACAGTCTCTCGAATAAGACCAAGAGGACGCACCGGAACCTCTATAGGAACCTCTCTTGGGCGCATTAGACCCAGAAGTGCCTGTCTTATTCGTGTCTGCTGTATCCGACTTCTTAGGAGCAGATTTGAACAACTGAGAATCCTTAGCTTTCTTTGTAATTTTATCATAAATAGCAGAAAGCTTGCCGTCAAAGAGAAGTTCTCCTGAGACCGAAGCGACTCTAAGAGAGTTCTTCACCTTAGTATCCACTAGTGTGGATGTAGCTAGGGCTGCGTCACGTCTAACCAACTCCAGATTTGCCACTGAAAGGGCGGAGTTACACGTGGAATAAGCTACTGCCCTTGAAAGAAGTCTTAAAGAGGATTGTATATCCTGAAACTCTTTCCCCTGAAGGCGCAGTGATAACGCCTTAGTAAGGTGATCTGCGTAAGATAAGGCATCTAAATTGTCTCTGTTAGACGCAATAGCTGTTTCCAACACCGCGGTTGGAATAGAAGCCGACGACGGTAATGATAGCTCTAAGTCTTCCGCCTCGTCGCCCATACGCAGAGGAACTCTCGGTATACCCTGTCCTGCCGTATCGAATTTATTCCTCGCATTAATGAAAGGCAGGTTGAGAGTATTAGCGGACAAGAAACCTGCTTTCCCCGTCCTGGAAGCAAGTTTAAATATAGCGTCGTTCAATAATTCAAATGTTCTTGCAACATTATTGGACTGCGACGGAAACTCGGGAGCGATGTCCCTGAACCGCTCAAAAAATTCAGAGTCCAATGACACTATAATTCTCTTGTCCGGAACCGCAGCAGTCTGGCCCGACGGAACAACTTGAGGGAGAAAGTGTCGGATGAAGTCCACGGCAGCTTTATGTTGTTCCGAAAGGGATAGCTCCAAGTCATCCGTATCCCTTTCACCATCCGGTCGGACCTCATGATGTTCCCGGTCGTCCGCCCCCGATGCTTCGGCGGAGCGTACCGACCCAGCGCCGTCGGATAATTCTCGATTAATTTCTGTCGGCTGCTGGGATGCTGCGATAAGCTGTGCTATCTGCACAAGAATGTCCGGCGTCGAGACCTGCGGAGGCGCAGTCTTTCGCTGCTTCGCCGAGGGCAGCTCCGCATCAGATGGCTCCCGCATACTTTTCCTATGCGAAGGTCCGGAGTCCATCGGTCTCGAATCCCTGGCTGCCGGATGGTGTGACCTGGTCGCCGAAGAATCCTTCATCGGCGAAGCTGGTAATGTATCGGCGGTCACGCAGCCAAGGTGCGGTCGTGTGCGCTGACGAGAAGAGGAAGCCTTAACAGTCTCCGCGGACTGCTTATACAACGGAGCGTCCCGAGCGACGGACGTATGCTCCGCTAAAGACACATTTTGTACCACAACATCTGGTCCCAGATGTTGTTGTACGAGAGAGGGGCCTCTCTCGCTCGCGGCCTGGCTGGACCTGGACGAGCTAGGAACCGGACTCAAAGGCTTCCTCCGTTCTCGCTTACTATCCGCCGTCACTGGGTGTGCATCTATTATGTTTATAGTGCTCGCATCACCCAAAATTTCCTCCTGGACCGCATCGGACGAACCCGGCTGCCGAACCATTCGGTGAATGGACGCTACACCGGGCGAGCTAGCGGACGACATTTGTCTAATCTCCATGAGCACTTTTGCCGCTAGCTCTGAATTCATTTGTGACAACGGACGCACACTTGTAGAAGATAACATGGAAACATCACCCTGTTCTGGTTCCTCTGAAATAGAAACTGAGAGAGTAGAGTGACCTTGCAGAGAAAGAGCCGGCATAGCCCTTTCTCCAGAAACAACATATCGTGACACACGTTTCCAATGTTTCTCATCCCAATATTCACATATAGGACAGGGATTAATGCGAGAACACTGACTACAATTAATACAATGATCATGAAAGTCAGAGGAAGATTTCTTCCTATTACAATTTGAACAATGTCCCTTCATTGTGAAAGAACAACAATAAGTCCTAGTTACTCGCAAAAACCCCTGACACAAAGATACATAATAACATGATCCATTAATAAATGAAAAAACAATTGCAAATCAAAATAATTTTGAAAAAATATTTTTTCAGCGAAGCCCAAGTTGCTGAAAAGTAATGTTGAGCCCCGATGGCAAAGTGTGGTCAAAAATTTAAAAATTATATTAAATAATTAATGAGACACTTGCGGATAATATAAATGTATCTTATAGTGAGATAAACTACAGCAAAGGCAAACAGCCCCCCTCAAAAATGGCTGTTGCCAATGTAAACAAACAGTGTAAAAACACCAGAAAACATGACTCCAGGCACTGAAAAAACTGGCCCGGAATCAGTCATCAAATTACACTCTATCTGATGCAAAACAGAGACTCCCAGGGGAGAATCTGCAGAACATCAGATGGAAGATGCAGAACACAAACGTTATACACCCATGGGTGAAAACGTAACTATGGGGAAAATAACAGAAAACATACTGTAACCAAGCAACTCTCCCAGGAAATTTTAGAAATGAAATTTCTCAAAAATATGCCAAAAGCATGGGAGAATTGCAAGGGGGGACTTTAGAAGGCTAGGGGAGAGGAAACACTGAATAAGCAGTGCAACATTTAGCAAGAATGACAACAAGAGGCCCATGCCTCGAAAATAGGCAACTTAACATAATTTCATCAAAAACTTTTAAGTACAGCCCTGATTATTTTTTGTCACTTCTTTTTCCTCTCCTCCTTCTATCCTCCTTAGAATCACATTTTCTCCAAAAATTACGTGTCTGGCATCCTTTAAACTGAGATTTACAAGCACAAAGATCAGTGAGATGTTGACTGATGAAGGGCCAAACAGAGAATGATAATTGGCGCCAATTTCGGGACGTCTGCGTCACTGCGCATGCGCAGTAGAGGCGTAGTATGGAGGTCCTTTAGGACATGATTTCTTTTTGTTTTGGATGCAAATTTTGGGGATTGGGGGGCAAAATTTGTGTTTGGCCCTGGTTTTGTTAGAGTTAGCACCAGCTAAGTCTGGGTCATTGGTACAGTATAAAAATATAGGCAACTTAACATAATTTCATTACAAAATTTTAAGTTACAGCCCTGAATATTTTCTGTCACTCCTTTTTCCTCTCCTCCTTCTCTATCCTCCTTAGAATCACCATTTCTCCAATATTTATGTGTCTGGCATCATTTAAACTGAGATTTACAAGTACAAAGATCAGTGAGATGTTAACTGATGAAGGGCCAAACAAAGAATGATAATTGGCGCCAATTTCGGAACGTCCTTGACACTGCGCATGCGCAGTAAGGGCAAAGTATGGAGGTCCTTCAGGACATGATTTCTTTTGGTTTTAGGGAGATTGAGGGGCAAAATTTGACTTTGGCCCTAGATTTTTAAAAGTTAGCACCAGCTATGTCTGGGTCATGGGTACAGTATAAAAATAACTATTTCAGAATGGTACATCTTGGATTTTGTGGCAGGAGAAGCATGTAAACACATAAAACAAACACCAGTGGTATTATCTCCCTTGGCGAGTACCCTACCCACTACATGCTAGGAAAGATAAATTTGAAGGTTATACAAAACCTACCTGCATGTTGTTGTCACGAAAAGTATTAAGGACTACAAATTTACAAGTTGCTTGTTTCAGTGCAGTCTACATAGGACAGAAATTCAAAATCCTGGTTCTCCATAGCATGTAATTCACAATGCAAGGGCCTATCAAACAATGTTAGGAAAGCGAGACACTACACTTGAATGTATATTTTAACCCTCAGGACAACGATGTCAATGAAAGTGTCAGTGACACCGTAGCTTAGCTTGACTGTGTGTTATGTTTGATGAAAAGGATAATGTTCAATGTTTATGAAAGGATTATGAAATACAAGAATTGTGATAATTGAGAATATGTTAATTTCTGTTCCCTGTGTGCTATGTTTTCAATAAAAATAATTTGAGGTGAAGACTGTACTAAAGAATTGAAGGGTAGGTTAATGTGGCCTTCACAGTTAATGTATGAAAACCAAAGTTACCAAGTTACAGAGAAATTATTCCAAAACGAGTCATCCTATCATGTTACAATGAAATCCCTTCATAAATATAACTCGTAGGCTTTGCTAAAGGAATCCTGGTCACATGATGGATCGGCAGTCACAGCTGACCGATCATGACCAAAATAGGACAGTCTCATCTAGATATCATACCAAGTTATCCTCACAAGTTACAATTAAATCCCTTTACAAAAAGAACCTGCAGACAGTACGAAATGAATCTAGGACACGTAACCAGGTGGCGGTAACGGTTGACTGATCGTGACCAAAATAGGAAAGTCTCATCTAGACATCATATCAAGTTATCCTTCCAAGTTACAATGAAATCACTAGATAAATATGAACTGTAGACTGTGCTAAACAAATCTAGGTCACAGGCCTGTGTGGCCATCACAGTTGAACGATCATGGCCAAAATAGGACGTTCTCATCTGGACATTATACTCATAGTCATCCTACCAAGTTACAATGAAATCCCTTCATAAATACGACCTGTAGACTGTGCTAAAGGTCTTTGGGTTTCGGGCTCGGGCAGCCATCACGGCTGACAGATTGCGACTAAAAGGGGAAGTTCTCATCTAGACATTATACAGAGTCATCCTACCAAGTTACAATGAAATCCCTTCATAAAAATGGCCTGTAGACTGTGTTAAAGGTTTTGGGGTTTTGGGCTCGGGCAGCCGGCACGGTTGAACAATCGTGACCAAAAGGAGACGTTCTCATCTAGACATTATACGGAGTCATCCTACCAAGTTACAATGAAATCCCTTCATAAATACGACCTGTAGACTGTGCTAAAGGTTTTTGGGTTTCGGGCTCGGGCAGCCATCACGGCTGACAGATTGCGACTAAAAGGGGAAGTTCTCATCTAGACATTATACAGAGTCATCCTGCCAAGTTACAATGAAATCCCTTCATAAAAATGGCCTGTAGACTGTGTTAAAGGTTTTTGGGTTTTGGGCTCGGGCAGCCGGCACGGTTGAACAATCGTGACCAAAAGGGGACGTTCTCATCTAGACATTATACGGAGTCATCCTACCAAGTTACAATGAAATGCCTCCATAAGTATGACCTGTACACTGTGCTAAAGGTTTTGGGGTTTTGAGCCAGGGCAGCAGTCATGGTTGACAGATCACGACCAAATGGGGAAGTTCTCATCTAGACATCATATGGAGTCATCCTACCTAGTAACAAGGAAATCCCTCCATATTAAATACGACCTGCAGACTGTGCTAAATGTTTTGGGGTTTCGGGGCTTGGGCAGCCGTCATGTTTGACAGATCATGACCAAAAGGGGACAGTCTCATCTAGACATTATACAGAGTCATCCTACCAAGTTAGGATGAAATCCCTTCATAAATATGACCTATAGACTGTGCTAAAGGTTCTGGGGTTTTGGGCTCGGGGCAGCCATCACGGTTGACCGATCGCAACCAAAAGGGGACGTTCTCATCTAGACATGACCTCAAACCTGCATATGAAATTTTGTGACGATCGGACTAGAACTACATGGTGTAGCCTGTGCTAAAGGAAAATGTGAACAGACTAACAGACTTCCGCTCGGTGTGATGGCAATAACTTATCTTGACTTTGTCAAGTTAAGCTAAAAATGTCAAATTTTTTAGGGTCGAATTTTACCCATAATGCAACTAGGAATTTAACTAATTCAATCTTGTTTGTGAGCTCTGTGAAACAAGACTCAATTGGTTAAATTCCTAGTTACATTGCGGAAAAAATTTGCTACTTGAAATTTTTTTTTTTTTTACATCATTGTGCAAAGGGTTAAAATTTGTTAAATCTCCACAACTAAAAGGTAAAAATAAAAGATAATCTCCTACTTAGTTCTTGCAATGAGCCTTTCAGGAACACCAAATGAAATCCTTTAGTTTAGTTTTGCACAAAAAGATCTATATGATAAATGAGGATGTTAAAGTTTACGTACAATGGAATGCTATGCCATTTAATCTGTGATGACTGAAACAATGTTGACCAATTTCTAATACTTACATAAACAACAGGCTGTGCTGGTGGAGCTGGTGTTACATCTGTCCTTAACTGTGGCTGAATTTCAGTCACTACAAATAATCAGAAGAATAACTGATGAAAGTGTCAATGATACTGTAGCTTATCTTAACTTTAAACTGCATTTATGAGAATAAATTTCATAATACCTCAATAATGTTGCATTTAACTGGAAGAGAGCTAAATTATTTTTGGTATTCAAAATTCGTCGTCTCTTTGCCTTGTTACAATTTATGGGAGAGTGCCTAATGGCACTCTCCCATAAATTGTAACAAGGCAAATCCTCACAGACCAAATAATTTCAATTCAAAAATAACATGAAGCAAATCCACAGAATATGAAACCATTAAGTTGCGGCACCTGCACCACTTCAGAATAAAACCCAAATATGGGCTCCCAGCACTCTACCAGTTAAGTAAATTGTGTCATAATTATTGACTTTTTTGTTATCAGGAAAAAAAACTTTACAAAAAACTAGTGATGAACCGATTATCAAAACTTGCTATCAAACAATTACCGGTTATTTCTCTCCTGATTATGCCGATTCCAATGGCTGAAGTAGGGCACTGAAGAAAATCTGTTGGTGCCTGTTATACTACATAATTTCGTTGATAAATCATCAATTAGGAAAGCTTAATACCACATAAGCTCTCAGAGTATGCATATTTAGTGCTGGGCAATATTAGCCAAAATAATATTTGCATTTTGGTTGGGATGTGGGGAAAAGATTGTTATTAACGATACAATCATTCGATATTGATCTCGTGAAGATTGTGTTTTATTCAGGTAAATAGCGTTAATACGTTTTTGTGTAAGGATATAGTACACTTGGCTGTATTAACCAGGAATATACTGAGCACACATACTTTGTGTCTTAGATGAATAATAATTTTGATGTTAATGTGTGTGGTGAAGTCGTATGACGCATGGTTTACACTTTTGTCAGAATGTATTATTCAATGTTTTTTTTTTCAACTTGTTACCTCCCTTGATGTGTTTCTCTAATGTTTACATGAACTCTACAATCTTTGGGAAATGGTGGCGATCTCGTACCAATTGCAGTTGGTAAATTCCATAATATCTCTGCTCTGCAAATCTCTAAATTTTCTGCTATGCACTACACACGTTTTTAATGGGGAAACTTTATTGAAACGGCCAGATATCAAAGTGATTTTTAATAGTCAGTGTTAAATATAGAATAACTGGAAACTGTCGGTTTTTATCTGCGGGTTGTCATAATCGGCTGATGCCCCATAACCGGCCAGTTCCGACTGCCGATTCCGATTATCGGTTCATCACTAACTATGATATACTCATCTACTCATCATACTGTCATCATGCAAATTTTCAAGAAAAATAATCCATAAATGCAAACGGCAAAGTGTGATGCAGAAATCCAAGATGGCTGCTACAACAGCTATTGTGTGCAGCTGTCCACAACCAACATAAGAAGTTCTCATCGTTTTATCATACTAAGCAAGCCAGTTGAGTTTGCAGAAAATTGATAAATAAATGTGACTGTAGGATATAAATTAAGAATTCCAGATTAATCACCAAATTATTTTTTTAACACTTTAGCCACAGAACAATAAACCATGTCTTGTGAATTCACAATGGTTACTAGGAAAGTCTTTGCTGCCTAATTTAGCAACCAACCCCCCACTAGAAACTACTGCAAACGCACCTTATTTGGTAAAGTGCTGAGTTTTTTCTGACAACAAATCAAAGCTCATCATATACTGCTCTGTTACATTTAATTGGATAGTGCCTTATAGGCACTATCCAATTAAATGTCAGAGAGCAAGGTATTGTATAAAACATCAAGGTATTGTATAAAACATACTGTCTGTAGCTACATTCTGCCTGTCTGTAGCTACATCAGGCAGAATGTAGCTACAGACAGTTATTGCCTGTCACTTTTAGTAAAGCCCAAAATGGGGTTTCCAGCACTCTACCAGTTAAAGGTTGCCTGAAAGTTGGAACAAAAGCAGCATTTTGGGGCACTTATTTTGAGACAGGAGAATTCACAAAAGAGAGAATTTAGTCCCCAGTATAACAAACTGAACATTTATTCCTTAGATCATTGGAGAAAGAGTAAACATGAAACAATAAAGACAAATTCACCAAATAATTGGATATCTCCTTCTGAAGTTGGATTTAAGAGATATTTGCAGGAAATACATCTGAATGCAATTTTTATACATGATGACTTGGACAGTGGACATGTGCATATTTCCAAATTTTTAAGCTGAAACAATTTTGACCAAGCTATCTCCCCACAAACTTGGAATTAATATGAATTATTTTTGCTGTGCACTTTATAGATTTCTAAACTGATTTTGATAAAATATCTCAGGCATGCCAACAAGCAAGTGAACATCTGTATATTCCAAATATTTGAAGCTCTACATTTAGAAAAGCATTCTGGCAAGCCAAATATTGGTGGCATGGGGGTTATCAACCATGTTCAGTGACTTCTTATTTTGTTGATATCTTTAGCATATTGCGTCTGCTACTCAATCAGGATTCAGCAATGTGTGAGTGGTTAGATTTAAACTAGAGGTACTGTGAGCAAACTCACAAAGTGATACCCCCCGCGCCTGAAATGTATAAGTTAGATTATCTCCCCTTGGAAATGTCAGAACGGAATTATACTGCTTCATGCACATCTTCATATGGAGTTCTTCCATTGTGTAAAGTTTCATGAAAATTCTTCAAACGGTTTAGGAGGAGTTGCGCTTACAAGGATGGACAGACGGTTTAAGTTAGATTACCTCCCCTTGGAAATGTCAGAACGGAATTATATTGCTTCATGCACATCTTCATATGGAGTTCTTCCATTGTTTAAAGTTTCATGAAAATTCTTCAAACGGTTTAGGAGGAGTTGTGCTTACAAGGATGGTCAGACGGACAGATTATCTCCCCTTGGAAATGTCAGAAAGGAATTATATTGCTACATGCACATCTCTCTCCATATGGAGTTCTTCCATTGTGTAAAGTTTCATGAAAATTCTTCAAGCGGTTTAGGAGGAGTTGTGCTTACAAGGATGGAGAGATGGACAGACGGACGGACAGGGTGATTACTATATACTCCCCCCCCCCAAACTTTGTTTGCGGGGGGGGGGGGGGGGGGGGGGTATAAATATGCCAATCTTTTATGCATCAAGTAACAGAGATTGTTATCAACTGAGACTTCATACACAGTTTAGTAGTACAGTGGAGCCCATTAAATTGGATATCTCTCAACTGAATAACCCTGTTAACTGAATATAATTTCCCAACACAAAACCATTTACCATACCTCCAGTACAAATTTGACCTGTTAATTGAATATAGGTTAAAGAGTAAACTCCTGTGAATTGAATAAAAAATCTTGTAACCTGTCGAGAAATTACCCGGACTCTCTCTAGTTTTCCATTGTTTTTGACATATCTGACCTCAGTACATCCAATACAGATATTTAATCTATTATATCTTGTTTGACAGAGCTCAGGGAGCTCTGTCAAGTAAGATATAATAGAGTAAATGCTAAGTTTATCTCTAGAATACAGGAAAGTGACACAATCCTTGTTAGTTTAATACTCCCAGTATGCTGTGGTTTTTATATTTCATATATGTGTTAAATACCTCAATATAAGAAGACATTAACCCTTTGCTGGACATTTTTCAGGGATTTTGGACTATTTTAATACAATGTTAGACTTTTTTGTAATTGTGGACTTCGAAAATTTTTAACTATTTTACTACACATGTACATGACATTTTTTGCAGATTTGTAATAAGCCTAAGTTTATTGCATGCAAGCCAGAAAATAAGCAGACTGACACCTGCAAAATGAGGTCCCCAAAGGGTGAATTTAGTGATGCTACCCTGCATAGTAGGGTAGCATCACTAAATTTACCCTCTGTGAACCTCATTCTGAATCAGGGTGTCAGAACTAAACAGAAAGAAGTACCCAAAGGATAAACTGGCCCACTGGGGGCGCGGTGGCTCAGTAGGTAGAGGTGCACGATGCAAGCCAAGAGGTTCTCGGTTTGAATCCCACCTGCGGCAACCGCGTTGTGTCCTTGGGCAAGATACTTCACCCCCATTGTCCATGTGGGGGCACGGTGATGCTGTGTACTAAAGCGTACTGCACGTTAATGGTGAACCCGTCTTCAACCAATGCTAACCCTGCTTGTGTGGAGTTAGTATGTTGGGGAGCTGACAGTTGCTTGCCGTTGCTCGGTGGTTCTCTCCAGGTACTCCGGCTTCCTCCACCCGTAAAACTGTCATGGTCATGATTATCCATTGTGCAGAAATATGTGACCTTAAACACCAATAAATAACAATAATAAATAACTGGTCCACTGTATGGGATAGAATCATCAAATTCACCCTCTGGGGACCTCATTCTGCAAATGTCAGATTGCTTATTTTCAGGCCTGATTGCATGCTATGCATTGATGAACTAATGGAGTGGATACTCCCTCTTGTTGTATGATGTCGTATTCATGATGGCAATAAGGAACAATTAGGTGGATGAAAAGAAGAGAGTTGTACAGAATATTCACTGCAAATTAAGATTCAGAGTTGTTAGCAGAGATTCATCGAAGTGGAAGAAGAGATAGTTCAGCTAGTCGGATGTCTTGACTTCCTCAGGAGGAAACTTCTGACTAAGCTAGAAGAGGAAACTTCAGACTTCGTGAAAAGAAAGGAAACAATTATACTGTCAGAAAACTGTAACCAACCTGAGAACATTTTGTAATTATTTATTCTAGTTTAATAAATAAAGAGGTTATTACTTGGTTGGTAATATCAGCCCTTGGTAACTTCACATCAGCCTTTCACCTTCAGTCTCAAGCTGATATGAAGTTACCTGACCTGATATCTTGGTGATATAAAACTAAAGATGTAATAACCTCTCAGTAACAACTTTAAGTCCAACTGGCTGATGGTCTCTTTTTGTTCTTCTTTTTTTTAAATGAAATAGAAGCATTCAATGCATTTTTACCAAGTTGCCACCTGACAGGTTTCAGTGGCCAGATCATACATATTCCAATGTCTTCAATAAATAAGGATAATCATATAGTTCCCAAGAAATTTACTTACCAAACATTTTGGTATAATTAGGGCTCCTACAGGAAGCCCAAATAGGAACCCAGGGACTTCGCTTTAACAAACTTATATCTCATCTCCCTTAGGATACTGTATACCAAATATCAAAAGATTTTAACTGGTGGATGTAAAGAAGAAGATTTTTGAAGAATATTTCTTATATTGAACTATGTTATAATTCGGGGCCCCACAGGGAGCCCGAATATCAACCCAGTGACTTGACTTGAGCAAATTTGAATCTCCCCCCCCCCCCCCCCCCCCCCCCAAGGATTCTGCATACCAAATATCAAAACATTCCGACTGCTGGATCTGAAGAAGATTTTTAAAGAAAATTCCTTATTTTGAACTAAGTTATAATTCGGGCTCCCACAGTGAGGCCAAATATGAACCCAGGGACTTGGCTTGAACAAACCTGAATCTCACCCCCCTAAGGATGCTGCATACCAAATACTAAGACATTCCAACTGCTGGATCTGAAGAAGAAGATTTTAAAGAAAATTCCTCATTTTGAACTAAGTTATAATTCGGGCTCCCACTTTGAACCCAAATATGAACCCAGAGACTTGGCTTGAACAAACTTGAATCTCACCCCCTAAGGATGCTGCATACCAAATATTAAAATAGTCTGATTGGTGGATCTGATGAAGATTTTTAAAGAATATTCCTCATACCACACTAATTTAAACATTTGGGCTCCCATAGAGAGCCCAAATAAGGACCCACGGATTTGATTTCAATAAACATGTGAAACAATCTTACAAAGATGTCATATGTGAAATATGAAAGCTTTTGGGGCAATGGATTGGGAGAAGAGTAGTCTTAAATGTTTTCCCATTACCCACAGTGTTGAAAAATGCTGACTGAGCACTTTTTCAAAGTCCCGAAAATGTATCCTATGATAAAACCGATAGCAATATTTTTGGACCATTCCATTCTGTTGGTCCTAAGGAAGCTTCACACCAAATAAGAATTCTCAGTGCTGTATAGTTTTGGAGATAATGGGCATTTTAAATAGTTTCTATTTTTAGATGGGGACGGGAAAATGTTTTTTGACATAAATTAAATACTTATGACCCATTAAGCCCTCATATCAAATTCGGTTCAAATCAACCTCTCAGTTTGGAAAACAGAAATTTGGGGCAGGGCGAAAATTCTTGCCCCTCCCATAATGAAGGCAAATATAGCTCCTCGAATTTCTCTTAAACAAATCTGAGTCTACACCTCAAAAGGAAGCTGCACACCATATATCAAGTCTCTGCTACTGCAGGTTCATGACAGGAAGATTTTTAAAGATTTAAGCGCACTATTGGGCGTGGCTCCACCGAGGGGCAAGGCAACTTGATTTGAACAAAATCAAAATGTGATGTCATAACAAACTATTATCTCAAATTTCAATTAAATCGGTTTAGCGGTTTTCAAAGATATAAACACCATGTTCACGGATGACGGACGGTGAGTGATCACTATTGCCCCCTGACTGAAAATCAGGCAAGCTAAAAATTTGAAAATTATCAGAAATATCTTCATCAATCAGTTTGACTTGGGCACCAAATCTGCTGAATCTCAGTAATATTGCTTCTTGAAATAACCCACGGTACAGTACAGTCACTATGGAGTGGTCATAATCCTTGCCTGGGCAGTGATGTCCAGTCATGCATTTACCAGGTAAGAAAAATCATCATCAGCAAATTTTAATTAATGAAGCACCGGGTCTATACCCGGTGCTTCATTAATTAAATTTTTTATGCTTATTCCTATAATCAATGTTTGGAATCTAATATTATTGCGTGCCTGGAAATACTGCCCACTCATGGAAAGTGACCAGTTCATGACAGCCAAACTGTACAATGAGACTCTAAATGTTGCTTTCAATCTTACTTTTCAACTTGTCATTCAATCTGTCTAAAGATTCAAGCAATCTCTGTTCTTCTATCGAAAGGATGGTTGGGACTGAAAAAAGGAGAAAAATTTTAAAAATACTTTCAAATTGTTATATCATAATCATTTGATATTTTTGCACAAAATACAACTCAGGAGTGACAAAGATGCTGAGTGGCGCAAGGCAAATTTTTTGCACTAAATTAATAATCTTGTTAACTCACCCAACATAATTTGGAGTTAACACATGCAATAATTCTCCAAACTGAACTTTTTTTGCTTCCAAAAACAAAGTTTATAACCTCCCATTGGAACGAGCCAAATAAAGTAAGTCCAATGAATGGTCATAAGTTGTGTTTTTGAATAGAAATTTTTGTGACTACTGGAGTGTAAATCTTGAACGTGGGGTGGATGGCTAGGTGTCATACTCCACCCCTATCTCATTGAGCAGTAGTTGGGCAGGGTACTATTGTCTGATAGTTGACATGTTCAAAGATCTTCGCTTGGGAATAAAACTGCTACAGGTGGGTGCTAGTTTGCTGATAGGTAAGTCACACCATCCCAAGAAATTTACCACAGCAATCAGGAATGCCAAGGTAAAAGCCATTACAGTTTGCCAGGGTTTATATCACAACATTACCCATTGTTATGATGATTCTCAAGGGTTCTAGACTCATTTTTGCAACATCCCTGTTCCCAAGGCTCAACGTCAAAAGGAGCCATGCAATTACCAAAATGTATTTTTCACGGATTTAAAAAAAAGTGAAATTCACGAGCACTTTAACCCTATACCTTACAAATCGGCCATACATGCCCTCATAATTTACAAATTGGGCAGTTTTCAAAAAATTATTTTTCGAACAATTTCATCAAATCCATATCACGTGACCTCTCAATGAGGTCATTTCAATGAGGGGTCACATAATGTGATTTCATTGAAATGTTTTGAAAAAATAATATTTAAATAAATTTAACCATTATCTGTAATGGGCAAAGGGTTAAAAAGGGCAAAGAAATTTCAATTTAAAAATTCAGGCACTTTTAAAAACTATCTGTATGAACCCTGAATAATGTGGAAGTAGTTGAACATGGCATTTTATCATAAGAATGCTTTGTGTTTGAATTCTAAGCTGAACAGAAAAAATGTAGCTAGAAAAGTCAGAAATAAAAAGTACTGAAGTATGCTTATGTCTTCTAAATGTAACAATCATATTTGTGAACTATCTTTAAAAAGTTCTGTACATTTTCATACCTTTTCCAGACATGTCGGCCTATTTTAAATACCCACCAGAGAACTTCAACTCAAAAAAAATATTCAACTGTTGAAAATCAGGACAAAAATGTCAGAAACATAAGGTTGAAAAATCATTCAGAATGTAATTTTGCAAGATAATCATCCTTTTTCACCCACATGTGGTTTATTAAACCAGCTTTGCTGGTACTGGAGATGTCAAACATGTTGCCACAAAGAAGGCAACTAACTTTTGAGCTGATTTTTACATCATGTGCAGTTCACTGCTGAACTTTCCTTTTTATGTCCCCAATTAAGAATATACACATTCTCCCAATTTTTTTTTTACAAACCTTGCCATTCTATATGCAAATTTATTTATTTATTTATTAGTGATGAAGGTCACTTTCAACATCTTGGCTATCTCATGACCACAATATATAGATGAAGTCAAGTTCTGCCAATCTTTTAAACCAATACTGTCCATTTTAGAGGACTTCCATCCCCAACATTGGTTCCAGGCCCTATTTTACCAGTAAAACAAAACTTGTTTACCATAATAAACAAGCACTAATCCACTTCCCGGGGTTCCCAAGGGGGAGTTCAATACGCAAAGAATAAGAGAATAAGACAGGACAGTTAATACTACCCCTTAACCTTAACATGAATAGAATAACACATTTGTAAAATATTTTCTAGAATAATTAAACATTTTCATTTTTTGCCTCAAAAACATAGCCTATGACCTCCTCATTTCAATTGGAACCACACTGGCAAGCTTGTTCCACAAATCACTTAAATCTATTCAATTTTGGTATTCAACAGGATTCCAGAACATGCTTTTACTGTTTAGATAAAAACAAAGAAAAGTTAAAAAGAAAACACCATGAAATGCAATTTTTGTGTTCCTCATGCTTTAGATTTGACTGGTTTGATTTATATTTATTTATTGGACAGTTTTACGGGTGAAGGAAGCTGGAGTACCCAGAGAGAACCACTGAGCAATGGTGAGCAACTGACAGACTCACCAAAGTACTAACTCCACATTATTATTATTATTATTTATTGGTGTTTAAGGTCACATATTTCTGCACAATGGCTAATCATGACCACTCTAACTCCACATAAGCAGGGTTAACATTGGTTGAAGACACATGCACCATCGATGTGCCGTACACCTTACAACATGGTGCCACCACAGGCTTGGCAATTTCAGGAGAGCGATTTTTTAGCTCTCCTTACTGCCCTCCTGAAAGAATTAAGGAGAGCGAAAAATTGCCCTCCTAAATATTTTGGTCTGGGATGATTGAGATTACATGTATTATGCTCACATTAAATTTTTGTTGTAAAGCAGAAATGTAATTTAACTTCGAAGTCACATAACATCACGTAATTTCATTTTGAAAGTGGTTTAGTGGTAAAAGGTAATGGCTGCAACCATACCCAAACACAGCTGCAATCATTTGAAGTAAAATGGGTCACAGCAATATTTTTTTTTCTGTCAGTTTCAAGTTCAACAACTGACATCACAGTTTGATGGGTAATTATTCAAGGAATATTGACACTATAATATACTACCATTACTACTATCCTGTCACTTGAAGCACTTGCACCAGGATGTGACTGTAGATTCAAGCAGACCTGTTGTCCAAGAAAGTCATACGCCTACCACTACCACCTTCAACCCCCTTGGGGGGCTGAAGGTGGTAGTGGTAGGCATATGACGTTCTTGGACAACAGGTATGGGTACACACACAGGTCTTGTCAAGTGTGTGTTCGGTTGTTGAGTGAGACATCTAGATGTCTAAGAGATTTCGCTTTACCTCAGTAAAGTTAATAAAATCACTGATGTAGTCTGTTGGTTTCAGTTTCAATGAGTTCGTTCAATTGGATATTTAAAATGCTGTGTAAAGCTAATTGCTCTCCTAAGCTGATTGAGGAGAGCGATTTTTTGCCCTCCTGCATTTTTCAGAACGCCAGGCCTGCCACCATGTCCACACGTGGGCAATCAGGCTTAAGTGCCTTGCCCAAGGACACAATGCAGTTACCCATGGCGGGAATCAAACCGTGGACTTTTCTGTTTGAAGTCCAATACTGTAACCACTGGGTTCATAGCTGGTTTTATAGAGTTGAGTCCTATTTTAGCTCACTACAGGGACCGACCTGGGCATGCGCCAGTGCGTATTTGGTTCTGAAACATCGGGACCTGGCTCTTAAATCTCAGAAATAGGCTTCTCAGTTGGCAAGTAACTTCTCAGATCATATTTTGATATTCTTTCGATGGATAATCGAGAGAGACACTCTTACATGTATTATATATATGATTATCATTTATCATTGTTGTAGAGTGCTTAAGTTAATAGTTCAAGTCTTAATTACCAAGCATTAATCTTCACTGTGGTTTCTGATCAAGTCTTGGCTGCCTAAATAGGCAGCCAAGACTTGATCAGAAACCACAGTGAAGATTAATGTTTGCTATAGTGTACTAAATGAAAATGATGAGAGCTATTACATACTTGCAGTGTGTGTTACAAACAGCAGTTTGACTCCGTAAATTGAAATCTGGCGCATGAATTGAAAAAATAGGCTCTGAGGCTAGAGCGTATTTTAAATAGTCCTGATCGGTCCCTGTCACTACCTAATCGAACAGCCCTATCAGGTTATTTTGAGGCATGCTGTCACTCTTGTATGCCATCAAGCCTGTAATTTCAACACAATGCCTTGGCTCTGCCTTGCGAGCTATTATTAAAGTTTCTTCATGGGAAAAGGGTCAACTAATACAAGTGCACTGATATGTTAACAATATGCCAGGAATTACTGAATTATAAACTGTACATTCCAAGACTTCAAACTAATCAAATTATGCTTCCCAAAAACTGTTACACAAACAAATTGGTTCAGCAAACATCAAATTTCAAATGCTGAAAAAAGTCAGAGATACAAGATAAGCATAGCAAGTATAATCTCCCTTGATATACCTGCAGTGTTTCCGCTAGGGCTAATATGTTGGGTCACTCTTTATGGAGCTTTAGGAGGAAAAGTCTAGTGCTGAAATGGCTGACCAGATATCTGGTTACAGATCAGTTGCTTACGTAGCCTGTTGAAAAACCTGTCAGCAGAATAACTGCCATGTTAATATTGTACATTATCTACAGTATAAAAAGCCAATTTTTCCCCTGAATGTGAATAATCAAGGTCGCAATGGTCGAACACACGCAGAGCATGAAAATATTATGTAGACTGTTATATGACTATCGTGCCATGGTTTTTGTGTTATATGACATGCCACTTTCATCCTCACATTTTGCTACTGTATATGTATCAAATGTTTGTCACATGCATTCTAAGAAAAAACAACCATGAGTCACGATCCAACTTTCAGTTTTCTTTTAATTGTACCGTCTACTGTTGACACAGCCACGAGTTGTCTATTAAAAGAACTCATTCAATGAAGCGCATTTTCATTTCTCATTTAATTGTCCAGTTCAATGCTGCCACAACCACGAGGATACTGCATTTAGCTTTATCTGAAGCTTATTACTTTACTGTAATGATGGCATTTACGTTCTTTACAACTTAGTTATTATAAACAAAAAATATTGAGGGTCTAGGAGAAAAACTGAGTGAGAGGAAAGGGTGCCTAAAAGAGATCCCCTGCCCCTATAGAGGAATCCCTGATACCTAAATATTGAATGGTCAAATAAAGTCAATATCTAATGTTGAACCCAGCACATAAAAGCATGTTTTTGTCATCCAACAAATTTACAAAATCATATCTAGTGATTTCAGTAAATACTCATCGAATACTTTGGATACTGCCTAACAGAATTTGTTACATACAATCACCAGAGAATCCACTCTATTCCAAAGTCAAGGTAAAGTGTGTTTAAGTTCACATTTGAGAATGTCCCCCAGAACATTTTAAAAATTTGTGAGCCATGCCACAGGTGAGTGCATTACAGTGAAGAAACAACTGCTTTCTTTTCATGAAGACAAGTCGGGAGATAAGGGGGGAGGGGGGGGGGGGGGAGTGCTTAAAAAATCCAACCCAACAAATCATGGTTCCCACACAAAGACTCTACAATAATGTGTCACACAAAGACTCTACAACAATGTGTCTCACTTCTTCAAATAGTAGCAGGCAGTATGCAGTGTGCATCCCATTTTCAAATTTGAAAAACTGATTCCCAAAAAACTGCTAGTACAATTTTTATTATTTTTTCAATTTTTGACTCCAAACCATACCTTTTGACCCTCATCATTGAAAAAATCTCATTCAGTTCAGTCCAATGAGGGGGGCATAAATAGAGGATATGGAATGAGCGTTTTGGTCATACTCTATTTATGAAACGAGTCTAAGAATTTTCCGTTTTGCCAAGTCTCTGGCGAGGCAAAGGAGAAAATTCATAAATGAGTTTCATAAATAGAGTATAACCAAAACACAAATTTCATATTCTATTTATCATATGACACCAGTTACCAAAAACACATCTTTTAGATAGAAAAGAATGGTGAAAGAATGGAATTTCACCTTGAATGTCATCATACATTTGACTGTGACACATCACACCTGCACAGTCATACATCATAACCTGCAATAAATTATATATATATAGTTTCACAATTCGGCGTTATAAATACTATTTTCAAATATTTATACATTTCTTATCATTGGGATTTTAGTGAACGTTTATAACAAATAAAAACAGGCATCGTGACTTTTGTGTTTTGAAATAGTTTTATTTACACATGCATTAATTTGACACAGATCTTTTTTGGTGATAACCAATCATGAAGCATTCTTTTGAAATTGACCAATCAAATCAACTGAAGGTGTTATGAAGCACTAATTAAAATTTATTGAAAATATGAATTGTCATGTTAGATAAGGAGTTAAAACCAATCAAATTTCACTTTGATATTTTGCTTCAAATTTCACTTGGTTATTTTGCTTCAGTAAATACATGAATGTCACCAACTGTTTCATCTGTATTCTTTTGGTCCCATGAAAAAAGGGAGAATTAAAATTTTCTAACCTTTTTGTCTTGGATTTTCTGAGTTGTATGCTTGTTGTTTCTGTTCTGCATTTTCCATTGCTTTGTGAATCTGACTGCCAGTCAAAGATTGATCAGCCAACTGTTCAGCTATCATAAATGCAGCTAAACTCTCAGAAACTGTAAATGTACAAAACAGTGTTGGCTCGTTTCCATTGTTTATCCAACTCAAGGTGTATTGCACACTGATAGTAAACAAGCTTTGGACAGCTGCTAATCCTGCTTTGGACAGAATTAGTAAGTTGAAAAGTTTGAGTTACTCACTACAGCTCAGCAGTTCTCTCCAGGTACTTCAGCTTCCTCAACCCATAAAATGTCTGACAAGACCCTGGCTGATCCCAAAGAATAAACAAGGGCTACGCAAAGAATGAGCCAATGCCCCCATCCTGTAGGCATGTTCAAAGTAGCCTTAAAGGTATTGTGGAATAGAAAAATTTTCTGGGACAGAAAAATTTTCTTAGTCAAAAGAGAGAAAACAGACAAATTTTCTAAGACCAAAAAGTGAAAAAGGGGCATAACTCTGAAAACAATTATTGGACGGAACTCACTGCATGTCCGTTCTCTCATGCAGGTCTATCAGCATACAAAAGGAGATCCAAATCAGACCAATGGCTTTAAAATTACAATGCAAAATGTTTGTACCGACAGATGGATGGATGGGCAGACGGATGGATGGATGGACGGAGAGCTTCACTAGATACCTCCGAATCCTCCTGCAGAAGCTGGGGCATACTAACTACATATGAATTCTGAGACATTAGTTTATTGGCAAAAAAACCAGATTCGAGTTCTATTATGTAGCTGTATTCATTTTATCATTATCGCTAAAATGAACAATATTCAAGCAACAAGAAAATTCTATTACAGGAGAACCCTGTTAATTTTATTGTCCGTTTGCCAGAGAAAATATTCAATTAACAGGAGTATACTATTAAGAGAAACTTAGTCATTCTAGTGAAAAAATTAGCATATATTCTATTATATCTTGTTTGACAGAGCTTATGGAGGTCTGTCAAACAAGATATACAAGTTTAAATGCTTACATTGTATGTTCCGAGATCAGAAGTCTATAAACATGGGGAATTCACTGGTTTTCAAGAGTCATTCTTCAAAAGACCAAAAGATTTTATAGTCAATTAACAGTAGTTTACCTTAAAAACTAAATGCAATTAACAGGTCAAATAAGTAGTGGACTGGTGGTGTATGGTTTTGTGTTTGGATGTTATATACAACTAACAGGGAGATAAAGTCAAGTTTAGTCAATCGTTTATACCCATGTTGCCCATTTTAGAAGACTTCCACCCCAAGCATTGATGACTGTATCCTATTTTACCAGAAAGACAGAGCTTGTTCACCACAGTAAAAAAGCACAACTTCAATTCCTGGGGTTCCCATAGGGAAAATATTCCATGAAGTGAGCTCCACTGCATCACAAAGATACCCCAAGAGCATTATGTACAACAGGATTATTCAATTAAGAAATATTCCACTGCATCACAAAGATACCCCAGAGCACTGAATAAAGTGGACGCTTTTTCAATCATATCACAATCTGATCGCAACACATTTACAATCAGTGATTGAGATTTTATGAATAAAATATTGCAAACTGAAAATTGAACCAAGCAACACAAACAAAACCTGCATCTGAGAAGAATGCCTGAACAAATCTTTTTCGATGGGCGAGATTTCTCAATGTTGTGGTAGGAAAGTGGACCAAGAACTGCGATCAGATCACAACTTAGTTGTGATCTACTCAAAATTCTCAGCCTGCTTTTGTAATCACAATACTGTAGCTGATTGGTGAAACTAGAATTATTTCACTTTAGTATTATTTTTATTACACCCTGGTAATGAACACATATCAAAGACCACACATTTCCAAGGCACAAAAAAGGACCAAAAATGAAGCATGTCTTTTTTTCACCGTGGTCTCATAGCATCTAAAAGTTTCGTACACTATCAAGACTGCTCAAGAATCTTAGGGTAATCAGAAACCAGATATATGGAATTGCTTACATTTAGAAAGCTATCATGTGTAAACAATAATCAAAAGCATGGTGAGTCTGCCATACGGCACTGCACTTCAAGCCAAAAAGTTCCACTGTTCGGTCCCCACTAGGGGTAAATGCATTGTGTCCTTGGGCAAGGCACTCAATTCCAATTGCTCCTGTGTACTTAGGTGTACTATACATCGATGGGGCACTTGTCTTTGACCAATGCTAACCTTCCTTGTGTGGATTTAGTATGCTGGGGAGTCTGAAAGTTGCTTGCTGCTGCTCAGTGGTTCTCTCCAGGTACTCGGGGTTCCTCCACCCTTAACACTGACACGAGGGGACCCAGACTGTTCAAAGAGTCGTTAAACCCCATTAAAAAAAATTGGTTATCAAATTTTCATCAAATACTTTTGCCACCTTTTCAGAAAATGCATTTTTCTCTTGGTGAACTTTTGTCAAAAGAGTCTACTCACTGCAAATGTGGCATGTTTTTTAGCAGAAAGAAAGAATATTTATTTGAAATTATAAATAAAAAATCAAATGTGAAAGACAAGTTGAGTGAATGTGCAAATAATGAGATTCATTTAGCAAAGTGGGATATACGATATCTGAGGATAATTAAGAAAATGCATTTGGTTCTTGTGCAAGTAATTTTTCACATCATGATGAAGGGAGTCTTTTATTTTAGGTTTTTGATTTTTTTCGAGTGAATTTATATACATCTGTATAGATTTTATATTTTTTTTGTTTTTTTTGAGAGAATTTATTTCATGTGTTTGGATTTACCTTGTAACATATTATGGGAGAGTGCCTAAACTCTCCCATAAATTGTAACAAGGCAAAGACATTAGGGCTGTATGGTATTCAGAATTGAATACTGGTATTGGCATTCAAAAAATACTGTGATATACAGTCTGGCCACCGTTGACTGGTCATATTTCCACAGATGCAATAATATTAGATTTCAAATACTAATTATAGGAATAATCAGCAAAATTTTAATTAATGAAGCCCTGGGTTGAACCTGGTGTTTCATTAATTAAAATTTTGCTGATGAGGAGTTTTATTACCTGGTAAATGCATGCGTGAACATCACAGCCCACACGTGGATTACAACCAGTCCATGATGGCTATACTGTACCAGTATATCACATACTATTTTAGATATCTGAACATAGTAATGTAAACCTACTATATACATAATGACAATTACATTCAGACTGCTAAATATTTATTTCTTATTTCATAGAGCCAATTCAGTTGGAAAACGAGAATGAACAATTTTTGTTTCATAATTTCGTAGAAGATATTGGAATGCAATACTTATTCATCTAATATGAGTACTGATTTTCAAAATCTAACATAAATCACAAAATGAAGACTGAACTTGTAGTCAGATGGTCCAGTCAGTGGCTACATAAACCTACACTAGGAAATCTTTTTCCACACTAACACATATATGTCAAATTGAGACTGGTGGTAAATTCATATTAATAGGATTATGACATCAACTAGTTAATTACTCAAATGAAACTTCAGTTATGGGTATACCCTGTTTGTACTATATTTACAAAAATATCCATGGTTTGATCCCTTCCAGGAGTAACTGCATTATATCCTTGGGCAAGGCACTTACTCACCATTGCCCATATGGGGGCACGGTGGCAATGTGTACTAAGACGTGCTGCACGTTGACGGTGCATTTGTCTTCAACCAATGCAACCCTGCTGGTGTGGAGTTAGTACTTTGGGGAGTCTGACAGTTGCTCGCCGCCGCTTGATGGCTCTCTCTGGGGTACTCAGGCTTCCACCACCCATAAAACTGTCCGATACAAGGTAAACCTGGCTATCAAAAGTGCCATTAAACCCCAATAAATAAATATTATTCTGATAACACACATTATCGCTTGTACAATGTTCATTGTAGGGTGTCTAATAATGTTGGTCATTGAAAGTCAACCTGTTAAGAAAACACTAAATCTCCAAAGTGTATTCCCATTGGTGTATGGAAGGAGTGACTGACAAGCACTTTATCACAGGAATTGTCAATATGGAAGAAGTTTAGACTAAGATTCATTTATTTTCTGTGACTGACACACACAATAACCTTGCGACATTGAATAAATCATGCAATATCAGTGAAGGTTATTTTCACCAAACTGAAAACAACTAGAGATGGTCTGTCGCCCGGTATATCCCACTGTGGCATACTGCCTAGTGTGGGTGACTGAAAAGGGGCATTCAATTTTTCTAAGTAAAAAAAAAAATCCAATATGGCCACCAGTCGGCCATCTTAAAACCGAGCGGGAAACAAATTATATCATGCACTTCCCCTCATCATGTTGATCATTTTTGTGAAGTTTCATGAAAATGCAGCTAAAACCATGGAAGTAGTTCGCTCCACAAGTTTACATAAAAAAATACAATATGGCCACCCATCGGCCATCTTGAAACCGAGCGGGAAAAAAATTATGGCATGCACTTCCCCTCATCATGTTGATAATTTTTGTGAAGTTTCATGAAAATGCAGCTAAAACTGTGGAAGTAGTTCACTCCACAAGGTTACATAAAACAAAAATCCAATATGGCCACCAGTCGGCCATCTTGAAACCGAGCGGGAAAAAAAATTGTCACGCACTTCCCCTCATCATGTTGAACATTTTTGTGAAGTTTCATGAAAATGTGGATAAAACTGAGGAAGTAGTTCACTCCTCAAGTTTATATGTGCTACAGACCAACAACGACTGACGGAAAAGTTGACTCCTATATACCCCCCCCCCCCCCCCAAACTTCGTTTTGTAGGGGTGTAACATTCCTATCTCAATAATTATTGCTGCAAACCTGAGCTACACTTTTTTTTTAATATTTTAATATATAAACTGGGAATATGTTCTTAGATCACCAAGTATATCTAAGTGTTATTTGAACAGAATATGAAAGTCGAAAAATCGGAATATCTAGGGAATGACAGAAATGATAAAATAGAATGACTTGTTGAACTCAACATTTTCATAATATTGCCTTTAAGACGATAGTTTTATACAGGACCATTAGTTACGATATACATGTATTTTAAAACAATTCCAGAATCGGTACAGTATCATTTCAAATACTGGTAATTACCAATTTATCAGTATATCATACAGCCTTAAATGATAAATGAACAATTTTTGGCAACCAAGAAAAATTTATCACTTTACCAGTTAACCTTTTACCTAACCAATCGGCCACATCTGCCAACGTAATATATAAATACCTCAGATGAAAACAAGAAGAATTTTACTAAGGTAACACATGCCCCCCCACCCCCTTGTGACCTTCACCTTGCAGATGCAGCAGAAACTATTATATGCGACACACCTTCTGACTGTCCTTAACATTTGTAAAAAGTTTAACAATTGTACTATGATTCATTTCTGAGTTATGGCTGAGACACGAATGTTGACCGATTTCAGTGTGACCTTGACCTTACGGACCTGGCTGTGGAGTGTGACGCATCCACCCGTTGCCCTTTATAATTGAGTGATGTTAGATGATTGTAGCCCTAATAGTTTTGGAGTTATCCTTGAGACACGATTTGTGACCCTGAACATATGAAGGTCAATTGTGACCTCCACCTTGCAGATGCGGCGGAAACTATTATACATGACACACCTTCTGACTGTTCTTAACATTTGAAAAAGTTTAACAATTGTACTATGATTCGTTTCTGAGTTATGGCTGAGACACGAATATTGACCAATTTTTAGTGTGATCTTGAAATGTGACCTTGACCTTGAAGGTACGAACTCGGCTATGGTGTGTGACACATCCTCCCATGGTCCTTTATAATGGTGTGAAGTTTGATGACTGTGGCCCTAACCGTTTTCGAGTTATTGGCTCAGACACATGCACACACACACACAGATGGACACATGCACACTTCAATCACTATATGCCACTCGACTTAAGGCGTGGGGTATAAAAATATATCTTGTGACCCCCCCTACACCCCCATTGGAATGAGCTCAACTTGCATGCTTCAATGAGGTGTCACAAGATATGGCTTTCTTCAATTTTTTTGAAAACTATGAAAATATAATATTTAAAATAAGAAATTTTGGTATCGTCTCCACTGGGTAAAGGGTTAATGAAGAAATATCAAATACATTTGTCTTGTTATATTTATGAACCTTTTTCCAAAAAAAAATACTGTCCACATAATATTTTGCATTGTCTTCAGAAGATAGTAAACTGCAGCCATAGTGAATATGGAATATAGACGGGGATACGGTGGCTCAGTAGGTTGAGGTGCAGACTGCGAGCCGAGAGGTCCTCGGTTCGAATCCCACCTGTGGCAACTGCGTTGTGTTCTTGGGCAAGACACTTCACCCCCATTGCCCACATCGGGGGTGGGGGCACCGTGGTGTTGTGTACTAAGGCGTACTGCACATCGATGGTACACTTGTCTTCAACCAATGCTAACCCTGCTTGAATGGAGTTACACGCCGTTTTCGGTGGTTCTCCCCATGTTCTCCAGCTTCCTCCACCTGTAAAACTGTCCGATATGAGGTGACTTGGCTGTCAAAAGTGTTGTTAAACCCCAATAAATACATAAATGGAATCCAGACAATTATTGAAAGGAACCTTCCACTACCCATCCTCAGTACATCACAAAGAGATGAGACTGATCAGTGAAAGCATTCTTGAGTTAATGGACTGAAACCAAAGGTGTCACCCCAACAAGAGGAATCCAACAAGACAAATGGGTAAAGTATCCCAACAAGACAATCCCAACAAAATGAAACCTTTTTTTCATTAATTATAGGGAGAAATAATAAAAGTTAAAAAATTTATAGTAATTTATATATTTTTTATACTTACCAATGACCCAGACTTAGCTGCTGGTGCTAACTCCACAAAAACCAGGGCCAAACACAAATTTTGCCCCCCAATCCCCAAAATTTGCATCCAAAACAAAAAGAAATCATGTCCTAAAGGACCTCCATAGTACGACTCTACTGCGCATGCGCAGTGACGCAGTCGTCCCGAAATTGGCGCCAAATATCATTCTTACTGGCAGTGCCTGGTCAGCGCTATGTACTCAGCGGGGAGGCAAGAGTTCCCAACTCAGGGAGGGCCATCCCCGTCTGGGTCATTGGTAAGTATAAAAAATATATAAATTACTATAAATTTTTTAACATTTTTATACTGTACCAATGACCCAGACTTAGCTGAATAGTAAACAGGCTGGAGGGCCTAGGACATAGAGGAAAATCCAATAAGCTCAATTATAAAATAAAGAGGTAACCCCTTAAGGAGAAAAGGAGTATTAGGCTTTACATGTATCTTTCTTATTTAATATTTAAATTAGAAAGATACACTACCCTTAATAATTGAGCACAATAACATTCATGTTCTCTATTAACATCCAGTATAACCCTTATACTAATTATTTTTAAAGCAAGCCAATAAATAAAGTAGTCCAGAGAATTGAGACTCTTTATAATCATTTAAAAGTGTCCGAGTATTGTATATTAAAGCCCGTTTGACACTTGACATATACAAATGCTTCACACCGAGCTACACTTTAAAAATAAGACATGAATGAAATTAAACATTAATATTACACTTTAAAACCATCCCGGAAGCGACTCAGAAATACTGTCTTGGAGGAGGCATTCCCTTGCTTTTCACTATAAAGCAGGTGACCTAAGGGAACACCTGCCCCCCCCCCCCCTCCCCCTTCCCCTTGCCCTGGGTCAAATAGCCCAGAGCGAAGAGGGCAGTCGGACGGAGTCACTGCCGGAACAGAAAGCCTGCATAACTATAGTTGCAACTGTTTAGTGGACGACATTCTGAGCAACAGATAACGGACCTAAACAATGCAGGTCTCCAGAAATGGACTCAATATTTCCGAGATAAAAATTAGTAAATGTGGAAGGCTGAGACCAATAAGCAGCCTTCATTAAATCTGTAATAGCAACACTATTAGCATAAGCCCAGGAAGTAGAAAGAGCTCTTACTTCATGAGCAGAAATCTTAAGCACAGACTGCTGAGAAGAAGATAAATCTTCATACGCAGTACGGATAGTTAACTGAATCCATCTAGCAATAGAATGGACTGAAATGTCCTTTCTATTAGGCATCAAAGACAGAAAGAAACGTTTCCGTCCCTTTCTGATGAACTGAGATCTCTGTTTATAGATACGTAGTGCTCTAACAGGACAGAGTAAAGGCCTACGCCCGTCTGAAGACGGAAGAGCCTTAATAACAATAGGTTCCGGATATTTATTAGGAGCCTGATTCTTAGCTAAAAAACCCACATTAGTAGTGAAGGTGATAGTGTTCCCAACACTACGATAATGAGAATCATCCACCGATAGTGCATGAAGCTCACTGACTCTTCTGGCAGAAGAGAAAGCTAAGAGAAAAGCTGTCTTATAAGATAAGAATTTGAAATCTACTGTCCCAAGAGGTTCAAATGGCTTTTCCTTCAATTTAAGGAGAACCCAAGCTAAATTCCACTTAGGAATTAATCTAAGAGTTCTGGGTCTATTTATCGAAAAGTTTCTAACCAATTTCGATAAAGAGACATTAGATCCAATTTGTAAACTATCATGATGTGCATAGGTATCAGATAACATAGATCTATAACCCTTTATAGTAACAGGCTGCAGTTTGATTTCGTCAAACAAGTATACTAGAAAGTTAGCAATGTCTGGTATAGAGGGATCAAATATATCTACAGAATGATCCCTACACCAACGACGGAAAACCTTCCACTTAGCCGCATAGTTTAGCGAAGAGGAGGTCCTCCTACAGTTAGAAATCGCGTCCACTGCTCGTCCTGTAAAGTGCTTGCCATGCAAGAAGGACCGCACAACGGAAAAACGTGAAGGTTGAGACCTTGCGGGTTGTGATGGAGTTGGCGCGATTTCCCCTGCCAAAGAAGATCCTCTCGTGGAGGAAGCTTCCGCGGTAGGTCCCACAACAGACACCTGAGTAGATTTATCCACGGTCTCTGTGGCGACAGAGATGCTACCAACAGAATCTTGCATTGAGATTGTTTTATCTTTAGCAATACTTGTTGAATTAACGGCGCTGGAGGATACGCATATCCTATCATTCCGTCCCAAGGGATCGACAGAGCGTCTACTGCAAATGCTCTTGGATCCGGACACGGGGACACATACGTCTGCAACTGATTGTTGAGATGTGTCGCAAATAAGTCTATCATTGGCCGTTCCCATTGGTAGCAAATCTGATTGAATACTTGTTTGTTGAGAGTCCACTCCGACGGCAACAAGCGACCCTTTCGTGAAAGGGAGTCTGCTAGCACATTCAGACGACCCGGTATGTGACGGACCGAAAGAAGAACGTGATGTTCCAACGCAAACAGAAGGATTCTTTCCGTTAGATTGAACAACGGAACTGAATGAGTGCCTCCCTGATTCCGTATATACGCCACTACTGTCGTATTGTCGGATAGGATTTGGACATGAGCATCGTGAATAATGTCCATCCAGTGACGTAACGTAAGCCAAATTGACATCATTTCCTTGATGTTTATGTGCTTGCACAGGAATTGCGGATCCCAAAGACCCTGGCATCTCGAATCCGTTGGGATTAATGATGCACCCCAACCTGTTTGACTGGCATCCGTCATAATGGTAAAACTCGGATCCGGCAACTGCAGCGGAACTCCTTGAGTTAACCACTGAATGTTTGCCCAAGTCTGAATCTCTTGTTTCACTTGATCTGACAAGAGAACGTCTACATCGAGCGAATGAATTTTCACACTCCAATTCTGAGTCAGGAAAATTTGAAGAGGCCGTGTGCGTAGCCGTCCCATCGGAATCGGCTCCGCACAGACCTATCAGTCTCATAAATTCTCTCGCCGTGACTTTGTCTGTATTCAGACAATAGCGAGCGTAACAACTGACTAATTTCGCTCTGGTTAACGGCAGACGAACGAGATTGTTGTGCGTCCCGAAGCTCATTCCCAGATGAGTGAATGACTTGGACGGCACCAGATCCGACTTCTCCTCGTTTACTATGAAACCGAGACGTCGGAGCAATAGAAGAAGATTCTGAACATCGTTCTGAAGCGTTAACTCGTTGCCGTACCTCTGAAGAATGTCGTCCAGGTAGGCCGACGTTACCGCAGACGAATGAGCTCGGAAGTAGATCATTACCGAGTTCATTACCCGAGTGAAAGCCCAGGGTGCTAGATTCAATCCGAAGCACATGGCCCGGAACTGATACACCACTCCTAGGACTGCGAAGCGTAGATACTTTCGGAATGTCGGATGTACCATGACGTGAAAGTACGCATCTTTCAGATCTATGCTCGTTGCATAATCGTTCACCCGAATACTCGCTCTGACCGATCGAATCATCTCCATATAAAACTTCGGAGCGACGATCAGCTTGTTTATCCAGCTCAAATCTATGACTGGACGGAACGAGCCGTCTGGTTTCGGAACCAGAAACAGATGGCTGTAGAATCCCAGCGATTCCTGGTTTTCTACGACCTCTACCGCGTTCTTCATTAAAAGAGACTGCACCTCTGATAGCAGAGCGTCTCTTTTCTGAGGATTTGACGGAAGATGAGTCCACTTTGGACTTCGAGTTAATGGAGGCTTTCGTTTGAAGGATATCTTTAGACCTTCCGAAGTCACTCCTCTCACCCACGGGTCGTCCGTAATCGACGCCCACTCTTGAGAAAAACTCGACAACCTTCCGCCAACCGGAACGCGATAGAGGTTTAAGCCATCACCTCCTGGATCTGCGAGGCCTGCGGTAGGAGAAACCACGTCTTCCACGACCCGCACCTCGCCTCGTCGACCTCGGGGCGTCCGACCGATTGTCCCGGCCTGAAGGACGTCCCGAACGAGAGTCACTATCCTGACGGTCTCTCGAATAAGAGCTAGAGGACGCACCGGAACCTCTATAGGAACCTCTCTTGGGCGCATAAGACCCAGAAGTGCCCGCCTTATTCGTGTCTGCTGTATCCGACCTTTTAGGAGCGGATCTAAACAACAGAGAATCACTAGCTTTCTTTTTAATATTATCATAAATAGCGGAAAGCTTGCCGTCAAAGAGAAGATCTCCTGAGACCGAAGCGACTCTAAGAGAGTTCTTCACCTTAGAATCCACTAGTGTGGATGTAGCCAGGGCTGCGTCACGTCTAACCAACTCCAGATTTGCCACTGAAAGGGCGGAGTTACACGTGGAATAAGCTACTGCCCTTGAAAGAAGTCTTAAGGAGGATTGTATATCCTGAAACTCTTCCCCTTGAAGACGCAGTGATAACGCCTTAGTAAGGTGATCTGCGTAAGATAAGGCATCTAAATTGGCTCTGTTAGACGCAATAGCTGTTTCCAACACTGCGGTTGGAATAGAAGCTGACGACGGTAATGATAGCTCTAAGTCTTCCGCCTCGTCATCCATACGCAGAGGAACTCTCGGTATACCCTGACCTGCCGTGTCGAATTTATTCCTTGCATTAATGAAAGGCAGGTTGAGAGTATTTGCGGACAAGAAACCTGCTTTCCCCGTCCTGGAAGCAAGTTTAAAAATAGCGTCGTTCAATAATTCAAATGTTCTTGCAACATTATTGGACTGCGACGGAAACTCGGGAGCGATGTCCCTGAACCGCTCAAAAAAATCAGAGTCCAATGACGCTATAATTCTCCTGTCCGGAAGCACAGCAGTCTGGCCCGACGGAACAACTTGAGGAAGAAAGTGCCGGATGAAGTCCACGGCAGCTTTATGTTGTTCCGAAAGGGATAGCTCCAATTCATCCGTATCCCTTTCACCATCCGGTCGGACCTCCCGATGTTCCCGGTCGTCCGCCCCCGATGCTTCGGCGGAGCGTACCGACCCAGCGCCGTCGGATAATTCTCGATCCGACACCGTTTCTGTCGGCTGCTGGGATGCTGCGATAAGCTGTGCTATCTGCACTAGAATGTCCGACGTCGAGACCTGTGGAGGAGCGGTCTTTCGCTGCTTCGCCGAGGGCAGCTCCGCATCAGATGGCTCCCGCATACTTTTCCTATGCGAACGTCCGGAGTCCATCGGTCTCGAATCCCTGGCTACCGGATGGTGTGACCTGGTCGCCGAAGAATCCTTCATCGGCGAAGCTGGCAAAATATCGGAGGTCACGCAGCCAAGGTGCGGTCGTGTGCGCCGACGAGAAGAGGAAGCCTTAACAGTCTCTGCGCACTGCTTATACAACGGAGCGTCCCGAGCGACGGACGTATGCTCCGCTAAAGACACATTTTGTACCACAACATCTGGTCCCAGATGTTGTTGTACGAGAGAGGGGCCTCTCTCGCTCGCGGCCCGGCTGGACCTGGACGAGCTAGGAACCGGACTAAAAGGCTTCCTCCGTTCTCGTTCCCTATCCGCCGTCACTGGGTGTGCATCTATTATTTTTATAGTGCTCGCATCACCCAAAATTTCCTCTTGGACCGCATCGGACGAACCCGGCTGCCGAACCATTCGGTGAATGGACGCTACACCGGGCGAGCTAGCGGACGACATTTGTCTAATCTCCATGAGCACTTTTGCCGCTAGCTCTGTATTTATTTGTGACGACGGACGCACACTTGAAGAAGATAACATGGAAACATCACCCTGTTCTGGTTCCTCTGAAATAGAAACTGAGAGAGTAGAGTGACCTTGTGGAGAAAGAGCCGGCATCGCTCTTTCTCCAGAAACAACATATCGTGACACACGTTTCCAATGTTTCTCATCCCAATGTTCACATATAGGACAGGGATTAATGCGAGAACACTGACTACAATTAATACAATGATCATGAAAGTCAGAGGAAGATTTCTTCCTATTACAATTTGAACAAAGTCCCTTCATTGTGAAAGAACAACAATAAGTCCTAGTTACTCGCAAAAACCCCTGACACAAAGATACATAATAACATGATCCATTAATAAATGAAAAAACAATTGCAAAACAAAATAATTTTGAAAAAATATTTTTTCAGAGAAGCCCAAGTTGCTGAAAAGTAACGTTGAGCCCCGATGGATCCGATGGCAAAGTGTGGTCAAAAATTTTAAAATTATATAAAATAATTAATGAGACACTTTCGGATAATATAAATGTATCTTATAATGAGATAAACTACCACAAAGGCAAACAGCCCCCCTCAAAAAAGGCTGTTGCCAATGAAAACAAACAGTGTAAACACAGTAGAAAACATGACTCCAGGCACTGAAAAAACTGGCCCGGAATCAGTCATCAATTACACTCTATCTGATGCAAAACAGAGACTCCCAGGGGAGAATCTGCAGAACATCAGATGGAAGATGCAGAACACAAACGTTATACACCCATGGGTGAAAACGTAACTATGGGGAAAATAACAGAAAACATTCTGTAACCAAGCAACTCTCCCAGGAAATTTTAGAAATGAAACTTCTCAAAAATATGCCAAAAGCATGGGAGAATTGCAAGGGGGGACTTTAGAAGGCTAGGGGAGAGGAAACACTGAATAAGCAGTGCAACAATTAGCAAGAATGACAACAAGAGGCCCATGCCTCGAAAATAGGCAACTTAACATAATTTCAACAAAAAATTTTAAGTACAGCCCTGATTATTTTTTGCCACTTCTTTTTTCCTCTCCTCCTTCTATCCTCCTTAGAATCACATTTTCTCCAAAAATTACGTGTCTGGCATCCTTTAAACTGAGATTTACAAGCACAAAGATCAGTGAGATGTTGACTGATGAAGGGCCAAACAGAGAATGATATTTGGCGCCAATTTCGGGACGACTGCGTCACTGCGCATGCGCAGTAGAGTCGTACTATGGAGGTCCTTTAGGACATGATTTCTTTTTGTTTTGGATGCAAATTTTGGGGATTGGGGGGCAAAATTTGTGTTTGGCCCTGGTTTTTGTGGAGTTAGCACCAGCAGCTAAGTCTGGGTCATTGGTACAGTATAAAAATATAGAAAGTGTTTATTATATGCTAGCCTGTGAATTATCACAAAGTATCTAAAAGATATTTCTTGATATCCATCGACTCAATGGATATCGAGGAATATCCCTCAGTAGCTTCCTAAATGATGTCACACAATGTCATATCACATCACCTTGAAGGAATGATCAGCTGATCTTTGTTACGGTTTTGAAATGTACACATATGGGGCAAATTGGGCTGAATATTGTGCAATAAAATGTCTCATAGTATATAATCAAAAAAGAATATTGTGCAATAAAATGTCTCATAGCATATAATCAAAAATAAAATCTACTCTATTTTAGTCAGTATCTGGAAGTATCTCATGAGTGTGGACCTGAAAGTTTTATTTTTCATGCGCACTTGTGCCAGTGAAAAATTATAAATTTAAAGTAATTTGTCTATTTTTTATATTTACCAATGGCTCAGACTTAGCTGGTGCAAACTCAAAAGTTATCAAGGGCCAAACACAAATTTTGAACCCCTCCAATCCCCAAAATTTGCTTGCAAAACCGAAAATTACAAGTCCTATCTGATCCTCCATACCTTTACTCTCTGCGCATGTGCAGTCGCCAGGAAGTGACCGAAATTAGCGCCAACATCATTCTTTGCAGAAAAGAGTACTACATAATAACTCAGTGGGGAGGTATGAGTGCCCAGTCATGGGAGGTCCATACCCATCTGGGCCATTGGTAAGTATAAAAATATATACAAATTAGGCCAAAAAAATAAATAACCTGGGTTCTCAGGCACCGCCTGCATCACCAAAAAGACCGCCGCATCATTTTTTTTTTTTTGGGGGGGGGGGGGGGGGGGGGGAGGGGGGGTACCTTTTTGGTAATATTTTAGGAACACCGGCACATTTTAGTAGCACCGGCACATTTTACTAGCACCGTTGACACTATTAAGCTAATTTCTTGTCACATGTTTTCACTGCAATTTCCGATTGTTTTTAGTCGACATCCGAGTGCAAAAGTGATTGTTTTGAAAGTTATGAACTGTTTGCAATATGATTGTATCTGCTTTAGTTATATTCGGCTGGAAGATTTTATTGAATTGGACTGTGATTGGAGAGTTGAATACATCGTGTTCAGTGATTCAAATGTACCGGCGAAGCAGAGATGAAAACAAATTTGAAGTTGAACCAGTGAAATCTTGTGATGTATGGGCTTATTGAAAACATGATCGCTTCTATATTAAAAATGCACTCAGCATGTAGTCCTCATATTTTTTTTCATATTATCTCATCTGAAGGCTCCTAAAAAGGAAGAATACAGAAGATTTCAAGCATCAACATTAATACATGTATGGTATATTCACAAATTCCGATGATAAAATTATTTTCTCCAGTGTTACTAAATCAATCTGAAAAAAAAAAAAAAAAAAAAAACCTCCCTCCCTCCCTTGTCTGATGTTTCAGCCAAAAATGCCTGAGAACACGTTTTTTTTCGAATGGCCTTACTTTAAATTTATAATATTTTTATACTATAACCCAATGGTCCAGACTTAGCTGAATCATAAAAAGGCGGAGGGCCAAGGACTTCAGAATTAGTAGACCAACATAGTTCCATAGCCTGTAATCCAAGTTGAAAGGAAATTAAATTTAAAAGGAATTACATGTATGTCTCTCTATACAGTAATAGAGAAGACATATCATCAATAAGGAGCCAAATTCAAGTAATTCCATATTCTTAGCATGAAGACTATGCTAATTGGATGTAACGAGTTCCCAATTTTTAAGGCTTGTCCGGATTAAGCCACAGAAATTAGGATGGCGTATTTGAGAATGAGAGGCTATCCCCCACAAACATACGCCATATACAATAAAACACAAGCTGTATCCAGGATATAATCTACAGACAAAACAGCTTCACTCATAGTTACATACTTATCAAGCTGGAGGAGAGGTAAAAAATCCCCCCCACACCCTTTTTGAAGGAATCTTCAAAAAGAGGGGAGCGCTCTGGAATCAGTAAAAGTGGTACCAAATAACAATATAAATATTCGTCGAATAGACACCCAGGTATTAATTATTATTAATAAATTGGTGCTTAATGCCACTTCAGTAGCTAAGGCTATAGCGGCGATCCCGGTAATTAATATCGCCTGCTTGTAACATATACCGGAGTCGGCATACGCTGATTGGTAAAAAAACGGTGATATAATATATAACATACACATGCCCAATAGAATCACAATGGACGATCTCTGGAGAGTAAACACACTTCCAAAGTAACCCACAGGTGACCCCATTCAGGTGCACAATAAATTCCAGTAAATAACACTCCCAAACGTGTTCTATCCGATATCTATGTTCCTGGAAACGTGCGAATATACAAGAGTGTAAGACAAGGTATATTCGATTGGGTACCGCCATTAATAGAAACCTGGATCTAGAAATGGATCGAGCATTGATTAACAGACTTGCTACGGACTGCTCCCGAAATAATTCATAGTTTCTAAGGTCCTTAACATACAATAATGCATCTGCCTAATAAGGCGATTATAATGAACATGAGCATTGAAATTCCGCATGTAATCATCTGAATACCAGTTAACTGGTTGAGTGCTGGAAGCTGCTATCAGGGCTTTGGCAAAAAGGAGGGTACCCTCTAAAAATGACCCTTTTCTTTACTTACGTTTCATATTCAGTGAAAAACAAAATATTATTTTCAACATGAGGATCTGCTTTATTAAAAATTATTGGAAAGTGCCAAAAGGCACTTTCCAATAATTTTTAATAACACAGATTTTGAAGAACAAATTTGATCACCTAAAATAATATAGCCCTCAAGGCTAGCAATTTATGGACGATGAATCATATGCTCGTATATGACATATAGACGAACAACCACAGGAAACCAACCAACTAGAAAGTGGATGTGCCCATGAGGTCACCATAGAACATGACCCAGCCGCCAATCGAGAAGTCATGAAATGCATGTATGTACTTAAATGCATATGAGGCTTACAGGAAGAAAACCATGTCTTGCCCGGTAATCGTCTCTTAACACATTGGCGGTGTGTGTGTGTGTGGGGGGGGGGGGGGGGGGGGGGGGGGGGGGGGGGGGGGGGCAATTCAAAATCATGTTATCGAACCCCATTCACAGGCATTACTTGAATCGTTCTTGTGTTCGTCATCAAATAGTATAAGAACCGCAAGGCTCCCTCACATCTGAATGACTCCATAATGCCACTAAGGGCGGAGAAGGACATGAAGAACAAATACTTCCCCTGATAAAGAAGGTCCTCTCGTGGAGAAAGCTTCCGGGGAACGTCCCATAACAGACACCTGAGAAGATTGATCCAAGGTTTCAGTGACTACAGAGGTGCTACTATCAGGATTTTGCAATGAGACTGTTTGAACTAAACAGAATCTGCTAAATCAACGGAGTTGGAAGATATGCCTATCCTATCATTCCGTCCCTTGAGATCAACAGAGCGTCTACTGCATACACTTGATGATCTTGGCATGGCGACACAAACGTCGGTAACTGATTGTTCCAGTGTGTCGCAAACAGATCTATCATGGAACGATCCCACTGGTAGCAAATCTGCCTGAATATTCGCTTGTTGAGAGTCCGCTCCAATGGCAACAGGCGACCTTACCGAGGGAGCAAGTCTGCTAGTACATTCAGACGACCTGGTGTATGACGGACAGAAAGATGAACATGATGATTCATGACATACAGGAGAATCTTCTCCATTAGTTTGCATAATGGAATTGAATGAGTGCCGACCTGTTTCCTGATGTACGCTACTACTGTCGAGTTGTACGACAAAATCTGAACATGGACATCCGCTATTATGTGAATCCAATGTTGTAGCGATAGCCATATTAACATCATCCCTTTGATGTTTATGTGCTTCTCTAGGAACCGAGGGACCCAAAGACTCTGACACTTCAAGTCTGCAGGACTTAGGTCATGCCCCAACCCATCTGACTCGCATCCGTCATAATCATGAAAGCCAGATCCGGCAGTTGCAGCAGAACTCCCTGAGTCAACCACTGAATATCTGCCCAAATCTGAACCCTTTGTTTTAATAGGTCCGTTAAAACAATACTGGTTTTGAGCGAATGCATCTTCACACTCCAGTTCTGAGTAAAGAATATCTGGAGGGGACGCGTGTGCAGGCGGCCCATCAGAATAAGATCCACAGTCGTTCCGCACAACCACATCAGTCGCATGAATTCTCTCGCTGTTAATGCGTCTGAGTGTAGACAAAATCGAGCATAACAACTGACTAATTTTGCTCTGGGTAATGGCAGACGAACCAGATTGTTGTGAGTCTTGAAGCTCATTCCCAAGTGAGTGAACGACTTGGACGGCGCTAGATCCGACTTTTTCTCGTTTACGATGAAACCAAGATGTCGGAGTAATAAAAGCAGACTCTGAACATCGTTCTGAAGAATAATTCTGTTGCCGTATCCTGTAGAATGTCATCCAAGTAAGCTGACGTTACCACAGATGAATGAGCTCGGAAGTATGACTTTACCAAGTTCATTATTCGAGTGAATGCCCAGGGAGCCAGGTTCAGACCAAAGCACATTGCTCTGACTGATACACCTTCCCTTGTACGGCGAACCACAGGTACTTTCTGAATGCTGGATGTACCAGGACATGAAAGTACGCATTTTTTAGATCTATGCTTGCCGCATAGTCGTTCACTCAAACGTTCGCCCTTACCGACCGAATGGTCTCCATATAGAATTTGGGAGCCATGATAAGCTTGTTTATCCAGCTCAAGTCTATTACCGGTCAGAACGAGCTCTCTGGCTTCAGTACGAAGAACAGGTGACTGTAAAAACCCTGAGAATCCTGATTCTAGACGACCTCTATTGCTTCCTTTAATAAGACAGCCTGTACCTATGCTAGGAGAGACTCTCTTTTGCAAGGATCCGACGGAAGATTTGTCCAACGAAGACATTTTGTTAATGGGGTTTCGCTCGGAATGATAGCCGTAGGCCATCGAAGACTACACTTCTCACCCACTGATCTTACATGACTGTTATCCTGTTTCTCGCGAAGTTTGATAACCTTCTGCCAACTGGCAAGCAATAGAGGTCTTGACCATCACCTGTATGACCTGCGAGGCTTACGGGAGAAGAAACTACGTCCTTCCCGTGAAGAATCTCGTTCCGTCGGCCAAGGTCTGACCGATAGTCCCGATCAGACCTGCGCCCCTTTGCCGAGTCACTATACTGACCTCCAGAGTAATTGTAAGAGGGTTTCTTGTACCCTTGTGAGGAGTTCCCTTTTGATGATTTTGGTCTGGAATGCCCTCCTTTACTCTTGTCTGCTGAAGTGGGTTGTTGAGACGCCGACTTCAAAAGCAGAGCACTAGACGCTTTCTTAGTAGCCTGTTCATAGACTAACGAAAGCTTGTCGTCGAAAATGGTATGACCAGAGGCTGGAGCGACTCGGAGAGAGCTTTTCACCTTGTCATCTATCAGTGATGACGTCGCAAGGGCAGCATCACGTCTGATTAACTCCAGATTAGCCACTGTTAGGGCGGAGTTATACGTGGTATACATAATTGCCCTGGAAAGAACTCTTAGAGAGGTACGAACGTCCTCAAATTTCTTCCATTGAGACGTTGTGCCATAGCTCTTGTAAGGTGATCTGCGTAAGACATAGCGTCCAAATTCGCTCTATTCGAAGAAATTGCTGTCTCAATTGTGTATGAGCGAATACAGAATGATGCAGGTAAGGATACCTCTAGATCCCCGGCCTGCTCATCCAAATGCTGAGGAACTCTCTGAACATCTTCCCCAACCGTTTTAAATAAACGTGGTCCAAGAAATGGTATGTTTATGGAAGATGAAGTTACGGTTAAGTATGACATTGTCTATATGGCCGAAGGCCTGCGACACCTGCCTAGACTGAACTGGAAAAGAAAGGACTTCCTCCTTTGTCCGAATAGCGGTTTCTCTCTTGTCGTCGCAACATTCTGATTCGTTAGAACAAATTCAGGGTAGTATTGATGGATGAAATCCATCGCAACCATGTGCTGTTCCGAAAGGGAAGGGTAATCCTCTTCCTTATCCCTTTCACCATCTGAGAGAATCAGTTATGAATCTCGGTCCATTGCATCTGCATGAACAGATGACTGGACCGACCCAGCACCGTCCGCCAGCTCAGGTTCTGAGTCTGAAGGAGGCTGCACCTGCACTTGCAGGGATGCTGCAATCAGCTGCGAAATCTGCGACAGCAAGTCCGTCAGGAATGCCTGAGTAGCAGCGGTCTTCTGTTTCTTAGCCGCTTGCTGCTCCTGGGACGGTGTGTCGGAGATGGCTCTCTTCTCTGCACGTCCCGATGATCGAGGCCTCGTCTCCCTAGCTACCGGATGGTCCGACTTCACGGGCGGTCGTGTGTGCTTTGTATTCGAAGTGGAAGAAGCGGTGACTGTAGATGAGGCCGGCAATTAATACAGAGTGTCCTGAACAGCAGGTGTGGACATATGCTCCGGCTCGCGCAAGTTCTTCACCACAACATCTGGCCCCAGATGTTGTTATGACAGAGAGGGATCTCTTCCGCTCGCGGTCCTTTCAGAACTCGCCGAGCTTCCCAAAACACTTGCTGGGTTCTTCCCTAGTTCCGTCGTCACTGGGTGAGCATGTTTAGATTTTAAGGTGCTCGCTCCACCCACTACACTTCCTTCGACCGCATCGGACTGATCCGGTACCCACGGATGGAGTAACCGCTTCACCGGTCGAGCTAGCTGCTGACAAGGGATTAAAACCACCAGCTAGTGGCTTTATCCCCTGCCTAATATTCAGGAGCACCTTGGCAGCTAGCTGTGTTTGCTCATCAGAGCGGGACGACGGTAGCACACTTTTGGTAGGTGTCACATAACCATCACCATGTTAATAATAATAATAATAATAACTGATTTTGTAAAAGCGTTAAATCACGAAGAGTGCCCTAAAACGCTTCACAGAAATAAAATACACTTTTCTGAAAATAAAGAGTCACATGTTTCAGTTTCCTCTAGGGAGGTTCAGGAGAATGCTTCAGTAAATAGGAAAGTTTTAAGATTTCTTTTGAAGATGTTGATAGTTTCTGAAATTCTGACACTAATAGACAACGCATTCCACAATCTTGGACCCACGATGGAGAACACACGATCATTAGCCAGATTAGATCTGCTAAAAGGTATGACTAGTTGAATTTGATCTTTACATCTCAGACTGCGTGATGGAGTGAATACAGTGATGAGCTCTTGCAGGTAAACTGGAGCCAGTTTGTGGATACATTTGAATACTAAGATCAATATTTTGAAATTAATTCTCTGTTTACCTGGAAGCCAATGTAATTGTCTTAAAACAGGTGTTATGTGTTCAGAGCATTTGGTACCAGTAATTATCCTAGCAGCAATATTCTGAACTTTTTGAAGCTTCTGAATCAAATACTGCGGCAGCCCCACTAACACTGAATTACAAAAGTCTAGTTGTGCATAGAAGGAATGCACAAGTTTTTCAAGTGCTGACTGGTTAAGATAAGTTCTCAGTCTTCCAATATTCCGAAGCTGCCAGTAACATTTTTGACATATTTTATTGATATGGATGTCTAGCTTTAAATTTGAGTCCATAATCAGTCCAATATTCCTGGCCGATTCACTTTTCATGGTGATGTTGTTTCCAACCTGAATTGATGTAACAGTGGATGTAGGCATGCGAACCCCGGATATCACTAAGAATTCTGTTTTAGAGTCATTCATTTTCAGTTTAAAATCTATCATCCATGTTCTTGTTCCTTTGAAAAAGAAACTGAGAAACTTGAATGACTTTGCGGTGAGAGGGCCAGCATTGGCCTCTCACTGCTAACAACATACTGTGACACCCGGGTCCAACGTTTCTCATCCCAATCAACACATGTAGGACAAGAATTCGTGATAGTACATCGACTACAAGCAAGGCAACCAGCATGTAAATCTGAGGAAGACTTCCTCGCCTTGCATTTTGAGCAATAAGCTTTCATGATTAATCAAACAAAGTCGATTGAACTCCCACCAACTCCACAATAAGTATATGATAAAGATACATAATAAACAACATTCAAAATACAAATCGAAAAATTAATTTCAAAAAATTTTCGAAAAAATTTTGACAAAAGCCCAAGTTCCCAAAGAGAACATGAAGAGACCAAGGGTATCCCGATAGAGCCTAAGTGTGGATAAAATTCAAAAAATTATTGCTACACTACCGGAATATCATAACATGTATCTTACAACAATCCTACAGTAATAATAAGTTGAAACTACATATATTTATAGGACATTGCCAATGTAAACAACGTCAATGAAAAAAACGGAAACAAGACCTCAAGCACTGAATAAAAAAGGCCCGAAGTCAGTAACAGATTTTAAAGCTACCCGATGTAAAGCAAGATCTTCATATGAAGAAAAAATAGGCCAATGAAATCGTCAGATGTGTACCCATATGCGCAACTAGTGGAAAGCTGTATGACGGAGGGCCACCATGGATGCCGACATTATGTACACCATACATGGTATGGGTACATATAGAAATGGATTGGAGGAGTGCCTAATTTGATGGATAAAGGGTTAATATCTCTATATCTAATTATTAGATTTACATGAACTATACAGCACAGCACATCAGTAACCTGAACACATATATAAAGTAACATGACAATCGGATTGATATTTTTTGAGTTATCTCATTCCAAAGGGATTGGAGGAATTTTCAATTTGAAGGATAAAGGGTTAATATTTCAGGATCAAATGATCAGATTTACACCAAAAACTATACAGCTCGGCACATCAGTAACCTGAACACAAATATAAAGTAACTTGACAATCCAAGCAATATTTTTCAAGTTATTGAATGCCAAAGGGATTGGAGGAATTTTCAATTTGAAGGATAAAGGGTTAATATATTCAAGATCAAAATAACAGATTTACACCCAAAACTATACAGCTCGGCACATCAGTAACCTGAACACAAATATAAAGTAACTTGACAATCCAAGCAATATTTTTCAAGTTATCGAATGCCAAAGGGATTGGAGGAATTTTCAATTTGAAGGATAAAGGGTTAATATCTCAGGATCAAATTATCCGATTTACACCAAAAACTATACAGATCGGCACATCAGTAACCTGAACACAAATATAAAGTAACTTGACAATCCAAGCAATAGTTTTCAAGTTATCGAATGCCAAAGAAATGGATACGGATGCTGGACAGACAGAGACGGACGGACAAACGGATGGACAAAGGATGGACGAACGATGGATGGCCACCCCGGATGCTGGCATTATGTGTACCATACATAGTATGGGTACACATAAAAATGATACATTGGATAGAAGATGCATGACCCAAATACCCCAACACCCCTAGCGTGACGACGTAACCATGGGGATATACAGAATAAACATTCTGTAATACACGTTAAACTCCCAAGAAATTTAATAAAAAATTTCAATAAAAATAAGCCAAAAAGCTTGGGAGTTTAACAGGAGGGCTTCAAGGAAGGATAGGGAAGGAACACTTAACAAACAGTGGATAAATCATTAGCAAGAATGATGACGACAGGCCCATGTCCCAAAATTGGGAAACATTAAATAATTTTGATAAAAATTATAAAGTTACAGCCCTGAACGTTCCAAACCACCGTTGTTCACTTCCATCATCCAATTATGTCCTTGGATCCACCAATTTACCATTGATTTGTTTCTGGCATCCTCAAAAATGAGATTTAAAAGCACAGATGTCAGTTCATTGTTGCTGACTTCAGGGCCAAACAAAGAATGATGGTTTGCACCAATTTTGGTGTCTTCCTGGATACTGCGCATTTGCAGATCTGAAAAGTATGGAGGATCAGATAGGACATTATTTTTTCAGTTTTGCATGCAAATTTAGGGAATTGGGGGGGAAAATTTGTGTTTGGCCCTAGATTATTTTTTGAGTTAGCACCAGCTAGTCTGGGCCGTTGGTTGTTGTATAGAAATATATGTTGTTTTGAAAAAAAAAATTCAAAGTTATTTGGGAACTGATGTTGCTATTGTTGTTTAAAAATGTTAGGTAAAAAGACTTAAAACATAAAACAATAAAATTACCATCTTTCTCTGGAAAATACCCACTTCCCTGTTGTGGCTCCATCTGACTCTGTAAAGGGACATTAACAGTTGGAACATGTTTTGTTGCTTTGGTCTTGGCATCTGTTTTTGTACCTGGCTGGCGTCGTTGCTGAAGTAAACCATACTTCTGGGTGTATGTTCCAGGTGCCCTTTTCAAATAATTTGGATGGACATTATTGAAACCTCTCATACCATTGTGATATCCAAGTGTATCTCCATCAAATACTTTATTAGCTACTGGTGCAGCCTGTCGATAAGATAATTGATCAGATGCAGAATTTCCACTTATAGACTGATTTGAAGCACTTCTGTTCAAGCAAGTCCTTACCTTTTCCCACAAAAAGTTTATTTCATCGTCAGTAGGTGTTCTGTCTATTCTTAATCCATTTTCATTGTATACAGGGCCATTAAAATTATCATAATAATTAAAAGTACTAGTAACAGAGGGATCAGATTCACTACTCACTGGAGCATGTCCATTGTAAGAAGATGGGGAGGTAGGCTGACCATTGTATCCATTACTTTGTGACGCAACAAAACCAGACTTATCCATTTCACTCAATGTGTAAACAGTAGCTTTTCGATTTAAGATACCACCAGATGTGTATGATTTCGAAATTGGAGTCTTGTCCATAAAATTACGTGAAACAACAGCCACTTTCTTTCCTTGTTCAGAATTATTGTTTTTGTCGTTTTGATTAATTGCAGACCCGTGAGTAATAATATGAGCAGTTCCTTGAGGTTTAGCGGACTGGGTAGGCTTGTCTGTATGACTCTGTCCCACAATGGTAGCACTTGAAGCTCTATTTTTCTTATTTGTCATTTCAGATTTTGCTTGAGAAGAGGCAAGTCTGGCAGATTCTGGCCTGGGAGGTTTCTGGGACAATTTCCTGTCTGAAAAAAATAAAATGGATTTATTTATTTATTTATGTATTGATGTTTAAGGTCACATATTTATGCACAATGGCTAATCATGACCATGACAGTTTTACGGGTGGAGGAAGCCGGAGTACCCAGAGAGAACCACTGAGCAACGACGAGCAGCTGGCAGCTCCCCAACATCGTAACTCTGCACTGCAGCACAGGAAGGGTTAGATTGGTTGAAGACATGCGTACTGTCGACGTGCAGTATGCCTTAGTACATGGCGTCATCATGCCCCCACATGGGCAATGGGGGTGAAGTGTCTTGCCCAAGGACACAACGCGGTTGCCGAAGGTGGGATTCGAACCGAGGACCTCTCGGCTTCCAGCCTGCACCTCTACCTACAGAGCCACCGCACCCCCACTAAAATGGATTCATCATTACGTAATCTAACAGTAAATATACCATACAGTGTGTAAAATTATATTACATATTAAGGCTACCTGAAAAAAGGTTAGCTTACCCTTTTCTGGCAACCCATTATTTTAGGTAAAGTACTACTGACCCAAATAAGCCCAGGCTGTGTGAGAAGTAAAAGAGGGCAAAAGAATATGGGTAGGCTTACAAGTATTTCTGAGAGGTCAAGCCTGCAGGATAATTCGGATGCAAAGACGACACGAAATTTGGTAACTTGGTCAATCCTATAACAAAGATGGATTAACCCTTTATCTAACAAATCAGCCACATAGACCCACATAATTTACAAATCAAACAGTTGAAAACACAAATTTAAAACTAGAGAATTGTAATTTGTTGGACAAATTACGGGCTTTCCCAACTTTTTAATGTGAAAAGGAAAACTGTATTTGTACACAAAACTATCGATCAGTTTTGAAAACAGAAAATTTAGTGGAAATCAAAGTTTTTGTAATGCTACTAGTTTTTATGCAGCCAAAACAGATATTTGAGATACAGCAGGACACCAAAACATTTAACACAAAATTTGCTCTTCAATAATTACAGAATATTTTCATAGAAAGCAAAACAAGCGATGTCCTTTGTGCTTTGGAAAAAAATTAGTACATATGAATTATGGGTGTACGGGCCGGGGTTTCATGAAGGACTGTGTCCCAACCCACCCCTGGGTCAGGAAGGAGACGATTTTTCGGCCAATATGCCAGAAAATTTAGGACAATTTAGTTGCCAGAAATGACCACAAAACATTTTGGTTTTCCACACAAAATGCTGTTTTCCTATCTCATCACTTAGAAGTTGCAAGTAAACTGACCATTATACTGTACAAGTTGATTCAGTGGAACCGTATCCACGTTAATATTATTCATTTATAATCACACAAGTACAAATAAAGAGCTCTATTTCTGCATATTACGGGAGCATGGTGGCTCAGAAGGTAGAGATGATTGTTGCAATCCAAGAAGTCCTCGGTTCGAATCCCGCCTGTGGCAACCACATTGGGTCCTTGAGCAAGACACTTCATCCCAATTTAATTTCCCACGTGGGGGGGGGGGGGGGGGGGGGGGGGGGGGGGGGGGGGGGGGGGCATGATGGCGATGTGTACTAAGGGTACTTTGAGGGTGCACTTGTCTTCAACCAATGCTAACCCTGCTTTTGTGGAGTTAGTATGCTGGGGAGTCTGAGTTGCTTGCCATTGCTCGGTGGTTCTCTCCAGGTACTCAATGGGAGGGAGACGCCAACCCCCCTTCCCTCCCATACCCACATTTGGCATTTCATCCTGAGATTCAACTTTTTAGAGCTGAAAGGGTTCATCCCCCAAATAGCCCTGTACGCCTATGCAATGAATACCTGGACTTGAATAAATACCTATATTATGGTCATGATATAGCTGTAGATGCTGAAAGTGATCTTAAATATCAGTAATTAATTTATTCTCTATCATTTTGTCTGTTTGTGAATGTGTGGGATTTGTCAACAAACGAGGGTTAGCTTCCTACTCCATGATTTCACAATTTTTCCAACATATCTGTTTCAGATACAATGAAATACATGTAATATGAGTTACTGTCACAAACAAATTAGTTGTTTATTTGATATGGTTTAAACCATCTAGAGAGCTAGTATACACAGAGATGGGTACAGTTCAAGTCAAACTGAGTTTATTAAAGGGATGTTGAATAGCTTGTTAATATTTCTTGCATTAAATTACTACTTCACACATACTTTATCCACAATGGCTAATTATGACCGTGACAGTTTTACGGATGGGGGAAGTCAGAGTTCCCAGAGAGAACCACCGAGCATCGACGGGCAACTGTCAGCTCAACATTCTAATTATGTTCAAGATCCACTGAAGCAGGGTACCAGCGGTTGAAGACATGTGCACCATTGACATGCAGTACGCCTTAGTACATGGCATCATCGTGCCCCCATGTTGGCAACCGGGATAAAGTGCCTTGCCCAAGGACATTACGTGGGTCGTCCCAGATAGGGATCAAACTTGGGACCTCTATCATAGAAGTCAAACAGTCTACCTCTGAGAAAATGTGTTTTCTTTCCTGGCGGTATTCATATTTGTACGGCCAAACTGGTGTTGGATAACACGGAACACCAAAACATATAACACAAAATTTGTTCCCCATTGATTTTTGAAAGCAGTTATGAAAAGCTCAAAGAGCTCTTTCCTTTTTGTTTTTGGACAAGTGAGTATTCACTCAGTCATTTTTTGCAGACAGTGCTATTTTTAAGTGGCCAAAGCACATGTTTCATTAAGTCCCAGAACATAACTAAAGCCGGATTTATTGATTAAACATCTCTGCATATAGCAAAGCAAAGTGTCTCAAATTAACCCATTCCAAAATGATAGTAGAGAGTAACCAAAGTTGGATAATTTGGGTATTTCTAAATGGTACACTTATTCTCACTTTCATTGTGCTTGAGTGTTAAATTTGAGATTGAAAAGGTATACCAATCTTACTCGAGGAAGGTGAGTACAGAAAAGTATGAAATTAATCAGAAAATGAATTTTGTCTGATGGTATTAATATTTGTACGAGCAAAACTGGTACTGGTTTTATTTATTTATTTATTAGGTTTTAACGACACATTAACAGCCAAGGTCATATTATGTCAGTGACAGTTGTATGGGAGGAGGAATCGGGAGTACCCAGAGAGAACCACCGAGCAATGACGAGCAGCTGCCAGCTCCCCAACATAGTGCCTTCGCACTGTAGCACAGGCAGGGTTAGATTGGATGACGACATGCACACCATCGACGTGCAGTATGCCTTAGTACACGGCGTCATGGTGCCCCCATGCGGACAGTCGGGGTGAAGTGATCGGGACATAATTGGAATATATCCGACAGATACAATGTCGGATATATTCCAATTATGTCCCGATCATGCAAGGCAGCAACTTGAAATTTTCGAAATGTTTCCTACTGTCCCTGCCAGACAGTTTAGTATCTTTGTCAAGTGCCGAGACCACGTGGAAATACCGTGGATCAGGTGGAAACCGAGGGCATGATTCGTCCCAACTTCATTCTCAACTCAACGACTTTTCCATTCATTATTTACCTGTCACCGGCTGAGTTAGATATTATATTTGTCTATTTGATGAACGTTTCAACCTTAACTATTTGCGGCTTCATGAAGCACCACTGAGATGGCCACTGCACGGTTACCAATATATTCAGGGATTGATTTTACGAAAATAACAATTATTCCAACTATACCCACATGGGAACTCCTAAATATGCCAAGAGTTAAACTTTTGATAATGACGTATAAAACAGAAGTTGTCATGCTATGCTTGCTGCATGCAGGCATAGAAAACATTCAGTGCTCAATGAATTAGGAATGGAGTAAACTGTCACTTAAACCTACGAAATTCTGAAAAAGTTAAAAAATTTATGGTAATTTATATATTTTTTATACTTACCAATGACCCAGACTTAGCTGGTGCTAACTCTAACAAAACCAGGGCCAAACACAAATTTTGCCCCCCAATCCCCAAAATTTGCATCCAAAACAAAAAGAAATCATGTCCTAAAGGACCTCCATACTACGCCTCTACTGCGCATGCGCAGTGATGCAGACGTCCCGAAATTGGCGCCAATTATCATTCTTACTGGCAGTGCCTGGTCAGCGCTATGTACTCAGCGGGGAGGCAAGAGTTCCCAACTCCAGGGAGGGCCATCCCCGTCTGGGTCATTGGTAAGTATAAAAAATATATAAATTACTATAAATTTTTTAACATTTTTATACTGTACCAATGACCCAGACTTAGCTGAATAGTAAGCAGGCTGGAGGGCCTAGGACATAGAGGAAAATCCAATAAGCTCAACTATATAGTAAAGAGGTAACCCCTTAAGGAGAAAAGGAGTATTAGGCTTTACATGTATCTTTCTTATTTAATATTAAATTAGAAAGATACACTACCCTTAATAATTGAGCACAATAACATTCATGTTCTCTATTAACATCCAGTATAACCATTGTACTAATTATTTTTAAAGCAAGCCAATAAATAAAGTAGTCCAGAGAATTGAGACTCTTTATAGTCATTTAAAAGTGTCCGAGTATTGTATATTAAAGCCCGTTTGACACTTGACATATACAAATGCTTCACACCGAGCTACACTTTAAAAATAAGACATGAATGAAATTAAACATTAATATTACACTTTAAAACCATCCCGGAAGCGACTCAGAAATACTGACTTGGAGGAGGCATTCCCTTGCTTTTCACTATAAAGCAGGTGACCTAAGGGAACACCCGCCCCCCCCCCCCCCCCCCCCCCTTCCCCTTGCCCTGGGTCAAATAGCCCAGAGCGAAGAAGGCAGCCGGACGGAGTCACTGCCGGAACAGAAAGCCTGCATAACTATAGTTGCAACTGTTTAGTGGACGACATTCTGAGCAACAGATAACGGACCTAAACAATGCAGGTCTCCAGAAATGGACTCAATATTTCTGAGATAAAAATTCGTAAATGTGGATGGCTGAAACCAATAAGCAGCCTTCATTAAATCTGTAATAGCAACACTATTAGCATAAGCCCAGGAAGTAGAAAGAGCTCTTACTTCATGAGCAGAAATCTTAAACACAGACTGCTGAGAAGAAGATAAATCTTCATAAGCAGTACGGATAGTTAACTGAATCCATCTAGCAATAGAATGGACTGAAATGTCCTTTCTATTAGGCATCAAAGACAGAAAGAAACGTTTCCGTCCCTTTCTGATAAACTGAGATCTCTGTTTATAGATACGTAATGCTCTAACAGGACAGAGTAAAGGCCTACGCCCGTCTGAAGACGGAAGAGCCTTAATAACAATAGGTTCCGGATATTTATTAGGAGCCTGATTCTTAGCTAAAAAACCCACATTAGTAGTGAAGGTGATAGTGTTCCCAACACTACGATAATGAGAATCATCCACCGATAGTGCATGAAGCTCACTGACTCTTCTAGCAGAAGAGAAAGCTAAGAGAAAAGCTGTCTTATAAGATAAGAATTTGAAATCTACTGTCCCAAGAGGTTCAAATGGCTTTTCCTTCAATTTAAGAAGAACCCAAGCTAAATTCCACTTAGGAATTAATCTAAGAGTTCTGGGTCTATTTATCGAAAAGTTTCTAACCAACTTCGATAAAGAGACATTAGATCCAATTTGTAAACTATCATGATGTGCATAGGTATCAGATAACATAGATCTATAACCCTTTATAGTAACAGGCTGCAGTTTGATTTCGTCAAACAAGTATACTAGAAAGTTTGCAATGTCTGGTATAGAGGGATCGAATATATCTACAGAATGATCCCTACACCAACGACGAAAAACCTTCCACTTAGCCGCATAGTTTAGCGAAGAGGAGGTCCTCCTACAGTTAGAAATCGCGTCCACTGCTCGTCCTGTAAAGTGCTTGCCATGCAAGAAGGACCGCACAACGGAAAAACGTGAAGGTTGAGACCTTGCGGGTTGTGATGGAGTTGGCGCGATTTCCCCTGCGAAAGAAGATCCTCCCGTGGAGGAAGCTTCCACGGTAGGTCCCACAACAGACACCTGAGTAGATTTATCCACGGTCTCTGTGGCGACAGAGATGCTACCAACAGAATCTTGCATTGAGATTGTTTTATCTTTAGCAATACTTGTTGAATTAACGGCGCTGGAGGATACGCATATCCTATCATTCCGTCCCAAGGGATCGACAGAGCGTCTACTGCAAATGCTCTTGGATCCGGACACGGAGACACATACGTCTGCAACTGATTGTTGAGATGTGTCGCAAATAAGTCTATCATTGGCCGTTCCCATTGGTAGCAAATCTGATTGAATACTTGTTTGTTGAGAGTCCACTCCGACGGCAACAAGCGACCCTTTCGTGAAAGGGAGTCTGCTAGCACATTCAGACGACCCGGTATTTGACGGACCGAAAGAAGAACGTGATGTTCTAACGCAAACAGAAGGATTCTTTCCGTTAGATTGAACAACGGAACTGAATGAGTGCCTCCCTGATTCCGTATATACGCCACTACTGTCGTATTGTCGGATAGGATTTGGACATGAGCATCGTGAATAATGTCCATCCAGTGACGTAACGCAAGCCAAATTGACATCATTTCCTTGATGTTTATGTGCTTGCACAAGAATTGCGGATCCCAAAGACCCTGGCATCTCGAATCCGTTGGGATTAATGATGCACCCCAACCTGTTTGACTGGCATCCGTCATAACGGTAAAACTCGGATCCGGCAACTGCAGCGGAACTCCTTGAGTTAACCACTGAATGTTTGCCCAAGTCTGAATCTCTTGTTTCACTTGATCTGACAAGAGAACGTCTACATCGAGCGAATGAATTTTCACACTCCAATTCTGAGTCAGGAAAATTTGAAGAGGACGTGTGCGTAACCGCCCCATCGGAATGAGATCCGCGGCGGCTCCGCACAGACCTATCAGTCTCATAAATTCTCTCGCCGTGACTTTGTCTGCGTGCAGACAATAGCGAGCGTAACAACTGACTAATTTCGCTCTGGTTAACGGCAGATGAACGAGATTGTTGTGCGTCTCGAAGCTCATTCCCAGATGAGTGAATGACTTGGACGGCACCAGATCCGACTTCTCCTCGTTTACTATAAAACCGAGACATCGGAGCAATAGAAGAAGATTCTGAACATCGTTCTGAAGCGTTAACTCGTTGCCGTACCTCTGAAGAATGTCGTCCAGGTAGGCCGACGTTACCGCAGACGAATGAGCTCGGAAGTAGATCATTACCAAGTTCATTACCCGAGTGAAAGCCCAGGGTGCTAGATTCAATCCAAAGCACATCGCCCGGAATTGATACACCACTCCTAGGACTGCGAAGCGTAGATACTTTCGGAATGTCGGATGTAGCATGACGTGAAAGTACGGATCTTTGAGATCTATGCTCGTTGCATAATCGTTCACCCGAATACTCGCTCTGACCGATCGAATCGTCTCCATATAAAACTTCGGAGCGACGATCAGCTTGTTTATCCAGCTCAAATTTATGACTGGACGGAACGAGCCATCTGGTTTCGGAACCAGAAACAGATGGCTGTAGAATCCCGGAGATTCCTGGTTTTCTACGACCTCTACCGCGTTCTTCATTAAAAGAGACTGCACCTCTGATAACAGAGCGTCTCTTTTCTGCGGATTTGACGGAAGATGAGTCCACTTTGGACTTCGAGTTAATGGAGGCTTTCGTTTGAAGGATATCTTTAGACCTTCCGAAGTCACTCCTCTCACCCAAGGGTCGTCTGTAATCGACGCCCATTCTTGTGAAAAGCTCGACAACCTTCCGCCAACCGGAACGCGATAGAGGTTTAAGCCATCACCTCCTGGACCTGCGAGGCCTGCGGTAGGAGAAACCACGTCTTCCACGACCCGCACCTCGCCCCGTCGACCTCGGGGCGTCCGACCGATTGTCCCGGCCTGAAGGACGTCCTGAACGAGAGTCGCTATCCTGACGGTCTCTCGAATAAGACCAAGAGGACGCACTGGAACCTCTATAGGAACCTCTCTTGGGCGCATTAGACCCAGAAGTGCCTGTCTTATTCGTGTCTGCTGTATCCGACTTCTTAGGAGCAGATTTGAACAACAGAGAATCCTTAGCTTTCTTTGTAATTTTATCATAAATAGCAGAAAGCTTGCCGTCAAAGAGAAGTTCTCCTGAGACCGAAGCGACTCTAAGAGAGTTCTTCACCTTAGAATCCACTAGTGTGGATGTAGCTAGGGCTGCGTCACGTCTAACCAACTCCAGATTTGCCACTGAAAGGGCGGAGTTACACGTGGAATAAGCTACTGCCCTTGAAAGAAGTCTTAAAGAGGATTGTATATCCTGAAACTCTTTCCCCTGAAGGCGCAGTGATAACGCCTTAATAAGGTGATCTGCGTAAGATAAGGCATCTAAATTGGCTCTGTTAGACGCAATAGCTGTTTCCAACACCGCGGTTGGAATAGAAGCTGACGACGGTAATGATAGCTCTAAGTCTTCCGCCTCGTCGTCCATACGCAGAGGAACTCTCGGTATACCCTGTCTTGCCGTATCGAATTTATTCCTTGCATTAATGAAAGGCAGGTTGAGAGTATTAGCGGACAAGAAACCTGCTTTCCCCGTCCTGGAAGCAAGTTTAAATATAGCGTTGTTCAATAATTCAAATGTTCTTGCAACATTATTGGACTGCGACGGAAACTCGGGAGCGATGTCCCTGAACCGCTCAAAAAATTCAGAGTCCAATGACGCTATAATTCTCTTGTCCGAAAGCGCAGCAGTCTGGCCCGACGGAACAACTTGAGGGAGAAAGTGCCGGATGAAGTCCACGGCAGCTTTATGTTGTTCCGAAAGGGATAGCTCCAAGTCATCCGTATCCCTTTCACCATCCGGTCGGACCTCATGATGTTCCCCGGTCGTCCGCCCCCGATGCTTCGGCGGAGCGTACCGACCCAGCGCCGTCGGATAATTCTCGATCCGACACCGTTCTGTCGGCTGCTGGGATGCTGCGATAAGCTGTGCTATCTGCACAAGAATGTCCGGCGTCGAGACCTGCGGAGGCGCAGTCTTTCGCTGCTTCGCCGAGGGCAGCTCCGCATCAGATGGCTCCCGCATACATTTCCTATGCGAACGTCCGGAGTCCATCGGTCTCGAATCCCTGGCTGCCGGATGGTGTGACCTGGTCGCCGAAGAATCCTTGATCGGCGAAACTGGTAATATATCGGCGGTCACGCAGCCAAGGTGCGGTCGTGTGCGCTGACGAGAAGAGGAAGCCTTAACAGTCTCTGCGGACTGCTTATACAACGGAGCGTCCCGAGCGACGGACGTATGCTCCGCTAAAGACACATTTTGTACCAAAACATCTGGTCCCAGATGTTGTTGTACGAGAGAGGGGCCTCTCTCGCTCGCGGCCCGGCTGGACCTGGACGAGCTAGGAACCGGACTCAAAGGCTTCCTCCATTCTCGCTTACTATCCGCCGTCACTGGGTGTGCATCTATTATGTTTATAGTGCTCGCATCACCCAAAATTTCCTCTTGGACCGCATCGGACGAACCCGGCTGCCGAACCATTCCGTGAATGGACGCTACACCGGGCGAGCTAGCGGACGACATTTGTCTAATCTCCATGAGCACTTTTGCCGCTAGCTCTGAATTCATTTGTGACGACGGACGCACACTTGAAGAAGATAACATGGAAACATCACCCTGTTCTGGTTCCTCTGAAATAGAAACTGAGAGAGTAGAGTGACCTTGCGGAGAAAGAGCCGGCATCGCTCTTTCTCTAGAAACAACATATCGTGACACACGTTTCCAATGTTTCTCATCCCAATGTTCACATATAGGACAGGGATTAATGCGAGAACACTGACTACAATTAATACAATGATCATGAAAGTCAGAGGAAGATTTCTTCCTATTACAATTTGAACAACGTCCCTTCATTGTGAAAGAACAACAGTAAGTCCTAGTTACTCGCAAAAACCCCTGACACAAAGATACATAATAACATGATCCATTAATAAATGAAAAAACAATTGCAAAACAAAATAATTTTGAAAAAATATTTTTTCAGCGAAGCCCAAGTTGCTGAAAAGTAATGTTGAGCCCCGATGGATCCGATGGCAAAGTGTGGTCAAAAATTTTAAATTTATATTAAATAATTAATGAGACACTTTCGGATAATATAAATGTATCTTATAGTGAGATAAACTACAGCAAAGGCAAACAGCCCCCCTCAAAAAAGGCTGTTGCCAATGAAAACAAACAGTGTAAAAACACCAGAAAACATGACTCCAGGCACTGAAAAAACTGGCCCGGAATCAGTCATCAATTACACTCTATCTGATGCAAAACAGAGACTCCCAGGGGAGAATCTGCAGAACATCAGATGGAAGATGCAGAACACAAACGTTATACACCCATGGGTGAAAACGTAACTATGGGGAAAATAACAGAAAACATTCTGTAACCAAGCAACTCTCCCAGGAAATTTTAGAAATGAAATTTCTCAAAAATATGCCAAAAGCATGGGAGAATTGCAAGGGGGGACTTTAGAAGGCTAGGGGAGAGGAAACACTGAATAAGCAGTGCAACAATTAGCAAGAATGACAACAAGAGGCCCATGCCTCGAAAATAGGCAACTTAACATAATTTCATCAAAAAATTTTAAGTACAGCCCTGATTATTTTTTGTCACTTCTTTTTCCTCTCCTCCTTCTATCCTCCTTAGAATCACATTTTCTCCAAAAATTACGTGTCTGGCATCCTTTAAACTGAGATTTACAAGCACAAAGATCAGTGAGATGTTGACTGATGAAGGGCCAAACAGAGAATGATAATTGGCGCCAATTTCGGGACGTCTGCGTCACTGCGCATGCGCAGTAGAGGCGTAGTATGGAGGTCCTTTAGGACATGATTTCTTTTTGTTTTGGATGCAAATTTTGGGGATTGGGGGGCAAAATTTGTGTTTGGCCCTGGTTTTGTTAGAGTTAGCACCAGCTAAGTCTGGGTCATTGGTACAGTATAAAAATATGAGTTTTTTTTCGACGGCCTCGACCATTATGCATCTGAGACAGGGATTGCGTTAAACTTTACAGCAACCTTATAATTATAACAGAAAATATTCTTGGAACTGAACTGTGAATCAGAATTTCGAAAGCATTTTCGGATATTCTATTCCAAACTACCACTGCACGCTTATCAATATTCAGTGATTTTATGAAAATTAAAATTATTCCGACCATACCCATATGGGCAGTCTCGAATCTGCCAATGGTTAAACTTTTAATAATGACATATAAAACAAAAGTTGTCATACTATGACTGCTGCATACAGTCATAGAAAACGTTCAGCGCTCAATCAATTAGGAATGGAGTAAATCGTCACTTAAACTTACCAAATTCTGAAAACGAGAGGTTTTTTGGACTACACCTATCTTTATGCAAACAGAACGAGCATAGGGTTAAACTTTACAACCAAACTTACAACAGCAAATATGCTTGGTAGGCAATTGTAAATATGAACATGTAAATCATTTTTCGATATCCCTTTCGAAAATGGAAATAAAGTTTGCTCCAATTTAGCCAATTTTATGAAGAATTTTAAGGCACTCAAATTCAAGGCCCAAAAACTGGGTGAAGGTTAAAACTTTGAATAAAATATTTAACAGCAAAATTGTTCTTGGATGAAGGCCCAATCCTCTCATGGAAAAGGTTTTAAGACAATATGGCTCCAGTGCTGAGAAAGTGCATGTAAGCGTTGGCGAAAATAACAATTATTCTGACATTACCCTTATGGGAAGTCTCAAATCTGCCAAGGGTTAAACTTTTAATAATAACATATACAACAAAATTTGTCATAATTTGACTGCTGCAAGCAGCTATAGAAAACATTCAGAGCTCAAGCCATTAAAAATGGAGTAAATCGCCACCTAAATTTACCAAATTCTGAAAAAATTGGAAATTTTTTGGACGGTACCTACTTTTATGCAACCAGAATGGGATAGGGTTAAACTTTACAACCAAACTAACAACAGCAAATATGCTCGATAGTCAATTGTGAATACGTACATGAAAAGTGTTTGAAATTAACCCTTTCCAAAATGATAGAAAAGGCAACCAAAATGGCTAATTTTGGCATTTTCAAACGGTACTCTTATTCTTGCCCTCATTGTGCCAGAGGGTTAAATCTGAGATTAAGAAGTAAACAGTAACTTTCTTCCACAATCATTGTTGCATCTAGCCATACCAAAATAATTATTACAACTACCTTGTAATTAGAAAAATTTGCTCTTGAAGTTGGCGAAAATAACAAATATTCTGACAGTACCCTTATGGGAAGTCTCAAATCTGCCAAGGGTTAAACTTTTAATAATAACATATAGAACAAAATTTGTCATACTTCGACTGCTGCAAGCAGCTATAGAAAACATTCAGAGCTCAAGCAATTAAAAATGGAGTAAATCGTCACCTAAACTTACCAAATTCTGAAAAAATTGAAGTTTTTTTGGACGGTAACTACTTTTATGCAACCAGAATGGGATAGGGTTAAACTTTACAACCAAACTTACAACAGCAAATATGCTCGGTAGTCAATTGTGAATACGTACACATAAAGTGTTTGAAATTAACCCTTTTCCAAAATGATGGAAAAAGCAACCAAAGTTGGCTAATTTTGGCATTTTCAAACGGTACTCTTATTCTCACCCTCATTGTGCTTGAGGGTTAAATCTGAGATTAAAAAGTAAACAGTAACTTTCTTCTGCAATGATTGTTGCATCTACCCAAGCCAAAATAACTGTTACAACAACCTTGTTATCAGAGAAATTTGCCCCTGAAGTTGGTCAATTTTGAAGAAAAATTCTATATTCATGTCATTTTTTGCCAGTGAGGGTTAAAGTTGAAAGATCTGAGTGGTGATTGTGGTGTATCATATTGTGCTCTAAATGTGTGGGGAATTTGAGCTAAATAACTGTAAACAATTTTGAGACATTCGAAAAATGATGAAATTTTGAAGGTTTGGGCAGAATATTTTGAAAACACGCGTTTTCACAGATATGACGATACCGCATTTCACTACATTTTATGACATTACATAAGTGTGCTAAATCTGGTCAAAATCATACAGCTTGTTTTCGAGCAGTTCAACAGACAAAATTTAGGGAGGAAAAAAACAAAAACAAAAAAAATAGAGAAGAAAAATTTTGAAAAAGAAGAATAACAATAGTCTTTCCCAAACTGGGTTTGGGAAAGCCTAAAAATAGGCCGATGAAATCGTCAGAAGTGTACCCATAGTGCAACTAGTAGAAAGCTGTATGACGGAGGGCCACCACGGATGCCGACATTATGTACACCACACAAGGTATGGGTACATATAGAAATGGATTGGAAGAGTTTCTAATTTGATGGATAAAGGGTTAATATCTCCGGAGCAAATTATCAGATTTACATAAAAAAACTATACAGCACAGCACATCAGTAACCTGAATAAATATATAAAGTAACATGACAATCGGATTGATATTTTTTGAGTTATCTCATGCCAAAGGGATTGGAGGAATTTTCAATTTGAAGGATAAAGGGGATTAATATCTCCAGATCAAATTATCAGATTTACACCAAAAACTATACAGCTCAGCATATTAGTAACCTGAACACAATTATAAAGTAACTTGACAATCCAAGCAATATTTTTCAAGTTATCAAATGCCAAAGGGATTGGAGGAATTTTCAATTTAAAGGATAAAGGGTTAATATCTCAGGATCAAAATAACAGATTTACACCAAAAACTAAACAGCTCAGTACACCAGTAACCTGAACACAAATATAAAGTAACTTGACAATCAGATGCAATGTTTTTCAAGTTATCGAATGCCAAAGGGATTGGAGAAATTTTCAATTTGAAGGATAAAGGGTTAATATCTCAGGATTAAATTATCAGATTTACACCAAAAACTATACAGCTCGGCACATCAGTAACCTGAACTCAAATATAAAGGAACTTGACAATCCAAGCATTATTTTTCAAGTTACTGAATGCCAAAGGGATTGGAGGAATTTTTAATTTGAAGGATAAAGGGTTAATATCTCAAGATCAAATCATCAGATTTACACCAAAAACTATACAGCTCGGCACATCAGTAACCTGAACACAAATATAAAGTAACTAGACAATCCAAGCAATATTTTTCAAGTTATGGAATGCCAAAGGGATTGGAGGAATTTTCAATTTGAAGGATAAAGGGTTAATATCTCAGGATCAAATTATCAGATTTACACCAAAAACTATACAGCTCGGCACATCAGTAACCTGAACACAAATATAAAGTAACTTGACAATGCAAGCAATATTTTTCAAGTTATCGAATGCCAAAGGGATTGGAGGAATTTTCAATTTGAAGGATAAAGGGTTAATATCTCAGGATTAAATTATCAGATTTACACCAAAAACTATACAGCTCAGCACATCAGTAACCTGAACACAAATATAAAGTAACTTGACAATCCAAGCAATTCTTTTCAAGTTATCGAATGTCAAAGGGATTGGAGAAATTTTCAATTTCAAGGATAAAGGGTTAATATCTCAGGATCAAATTATCCGATTTACACCAAAAACTATACGGCTCGGTACTTCAGTAACCTGAACACAAATATAAAGTAACTTGACAATCCAAGCAATGTTTTTCAAGTTATCGAATGCCAAAGAAATGGATACAGACGCCGCCAAAGGGATTGGAGAAATTTTCAATTTGAAGGATAAAGGGTTAATATCTCAGGATCAAAATAACAGATTTACACCAAAAACTATACAGCTCAGCACATCAGTAACCTGAACACAAATATAAAGTAACTTGACAATCCAAGCAATATTTTTCAAGTTATCGAATGCCAAAGGGATTGGAGGAATTTTCAACTTGAAGGATAAAGGGTTAATATCTCGGGATCAAATCATCAGATTTACACCAAAAACTATACAGCTCGGCAAATCAGTAACCTGAACACAAATATAAAGTAACTAGACAATCCAAGCAATATTTTTCAAGTTATCGAATGCCAAAAAGATTGGAGAAATTTTCAATTTGAAGGATAAAGGGTTCATATCTCAGGATCAAATTATCCAATTTACACCAAAAACTATACAGCTCGGCACATCAGTAACCTGAACACAAATATAAAGTAACTTGACAATCCAAGCAATATTTTTCAAGTTATTGAATGCCAAAGAAATGGATATGGATGCCGGATGGACAGACGGATGGACGGACAAAGGATGGACGAACGACGGATGGTCACCACGGATGCCGGCATTATGTGTACCATACATAGTATGGGTACACATAACAATTTATTTAAAACCATATCCTGTTACGTCTCACTGGAATGAGCTTGTTCCAATAAGGTGTCACATGATGTGATTTTGATGAATTTTTTTAAACATTTGAAAAAAAACAAGAGGCCCCATGGGGACTGAAGCACCCATCTTGAACAGAACACAATTTAAACAGAGTCCAAGAATGAGTCTACATTAAGCAAGCCATCTCCATAGGCTACACTGTCAATCCTCGAGTCGTTCAGGAGTGACAAAAATAATCTGGGCATCATGCCTTTTCTTCAGTTGATCATAAAGTAAAATGTAGAGCTTCTCTATGAAGCCTTTGATACAACCTATGTGGATTAATCTTAGTTACACACCTCTAGAGGGTACTGAATACAACATTTTTAATTCTTCAGCAAAATGGCCAATTCCAGCTCCCATAGAGAGCCCAAATATTAACCCAGGCTCTTGATTTAAACACAGTTGAATCTGACTTCCCTAGAGATGTTGTGTACCGAATATGAAAGCATTCTGACTGTCGGATCTGAAGAAGAGAAATTGTAAAGAAATTTCTTCGAATTGCACTAAGTTCAAATTTGGGCTCCCATAGCGAGCCCAAATATTAACCTATGGATCCAATTTGAACAAACTTGAATCTGACCCCCCTAGAGATGCTGTATACCAAATGTGAAAGCATTCTGACTAGTGGATCTGAAGAAGAAGATTTTTGAAGAAATTCCCTGATATTGTACTGAGTTCAATTTCATGTTCCCATATGGAGCCCAAATATTAACCTAGGCACTCAAATTGAACAACCTGGAATCTGAGCCCCCCCCCCCCCCCCCCCTCCCCACCTAGAGATGTTGTATACCAAATATGAAAGCATTCCGACTGGTGGATCTGAAGAAGAATATTTTTAAAGAAATTTCCTCATACTGCACTAAGTAAATATTTGGGCTACCATAGTGAGCCCAAATATACACCGAGGGTTCTGCTTTGAACAAACATGAATCCGACCCCTTTAGAGATGTTGCATACCAAATATCAAAGCATTCTGACTGGTGGATCTGAAGAAGAAGATTTTTTTAAATTACCCTCCATACTGAACAAAGATAAAATTTGGGCTTCCATAGGAAGCCCAAATATTAACCTAGGGACTTGGTTTGAACAATCTTGAATCTGACCCTCATAACAATGATGTGTATCAAACATTAAAAGATTCTGACTGGTGGTTCTGAAGAAGATGTTTAAAGAATATTCCCCATATTACCCTATGTTAAAACTTTGGGCTCGTGTAGAGAGCCCAAATATGAACCAATGAGCTTTATTTCAACAAACTTTCATCTGACCCCCCTATGAATGCTGTATACCAAATATCAAAAGATTCTGATGACTGGTTCTGGAGAAAAGATTTTTTAAAATTTTTGCAAATATGCTGACTCAGCATTTTTTCGATGCCCATTACAGAACACCCTAACATAACCGATGGCAATTTTTTTTTACCATTCAATTCTACTGGTCATACCAAATAACAGCTCTCTGTTCCATGTGGTTTGGGAAATATGGGCGTTTGAAAATATTTCTATTTATAGCTCCCAGGGTTCCCATGGGGATGCAGGAATTTCTTATTTTGCATGGGTCAAATACTTATGACCCAATAATACCACAAACCAAATTTGGTTCATACCAGACCATCGTTCAGAAAATAGAAAACAAAGCCAAATATTACTTCACGAACTTCGTTTGAACAAACTTGATTCTATACCTCGTATGGAAGCTCCATAGCAAATATCAAGTCATTGTACACACTGGTTCTTGAGAAGAAGATTTTAAAAATATTTTGGAGCATTTTCCCCCACTCCCTCCCTATGGGGCTGGGCATGTTGAGTTGAACAAAACTGAAATGTCCCTTTGGGACCTTTACTCACACAAACTTTCACTTGAATTGGTACAGTGACTTTGGAGGAGAAGACCAAAACATGGTGTTGACGGACGACAGACGGAGAGCGATGAGATTAGCTCAGCTTGACTTTGTCAAGATGAGCTAAAAAATAATTAGAATACAGTAAAACCTGTTTTGAGAGACCACTATCATGAAAGACCACCTCTCTTGGAAGATCACTGACCTTGCACCGTTTAGTTGTTTTTCTCTCTAATGGACAGTCATGCATATGAGAGACCACCTGTTTTGAGAGACAACTTTTGCCGGGCAAAAAGGGTGGTCTCTCAAGACAGGTTTCACTTTAACAAATTTTGATATCATGTGCACTGGATAAGGGGTTCTTTTTCATTGTAACAACTTTCCAGCATAACTGTCATCGATATTGCTATTCCAAAGTCAGGGATTGGTCTTATTTACAAGGGGACTCCCATACTGAAATCTTAAAAGTTGGATAGGTGGGCTTATTTTTAATTATGGGCTTTTACCCAGGTCAGTAAGGTAATCCAATTTTCTAGATTTTGCAAGCAAGAGAAAGGAAAAGTGATACTGATATTTATCTTACAATAAGTATGTATTGTGTCCATAATTACTTGAATGCATCATGTATCAGAGGTCTCGGATACAAAATCTGTATCTTGTAATTGCATAACACAAGTGGATGCTTGGTAGTGATTTGTTCACACACTTTTGAAAGGCATTACACTGTATACATTTATTTATACCATGATTACCTATTCTACTATATACAAAAAGCCTAAGACATAAATTTTAGTTTTGAGCACCAACCGTGGTGAACATGTGTGTTTGTGGTGAACACGCCAGCAATGGGATTTCAACAAGAAAAAGATTTACACCTACAGTGGATCTACATCTAAGCTGACCTTTGGTTACCTTGACCTGAATGTAAACTTGTCTAAATTTATCGCTTGTCGCCTCGCAAAGAGTGAAATGAAAGCGGCAATTATTTATTTTGTTTTTAAATAAGTTTACCTCATAAGATACCAAAAATGAACAAACATGCATTATTGCATGCTAATAAACATCCATAACTCAAAATAGTATGTTATTATGTTATTAAAATGAAAAAGGCCCTGTGATTTGCACATTTCTTTTAAATTTATCTCAATAAATCACTGGTAAAAAAGTCCATTCAATTTTCAAGGGGCAATTTGGTTGTGTCCAAATTATACTTACTTTAGTGGCAAGAGATTTTGTGTCCTGGGCAAGAATATCTGCCAACAGTATGCAAGGAGTTAATTCCACTGCAAGATGCATCCACACTACAATTTGTTTTTATCAATGGGCAGGGAAAATGCAAAAACATTCAAACAATAAGGCAAACATCCAGTACGTAACAGTACGGCCATCGTGGACTGGTCACTTTCCATGGGTGGGCAATATTTCCACAGACACAATAATATAGATTCCAAACACTAATAGCACAAATAATCATCAAAAATTTAATTATTGAACCACCGGGTACAACCCAGACCTTTATTAATTAAAATTTTGCTGCTGCTGATTTTTATTACCTGGTAAATGCATGCATGGACATCACTGCCCACGCGTAGATTGGTGGCTGTACTGTAAGAACAAGCCAAGACCAATACCGGGTCTGGACCTGCGTCGCTGCATGCAATTGAATCGGCAAACAGGAAGTGGCTGCATGGCAGATCTGAAAATTGCATACACGATACAAGTGATCATTGTCAGGCTCCAGATGAAATATAAAATCAATCCCTTGCATAGAAGCCGAGAAAAGTTTGACGAAAAATTTCAATGTTCAGTGGATACAGTAAAATTTCAAAGTATCGGCAAACAGGAAGTGGCTGCACGGCAGATCTGAAAATTGCTTACGCGATACAACTCATCATTATGAAGCAGCAGACCAAATATAAAATCAATCCCTTGCATAGAAGCCGAGAAAACCTTGACGGAAAATTTCAATGTTCAGTGGGTACAGTAAAGTTTCAAAGTATCGGCAAACAGGAAGTGGCTGCACGGCAGATCTGAAAATTGCTTACACGATGCAACTCATCATTATGAAGCAGCAGACCAAATATAAAATCAATCCCTTGCATAGAAGCCGTGAAAACCTTGACGGAAGATTGCAAGGTTCAGTGGGTACAGTAAAATTTCAAAGTATCGGCAAACAGGAAGTGGCTGCACAGCAGATCTGAAAATTGCTCACACGATACAACTCATCATTATGAAGCAGCAGAGCAAATATAAAATCATTCCCTTTCATAGAAGCCAAGAAAATTTTGACGGAAAAAGTGTTTCGGATGGACTGACGGACGGAGTCGAGTGGTTACTAGACCTGCTCTGCCACTGGCGACGCAGGTAAAAACTCATACCAACCAATCATAAGCAAGCAAATCATGTATCTCCAAAAGAAAATTAAATTATAGGCTTATCATCATCATATAGTATTTAACACACTTATAAAGCTATGTATAGATGAACAAACCTCCATAAACCTGAGCTCTGTGTTCAGCTTCTACTTTGTTGATCTCATTGTCTACATCATCATTTAAATCACTGTCTGATAGGACATCTTCCTCATATGTCATATCTGCAAATCTGACCCCTTTTCTTCTGGCCTGAAACAAAATGTTTTCATTTATGATAAATTTCTAATGATCTGTAGTTAACCCTTTACCCAATGCAGATGGTATCAAAATTTAATATTTTAAATATCATTTTTTAAAATTTTTCCAAAAATTCCAACGAAACCATATCATGTGACCCCTCATTGAAACGAGCTCGATGAGCTCGTTCCAAAGAGGGGTCACATGATATGGTTTCGTAGAAATTTTTTGAAAAATAACATTTTTTCAGCTGCTGAATTTGCATATTAGGCAGGGGGATGTGGCCGATTCGTTTGGTAAAGGGTTAACCGGTGCAATACACAGACATTATCAAAACAGTAAAGTTTTCTGGTATGTTCTATCACATCAAATTGAGGATCTTCAACCAAGCAGCATAGCCGACAAGTGCGATACTGCTTGGTGAAGATCCTCAATGAGATGAGGACCTTCATAATTTTAGGCTTTCAAAAGTGCCATTCTGTTCATACGTGTATTTGCTTTCCATTCAAATATCCATCATTTGTTTGTGGATAGAGCATACTGCTTTCCTTGAACACAAATTTGTGTTGGAAAGTGGCAAAAGAAAATCAGCTACTAACATACCCCATTTTCTTTCTGGCAGGTGGCAGGAAACACACCCATTTTATTTTTTGCCCGATTGTCATGATATCAGTACATCTTGAAAATGGGTTACCTCATCCATTTAAATAAAGTAATGGCCAAGCTGGCCATCTCTATTCACAAAAATCACCATTCAATTTTCATAATTTTTCATTTTTTTTTGGTCTCAAAAACATGGCTTATGACCCTTGACAGGAATAAGCTCATTTCAATGATGGGTCATAAGCTATGTTTTAAAGGCAAAAATTTTTTTTTAGTTATTCAAGACTTTTGTTTGTAAATATCGTCTGTCTTTCATGTTAAATAAAGGTTAACTAAAAAGGTAACCTTAAAATATTAAGTAACCCATAAATGGCTTGCCATGAATTTCATTTTTTGGGCAAGCCTGGTAGAACAGCAGATACTCGGAATGACACACGTGCGTGAATGGGTTAATCGATATGGCACGAGTGACAGCACGAAAGGATAAAATGAGGGGCTCCAGGCCTACAGTTTTATCCTTCCATGATGGCACAAGTGCCATATCGATTAACCCATTCACATGCGTGTGTCATTCTGTGTTTATTACATGCCTTCACGTCTATAAAAAACAATTATTAGAAGGACACTCAGCAATTCATTTGACAACTATCAACAAAAACACATTTTATCGCCAACCAATTTTGTGAGGGGAACCGGTGTTACTAACTCGTCCCCTGAATTTCAATGTGTTCTATGTGCCTACTAGCACATAGGACACATTGAAACTCAGGGGACGTTTTTCAGCTGTTGCTAGCGATTTAAATTGTAACTGCGTTGCACGATTTGTAGAAAATTCCAGTGAAATTTTGATTCTATAAAATAGTCTGTCACGTCAACGATTTCCGTTCCGCACATATGTGCGGAACCAATTTTCATTTTCCTCATGGTTTAGTGTTGCTGTAGATGGGGATTACATAGAACAGGCACGTAATAAAGTTAAGTTAGATGGTTCCAATGTTTAAGGACTTTCTGGACCATGGAAAAAGCTTTCTAAATTCCAGATATTTCAAGAAATTCTAGGAGATATGGGAACTCTGTAGAACTGAATTCTGGTATCACTTGGACAGTCCATGATTAGTGATCTTCTATTACTTATTCATTTATTGGTGTGTAAGTTCACTTTCAGCAACTAAGGTTATATCAGGAACATAACATAATTATAAAGTAAAGTTCAGCCAATGTTCTATACTTAGGTTGCCCACTTTAGGAGGACATGCACCCCAATGTTGTTGATAACCAGGTCATATTAGAATCGTAAAACAGAACTTGTTTACCACAGTAAATCAGCACTGCTCCACTTCCACGGGGATAGTTATCTACCATGAAAGTACCAAAATAGTGAGATTCTCACCAATACAGTACCTCTCAAAACACAAAAAGCTAGCGACTGTTTCACAATGGGATGTTTTGAGATTCCAGTGTGATGACACACTCATCTTTAAATAGATAACAGCACTTTTTCATTAATTTCACAAAAAATATGACACATAAGCCTCTCACATCACTAAGGATGCCAAAATATCAACTGTTAAAAAATTTATAGTAATTTATATATTTTTTATACTTACCAATGACCCAGACATAGCTGGTGCAAACTCTTAAAATATAGGGCCAAACACAAATTTTGCCCCCCAATCCCCAAAATTTGCATCTAAAACCAAAGAAAACATGTCCCTCCACACTTCACCTCTACTGCGCATGCACAGTGTCAAGGACGTTCCGAAATTGGCGCCATTATTCATTCTTATAACCAGTGCCTGGTAAGCGCTATGTACTCAGCGGGGAGGTAAGAGTTCCCAACTCCTGGGAGGGCCATCCCCGTCTGGGTCATTGGTAAGTATAAAAAATATATAAATTACTATAAATTTTTTAACATTTTTATACTGTACCAATGACCCAGACATAGCTGAATAGTAAAAAGGCTGGAGGGCCAAGGACATAGAGCAAAATGGAATACGCTCAAATATATAAAATAGAGTCATCCCCTCTAGGGAAAAAGAAGTATTAGGCCTTACATGTATCTTTCTTATTTATGATAAATTAGAAAGATACAACACCTCCCAAAATTGAGCATCATACATCCATGTACTCTATTAATATCTAGTATAATCCTTATACTAATAATTTTTAAAGTAAGCCAATAAATAAAGTAAGTCTAGAGAATAGAGACTCTTAATACTCCTTAAAAGTGTCTGAGGATTGTATAATAATGTCCGTTGACACGTGCTATATTCAAAAGCTATACTTTAAAAACTAAGACCTGAATGAATTTTTAAAACATAAACTTCTCACTAAACAACCATCCCAATAACAGCTCAGAATTACTAACTCCGGAGGAGGTATCCCCTTGTTTTCATAGTAAAACAGGTGACCCAAGGGAACACCCTCCCCCCCCCCCCCTTTTCTTGCCCTGGGTCAAATAGCCCAGAGCGAAGAGGGCAGCAGAACGGAGTCACTGCCGAAACAGACAGCCTACCTAGCTATAGTAGCAACTGTTAAGTGAATGACATTCTGAGCAGTAGATAATAGACCTAACAATAGAGGCCTCCAGAAATGGACTCGATATTTCTGAGATAAAAATTCATGAATGATGATGGCTGAGCGCAATGAGCAGCCTTCAAAAATCTATAATAGCGACACTATTAATGTAAGCCCAAGATGTAGAAGAACTCTTACTTCAAGAGCCGAAATCTCAAACACAACTGCTGAGTGAATGATATACCATAAGCAGTATCGATAGTTAATTGAACCCATTAGCAATAGAATGGAGTGTAACGTCCTTCTATTAGGCATCAAAGACAGAAGAAGCTTACGCCCGTAGTAATAAACAGATATCTGTTTATAAATACATAAACTCTAACCGGACAGAGTAAAGGCCTATGCCCGTATGAAGACGGAAGGACCTTAATAACAATAGGTTCCGGATATTAATTAGGAGCCTGACTCTTATGCGAAAATCCAACCTAAATAGTAAAGGAAGTAGTGATTCCGAAACTACGAAAGTGAAAATCATCCACCGATAGTGCATGAAACTCACTGACTCTTCAGTAATTTAGAAGCCAACAGAATTACTGTCTAAAAGGTCAGAATTTGAAAACTACTGTTTCCAGAGGCTCAAATGATTACTTAGCTAAATAAGAACCGAAGTTAAATTCCGTATAGGAATTTAATCTAATGATTCTAAGTCTATTTATCGAAAAGATACTAACTGACTTAGATAAAGAGACATAAGACTCAATTGTAAACTATCATAGAGTGCATAGGTATGAGGTAACATAAACCTATAACCTTAATAATAACAGGCTGCAGTAGATCTTGTCAAACAAGTATACTAAAAAGTTGCAATGACTAGTATGGAGGAATCAACAATATCAACATAGTGATCCCTACACCAACGATGGAAGAGCCTCCACTTTAGCCGCATAGTATAGCGAAGAAGAGGTTCTCCTATAGTAAGAAATCGCGTCCAAAGCTCGTCCAGTACAATGCTTACAATGCAATAAGGACCACACAACGGAATACGTGAAGGTTGAGACATTGCGGGTTGTGATAAAGATGACACGATTTTACCCCCGCGAAAAAAGATCCTCTCATGGAGGAAGATTTCGCGTTAAGTCTCACAGTAGACATCAGAGTAAATTTACCCACAGTCTCTGTGAAGACAGAGATGCTATCAACAGAAATGTATTGTGGTTGTTTATCTTAGCAATACTTGCTGAAACAACAGCGCAAGAGGATACGCATATCCTATCATTCCGTCCTATTAGATCAATAGAGCGTTAACAACATAAGCTCAGAGATCCGGACAAGCAAACACATACGTCTGCAAATGATTAGCAAGTTGTGTCGTAAATAAATTATCATTGGGCGCTCCCAATGATAGCAAATCTGATTGAATACTTGTTTGTTGAGAGTCCATTCTGACGGCAACAAGCGACCCATAAGTGAACAGGAGTCCGGTAATACAATCAGACGACCCGGAATATGACGGACCGAAGTAGAACTTGGTGTACTATAACAAACAGAAGGATTCTTTCCATTAAATTGAATAACGGAAACGAATAAGTGCCTCCCTGGTTCCGGAGATACGCCACTACTGTCGAATTAACGGACAGGATTTGGACATTTGGCATTTCTGAATAATGTTCATCCAATGACATAAAGCAAGCCTAAAAAAACATTATTCCGTGGAAGATAAGTACTTGCTTAGAGACTGCGGAACCCAAAGACCCTGGCACTTCGAATCCGTTGGGATCAATATTATATCCCAACCTGTTTGACTGGCAACCGTCATAATTATAAAACTTGGATCCGGCAACTGCAGTGGCACTCTCTGAGTCAACCACCGAATGTTTGCCCCAGTCTGAATCTCTTGCTACACTAGATAGACAAGAGAACGTGTAAATCGAGCAATTCATGGATTGCTGAAAAGTTGCCGTCGAAGAGAAGCTTCTCCGAGAACGAAGCGACTCTGAGAGAGTTCTTCACCTTACTATCCACGCGCGTGGATGTAGCTAGGGCTGCGTCACGTCTAACCAACTCCAAGCAGCCACTGAAGGGCGGAGTTATACGTGAACAAACTACTGCCCTCAAAAGAAATCACATTGAGGATCATATCCCGGAATTCTTTCTCTAGAAGACGTAATGATAACGCCTCAGTAAGGTGGAATACGTATGATAAAGCGTCTAAGTAAAGTCTATTAGACATCATTGTCGTTTCCAACATTGTGGTTGGAAAAGACATAGACGGCGTAAAAGATTATTTCCAGTCTTTAACCACGCCGTCTAGACGTATATGAACTCTCGGGATGCCCTGTTCTGCCAAAATAAATTATTAGTATAAATGATAAAAGGCAGAAATGAGCATTGCGGACAAGAAACTAAACTATCATGCTTGGTAGCAGGCTTATATATATATAGCATCGATAAATAATACACATGTTCTAATGACATTATTGGACTGTGTCGGTAAGTCAGGGACAATGTCCCTGAACCGATCCAAAATTCCGTGTCCAAATGTCGGACCCTATAAAGTGTTCGGTCGTCCGTACCTGATGCAACCGCGGACCGCACCGACCCAGCGCCGTCGGATAATTCCTGATTCGACCAACAAACTGTCGATTGCTGGGATGCTGCGAAAAAACTGTGCTAACTCGGATAGCACGTCCGTCACTGAGGCCTGTGGAGAAGCGGTCCTATGATGCATTGCCGCTGGAAGCTCCGTGATCGTTACCCCGTGCATACTACTAATATGCGAGCGAACGGAGTGTATAGGCCTCGTGTCCCTTGGCTACCGGATGGCGTGACCTGTTCGCCGTGGAATCACTGAATGACGAAACTGATCGGATACTCGAGGTCACGTAGCCAATGTGCGGTCGTGTGCACTGCTGTGAGGATGAGGAAGCATTATCGACAGTCTCTTGGACTGTCAATATAACGGAGCGACGGACATATGCTCCGAATGTAAAATATCTGAACCACAACATGCGGTCCCCTATGTTGTTGGACGAGAGAGGGACCTCTCTCACTCACAGCCCGGACGGACCTGGACAAGCCAGGAACCGGACTAACAGGCTTCCTCCGATCTGTCCTCAATCCGCCGTCACTGGGTGAGTACTAAAGTAATTATAGTGCTCGCATCACCCAAATCTCCTTCCTAGACCGCAACGGACGAACCCGGCAGCCGAACCATTCGATGAATGTACGCTACACCGGGTGAGCTAGCGAATGTCACTCCTTCGATCCTACAAGGGACCTCTTAGGCGATAGACATATTCCATGAGCACTTATTGCCGCTAGCTCTTCATTAACTATGACGACAGAGGCACACTTTTGAAAGACATCTCCGTAACTTTGCGAACAAGAAACCAGAAATGCTTGGTAATAGCAAGCATATAATAATAAATATATAGCGTCGTTCAATAATTCGAAAGTTTGTGTGACATTATTGGACTATGTCGGAACTGAGGGACGATGTCCCTGAACCGAACCAAAAATTTCTAAGTCCACCGACGCTATCAGTTTCTTATCCGGCATCGCAGCATTCTGGTCCGACGAAAGAACCTGTAGAAGATCAAGTCAGATGACATACACAACAGCATATGTTGTTCCGAAAGGGAAAGCTCGAAATCCTCCGAATCCCTTTCGGTATCCCGTCGGACCGGATGAAATTTTCGGACGTCCGTACCCGCTTCCGCGTAGCGTCCCGACCCAGCATCGTCGGATAAAACATTATGCGACAGATTCAGTTGTTGCTGGGATGCTGCGATAAGCTGTGCTATTTAGGATAGCACATCCGTCCCCGAGGCCTGTGCAGTAGCGGTCTTACGATGCATTGCCGCCGGAAGCTCCGTGTACGTTGACTCCCGCACACTTTCCTATGCGAACGTCCGGAGTCTACAGGCCTCGTGTCCCTGGCTACCGGTTGGTGTGACCTGGTCGCCGATGATTCTCTGACTGGCGAAGCTGACTGGATATCCGAGGTCACGTAGCCAAGAGCGGTCGTGTGCACTACCATGAGAATGAGGAAGCCTTATTGACAGTCTCTCCGGACTGACTATATGTCGGAGCGTCCCGAGCGGCGGACGTATGCTCCGAATGCGAAACATTTTGTACCACAACATCTGGGGCCAGATGTTGTTGTACGAGAGAGGGGCCTCTCTCGCTCGACGTCCGGATGGACCAGAACGAGCTATGAACCGGACTAAAAGGCTTCCTCCGTTCTCCCTCTAATCCGCCATCACTGGGTGTGCATTTGGTTGATTTATAGTGCTCGCATCACCCCAAAACTCCTTCTAGACCGCAACGGACGAACCCGGCTGCCGAACCATTCGATGAATGGACGCTACACCGGGCGAGCTAGCGGACGTCAAAGGCCGTCGAACCTACTAGGGTCCTCTTAGGCAATTGGCGTATTTACATGAGCACTTTTCCGCTAGCCCTTCATTAATTGTGACGACAGAGGCACACTGTTGGAAGACATCACAGATACATCACCCTAATCTTGATCGTCTGAAATAGAAATTGATAAAGTAGAGTGACCCTGCGGGGAAAGGACCGGAATGTCCAATTCCCCACTAACATACCGTGACATACGCTTCCCATGTTGTCATCGAAATCATCAGATACAGAACAGGAGTTAATGCGAGTACACTGACTACATATAGAATGATTATAAAAGTCAGAGGAAGACTTCCTCTTATTACAATTGATCAAAATCCTTTCAATGTGAAAAGAAAACAAGTCCTGGTACTCGCACCAACCCCTGACAATCAAAATACATAATAATAATATGATCCATTAACATAGAAAAAATAATTGAAATCAAAATATTTTGAAAAAATATTTTTTCAGAACAGCCCAAGTTTCTGAAAAGTAACATTGAGCCCCAATGGATCCCAAGCCTAAGTGTGGACAAAAAATTTAAAAATATTTTAAACAATTTATGCAACACTTACGAACAATAATAATATATCTAGTTATGATTAAATTAACATCAAGATGTTATTTTCAAGAAATCCCCCCCTCACACAGAGGGCTGTTGTAAATGTAAACAATGAGAGTAAAAACACTAAAATAAGACTCCAGGCACCCAGGCCCGAAATCAGTTACCAAAAATACACTATCTGATGCAAAACAGAGACTTCCAGGGAAGAAACTGCAGAACATCAGATGGTAGATGCAGAACACAATGCCTAACCACCCATAGGTGAAGACGTAACCATGGGGAAAAGAACAGAATTCATTCTGTTATTCAGCTAAAACTCCCAAGAAATTTTAGTAATAATAATTACAGAAACTATGCCAAAAGCATGGGAGAATAGCAAGAGGGGACTTAAAGGAAAGGGAGAGAGGAAAACACTAAAAAATCAGTGTAACTAAATAACAAGAATGACAACAAAATGGCTGCTGCCTCGAAAATAGGTAACTTAACATAATTTCATTAAAAAATTTTAAGTTACAGCCCTGATAATATTCTGTCACACATTTTTCCTCTCCTCCTTCTATATCCTCCTTAGAATCACCATTTCACTAATATTTATGTGTCTGGCATCATTTAAACTGAGATTTAAAAGCACAAAGATCAGTCAGATGTTAACTGATGAAGGGCCAAACTAAGAATGAATAATGGCGCCAATTTCGGAACGTCCTTGACACTGCGCATGCGCAGTAGAGGTGAAGTGTGGAGGGCCATTCAGGACATGTTTTCTTTGGTTTTAGATGCAAATTTTGGGGATTGGGGGGCAAAATTTGTTGTTTGGCCCTATATTTTAAGAGTTAGCACCAGCTATGTCTGGGTCATTGGTACAGTATAAAAATATCAAGACTCGGACTAGTGAATCAGAAAAAAGTCTTTGAGGGTTCAACTTCCTTGGAAACATGCTAAACTGGTTAATCGCCAGGAGCCTGTATTTGGACTCTAATGAAGAGTACCAAAACCACAGAAGTCTTCATAGCAGGTCTTAACCCTTTACCCAATGCAGACCATATCAAAATTTATTATTTTAAATATCATTTTTTGAAATTTTTTTAAAAATAATCTTCTTTCAACTGCTGAATTTGCATATTACGTGGGCAGATGCGGCCGATTCATTGGGTAAAGGGTTAAATTCATTCAAGAAACAGAATCAATTCTCACAAATGATTATTGCAAGGGAAACATTGAGAATCAGCTTAGATTCCCACAAAATGTTTATTTGATTCATATAGATTCTAAAAGTGTCCTTAAAGGCCTATAGAATTCAGCTTACATTTTGCTCCTTCATAATAAGGTAAAAAAAATTTACGAAGCAGCAGTGTCTAGTCAAGTCTTTGCTGCCTATACGGTTTGTTCCAATGAGGAGTCACATGATAGGATTTGGTCGAAATTATTTGAAAAACTTAAACAAAATAATAATTAAACCTTTCAACACTGGGGCCCTGGAAGGTGTCACTTCAGTCAATACTATCAATGGTGAAATGGGTGAAACCATCCTGATTTGTTGGGAGGTTCAGTAATAATTTAATCCAACAGCTCTGTTGCACTCTCTAATTCTAAACAAGTGCAATTCATACCCCAACTACAGTGCTGGACCGATGAAGCATATATGAACCATATATGAATTAAAAACAAAGTAAGCACCATATCTCTGTTTAAAAAACGTGGGCAACGTTTTTATAACATGTGCAGGCATGGCTTATCTTAACGATCCCTCATACCAAATTTCATTGAAATCCATTAACTCACTGGTAAGATATTGCTGCACATGGACGGATGGACACATGAAATACACATGTAGTCTACTATATATATTGTTCTTGTCATTTTTCCACCATTCCACATTTTTGTGCCTCAACTTCTTGTCAATGGATGTTTATCATGCAAAACAATGTAGCCCACTTAATTATGTAATTCTTGATTGAATAACCTTTAATTGCATATAACATCTAAACACCAAACCTTTTACACTATCCTTAGCAGAAATTTAACCGGTCAATATAGATTATACACTAAATTCCTGCTAACTGAATAAAAAGTCTTTTTAATGTACTGCAGAATTATTCGGACAACCACTGAATATCTCATCCTTATAGATCCACTGGGCTTCATTATATCCAATATAAGCATTTAAACTATTATATATTGGTGACAGGACTCCAGGAACTCTGTCAAACAAAATATAATAAATGGTATACTCAGTTTATCACTAGAATGCAGAATTACAGCTTTGCATCAGAGATAAAGGGGTAGAGTTGTGATGGCTGAAAAAGAATCTGTGCAAGCACCTTAAACTACTGAATCTAGGAAACAATCTAAGAGGCATAGGAAAAATTATGTAAAAATGCTGATAGGATCACCAATCCAATGTCGAGATGTGACAGCACAAAAGTGGGTTTAATCATTATCAACTTATCATCCGGAAACCAATTGTTTACAATTTACTATGTGAAGGGTCAGTGACCTTGACCTTTGACCTAGTGATTCCGAAATAAATAGGGGTCTTCCACTCACCTAGGCCAACCTACCTATGAAGTTTCATGAATGGCCACGATCTCTGCCAAAACAAGATATAATAGATTAAAATGCTCAGTTTATCTTAAGTATACAGTAGAGTGACCATATCTCTTTTAATTCAATACTCCTGCGAATAATTTTCAATGGGAAAGTGGCAATTCAGTTAATTGGTTGAGTGCTAGAGCCCACTATTTGGGCTTTCAAAAAATGAGAGTACCAAGTCAAAAGCCAGCATTTCCTCGCTCATGTCCCATATTAAGGCAAACGCAAATAATAATTTGTATAAATTTGTTTATTACAAATTATTGGAGAGTACATGTAATAATTTGTAATAAAACAAATTTTTGATGAACAAATTCAGACCACTAAAAATAATCTAGTCCTCAACCAGTTAACAGATTTCCACTGTACTATGCCCTACTTGACGGCAGACCTTGTAATTTGAAATCTGAAGGCGCGCATTTTATAGCGCACCTAAAATAGAATTGGAGCACGCATTTCACCAGGCGCACCATCTTAATAAAATTTTGTAGCCGAACAGTTTACCTTTTCACATTTACACTCAATTCGTCTGAATCAGACATTTTTTGTTTTTTAATTCGCGGCCTCGAATGATAATGATGCACCAGCGAATCTGCGAGCATGCAGTTACTTCACGATCACGCGATGTTACATAAAAGGAAGCCGGCAAAGAGATTAATTCTTGGAAAATGACTTTGTCTGCACATGACACTCAAACTTGCTACTGGTTGTTTATTGACCAAAGCATTCCAACTGACTGGTTTTAGTGACTGTCCTCTTTTATGTCGGTAAAATGTTTCAAGCAATTAAAGTTAACTCTATTAATTTTATATTTAAGCTTACATACGCAACCTTTGGTTTCATTAATTGTCGATTACGGCAATAACTTTACCATTTAAGAATGGTATAATGCACCCGATGTATGACCGATATCTTTGGTGAGTCATTGATGATGTGCCTAACTTTCAATCTACGCACATTATGGTGTGCGAGTGCGATGGCATTCCTCAAATCACAAGGTCTGCTTGAGCCCGATAAGATAAAGAATTTTGAGGAAGTGTGAACCCTCTCACACCCATCCCAGTATTTATGTTCATGAGTTCACCTACCTTCTTTGGACTATCTGTATGTTGAGAGTAGTGAGATTTGGCAACTTCCACACTATCTCGTACTGTACTTCCTTTTATAGCTCCCGATAAATCTGATTTCCGAGATAACCCTGCACCAGACTTTTTCAGTATACTTTTTACAACTTTTTCATTACTTGTATTACTGTGAGCATTGCTTGCAGAGCTCACTCTCTCTCTTTGGTTATAATTGTTCTTCTCCATCTTTGGCTCAACTGAGTTCTTCACAACTTCAAATTTCACGAAATTCTTATCACTTGTTCCATTCAATCGTGTCACATCTGTGGCCAACTTGACATGAGTTGAAGAGGGTGATTGTACATCATGAGTTGAAAGATTAGTTATCTTTGAAGCCACAGATTGAGATTTTGTAGTGATTGTTCCAGTATTTGTAGGTTTTGTGCCACTTGGAAAAGTTGACTCAGTGTATGTGACCGTATTTGTTGAACTTGGCTGACTCCACATTGTTGTTGTTGTTGCATAGGTAGCTGTAGATTTTGAGCTGTAGGGCTTCATGTTAGAAGTCAAACTCTGTGTATTACTACTGTGTGCACTATCCATTGGTGAGGGTGTTGCCCACGCACGTAGCTGAACAGAAGGACGAGATTCTATAACTGAATCAGTTGTCTGATACTGTCGTGGACTTGAAGATCGATTATTCACTTGATTTGAGTAAACCGAATGAAAACTGGTAAGATCTTGTTGTGGATAACTAGAGTCAATATGTGGGGAAAGAACAGAGGGACTAAGAGGCACTTGTTTCTGATTTTGACCACTGCTTACATGATTGTATGCAGATACTGACTGATGAGGAAGTGATAGGTTTGAAATGTTCTGATGACTAGTTGGAATGGATGAAGGATGTGATGAATGGTGACTGTCATAATGTGAAGATCCAGGTGATAGACTTATATCTCCACCAGAGGGTACTTGAATGTTGTTAGGCATACCATTTTTCTGGCTCTGAATATCATTTTTCATTTGTGAATTGATTTGGTTTCCAGTTGTATTACCATATACAAAACTATTATTATTCATCACCGAGGATAAATGGGTACTTTGTAAAGAACTATTCAATGTTGAGATACTATCAACAGATGTGGTTCTGCTTAGATAGAATGAGTCTGTGGAGGGTTTTATAGCCTGGATAGAATCATTCCGTACTACAGGTACTGAAGATATGCTATTCTGATTTCCTATAACTGTGGAATCCTGATCAACTGATCTCTGTGATGAAGTTTTTGAGTCCTCTAAACTGTCACCACTACATATACTATCTGAACCATCAGAATCACGCTGTTCCTCTTCGTTACCCACTAATTGTGAATTGTCCAGTATTTCTTTATTCAACACCTCACTGAAATCATTAAGAGTCCTCTGCTGTTGCTCTTTCAGGAGTTGCTGATGCTGGTAGAGCTGCTGTTCAAACATACTGCGACTACTTGCCAAGTTTTTTTGGCTTTTACTGTGAAGCTCCACCTGGTGAGCTTCTCTGTGTTCCCGGTTTGTAGCCGATTTGGCACGCCGATTTTGTCTAGCATACTTATTCACTGACAAGTATGGTCTTGTCATAGGATCTGAACCATCCTGATACTGTGAGAGGGAAGGACTTATCTGTGCACTATGAACAGCCCCTGCACTGTTTTGTCTAATGTGCATACCACTTCCTCGAACTAATTTGAGTGCTTCCTCTAGATCGGGAATGTCTCCTGGTGATCGCGCTGAAAAGAAAAAAAGCAACAGTTCTTTTCCATTTTTTTAGAAAACAGAGATGTTCATTACTTATCAGTCAAAAGCTTACCTACCATACAAATGATTCATCTTGTGCTGGTTTCAATCATGACCTTAAAAGTAGTATCCACATACAGTCAGTGAGATTTAAAAAAAGTGCTATTCACAATTAGTGATTTATTTTCCAAAACAAGGCTTATGACCATAGCCATCTACCATACAGATGATCAACAAGGAGGAGATAAACTTCTGATTTATTCCCATTTTGGGGTTTTGAAATTATTTTGAAATGAAAGTGTCAATGACACTGGAGCTCAACTTGATAAGACATGTACATGTAAAGTATGTGACACAGCAATGACAAACATCTAGGTAATGACCTGATAACAAAGGTACATTTTAAGTATTGTAACGGTCTGTACATAAATACTGACCGTAGCCTGTAACAAATGTATAGGTAAAGTATTGAAAAGGTGGGTGACAGTCAGATGCTAAACTAGAAAAGAAATCTTTGAGTCCCAGAGTGGGTCTGACTGAACCCCAAAACATTTGTTTTCATAGCACAGTGATAACAAAGGCACTCCAAAACACGCTCGTTTCTGTCTCAAGGTGATAACAAAGGTCCCAAGAAGTTTTGTGAAGATCAGTTCATAAATACGAGCCGTATAGAAGTTGTGACAAAAAACTGATTGGACCTAATTTCAGTACAAAATGGCCACTGGCAGCCATCTTGAATTTTGGACCGTACCCAGAAACACTCGTTCTCATCCCAAGGTGATAACAAAGGTATCCAAGAAGTATCGTGAAGATTGGTTCATGAATACAGTCTCTAGCCTGAGCCATATTGACATGTGCACTGACTGTGTACAAGTAGCACTGAATAAATCAAAGTTCATCTAATTTGCCTAATTTCTGCATGAGAAAAAGACCTGTACTATATGTGATGTATTCCATGTTACAAAACATTCATACAAAAATTTATTCAAATCAGAACTTTCATACAGAAGTTCTGTACAAAAAACTGATTGCACCAATTTTGGTACAAAATGGCTGCTGGTGGCCATCTTGAATTTTGGACCACACCCAAAAACACTCGTTCTCATCCCACGGTGATAACAAAGGCACCCAAGAAGTTTCGTAAAGATCGGTTCATAAATACGGCCTCAAGCCTGAGCCGTGTAGAAGTTGTGTACAAAAAACTGATTAGACCTAATTTCGGTACAAAATGGCCACTGGCAGCCATCTTGAATTTTGGACCGCACCCAGAAACACTCGTTCTCGTCCCAAGGTGATAACAAAGGTACCCAAGAAGTTTTGTGAAGATCGGTTCATAAATACAGCCTCTAGCCCGAGCCGTATTGACATGTGCACTTACAGTGTATAAGTAGCACTGAATAAATCAAAGTTCATCTAATTTGCATAATTTCTGCACGAGAAAAAAACCTGTATTTTATGTGATGTATCCCATGGTACTAAACATTCACACAAAAAATTATTCAAATCAGCGCTTTCATATGGAAGTTCTGCGCAAAAATCTAATTGCACCTAATTTTGTACAAAATGGCTGCCATCGGCCATCTTGAACTTCGGACCGGACCCCAAAACACTTGTTCTCGTCCCACGGTGATACCAAAGGTATCCAAAGAAGTTTGGTAAAGATCGATTCATAAATACGGCCTCTAGCCCGAGCCATATTGGCATTTGCACTTTCAGTGCTGAAACACTAAATACATAAAAGTTAATCTAATCCGCATAATTTATGATCGAGAAAAAAACCTGTATTATATGTGATGTATCCCATGGTACTAAACATTCATATAAAAAATTATTCAAACAAGGGCAACGCCTGCGGTCCCCCGACCAAGATGGCAATTTCAAGGGAGCTGTTAGGATGCAATTTGTTCGCAGAGCATGGCCATTTTTTAACTTGACCTGTATTTCCAACCAATTAAACCACATACTTAGTTTCGTTTCAATCAAATGATCCAAAGTAAAGTTATCATCCGGACAACACAAAAACCGTATTTTCTAAGTCGAAAAAGGGGAATAAATCCAGTAAAAATCAGTGGAGCGTGCCCATTTTCGAACTTGACCTGCATTTCCACCCAAATAAGCGGCATACTAAATTTCGTTTCAATCAAATGATCCTAACTAAAGTTATCATCCGGACAACACAAAAACTGTATTTTTTAAGTCGAAAAAGGGGAATAAATCCAGTAGAAATCAGTGGAGCGTGCCCATTTTCGAACTTGACCTGCATTTCCACCCAAGTAAGACACATACCAAATTTAGTTTCAGTAAAATCATCCAAACTAAAGTTATCATCCGGACAAGGGTGTGATGGATGGACGGACGGATGGACACACGGACGGACAGACGGACGGACAGATGGACACTGCTGATTACAATAGTCCCCCGAAGGGTCAGGGGACAATCAGAGCTTTCATATGGAAGTTCTGCGCAAAAATCTATTGCACCTAATTTTGTACAAAATGGCTGCCAGCGGCCAACTTGAATTTCGGATCGGACCCCAAAACACTCGTTCTCATCCCACACTCATAACAAAGGTACCCAAGAAGTTTCGTAAAGGTCGCTTCATAAATACGGCCTCTAGCCCGAGCCGTATTGAATTGTTGACGGCCAGATGGACGACAGACGACTGGCCATGGCATAAGCTCAAATTTGACTTACATCAAAGATTAGCTAAAAATGGAAACGAACGATATATCTTTCAGTGATGATCAACTGTTCAGCACAGGTGTGTGCTTTATTTTAAAACAAAGCTGACTTACAATCAAAAGGACTGAAAGTCAAGCCTGTTGAAACCATGAGGATGCATGATCTGGAGGATAAGGATCGAGGGTAGTTTTGATCACTCCTGATCTCTGGTACTGAAATGGTTAACCGGATAATCGGTTTGAAACCAGTTAGCTTCCTAACCGATTAGAAAACCCGTCAACCGGTTATCCAAAATATCGATAGTGATCGTCATTCCACGTTTAAAAAGTAGTAAATCTGCAACTTCTCCTTTGTGACAGATTTCACCTTGAAGCCGCACTGTATATATTGAGAAATAATCGACTTTGGCATTCAAGACTTCATTAATGATCGGCAGTTTCCATGAGTACTGAGTAATCGCAGAAACTATTCTGTAGTATGTATACAAACGAACGTTGTCGATGTAGTAGAGAATGTTCATTGTATACACACTATGGAATAGTTTGAGAATACTGCTTTCCAATTCCTATAGTTTTCATCCCATATTCGGTGAAATAATGGCCACAGATAACCGGATATTATCTGATTATAGCTCTCGGTTAGTCGGTTATGAAAATGAGCCAACCGTTTCAGCCCTAGATCTGTGTATTTTCATCAAGATCAGGCTTACTCTGAAGTATATCAATAATATGGAACTCCATTTTGTCAGATGAATGGTCTGGTTCATTATAGTGCTTACTGGCGGGTTTATCATTCTTCTTTCAGATTTCCCTAAAGTGTTCCAGGCTTGTCATTTTGAGGCGGGCGATCGCCCCGGGCTGCAGTCGCCTGCCTGAGTTCAAAATTCTGTGGACGGTAAACGACCGTCTAACCCTGATTTCTGCGGCCCGTTAATTCAGTCGAAGGCACCTCAAAATTGGCCGCCTCAAATGACAATTTTCGCAGATTGCAGGAGGTACATGTAACAAAAGCGCAATTTGTGAAGTTCGTTGTGTGTCGTCAACGCAGTCATCCAGAGACAGTAAGTAACTTTCCAAATATAAGCGGGAGGTCTACTAATTCCAAAGTTGTAATTAGTTATTACATTGTACATCAGACTGAAACAACTCTCGTGTCATGCGTGATTACGGGATGTATCATCCCCAAGCCAGTTCGACCCCTGACGATTTGCCTGGGACGTTTCGTCCCAAAATCATAGCTGGGATGATTCATCCCCCCAAATTGGATTGATTCATCCCAAGTTATCGGCATCTGGCATACGGTAATGTCTACATACGGGCTTGGTTATTTGGATGCAAGATAACTATAATACTCACTGTTGGTGAGTGTCATGGGTAACCTGGTATCTTGCATCCAAATATTCAAGCCTGCATCTGTACATTACGTTATGACGTACATCATTATTACACAAACCATGTACCTTAAAATGATATTAGTTGTCTACCCATCAGGCTGAAACAAAATGGATCCCACAAATCAAAAATGACCCTCCTGGGGTCATTGTAGGTGAACCAAAAATGGCCCTCCTGGGGTAATTTGCGGCGAACCATAATGGCCCTCCTGCAATTTTCAAAATGACAAGCCTGGTGTTCCAAGATCCAAATGTGGTGTGTGTGTGTTTTGTTTCACAGACATACTATATTTTTGTATTTACTGCAGGCAAAGAGGCAAATCTCAATTTAGCAACGCAATAATCTTTGAACTTAGGCTAAACTCCATTACATATTATATTTTATTTAACTTGTAAACAACGCTGGTTTACAAGGCCAGTTCCCAATCAGAGATATTAAGATGGCAGAATGCCAAAATGGTTTATTATATTTGCAATTAAATTAATAGCAAATATAATAGAATATTTTAGTATTCTGCCATCTTAACATAATTTAAATTAACTTGTTGTACATCTTGTTGTGTAAAATACATTATTCTTGGGACCAGCTGAATGAACCGCTGGGCTACTTGATCATGCAGCTTATTTCATATTTAAGGAGGCTACTGTTTCTATTTTGTCTGGCTTTTTATTGTGTGTTTAATCTCTGCTGGTCTCAAAACATGAATATTGTGGCTAGAAATTTTTGAGGAATGACCATTACAGGTCTGGAAATAAAGAACTTAATCTATACAATCGTTTGCATGTTATTTCTAGGCCTGCCATTCTGTTCTGTCAAAGGATATCTAGATTCTAACACATATCTGGCAGCCGATGGATCGCTCTGGAATATGAATTTCTCCACTGCAATTAAATACTGTGGGCTTTTTCCTTAAATACGAAGTAGGCAATTTATAACTAAGATATAAACTATCATAAACTTTGTAAAAATGTCGGAGAAAGCTTGGGAAATGATGCTGATTTGCAGCAAACTTGCAACACATGTAGTTCAACATCCCATAATAGTATGGGAAGAGGAATTACTTTATACTTTTGATCGGAAGCGAAACAAGCCAGAATTGAAGTCGCTACAGAAGTGGCAATTTGTCTCTGCTAATGTCCATGACCGAATACTAATACTCAGGCATGGCTCTGAAATTCACGGCCCAAAATCATGATTTAAAAATAATTACAAAGTACACATATAGCTATTTCCAACCCAGGGGGCATTAAGACAACACAAGACTTGTAAATTTGTTAAAATCATCTATGCAACTGATACATAACAGTCGAAGCAGTGCTGTTGTCTGATCGTAAAAATTGCAGTGGAGTTTGCCATGGGCTGTAACCTTGTCCACGGCAATTTGATGCCATGGAGAAATTCTTTTAATTTCAAGGGCTGTGTCAGAACAAAAATGTTCCATACTTTTATCCAGATATGTCACCCAATTTTCCACACCCATTACAATATCTCCAATATATGAAAATCTGACAGGGAAGATTTTTATGAAAACAGTTAAGAAAACAAGGTAACATTTTCATTTTTTTAAAAAACAAACAAAAACATTTCTCATACAGCAACTAGAAATTTAACTCTTTATCCAACGTAACAGCCAAAACCAGCCAGCGCTATTCACAAAAATCACCATTCAGTTTTCATTGTTTTTTTCATTTTTTGTCTCAAAACCATAACTTATGACCCCTCATTGGAACGAGATCATTGAGCTCTTTCCAATGAGGAGTCAAAATCTATTGTTTTGATGCAAAAAGTAAAAAAAATTAGTTATTCAAGAATTTTATTTGCAAGTGTCGTCTGCTTTTCGTGTTAGGTAAAGGGTTAACCAATTCAGTATTATTTGACACAGCTCAATACTGAATTGGTTACATTCCTATTTTCATTATGGGAAATATTGGCAGGTTAACATTTTGAAATTTTGTCAACAATGTGGAGAGAGTTAATTGCTCAAATACTAATTTCCAAACTTTTCAATAATCCCAATGCTTGAATGATGTTTTTTCAAGACCTTTTTTAGACCAACATAAATTTTCCGTTTTTCAAGAATTTCAAATTGGCAATTTTCCAAGAATTTCAGAATGGCATAAGAACCATGGGCTGATTTTTCATTCCTGTCAGTGGATTCGTCCAGGTGTTAGATCATTGTTAACGCACATTATCTTTGGCATTTGTCACTAGAAACTGTGAAAAAGTCAAATTGGTTTAGGCCTAAAAAAGTTAAAAATCTGTTTCTCAGACCCCCCACTTGGTCACTTTGGCTGCAACATGCTCTCTTTTTATAAACAATGCAAAACTTAAAAAAAATAAAAATGAAATGGTTTATGTCTAATATTTTGCCCAAGCTAATAAAACTGATAAATTTGTCCCTTTAATGCACTCAAGGGACGAAATACACCTCCAACCATGATATTCTGTAGATTATGAGGCCTAAAACATAAAATAAGCTGAGAACATGAACTTTTGATGGCAAAGAAATAACAACAAAAATAATAATAACTAGAAAGTGTTTTAGCACACTAAAACATGTCTCCCCTTCCTTTCTATTTTATGCACTACAAATGATCTGGTCTGAACAATCTATTTAAAGTACATAAATTTGACCTTGAGGTCAAGGTCACATGAAGGTCATGATGACATGTGGTCTCATTGTGATACATCCAAATGTCAATCATCTAAGTCCTAGGTCAAAAAACAAAAAAGTTCTGATTTGGACAATTATCCCCTATTTGAAGTACATAAATTTGACCTTGAGGTCAGAGGTCAAGGTCACATGCAGTTCATCAAGGTAGCGGACATGCAGTTTCATGGTGACACATCCACATGTCAAAAAAAAAAATTCTGGTCTGGACAATTACTCCCTATTTAAAGTACATAAATTTGACCTTGAGGTCAAGGTCACATGAACGTCATGATTACATGTGACATGCGGTCTAATTGCGATACATCCACATGTCAAATATCTAAGTCCTAGGTCAAAAAACAAAAAAGTTCTGGTCTGGATAATTATTCCCTATTTGAAGTACATAAATTTAACCTTAAGGTCAGAGGTCAAGGTCACATGAAGGTCATCGAGTCAGGCTTTAGATATTTGCGGTCTCATGGTGACACATCCACATGTCAAATAACCAAGTCCTGGGTCAAAAAACAAAAAAATTCTGGTCTGGACAATTACTCCCTATTTGAAGTACATAAATTTGACCTTGAGGTCAAGATCACATGAAGGTCACAATGGTAAGCGACACACCAACTCATGGTGATACATCCACGTGCCAAATATATAAGGCCTGGTTCAAAAGACAAACAAGTTTTTTTTTTCCGGACAAAGTTTCCTTGAAAAAAGCACAAATCTGACCTTCAGATCAAAAGTCAAGGTCACATGAATGTCACCATGGTATGCTACACACCGGCTCATGGTGATACATCCACATGCCAAATATCTAAAGCCTGACTCGAAATACAAATAAGTTCTGGTCCAGACAGTTTCCCTTAAAAAAGCGCATAAATCTGACCTTCAGGTCAAAGGTCAAGGTCACATGAAGGTCACTATGGTACACTGCACACCGGTTCATGGTGATACATCCACATGCAAGTATCTAAGGTGTACGTCAAAAGACAAAAAAGTTATGGTCCGGACAAAGTTTGTGTGATGTTTCCCTTAAAAAAATACATAAATCTGACCTTCAGGTCAAAGGTCAAGGTCACATGAAGGTCACTATGGCACACTGCACACCGGCTCATGGTGATACATCCACATACCAAGTATCTAAGGTGTAGGTCAAAAGACAAAAAAGTTATGGTCCAGACAAAGTTTGTGTGATGTTTCCCTTAAAAAAACACATAAATCTGACCTTCAGGTCAAAGGTCAAGGTCACATGAAGGTCACTATGGTACACTGCACACCGGCTCATGGTGATACATCCACATGTCAAGTATCTAAGATGTAGGTCAAAAGACAAAAAAGTTATGGCCCGGACAAAGTTTGTATGAGAAGAAGGAGAAGAAGAAGAAGAAGAATATGCACTAAAACAATATGTCTCCCTTCTGGGAAGGGGAGACATAAAAAAAAAAGAAAATGCCCACACACATGCAATTTTACAAAAATGGCCTGAGAAACAGAAGATCTACTTTGTGAGGCCTTATTTTATGATTTTGTATCACATGAAAAATTTGACTTGTTCAACTGTTCAGCTATGTTTAGCTTCCTTGATTTGATAGACATATTTTTCACCTCCACAGTATGTGAAAATAAGGCCTCCTACAACATTTCTCAAGGCTTTAACAATTTGAAGTCAGCACCCTTCCAGCTGAATTTATTGCAAACTGTTGTTCCATTAAATTGAAACAACTTCTTACTCGTAGAATAAAAGAAGTTGATAACATATCACTTGTTTGTGACTTACTGAGCTGTATAGTTATTTGATATATGTTACGTTTGTGACTTACTGAGCTGTATAGTTATTTGATATGTTGTGCATACTTTCACACATTCAGTTTGTTGACTGAATGACTGTACTCCTATTTCTACTGTTTGCTATTTGGCAATTTTGCAGTGACATAAATTCCAACAGATTCTGATATCAGGCAAATTGAAGAATGACTGGTTGAACACTGGAAATCATGAACAATGGTATGCCCATTAACACTTTACCTAACTAATTGGCCACATTCACCTTCCAAATTGAGCAGTTGAAAAAAATATTATTTTTCAAAAAATTTCAATAAAACAATATCAATGAGCTCATTCAGTGAGGGATCACATATGGTTTGGGTGAAATTTTTTTGAAAAATTTGGAAAAATAGTATTTAAAATAATACATTTTGATATCATGTGCATTAGGTACTAGGTTATCTTGGGTGTTTCACAAAGGGGTAGTCCAAACCAAAATGATTTATGCAAAACAGTTTGGCAAAGTCTCACATAAGCATATGCTTGCTGCTGAATACATTTTCCATTTTTGTTCTATATATATATCATCTGTAATTGTTTTCTATTATTGAGTCTATTGAACTCAGAAATAAATATTGTTTAAACTAAAACAGTTTCGCAAAGTCTGACCTACGCTATGCTGCAAATGATGATTACATGAATCACTCAGGTCTGAGCAGGCATGTCAAACTACCGCCGGTACCAACATAACCAGTACCAGTACCGGACAAGTCAACAATTGGGTGACATAATCAGATGGGAGAAATTTGTATTTAAATCGAGCCAGTCCCCAAGATCGCAAAGACAAACATGGCATCGTACCAATTATTCTGTGGCGACAATCATGCTTTATGATTACTCTGATGTCGCCACAGAATAATTGCTTTGAAGTAGCCGATGATGGTGCTTTCAATGTCTTTGATGCCATGTTTGGAAAATTAAAATGATCGGCCTTATCAAGGTGGTGGTGCAGACAAAGCATGCCCCTTTAGAGTGTTTTGTTATGTTCATTCACAAATAAGCTGGAAGTATGCCATGCAAGTGTGCCATACACCATTCGTCCCCTGAGTTCCAATGTGCTTTATGTGTCAGTAGGCACATAGAACACACTGGACTCGGGGGATGAATTATTTGCCCATTTACCCTCGTTCAGTTAGGAATTCCACACAAAATAATTTTGTCCCGGTACCGGTGGGACAAAAGCTTCAGTACCGGTGCAGGTTGGAGCATAAGGGAACCGGCGGTACCGGTTGACATGCCTGGGTCTGAGAAGTTGTTGTCTCAAGATCACTCACAAATTGCCTTTGCCTGTCGGAGAGCAGTTCCACAGTCACAGTCTGACATGTGATAACAATCACAGGCAAATGGATTACAGATTTTATTAATTTGTCTGATCACCTCATCAACAATAATGTAGTTATTGTTACCTTTGATACATATTGTAACAGTACCTTAAATTCATTCAAGAAAAGCATGAAAACACATTTCTTCCAACGGGCATTCCATTAGTTTTTGTAAAGCCAAAGAGCACTTTTGTGGATTTTAGGCTAAAAAATTATTTATATATATATATATAACAATTTCTGACTCAAACTTTGCCAGAGAAATTCAATTTATTTACCGATACTCATATAATATTCACATTTTCATCAGTGATAACTGAAAAATTATGATGATTTTACCTGCAAATACTTGGACACTTAACATAAATTGGTGTTCATAGTGGCATATGAGTTACGTATGAATTATAATTTCAATTAAACTGAGTTAATGTTTGATGAGTTGAAAAAGAAAATGAAAGGGTAACTACATTTAGTTTAAAAAAAAAAGTAGTGAAAAATGGCAGATCCCATGTGACACTTACCAGAGGAAGGCAAATGTGAATGCTTCCGGTCAACTATACTTGGAGAGTATTAAACATACAATCATATTAATGGGTCAGTGGGATTTCCTAAAAAAACATAATTGAGATGCACAGTTTTTAACTAACCATCACTGCATTCATTTGGCTACTGTGTAACTGACAATCTTCATTTTAAATGTATCATATGCCCATGTTAATATTTAGAGAGAAGTCAATTTTCAGAATCAAGGAGTTTTCCTTTCACAATCTACCATACACAACGAAATTCAAAGCAGTTTTGGAGACTTTGCAAACTTAACTCTACAGGCCCTACTTACCATTTTTTGTTGCAATATAACAATTCAACAGCACAAGTATGGTTCACACCACACAAATCAATTATCAGGAATTGATTCACCTTCCGCAGATAATGGTTCACAAACAGCGATGTAAAACTGAATTAAAAATACCCTGATATTATGAGAATGTCAACCTGATCATGGATTTTGTATTGATAATTTGCATATTAAGTTAGACAAATGCACATGCAAACAATTCTTTATCGACAGTTTACATCTGAATGACAGTAATCCACTTTGATTACTACAGATTCCTTTTACTGGAATATTACGAGAATCAGATCACTGGATTCCAACTGAAAAATGCAACTTGACTGCACAATTTTGAACTGAATCGGATTTCAAAGGTTTGCAGGTTTAATCAGTGAATCACATACGGCCTAAAAAAATCTGTTTCTCAGACCCTCCCGCATGGTCCTTTTGGCTGCTGCATGCTCTCTTTTTATAACCAATTTAAACTTAAAAAAAATAAAAATTAAATTGTTTTTGTCTGATATTTTACCCAAGTTAAAAAAATTGATGAATTTGTCCCTTGAGTGCAAGAAGGCTTTGCAATGCTTTAGCATTGCAAAGCCTTCTTGCAGTCAAGGGATGAAATACACCACCACCCAAGCTATTCTGTAGATTATGAGGCCTAAAACTTCAACCAAGAACATGAACTTTTGATGGCAAAGAAGTAATTACTGAAATAAAAAATAAAATAAAAAAACGCTCGCCCGCATGTAATTTTACAAATAATGGCCTGAGAAACAGAAGGTCTACTTTGTGTGGCCTAAAACGTAACTTATTACTTACATTACTTATTAGAAGTACGGGGATAAACAAAATTACTTACATCTCATATGAGATCTCTGATATTTTTCTGTTGCTTGTCTTTGATTCTCCCTTCTTTTTGAAAGAATCTCTTGTCTTCGTCCTTCTTCTTTTTGAGCTTCAAGTTTTCTCTTGATTGCATTTGCCCTGTAGAATTTATTACATGTACATGATCCAAAAAATTAGAAACTCATTTCAAAACACAAATTTGCTTACCACAAAAGCCTTGTCCAGACCTGAAAATAAGCCATCTGACATTTGCAGAATGAGGTACCCAGAGGGTGAATTTGATGTTGTTATCCCATACAGTGGACCAATTTATCCTCTGGGTACCTCTTGCTGTTTAGTTTTGCGACCCTGATTCAGACTGAGGTTCACAGAGGGTAAATGTAGTGATGCTACCCTGCTGTGCAGGGTAGCATCACTAAATTCACCCTCTGGGGACCCCATTTTGCAGATGACAGTCTGCTTATTTTCTGGCTTGGCCTTGTCTTTAACTTCCCTTTGATCACTTTTAGACATTCTAAGTGATTAGTTGCTAAGCATAGTCAGTCAGCAAAAAAACATAAATTAGGGTAAAAAATGAATACTGTTCATCTATTCTATGTTGTAATCTCATTGTCACATTTCTCTTTTATTGATTCGAAAACGATGTATTCACCCCTTTGCTGGATAGACTAAATGATGCAAGTACATTGTGGTCGCTAGACCAGTTCCCTCCTATCCATCCAGGTAAGATAATTTGATCTGTTTATGCATAAACACAGTAAAATGGTTTGGCCATTTTTTGCTGGGTCTTGTGATTTGGTTTTCCGGTTTGCCACGAAATCTAGAACCGAACCAGAAAACCGAAAAACTGCCCTGCCCTATTGGTTGAAGACAAATACACCTTGACGTGCAGTATGCCTTAGTACACAGCATCAGCATGCACCCACATTGGCAAACAGGATTAAGTACCCTGTTTTGGAATCAAACTGTGGACATTTCAGTCTTAAGTCCAATACCATAACCATAGAGCCACTGTACCCCTGTTTATATAATGTGGTTTCCTGTGGATTAACCACTGACCCAATATGAACAAGAGCAACGCTCTGCATGAGCATATGCTACTATCAAGGGTAATGCAGAGTATCGGTAATGATAACTACAGCAGCAAGGGCAAATGGGATTGAAATCTGTCAAACAAGCATGCATATAAATGGAGAATATGTAAGCAGTTCAGGTCACAACAGACTTATGAAATGACATAGCAAACTTTACATCTTGCATCACAAGAGGTTCTGGAAATGGAGAGTTTGACACTAATTTCATTCGTAGTAATGACATGAAAACAAATGCACATTCTTTTTGACACATAATATCCCATTTTCTTGTCAGAGTTCCTTGAACAAAACCTTCAAGCTTATTTTTGCAGTTAATGTCTTCCTGCTTGTAAAGTAGCTTAGGTTTCCTTGTATTCTGACATGTAAAAGGTTAATTTTGTTATTTTTCTAAGTCCTACAAGGGGAAAAAGCTCTGGTAGGAGTGTGTGGACAAAACCTGCAATATGCGAATATCATGTCTCCCATGGTAACATAGCTTAAGTTTCCTTTAGTTCTCACACGTAAAAGGTTAATTTTGTTATTTTTCTAAATCCTACAAGGGCCATAGCTCTGGTATACAATGTATGGACAAAACTCCTGGTATGTGGCTATCATGTCCCCCATGCTGGTCTATGTGCATACCAAAGGACATCAAAATCTGACAATTGCTACCAAAGTTCTAATGCATTAAGTTCATTTTACTATCTTTCTCGAGTCGAACAAGTGCCATAACCTTTGTATGAATGAGTGGACAAAACCCGCGGTTTGTGGATATCATTTCTCTATGCTGGTCTATCATAATACCAAAGGACATCAAAATCTGATGACTGATGCCAGAGTTATAATACAAAATGTTTAGACAGACGAACGGACGTATCGGTCTAGGTCAAACAAGGATCCTAACTCTGGTAGGAATGTGTGGACAAAACCCACAATTTGTGGATATCATTTCCCCCCCATGCTGGTCTATCATACCAAAGGACATCAAAATCCGACAATCGATGGCAGAATTATAATACAAAATGTTTGTATGGACGGAGAGACATATGGACAGAGACCTCGACTATATCAGGGTTTCCGTTAGACCAGCAGCGAGTCCGTCGACCGGACCCATTCCCCCCGCCGATCATACTATGATCAGTCAGAAAAGCTGGTGGTTAAAATGCCGAGTACAATGCTGTATCGTAACGACACTCAGGATCCTTTGTTTCCACGTAATATAGGCATAATTATGTTGTATACTATGCCTACTATTACTGGCGACAACCTGATACTTTATAACCCCCAGACGAGAGGGGGAAACAAAGTTCAAATCCTAAACATCGCCTATAAAATTTCGGACTCAAATTGTTGCGTTTGGTCCAAAATCATTGGCTTTTATTTCGAGCAATAAATGATGTAATTGCGTGTGCATGACGTCACACGTCCGCATCATGGTTCTTTTCGAATATTTCGTTCTCTCTGCATTTCCAATTATTTACGTTGGCACCATTCGGGTTGTATAAAAAAATTGAGGTCAAGCGTCGCAGTCACTGTCAGGATTCGTGGATTTTGTGTTGTTTTGGGTTTGTATTTTTATGAAACCTCCGACCAGATGTAGTATTGTGTGTCCCGTAGGAATTTTGAGAATTCTAGGAGGAAAAAATACATATTTTCCCACTTCAATTATTCAGCATTTTAGTGACCAGAATGCTCCCAGAGGCCATCAGAGAGCACCTAAAAATCAAAATTTTCCTGGGGGAGAACCCCAGACCCCCCTCTATACACACATGCCTTCGGCATATGCAGCAGACGCCTTCGGCGTCTAAGTTTCACTTTCTCTGAAGTACCGGACCCACAAATTTTCCCCTAGCGGAAACCCTGACTGTATGTACCCAACAAATCTCCTAAGGAGGTCAGGGGCATAATAACAGAAGACACATGCAAAAATGTTTCTCAAAGGACTAAAAGATCCATTTTCCCCCAAACACATAGCTTATAAAACCCCTTTTTGAAATGAGGTCAATAAGCTCATTCCAATGAGGGGGAAAACAATTTTTAAAATATGAAAGTTTGAATTGGGAATTTTGTAAACAGAGTTGGCCAAATATAGCCATTATGTTAGGTGAAGGGCTAATGACATTTTAAAAAGCCAGTGTCATATACAATACAGTGAAGCCCTGTTAACTGAATAGGAACTTTTGAAGTGAAAATTATTCATTTAACAGAAGTATTCAATAAACAGGGATCTGGTCAAATTACTGTATTTCTGAGATAGCCTGAGCATTTATTAGTCCCCTAACGGCATCGCCGGAGGGGACTATAGGTTTGCACTCTGTCCATCTGTCAGTCTGTAGGTCTGTCAGTCTGTCAGTCTGTCAGTCTGTAGGTCTGTCAGTCTGTCAGTCACACTTTAGTTTTCCGGAGTTTTTTTGGAAACGCTTCAACGGAATGATTTCATTTTTGGTAAACTACTATAGAACGATGACTTACAGATCAAGTTTGAGTTTCATGCTGATTGCATTATTCTTGTGTGAGTTACGGCCCTTGGAAAAATGGGAAAAAGCACCAAAATATCAGTTTTCCGGAGTTTTTTTGGAAACTCTTCAACGGAATGATTTCATTTTTGGTAAATTACTATAGAACGATGACTTACAGATCAAGTTTGAGTTTCATGCTGATTGCAGTATTCTTGTGTGAGTTACAGCCCTTGGAAATATGGAAAAGCACCAAAATATCAGTTTTCCGGAGTTTTTTTGGAAACGTTTCAACGGAATGATTTCATTTTTGGTAAACTACTATAGAACGATGACTTATAGATCAAGTTTGAGTTTCATGCTGGTTGCATTATTCTTGTGTGAGTTATGGCCCTTCGAAATATGGAAAAGCGCCAAAATATCAGTTTTCCGGACTTTTTTTGGAAACCCTTCAACGGAATGATTTAATTTTTGGTAACCTACTATAGTACGATGACTTACAGATCAAGTTTGAGATTCATGCTGATTGCCTTATTCTTGTGTGAGTTATGGCCCTTGGAAATATGGAAAAGCGCTAAAATATCAGTTTTCCAGACTTTTTCTGGAAACGCTTCAACGGAATGATTTCATTTTTGGTAACCTACTATAGAACGATGACTTACAGATCAAGTTTCATTTACACTCTGTCGATCCATCTGTCAGTCTGTCAGTCAGTCTGTCGGTCATACTTTAGTTTTCCGGACTTTTTTTGGAAACGCTTCAATGGAATGATTTCATTTTTGCTAACCTACTATAGAACGATGACTTACAGATCAAGTTTCATTTGCACTCTGTCCATCCGTCAGTCTGTCAGTCAGTCTGTCAGTCATACTTTAGTTTTCCGGACTTTTTTCGGAAATGCTTCAACCGAATGATTTAATTCTTGGTAACCTACTATAGAACGATGACTTACAGATCGAGTTTGAGTTTCATGCTGATTGCATTATTCTTGTGTGAGTTATGGCCCTTGGAAATATGGAAAAGCGCCAAAATATCAGTTTTCCGGACTTTTTTTGGAAACCCTTCAACGGAATGATTTAATTTTTGGTAACCTACTATAGTACGATGACTTACAGATCAAGTTTGAGATTCATGCTGATTGCCTTATTCTTGTGTGAGTTATGGCCCTTGGAAATATGGAAAAGCGCTAAAATATCAGTTTTCCAGACTTTTTCTGGAAACGCTTCAACGGAATGATTTCATTTTTGGTAACCTACTATAGAACGATGACTTACAGATCAAGTTTCATTTACACTCTGTCGATCCATCTGTCAGTCTGTCAGTCAGTCTGTCGGTCATACTTTAGTTTTCCGGACTTTTTTTGGAAACGCTTCAATGGAATGATTTCATTTTTGCTAACCTACTATAGAACGATGACTTACAGATCAAGTTTCATTTGCACTCTGTCCATCCGTCAGTCTGTCAGTCAGTCTGTCAGTCATACTTTAGTTTTCCGGACTTTTTTCGGAAATGCTTCAACCGAATGATTTAATTCTTGGTAACCTACTATAGAACGATGACTTACAGATCAAGTTTGAGTTTCATGCTGATTGCATTATTCTTGTGTGAGTTATGGCCCTTGGAAATATGGAAAAGCGCCAAAATATCAGTTTTCCGGACTTTTTTTGGAAACCCTTCAACGGAATGATTTAATTTTTGGTAACCTACTATAGTACGATGACTTACAGATCAAGTTTGAGATTCATGCTGATTGCCTTATTCTTGTGTGAGTTATGGCCCTTGGAAATATGGAAAAGCGCTAAAATATCAGTTTTCCAGACTTTTTCTGGAAACGCTTCAACGGAATGATTTCATTTTTGGTAACCTACTATAGAACGATGACTTACAGATCAAGTTTCATTTACACTCTGTCGATCCATCTGTCAGTCTGTCAGTCAGTCTGTCGGTCATACTTTAGTTTTCCGGACTTTTTTTGGAAACGCTTCAATGGAATGATTTCATTTTTGCTAACCTACTATAGAACGATGACTTACAGATCAAGTTTCATTTGCACTCTGTCCATCCGTCAGTCTGTCAGTCAGTCTGTCAGTCATACTTTAGTTTTCCGGACTTTTTTTGGAAATGCTTCAACCGAATGATTTAATTCTTGGTAACCTACTATAGAACGATGACTTATAGATCAAGTTTGAGTTTCATGCTGGTTGCATTATTCTTGTGTGAGTTATGGCCCTTGGAAATATGGAAAAGCGCCAAAATATCAGTTTTCCGGACTTTTTTTGGAAACCCTTCAACGGAATGATTTAATTTTTGGTAACCTACTATAGTACGATGACTTACAGATCAAGTTTGAGATTCATGCTGATTGCCTTATTCTTGTGTGAGTTATGGCCCTTGGAAATATGGAAAAGCGCTAAAATATCAGTTTTCCAGACTTTTTCTGGAAACGCTTCAACGGAATGATTTCATTTTTGGTAACCTACTGTAGAACGATGACTTACAGATCAAGTTTCATTTACACTCTGTCGATCCATCTGTCAGTCTGTCAGTCAGTCTGTCGGTCATACTTTAGTTTTCCGGACTTTTTTTGGAAACGCTTCAATGGAATGATTTCATTTTTGCTAACCTACTATAGAACGATGACTTACAGATCAAGTTTCATTTGCACTCTGTCCATCCGTCAGTCTGTCAGTCAGTCTGTCAGTCATACTTTAGTTTTCCGGACTTTTTTTGGAAATGCTTCAACCGAATGATTTAATTCTTGGTAACCTACTATAGAACGATGACTTACAGATCAAGTTTGAGTTTCATGCTGATTGCATTATTCTTGTGTGAGTTATGGCCCTTGGAAATATGGAAAAGCGCCAAAATATAAGTTTTCTGGACTTTTTTTGGAAATGCTTCAACGGAATTCATGCTGATCACATCTAGGTTATAACATTTGTATAATTATTAATGCTCATTAGTCCGGTAGGGGACATTGTATTGCTTCAGCGATACGTGCGCTCTTGTTCTATCTTGTTTACCAATGCTCATGGAGCCTTGTCAAACAAGATATTAGAGATTAACCCTTTACTTAACACGAAAGGCAGATGACACAAGCAAACAAAATTCTTGAATAACTAATTTTTTTCATTTTTTTATCTCAAAAACACGAGCTCGTTCCAAAGAGGGGTCATAACATATGTTTTTGAGACAAAATTGTTTTAAATTTTTTTTTAAATAACAAAAATTGGAGATTTTTGTGAATAGCGCTGGCCGGTTTTGGTCATTACATTGGGTAAAGGGTTAAATGCCTGAACTGTATGTACTGAGCAAACAGATCCATAAACATGGGGAATTCGGTAATTGTCAGAGTAATTTTCCAATATATTCCAAGATCTTTTATTCAGTTAACAGGAGATTACTCTACAACAATATCAGATCAAATTTGTACTGAAGGTATGGTAAATAGTTTTGTGTTTGGAAGTTATACTCAATAAACAGGGTTAAAAATACCATAATTTCTCATGCACTTGTCTGTCAGATGATTAGTTTGAAAAGATTTTTCCAGCCCCAGATAAACAAATTTTGGTGGACAATATTTATTTATTGGCATTTAAGGTCACTTTCAGCAACTATGCCAAAATCATGACTGCAATACAAGTATGAGGTGAAGTTTGGCCAATCGTTTATACTTTTGACAAACACTTTAGAGGACTTCAACCCCAGCACCATATCATGTAAACCCCTCATTGGAATGAGCTCATCGAGTCCGTTCCAATGAGTCACATGATATGATTTTGTTTACATTTTTTTGAAATTTAAAAAACAATAATTAAAGTAATAAATTCTGAAATCCTTACAGTGGGTAAACGGATACCATGTAAAAATAACAACTGATAAAGGGACAATGAGCCACTAACTTAAACCAGAGGCTCAAGTGAGCCTAAAATGCTCACCTGGCTCAAATTGTCAAAACAGACAAGTGTATCAGCATGTGATCAGCAGCAAGAGCAATTTTTTTGATTTGCAATGACACAACCAAAGGCAACTTTTTTGGCCATCATTCATTTCTGCTGGTCCTGGGGAAGCTTCCTAGCAAACTCTGTTCTGTGAAGTATTAAAAAACAACAACCAACAGAAATTTTTGTTTTGTTTTAAACTACTGTGTTCTCTCTAGCTCCCCCCTCCCCCCCCACCCCCCCCCCCCCCCCAAAAAAAAAAAAAAAAATTTAAAAACAAACGAATTGATTTGAACAAACTTGAATTCGAAACCCCTAGAGATGTTACATACCAAATATGAAAGGATTCTCACTGGTTGATCTGAAGAAGAAGAATTTTCAAGAAATTTTCTCATATTGCTCTAAGTTAAACTTTGGGCCTCAATAAAAAGTCCAAATATTAAGACAGGGACCTGATTTGACCAACCTTCAATCTAACCCCCACCCCCCTCCCCCCAGAGGTGTTGTACACCAAATATCAAAAGAATATGACTGCTAGATCTGAAGGAGAGGATTTTAAACGATAATTCCCCATATCCTGTGTGAATTTTATCCCGGGTTTTCAGGAATTCCGGGAGAATAATCAAGACAAAGCTTGGAAAAATCAAGAAAAAGAAGTAATTATTTGTGAAAACATTTTTCCAGGGAATTCCTGTATTTTTCCTGATTTTAAATTCCTGATTTCCCAGAAGAATCAGGATTTATCATAAAAAGCATCTAATGACTGTGTTTTAAATTCCTGGTTTCCCAGAAAAGTCCGGAATTTTTACTCTGTTGGAGTAGAAATATATAATGTATATTAATGCCATGTCCCCATTGGATAATTTAAAACTGGAGGAAAAAGTTTCACATCTCTGCCATGTTGTATTTTTGGTGAAGAGACTATTCTGAAAAGAAATAAACTTATACATGTGAGTATTCAATCTTTCAGCTTGATAACACACTTTTGAATTATAAACAATAAATCTTCAGAGCCTAATGGATAAAGGTTGGGGAAATGCTAACTGTTCAATAATTCAGGCCTCGAAATAAGAGGCGAACACTCGTACCGTTCGCCTATCGGTTACGCAGATTTTTTGTTTTCAGGCGAACGCTCAATCAGTTAACCAAAAATCGCGCCAATGGCCAACGAAGTTAGCTGTTACGGGATGAGAAAAGTTTTCAACGTTTCTCCTACCACTGATTTAAAAGAAGCACTGCAGTGAACAAAACGAGAACAAAATGCTCATGTGGTGATCATACAGCATGTTTCAATCATTACTGTACTTGTGGGGGTATAAATCTATAGTATTAGTGGTACTGAAGATCTGCAGTACCAACTCGAGGCGCCCTCTGACTCTCGAAACAATTAATTTGTTTCAATTCTGAGAAAGCTGATTGTCTGTTACAGCTAACGGGAGCTAACTGCTTTGTTAATACATTTACCACACGTGAGGTATTAACTCTCGCACTGCGCGAAGCTGAAAATAAGTCTTCTATACAATAAAAAGGAGACACATTGAAAATCAAATGAGCTGTTATTAATTATTTGCATTCCGCCACTTTTTACCCTACCAATCCACGAGAAAAATTTTCGAACACATTATGGAAACGTCTTTTAGTCACCAATGGAGACTTCTTATTTACGTGCTTATTCAATTTGAATAAACAGCCAGCATGGTTGTGAACATGGGTTTTTCCAAATGATTTTGAACAATGTGGCACAAATAAAGTTTTAGTTTGGAAATTTGGATTACATTCTCCGGATTCCGAAATGTAGGGGAAGGTAGATATGATTTACAATTGTTTCTTTTCCAATGTTAATCAGAGACTGTCAATGCAACTCCCATGCTATAAAGTTCAATGTATTCATAATACAGACGTCCATCAATGGTATTTTTTACCCCATCTCCACACAATTGCCCAATTCCCACTCCCAGTTCGAGACAAATGTGTTTGGGTTTCTGAAATAATAAGCCACACAGCAAAATAAACAGTTTAAATTCTTTAATTTTTATTAGACACAAAAATCATATAAAGCAAAGAATAACAAATGTTAATGCATGCATACGTGTATGTGGGGGGGGGGGATGTGTATGTACCTGTTTTGTACTGCGCCTGCCTTGGGTCATTTGTGTCTAAATGCCAAACTAATTTGGGAGGAACTGTAGTTGGGTATGTCAGAAGCTTTGTCAGTATTAATTCTTTTAATGCAATGGTTAACCAAAAGGTTTATGAAAAAATCTAGGTAACCGATCAACAGGTTAACCATTGTCAAATGAGGCAACCTGCTGGAAGGTTTATCATAAACTTATTATTTCGAGGCCTGATAATTTGTTTCATCATAATCTTTATTTCTCACCTCAACACATATCATGGGTGGTTTCATCAGATGGATTTATAATTCCTGATTCCAGCTTGTTTTCCCAACAGTCTTTGATGATTCCCTTTTAAATACTGAATCTTGAATGCATTTCTAAAAGACTGTACAGCTATCTGTATTTTTTATGAAATTCCTCTTAGGATATTTTTTTCTCAACTGCATGGTGCATATAAGTACATGTACCATGACACATCCATATTTGTAGTAATCTCAGTGCCACAAAATACATTAACAAATACTGAATTCCAGGAAACCCGGAAAAATCAGGAATTCTGTTCTGACAAAATAAAACTGAAGTCCGGGAAATCAGGACAAATCTGGAATTTTGTTAACAATGAAACGTCAGTTAAATTCATGAAAATCCGGAAATTCAGGAATTTTTGCTCAGACAGGTTTGTCTAAAATGCAGAATTCTCTGGAATTCCCTGGAATTCCAGGGTGGCCAATACCGCATAATCCTGGTTTTCCTGATTTCCTTGACTTGATATTCTCTGAAATTCCCTGGATTTCCAGGGTTTCCAGACATGAAAAAGACCATGTTATTTCCCAGAATTCCCTGGAATTCCAGAGAAAATTTCACACAGGATTGCACTAAGTAAATATTTAGGCTCCCTTGGGGAACCCAAATATTAACCCAGGAACTCGATTTGAACAAATCTGAACCTTACATCTCTAGAGATGTCACATACTAAATATGAAAGGATTCTCACTAGTGGGTCTGAAAAAGAAGATTTTTAAGAAATTTTCTCATATTATTGCACTAAGTTAAAATTTGGGTTCCAGTAATGCACCCAAATATTTATCCAGGGATCCCATTCGAATAAACTTGAATCTAACCCCCCCCCCCCCCCCCCCCCCCCAACACACACCACACACCACCCCCCCTCCCCCTAGAGATCCTGCAAACCAAATATCGAAAGAATCTGGTTCGTGGATCTGAAGATGATTTTTAAAGATTATTACCCATGTTACACAAAGTTAATATTCAGACTCCCAACGGAAGCCCAAATATTAACCCAGAGACTCGATTTGAACAAATCCAAATCTTACACCTCTAGAGATGGCACATACCAAATATGAAAGGATTCTCAATAGCAGGTCTGAAAAAGAAGATTTTTTAAGAAATTTTCTCATATTGCACTAAGTTAAAATTTGGGCTCAAATAGAGAGCCCAAATATTCATCCAGGGATCTCATTTGAACAAACTTGAATCTACCCTCCTAAAGATGCAGCATACCAAATATCAAAAGAATCTGACTCGTGGATCTGAAGAAGATTTTTAAAGAATATCCCTCTTCCACCAAGTTAACAATCAGGCTCTCACAGGAAGCCCAAATATTAACTCAGGGAGTCGATTTGAACAAATTCAAATCTTACACCTCTAGAGATGTCACATACCAAATATGAAAGAATTCTCACTAGTGGGTCTGAAAAAGAAGATTTTTAAAGAAATTTTCTCATATTGCACCAAGTTAAAATTTGTGCTCCAATAAAGAGACCAAATATTCATCCAGGAATCTCATTTGAACAAACTTAAATCTAAACCCCCTAGAGATGCTGCATACCAAATATCAAAAGAATCTGACTGGTGGATCTGAAGAAGACGATTTTTAACCCCCTGCACGCTGATGTCAAAATATCTAAAGTTCAGGGTGCAAATTTTTCCCATAATGCAACTGGAAATTTAACCAATTCAATCTTGTTTGACAGAGCTCATTGAGCTCTGTCAAACAAGATTGAATTGGTTGAATTCCCAGCTGCATTATGGGAAAAATGGCTACTTGAAATTTGGATATTTTGACATCAGAGTGAATGGAGTTGAAGATTATTCCCCATATTGCACCAAGTTTATATTCAGGCTTCCATTGGAAGCCCAAATATTAACACAGGGACTCAATTTGAACAAACTTCAATCTGCCCCTGTAGAGATGCTGTATACCAAGTATCAAAAGAATATGACTGTATGATCTGAAAAAGAAGATTTTTAAAGCTTATTCCCCATAGCACCCTAAGTTAATTATTTGGGCTCCACTGTTGAGCCCAAATATGAACCGAGGGGGTCGATTTGAACACACTTCTATTTGCCCATCCTATGGATGCTGTATACCAAATATCAAAAGATTCTGATCAGCAGTTCTGAAGAAAATATTTTTTGCAATTTTTGCAAATATGCTGACTCAGCATTTTTTCAAACGCCCCCCCCCCCCCCCCCTACAGAACACCCTAACACAACCGATGGCCTTTTTTTTAAATCCATTCTACCAGTCAAAAGGATGCTTCATACCAAATAACAGTTCTCTGTTCTGTATAGTTTGGAAAATATGGGCATTTGAATTTTTTTCTATTTTTAGCCCCTGGGGTACCCACGGAGAAACGAAAAAAAAAAAATTGGGCACCAATCAAGTACTTTGGACCCACTTATGCTACATGTCAAATTTGGTTCAAATCAGCCCATGGGTTCTTGAAATAGAAATTTGGGGCAGAGCCCAAAATGGATATGTGCCCACAGAGAGCCAAAATATTGACCTATAAACTTCTCTTGAACAAACTTTAATCTTCAACACCAAAGAGTGTTACATACCATATATCAAGGCAATCTCTCTGGTGGTTCATGAGAAGAAGATTTTTAAAGATTTTTGGGCTTTGGCATCATTGCCCAGAGCTTGAAGAAGGCAGCCGCTCCATTTGAACAAAATAGAAAGGGTATACCCCAGGGATGGTTTGTGCAATATATGTTTGAATTTGGCTGAATGGCTGTGGAGAAGCCAGGTTTGCAAAAGTTAACGGACGACAGACGAAGGACAACAGATGCCAAGTGATGGCAATTCCTCACATTGACTTGCAGTCAGGTGAGCTAAAAAAAAGAAGTGCAACGCCGATCACCAGAGATCAGACAATTGTCCCCCACGGTAGGTGGATTGCTGTGAAATATATTGATATTTCCTCAATAAAACCCAAACAAATATGGATATCAAAGGGACAACTCAACAAATTAGTCCCAATATTACCCATATTTCTGTGGTTTTACTGGAAGCATCCAAATACCTGTAATAAAGTTAAGTAAGGCTAACTTGCATAATTTATGCACAAGAAAAAAAACCTGTATAATATGTTATTTATCTTATGTCTCTTCCCTTCAAATCTGAAAATTTTAAACAAAAGCATGAAAACATCTCTGAGATACAGGAGGTAAACAGTACACAACATAATATGCACAAAAATAATACCTGAGAAAAAGGTTAAGTAAGGCTAAATTGCATAATTTATGCACAAGAAAAAAACCCTTATTTATCTTAAGCCACTAGACCTCCATACCAAAAATTATTGAAATCAGAAATGCCATTCAGAAGTTCTGAGCGTATAACGAATTGCATGCAATTTCCAACAAAAATGGCCACCAGTCAGACATCTTGAATTTTTACAGAAAAAAGTTAAAAAATTTATAGTAATTTATATATTTTTTATACTTACCAATGACCCAGACTTAGCTGGTGCTAACTCTAACAAAACCAGGGCCAAACACAAATTTTGCCCCCCAATCCCCAAAATTTGCATCCAAAACAAAAAGAAATCATGTCCTAAAGGACCTCCATACTGCGCCTCTACTGCGCATGTGCAGTGACGCAGACGTCCCGAAATTGGCGCCAATTATCATTCTTACTGGCAGTGCCTGGTCAGCGCTATGTACTCAGCGGGGAGGCAAGAGTTCCCAACTCCAGGGAGGGCCATCCCCGTCTGGGTCATTGGTAAGTATAAAAAATATATAAATTACTATAAATTTTTTAACATTTTTATACTGTACCAATGACCCAGACTTAGCTGAATAGTAAACAGGATGGAGGGCCTAGGACATAGAGGAAAATCCAATAAGCTCAACTATATAGTAAAGAGGTAACCCCTTAAGGAGAAAAGGAGTATTAGGCTTTACATGTATCTTTCTTATTTAATATTAAATTAGAAAGATACACTACCCTTAATAATTGAGCACAATAACATTCATGTTCTCTATTAACATCCAGTATAACCCTTATACTAATTATTTTTAAAGCAAGCCAATAAATAAAGTAGTCCAGAGAATTGAGACTCTTTATAGTCATTTAAAAGTGTCCGAGTATTGTATATTAAAGCCCGTTTGACACTTGACATATACAAATGCTTCACACCGAGCTACACTTTAAAAATATGACATGAATGAATTTAAACATTAATATTACACTTTAAAACCATCCTGGAAGCGACTCAGAAATACTGACTTGGAGGAGGCATTCCCTTTCTTTTCACTATAAAGCAGGTGACCTAAGGGAACACACCCCCCCCCCCCCCCTTCCCCTTGCCCTGGGTCAAATAGCCCAGAGCGAAGAGGGCAGCCGGACGGAGTCACTGCCGGAACAGAAAGCCTGCATAACTATAGTTGCAACTGTTTAGTGGACGACATTCTGAGCAACAGATAACGGACCTAAACAATGCAGGTCTCCAGAAATGGACTCAATATTTCTGAGATAAAAATTCGTAAATGTGGATGGCTGAGACCAATAAGCAGCCTTCATTAAATCTGTAATAGCAACACTATTAGCATAAGCCCAGGAAGTAGAAAGAGCTCTTACTTCATGAGCAGAAATCTTAAGCACAGACTGCTGAGAAGAAGATAAATCTTCATAAGCAGTACGGATAGTTAACTGAATCCATCTAGCAATAGAATGGACTGAAATGTCCTTTCTATTAGGCATCAAAGACAGAAAGAAATGCTTCCGTCCCTTTCTGATAAACTGAGATCTCTGTTTATAGATACGTAATGCTCTAACAGGACAGAGTAAAGGCCTACGCCCGTCTGAAGACGGAAGAGCCTTAATAACAATAGGTTCCAGATATTTATTAGGAGCCTGATTCTTAGCTAAAAAACCCACATTAGTAGTGAAGGTGATAGTGTTCCCAACACTACGATAATGAGAATCATCCACCGATAGTGCATGAAGCTCACTGACTCTTCTAGCAGAAGAGAAAGCTAAGAGAAAAGCTGTCTTATAAGATAAGAATTTGAAATCTACTGTCCCAAGAGGTTCAAATGGCTTTTCCTTCAATTTAAGAAGAACCCAAGCTAAATTCCACTTAGGAATTAATCTAAGAGTTCTGGGTCTATTTATCGAAAAGTTTCTAACCAACTTCGATAAAAAGACATTAGATCCAATTTGTAAACTATCATGATGTGCATAGGTATCAGATAACATAGATCTATAACCCTTTATAGTAACAGGCTGCAGTTTGATTTCGTCAAACAAGTATACTAGAAAGTTTGCAATGTCTGGTATAGAGAGATCGAATATATCTACAGAATGATCCCTACACCAACGACGAAAAACCTTCCACTTAGCCGCATAGTTTAGCGAAGAGGAGGTCCTCCTACAGTTAGAAATCGCGTCCACTGCTCGTCCTGTAAAGTGCTTGCCATGCAAGAAGGACCGCACAACGGAAAAACGTGAAGGTTGAGACCTTGCGGGTTGTGATGGAGTTGGCGCAATTTCCCCTGCGAAAGAACATCCTCCCGTGGAGGAAGCTTCCGCGGTAGGTCCCACAACAGACACCTGAGTAGATTTATCCACGGTCTCTGTGGCGACAGAGATGCTACCAACAGAATCTTGCATTGAGATTGTTTTATCTTTAGCAATACTTGTTGAATTAACGGCGCTGGAGGATACGCATATCCTATCATTCCGTCCCAAGGGATCGACAGAGCGTCTACTGCAAATGCTCTTGGATCCGGACACGGAGACACATACGTCTGCAACTGATTGTTGAGATGTGTCGCAAATAAGTCTATCATTGGCCGTTCCCATTGGTAGCAAATCTGATTGAATACTTGTTTGTTGAGAGTCCACTCCGACGGCAACAAGCGACCCTTTCGTGAAAGGGAGTCTGCTAGCACATTCAGACGACCCGGTATGTGACGGACCGAAAGAAGAACGTGATGTTCTAACGCAAACAGAAGGATTCTTTCCGTTAGATTGAACAACAGAACTGAATGAGTGCCTCCCTGATTCCGTATATACGCCACTACTGTCGTATTGTCGGATAAGATTTGGACATGAGCATCGTGAATAATGTCCATGCAGTGACGTAACACAAGCCAAATTGACATCATTTCCTTGATGTTTATGTGCTTGCACAGGAATTGCGGATCCCAAAGACCCTGGCATCTCGAATCCGTTGGGATTAATGATGCACCCCAACCTGTTTGACTGGCATCCGTCATAATGGTAAAACTCGGATCCGGCAACTGCAGCGGAACTCCTTGAGTTAACAACTGAATGTTTGCCCAAATCTGAATCTCTTGTTTCACTTGATCTGACAAGAGAACGTCTACATCGAGCGAATGAATTTTCACACTCTAAATCTGAGTCAGGAAAATTTGAAGAGAACGTGTGCGTAACCGCCCCATCGGAATGAGATCAGCGGCGGCTCCGCACAGACCTATCAGTCTCATAAATTCTCTCGCAGTGACTTTGTCTGCGTGCAGACAATAGCGAGCGTAACAACTGACTAATTTCGCTCTGGTTAACGGCAGACGAACGAGATTGTTGTGCGTCTCGAAGCTCATTCCCAGATGAGTGAATGACTTGGACGGCACCAGATCCGACTTCTCCTCGTTTACTATAAAACCGAGACGTCGGAGCAATAGAAGAAGATTCTGAACATCGTTCTGAAGCATTAACTCGTTGCCGTACCTCTGAAGAATGTCGTCCAGGTAGGCCGACGTTACCGCAGACGAATGAGCTCGGAAGTAGATCATTACCGAGTTCATTACCCGAGTGAAAGCCCAGGGTGCTAGATTCAATCCGAAGCACATCGCCCGGAATTGATACACCACTCCTAGGACTGCGAAGCGTAGATACTTTTGGAATGTCGGATGTACCATGACGTGAAAGTACGCATCTTTGAGATCTATGCTCGTTGCATAATCGTTCACCCGAATACTCGCTCTGACCGATCGAATCGTCTCCATATAAAACTTCGGAGCGACGATCAGCTTATTTATCCAGCTCAAATCTATGACTGGATGGAACGAGCCGTCTGGTTTCGGAACCAGAAACAGATGGCTGTAGAATCCCGGAGATTCCTGGTTTTCTACGACCTCTACCGCGTTCTTCATTAAAAGAGACTGCACCTCTGATAACAGAGCGTCTCTTTTCTGCGGATTTGACGGAAGATGAGTCCACTTTGGACTTCGAGTTAATGGAGGCTTTCGTTTGAAGGATATCTTTAGACCTTCCGAAGTCACTCCTCTCACCCAAGGGTCGTCCGTAATCGACGCCCATTCTTGTGAAAGGCTCGACAACCTTCCGCCAACCGGAACGCGATAGAGGTTTAAGCCATCACCTCCTGGACCTGCGAGGCCTGCGGTAAGAGAAACCACGTCTTCCACGACCCGCACCACGCCCCGTCGACCTCGGAGCGTCCGACCCGATTGTCCCGGCCGAGAGTCGCTATCCTGACGGTCTCTCGAATAAGACCAAGAGGACGCACCGGAACCTCTATAGGAACCTCTCTTGGGCGCATTAGACCCAGAAGTGCCTGTCTTATTCGTGTCTGCTGTATCCGACTTCTTAGGAGCAGATTTGAACAACAGAGAATCCTTAGCTTTCTTTGTAATTTTATCATAAATAGCGGAAAGCTTGCCGTCAAAGAGAAGTTCTCCTGAGACCGAAGCGACTCTAAGAGAGTTCTTCACCTTAGAATCCACTAGTGTGGATGTAGCTAGGGCTGCGTCACGTCTAACCAACTCCAGATTTGCCACTGAAAGGGCGGAGTTAGACGTGGAATAAGCTACTGCCCTTGAAAGAAGTCTTAAAGAGGATTGTATATCCTGAAACTCTTTCCCCTGAAGGCACAGTGATAACACCTTAGTAAGGTGATCTGCATAAGATAAGGCATCTAAATTGGCTCTGTTAGACGCAATAGCTGTTTCCAACACCGCGGTTGGAATAGAAGCTGACGACGGTAATGATAGCTCTAAGTCTTCCGCCTCGTCGTCCATACGCAGAGGAACTCTCGGTATACCCTGTCCTGCCGTATCGAATTTATTCCTTGCATTAATGAAAGGCAGGTTGAGAGTATTAGCGGACAAGAAACCTGCTTTCCCCGTCCTGGAAGCAAGTTTAAATATAGCGTCGTTCAATAATTCAAATGTTCTTGCAACATTATTGGACTGCGACGGAAACTCGGGAGCGATGTCCCTGAACCGCTCAAAAAATTCAGAGTCCAATGACGCTATATAATTCTCTTGTCCGGAAGCGCAGCAGTCTGGCCCGACGGAACAACTTGAGGGAGAAAGTGCCGGATGAAGTCCACGGCAGCTTTATGTTGTTCCGAAAGGGATAGCTCCAAGTCATCCGTATCCCTTTCACCATCCGGTCGGACCTCATGATGTTCCCGGTCGTCCGCTCCCGATGCTTCGGCGAAGCGTACCGACCCAGCGCCGTCGGATAATTCTCGATCCGACACCGTTTCTGTCGGCTGCTGGGATGCTGCGATAAGCTGTGCTATCTGCACAAGAATGTCCGGCGTCGAGACCTGCGGAGGCGCAGTCTTTCGCTGCTTCGCCGAGGGCAGCTCCGCATCAGATGGCTCCCGCATACTTTTCCTATGCGAACGTCCGGAGTCCATCGGTCTCGAATCCCTGGCTGCCGGATGGTGTGACCTGGTCGCCGAAGAATCCTTGATCGGCGAAGCTGGTAATATATCGGCGGTCACTCAGCCAAGGTGCGGTCGTGTGCGCTGACGAGAAGAGGAAGCCTTAACAGTCTCTGCGGACTGCTTATACAACGGAGCGTCCCGAGCGACGGACGTATGCTCCGCTAAAGACACATTTTGTACCACAACATCTGGTCCCAGATGTTGTTGTACGAGAGAGGGGCCTCTCTCGCTCGCGGCCCGGCTGGACCTGGACGAGCTAGGAACCGGACTCAAAGGCTTCCTCCGTTCTCGCTTACTATCCGCCGTCACTGGGTGTGCATCTATTATGTTTATAGTGCTCGCATCACCCAAAATTTCCTCTTGGACCGCATCGGACGAACCCGGCTGCCGAACCATTCGGTGAATGGACGCTACACCGGGCGAGCTAGCGGACGACATTTGTCTAATCTCCATGAGCACTTTTGCCGCTAGCTCTGAATTTATTTGTGACGACGGACGCACACTTGAAGAAGATAACATGGAAACATCACCCTGTTCTGGTTCCTCTGAAATAGAAACTGAGAGAGTAGAGTGACCTTGCGGAGAAAGAGCCGGCATCGCCCTTTCTCCAGAAACAACATATCGTGACACACGTTTCCAATGTTTCTCATCCCAATGTTCACATATAGGACAGGGATTAATGCGAGAACACTGACTACAATTAATACAATGATCATGAAAGTCAGAGGAAGATTTCTTCCTATTACAATTTGAACAATGTCCCTTCATTGTGAAAGAACAACAATAAGTCCTAGTTACTCGCAAAAACCCCTGACACAAAGATACATAATAACATGATCCATTAATAAATGAAAAAACAATTGCAAAACAAAATAATTTTGAAAAAATATTTTTTCAACGAAGCCCAAGTTGCTGAAAAGTAACGTTGAGCCCCGATGGATCTGATGGCAAAGTGTGGTCAAAAATTTTAAATTTATATTAAATAATTAATGAGACACTTTCGGATAATATAAATGTATCTTATAGTGAGATAAACTACAGCAAAGGCAAACAGCCCCCCTCAAAAAAGGCTGTTGCCAATGAAAACAAACAGTGTAAAAACACCAGAAAACATGACTCCAGGCACTGAAAAAACTGGCCCGGAATCAGTCATCAATTACACTCTATCTGATGCAAAACAGAGACTCCCAGGGGAGAATCTGCAGAACATCAGATGGAAGATGCAGAACACAAACGTTATACACCCACGGGTGAAAACGTAACTATGGGGAAAATAACAGAAAACATTCTGTAACCAAGCAACTCTTCCAGGAAATTTTAGAAATGAAATTTCTCAAAAATATGCCAAAAGCATGGGAGAATTGCAAGGGGGGGACTTTAGAAGGCTAGGGGAGAGGAAACACTGAATAAGCAGTGCAACAATTAGCAAGAATGACAACAAGAGGCCCATGCCTCGAAAATAGGCAACTTAACATAATTATATTTATTTATTTATTTATTGGTGTTTAAGGTCACATACTTATGCACAATGGCTAATCGTGACCGTGACAGTTTTACGGGTGGAGGAAGCCGGAGTACCCGGAGAGAACCACCGAGCATCGACGAGCAGCTGTCAGCTCTCCAACATCGTAACTCTGAACTCTGCAAGGCAGCACAGGCAGGGTTAGATTGGTTGAAGACATGCGCACCATCGACGTGCAGTACGCCTCAGTGCACAGCGTCATCGTGCCCCCATGTAGGCAATCGGGGTGAAGTGTCTTGCCCAAGGACACGACGCGGTTGCCGCAGGTGGGATTCGAACCGAGGACCTCTCGGCTTGCAGCCTGCACCTCTACCAACTGAGCCACCGCGCCCCCACTTAACATAATTTCATCAAAAAATTTTAAGTACAGCCCTGATTATTTTTTGTCACTTCTTTTTCCTCTCCTCCTTCTATCCTCCTTAGAATCACATTTTCTCCAAAAATTACGTGTCTGGCATCCTTTAAACTGAGATTTACAAGCACAAAGATCAGTGAGATGTTGACTGATGAAGGGCCAAACAGAGAATGATAATTGGCGCCAATTTCGGGACGTCTGCGTCACTGCGCATGCGCAGTAGAGGTGCAGTATGGAGGTCCTTTAGGACATGATTTCTTTTTGTTTTGGATGCAAATTTTGGGGATTGGGGGGCAAAATTTGTGTTTGGCCCTGGTTTTGTTAGAGTTAGCACCAGCTAAGTCTGGGTCATTGGTACAGTATAAAAATATTGACGTGCGTCATTTTTTTTACCCCATCAAATCTGAAAATTTTAAACAAAAGCGTCAAAGTATCTCTGAGATAAGGTGGTAACAGTACACAACACTACACACACAAAAATATTACCTGCAAAAAAGGTTAAGGGAGGCTAATTTGCATAATTTATGCACGAGAAAAACCCTGTATGATATGTTATTTACCTTATGCTGCTAGACCTCCATACCAAAAATTATTGAAATCGGAAATGTCATTCAGAAGTTCTGAGCATATAACAAATTACACGCAATTTCCTACAAAAATGGCCACCAGTTGACCATCTAGAATTTTTTTCGGAAAAAACGTGCATTAATTTTTCTTAATATCCAATCAAATCTGAAAATTTGAAACAAAAGCGCCAAAGCATCTCTGAGATACAGGTGATAACAGGACAGAAAGATAGACAGACCGACAGACGGAGTGCAATCCAATAGTCCCCTTCACAGTGAAACCGTGGAGGACTAATAAGTTGACCATTTGAAGAAACTATAACTTTCATTATGTAAAAGTACCCTTATGTTTCAAAAATCATTTGTACAAATGCGTTCAAATCGATTAAATATCTACTTAGTGGTGCTCAACACCACATCACCAGCTAAGGCTATATTGTGGCAATTAAAAGTATGTACATTAAAAGAGATCATTATCCACCATGAAGTAAACAAGAGGCCCCAAGGGGCCTTAATCGCTCACCGGGCAAAGTGATTCAAACAAAGTGGTTCAAAGAAGTATTTGGGGTCACATTCAGTTAGACATGGTTCATCAACACTACAAAGGAATGAAGTCATGAGAGACAAATTTTATGGAACTAGGGACATGGCTTGAACAAACTTGAATCTCCCCCCCCCCTCCCACTCCCCCCCCCCCCCCAAGGATGCAGCATACCAAATATCAAAAGCATTCATCTGCTGGATCTGAAGAAGATTTTTAAAGAAATTTCCTCATTTTTCAACTAAGTTATCATTCTGGCTCCCACAGTGAGCCCAAATATGAACCCAGGGACTTGGCTTGAACAAACTTGAATCCCGCCCCTCCCCCCCCCCCCCCCCTAAGTATGCTACACACCACATATCAAAACATTCGGACTGCTGGATCTGAAGAAGAAAATTTTTAAAGAAAATTCCTCATTTCGAACTAAGTTACAATTCAAGCTCCCACAGTGAGCCCAAATATGGACCTAGGGATATGGCTTGAACAACCTTGAATCTCCCCCCCCCCCCCCCCCCCCCCCCCCCCCCCCCCAAGGATGCTGCATACCAAATATCAAAACATTCTGATTGCTGGATCTGAAGAAGAAGATTTTTAAAGAAAATTCCTCATTTTGAAGTAAGTTATAATTCGGGCTACCACAGTGAGCCCAAATATGAACCCAGGGACTTGGCTTGAACAAACTTGAATCTCACCCCCTAAGCATGCTGCATACCCAATATCAAAAGATTCTGCCTGCTGGATCTTGAGAAGAAGATTTTTAAAGAAATTTGTCTGAAATGCACTAAGTTCAAATTTGGGCTCCTATACTGAGCCCAAATATGAACCCAGGGGGCCGATTTGAACAAAGTTGAATCGGATCCACCCCACAATGTTGCATACCAAATATCCAAAGATTCTGCCTGAGGAATCTGGAGAAGATTTTTGAAGAAATTTGCCTGAAATGCACGAAGTTCGAATTCAAGCTTTTATAGTGAGCCCAAATATGAATCCAGGGGGCCGATTTGAACAAACTTGAATCAGATCCACCCCACAATGTTGCATACCAAATATTAAAAGATTCTGCCTGCTGGATCTTGAGAAGAAGATTTTTAAAGAAATTTGCCTGAAATGCACTAAGTTCGAATTCGGGCTTCTATGCTGAGCCGAAATATGAATCCAGGGGGCCGATTTGAACAAACTTGAATCAGATCCATCCCACAATGTTGCATACCAAATATCAAAAGATTCTGCCTGCTGGATCTGGAGAAGAAGATTTTTTAAGAAATTTGCCTGAAATGCACTAAGTTCGAATTTGGGCTTCTATAGTGAGCCCAAATATGAATCCAGGGAGCCAATTTGAACAAACTTGAATCAGACCCATACCAAGATGCTGCATACCAAGTATCAAAAGATTCTGCCTACTGGTTCTGGAGAAGAAGATTTTTTAATAATTTTTCTATAATTCATACGGTGATATCAGAGTTATGCCCCATACAGAGCCCCCAAGCGACGTGGCCATTTCATTTGAAAAATTTGAATTGCCATATAGTAATGAACATCCACATGAAGTTTTGTGAAAATCGGACCAGTGGTTTCAGAGGAGAAGTCGTTTGAAAAATGTTCACAACGCCGGACGCCGGTGATAAGTTAAGCTCCCTTCGGTGAGCTAATAAAAACGGGACAGTGAAATATGAAATATGAGGAATAAAACTAAGGAGTGGACAATAATAAGTAGTAATAAGAAACTGAAACCAGTTCATAAAATGATGTGTAAGTCAACCTGTGAAATGGATATGAATTGATGTGAATTTAAAAGAATAAAAACAATTTAAAATTTATTAAAATGGTTGATAACTTTCAAAAAAGAGAGAATTTAGCGCACGCTCATACGATAAAATAAATCTCTTAGAGATCCAACTGTAAAACACTGCTCTCTAACATGATTAAAATCAGTACAATGTAAAAGAATGTGCTCCACTGACAACACCTGCTGGCAAGGAACACACACTCTGGCTGTTAAATAAATTAACCTGAGGAAGAGAATTTATTGTTTTTTTCGAAAGTGGCAGTCAGCATTTTTTAATTCCGATCTACATGTAGTTACCCTATCACTCGCAAATATTTCCAGGACAGAGCAAAATGCCATATTATCTTCCCAATTCATGTGAATTAACTTTCCCAGAAAGACAAAGCAGGCCTGGCAAAATAGAAAATCAAGGAGTGCAAAACAATTGCCCTCCTCAGATTGCTTGGGAGTGCAATTGCACCTGAAATTTTCAATGCAAAAACTTGTAGGCTATTTTGGTTATATTCACTTCAAGGTATTAATATTGTGACAAAAAGTGTACTACATTCAGCTATATTGTGGAAAAATTGGCACACATATCTTCTCATTATTCAAAACGTTGCATTCAATTCATATGTGACTGTCTTCTACACTCATAATGTATCAAAATGCAACACTGAATGGGTCATGAATTATTGTGAATCAATGCAACATTGACAAATCGTCCCCCGAGTTCCAATGTGTTCTAAAGTCATTCCCAAACAGATCTGGCATTATAGAAAAGCAAGGGGTGCAAATAATTGCCCTCATTTTTTTCTAGGCGTGCAGTAGGCGTGCAGCAGCCAGGCCTGACAAAGGTGAAGTTTATATACACGTTTCTTTTTATAGCACACATGTACATGCAATCTATTTCGGATTGCTATTGTTGACATATATACTATGTGTTTTATTGGAAGCATAACTGCACTTTATTTAGAATAATAGAAACTTTTTGATCAAATAATGCCCAATTATTGCTAAAATAATGCACAGTTGTTGTCTGTGATGATCAATCGTCGGAAAGCAGGGAAGGTACTAAATTATTTTAGTGTGTACGGTACAGTTGCCAGGGACTGGTCGTAAATCCGTATGTGGGCACTGATGTTCACGCATGAATTTACCAGGTAATAATGAAAAATGTCAATGACACTGTAGCTTAACATGACTGTGTATTGTGTTTGATACGGATAATGTTCCATGTTTATGAAAGGATTATGAAATAAGACAAGAATTGTGATAATTGGGAATATGTTAATTTCTGTTCCATGTATGCTATGTTTTCAATAAAAATAATTGGAGGTGTAGACTGTACTAAAGAATTGAGGGGTGGGGTAATGTGGCCATCACAGTTAATGTACATGTATGTGGCACTCACAGTTAATGTATGCCAACCAAAGTTACCAAGTTACAGTGAAATTATTCCAAAACGAATCATTCTATCAAGTCACAATGAAATCCCATTATGAATATGGCCTGTAGTCTGTGCTCAAGGTTTTCGGGTTTTGGGCTCGGGCAGCCATCATGGTTGAATGATCGTGACCAAAAGGGGATGTTCTCATTTAGACTTTATATGGAGTCATCCTACCAAGGTACAGTGAAATCACTCCATAAATACGACCTGTATACTGTGCTAATGGTTTTCGGGTTTTGGGCTCGGGCAGTCATCATGGTTGAATGATTGTGACCAAAAGGGGACGTTCTCATTTAGACTTTAAGTGGAGTCATCCTACCAGGGTACAATGAAATCACTCCATAAATACGACCTGTATACTGTGCTAATGGTTTTCGGGTTTCGGGCTTGGGTAGCCATCACGGTTGACAAGTCATGACCAAAAGGGGACATTCTCATCTAGATGTTATACACAGTCATCCTACCAAGTTACCATAAAATCCCTTCATAAATATGATCTGTAGACTGTGCTAACGGTTTGGGGGTTTTGGGCTCGGGCAGCCATCATGGTTGACCGATTGTGACCAAAAGGTGGACGTCATCATCTGGACATTATACCGAGTCATCCTACCAAGTTACAATGAAATCCCTTCATAAATACGAACTGTAGTCTGTGCAAAAGGTTTTAGGGCTCCTGCAGTCATCACAGTTGATCAATCACAACAAAAAGGTGACGTTCTCATCTAGACATGACCTCAAACCTGCATATGAAATTTCGTGACAATTGGAAATTGAACTACGGAGTGTAGCCTGTGCTAAAGGAAAATGTGAACAGACTTACAGACTGACAGACTAACAGACTTCCGCATACGTGATGGCAATAGCTTATCTTGACTTTGTCAAGTTTAGCTAAAAATCATCAGCAGCAAAATTTCAATTAATGAAGCACCGGGTGCTTCATAAATTAAATTTTTGATGATTATTCCTATAATTAAAATTGCAATCTACATGTAATATTATTGTGTCCGCGAAAATACTGCCAACCTCATGGAAAGTGACCGGTCCACGGCAGCCGTATTAGAAATTATAACATGCAGTTGAGTTTACTTCTGGTGACTTCTGGTGAATTTGCACAACTTTGTTTATCTCTTCACAATGTCATATCTTCTGAAAATTGTTTATATTAAAGTTTTTTAATCACAGATTTAAGTAATTTTGTGTTACTTCTGACATTTAACACTTTGCATGCATCAGGTTTTTAACATGCTCTTTCACGTTCAAGCAAAATTCGAGTCAATATTTATTCATATTACTGACTTATTATGCCTTTAACTCACTGCCCTCTGATGTCAAAATAACGAAATTTCAAGCAGCAAATTTTTTCCATAATGCAACAAGGAATTTAACCAATTCAGTCTTGTTTGACAGAGCATGATCAGTTCTGTCAAACAAAAATGAGTTGGTTAAATTCCCAGTTTCATTTTGGGAAAATGTGCAGTTTGAAATTTTCATATTTCGACCTCAGCGTGCAGAGGGTTAATATTAAACATATGATATACATTCACATGACAGTGTTAAGAAAATCTAAATTTTATAGTAAATTTCCTTTCTTATTATACCTACCACAATTGTTTACTACAGGCTTGCACTACAGTGGAAGTCCCTAACTCGGATAAAATACTCTCTATTTTTGTCTTTCCCAAGCAAGTTGGGAAAGAAAAGTGGTGCAAAAGCACCAATAAAAATAAGCCAAAACTGGGTCGAGTGCAACCGGCGCAGACCCAGTACGGGACCGCTCTCTCCCAAGTACAACTCCACGACTTCCGTTGCCAGTGCGCATATACCGTCTCTAAAGACTCATTCTTTTTGAATCCGTAAACGTTAGAGTTATGTGATCAGCGGGGAGGAAAGATTCTTTACCCGTAAAGAAGACGGGAGGGCCTCCATGTAAACAATTGTGGTAGGTATAATAAGAAAGGAAATTTACTATAAAATTTAGATTTCTTATCAACCTACTCACAATTGTTTACTACAGGCTGAATAGACAAAAGGCTGGAGGGAATCGCATAACCAACCCCCACATAACCCTAGTGCACTGGAACCGTGAAGCAGAAGGAAGAGGTCCCGAGGCTTATCAACCATAATGTCGCAATCATTGGTAAAGGACAATGAAAAGAGACATATGAGCCTGTGTGACACACAGACAGAAAAAAGGGCAGTAACAGCACAAGGCTGAAACTGACCTTCAAGAAGCCTAATGGCTATGGCAGACAACAGCCTGAGCAGAAGAAAGAGGACCCAAGGCAAAAAGGTCCTCAGACTGCTCCTGCAACTGGCGTAAATAAAAGGTGGAGAAAGTAGAAGCATTTCTCCAGTAGGCTGCCTGCATAACATCCGACAACTTGACGGAGTTAGAATAAGCCCAAGAGGTAGACAGTGCCCGCACCTCGTGGGCAGAAATACGATTGGTAATACAATCGCCAGCTGCTAAACGACTATAAGCCGTACGAATAGCAAGACAAATCCATCGAGAAATGGATTGAGGAGAGATCTTCTGTCGACCCGGAATGAGAGACAGAAAAAAACCGTTTTCTGCCCTTCCGAATGAAGCGTGTCCGATCAAGATAAATGCGAATAGCACGGACCGGACAGAGCAAAGGGCGAGTACCCTCAACAGAGGGAAGAGCCCTGATACAGATAGGAGGAGGAGTAGTATCTGGTAACTGATTCTTAGCCAAAAAGGAGCAATCAGTGGTAAAAGTAACACTGTTGGGAGAACTCCTAAAAAAAGGCCGGGTCAACCGAGAGGGCGTGAAGCTCACTAACCCGTCTGGCCGAAGCAAATGCCATCAGAAAAGCCGTCTTGTACGTGAGAAAATGCATATCCACCTGGGATAAAGGTTCGAACGGCACCCCCCCCCCCCCCCCCCCCCCCCCCCCCCCCCAAGCAAAGCAGCACCCACAAAAGATTCCATCGTGGAGTAAGCTGCAAAGTCCGAGGCCTTTTCAAAGAAAAGTGCCCGAACAAGCTTGGAGAGGTAAGGATTAGTGCCGATACGACGCTTCCCCACATAAGAAAAAGTCTCTGAAAGCATAGACCTGTAACCCTTGATGGTAACAGGCTGGAGACCCCGAGAATCAAACAGATATACCAGAAACTCCGCAATCTGTGAAATCGAAGGATTGGCATAATCAACAGAGTGATCAGCACACCATCGACAGAAGACCTTCCATTTAGCTGCATAAGCTAAACCAGTGGAGTGCCTCCTTGAAGAAGAAATGCACTCCACTGCTCGTCTCGAAAAACCTCTACGGAGGAGACAGGACCTGACAAAAGATATGCGTGAAGGCACAATGAAGTCGGGTCGACGTGAAACCTCCTCGGGCGACCTTGACAAAGAAGGTCGCGACGTAGCGGGAGACGTGCCGGAACCACCGCCATCAGCGAGCGGAGCTGATTGATCCACACCCGCTGAGGCGACAGAGGAGCGATCAGAATGATTCGACAACTGTAGGATCGAATTTTGGCGAGAACCTGAGGAAGAATCGGAACCGGAGGGAAGGCGTAGCCGACTAGACCGTTCCAATCGAGTGACAGAGCGTCCACGGCAAAAGCCAGAGGATCTGGACACGGGGACACGAAAGTGTCCACCTGATGGTTCCAACGAGTCGCAAAGAGATCGATGTGGGGACGTCCCCAGAGATCGCAAAGCGACTGGAACACTGCCCTGTGAAGCATCCACTCGGTGGAAATAACCCTGCCCTGTCGGGACAAGGAGTCGGCTAGGACGTTCAGACGACCGGGAATGTGACGAACAACCACTCCGGCGTGAACCTCCTGAGCGAGCAGTAAAAGATCCCGAGCTAACTCGTACATCGGAAGCGAGTGCGTGCCGCCCTGGTTCCGAATGTAAGCAACCACTGTCGAATTGTCGGACAGTAGAAGGACCTGGCGATTCGACAGGTGAGGGATCCACTGCCTGAAACTCAGAAGAAGAGCAAGAAGCTCCTTCTGGTTGATGTGTAGGAGCTGCTTGATCCTGGTCCCACATCCCGTGTAGGGAAAGACCGAGAGGATCCAACGTCGCACCCCATCCGAGATCGCTGGCATCTGCCGTCAGAAACGCGATCGGACGTGGGTAAGTCCAGCGGAACACCCTGCGTAATCCACTGAACATCTGTCCAGGGAAGAAGGTGAGGATACAGAGAGTCCGGAAACGGAAGCACCTGATCCAGAGAATCTACATTCGGTCTCCAACGACTGAGCAGAAAGTGTTGGAGAGGTCTGACACGCAGCCGACCTAGAGGAATGAGATCCGTCACCGAACCGCAGAGACCGATCAGCCGGAGAAAACTCCGAGCGGTCGCGGACCTGGACTGGGACAGAGTCAGAGCAAAAGCTGAGAGAATCACAGCCTTGGCCTGGGGAACAGCCACCAAATTGAATTTGGTTTGGAAAGACATCACCAGATGACAAAACGACTGAGAAGGACCAGGTCCGACTTCTCCTCGTTGACTCTGAATCCTAGCGACGTGAGCAAGCTCAACAGAGTGGCGACATCCGATTCCAGTAAGGCAGCATTGGAATGCCTCTGGAGGATATCGTCCAGATATGCCGAAGTAGTCACCCTGGACTGTGTACGATGGAACGCTATCACATGCGACATCAGTCTGGTGAACGCCCAAGGAGCCAGGTTGAGGCCGAAAGGCATGGCCTTGAACTGGTAAACTCGCCCCAGAAAAGCGAACCTGAGATACTTCTGTGACGCCCGATGCATCGGAACGTGGAAGTAAGCGTCTCGCAGGTCGATGCTGGCTGCGAAATCTCCCTGGTGAATTGATTGGCGGACCGACCTGAAAAGTCTCCATGCTGAACTTGGGAGCAATGATAGACTGGTTCAGGATGCTCAGATCGATAACCGGTCGGAGTCGGCCGTCCTTCTTCGGCACCAAGAACAGGCGGGAATAGAAACCCACTGACTGAACGTTCTTGACGACCTCGATCGCCCCCTTTGCCAGGAGATTGGCAATCTCCGTGGACAAAAGTTCCCGACGTAAAACGTCTGAAGGAACTGTGGTTGGAAGAGGCACCCTTGACAGAGTGGGGTGCCATCGGAAGGATATGCGCAGCCCGGACCGAACAACATCTAACACCCAGGGATCGGATGTGATGGTGGTCCAATGGTCTGCGAACTCTGCTATCCTTCCACCAACCTGGGACGAGTCGAGGTGAGGACCTTCATTTCGAGCCTCGACGAGGCCCGCGAGAGGAGAAACCACCTCCTCTGCTAAATGAAGAATCCTGAGACTTCCCTCGATTCTGCCGACCCCTACCTTTACCCCGTGAGTAAGAAGTAGAGGCGGCGGCAGAAGGACCAGCCTTTTGCTTCACAGAGGAAGCAGAAGGGTACTTGTTAGGCTTGGAATGGCCCTTGCCTCCCCGAGAAGGCTGATCAAGCTGACGAAACAGCAGCTGATCTTTGGAATGACGTAGGACGTCATCCCGGACCGTCGACACGGAACCATGGAAAAGTTGCGGACCTGCCAAAGAAGCAGATCGAAGAGTAGCACGCTGCTCCTCGGGAAGGGATCGTCCTGTGTCCAGCACAGCGTCCCTTCGAACTAATTCCAAATTGGCTGTGTTACAGGCATGGGTGTGAGTAAGGTGCATAAGCGCCTTGGACAGCACACGCAAAGGAGCCTGTACCTCGTCAAACTTATCTGGAGGCAGATAAGCAGCCAAAGCTGAGACGACGTGATCTGAGAGAGAAAGCATGCCAAGATAGATAAGCCCAACGTGGACTCCAGAGTCGTCATTGGAATGACGGCAGACTTGGGCTTGGAAAGCCCGAGGGAAGTGGAGTCCTGATCCAGAACCGTCAAAGTCTGGCAGACTGACGGATTGGCGGAATCGTAGGAACGATAACGCACAAGAGGCAAAAAGGTGTCAACCCTGGTGAAGAACGAAGTCTTCAAAGCCTTGGAATTCAGCTTGGCATCCAAAGCTGAAAAAGCCTCAACCACCTGTACCGACTGGCATGGTCGAAGGCGCCCAGAAGCAGGTTGCTCCATAGGCTGTTGGCGCGCGACCGATGATCGCGGCCAGGCTGACACTGTCGGCTGGTTAGCAGGTTTGAGCTCAGGCAGAAACCCAAACACAAAGTCAAGAGCCGCCCCCAAGTCCGAAGACTGCTGGCCCTCGACCTCAAGCATGTTGGACTCCTCCCCAGAGTCGGAAGACACACAGCCCATCGTGGGCAAACCAGCCGACGCCTCCCATGGTGTCGGGACACCAGAGGAATCGGAAACCGGCCTGTTTCCAATCCCGGGAGGCGGCGCCATAGGAGGTGCCTGGAAACCACCCATAGCCTCGCTGGAAGCAACAGGAAGGCTCTTAGAGAGAACCTGAGTGAGTAAGGAGAGGGCCTCCCCTAAGCTCACTGCCTGTATCGACCGGTTCGACAGGGGAGCGAACCGGCAAAGTGGCTTCACCTCTGACCCTCTTAACCAGCGAAGGGGCACGATCCTCCAAAACACCCGACGCGGGACGACAGGCGGCAGCCAAAACATCTGAAGGCAGACGTGTATAGGGGTACGATGCACCCCGAGGATCAATATTGCGAGAACTCATGAGAGTCACCGCGGACCTCTGCGGGGCAGAAGGTCCAGGCTGCACAAAAAAGCGTTGGTCCCCCAAAACTGGTCGTGTGACCAGAGTGAGTGGACGGAAACGCCACGGAGTTCATAGTGTTTTCCACTACGAACATCCAAATCCAAAGACACAACTGTGGTACTCGACGGCGACGAGACCACAGCGATGGGCTCTGCCGGCAGCCCCTTCCGACTTCGCCGAGTTGAAGCCAGGGAAGGCTGGGGCCGATATCCCACGTCTACAGTATCGGACAGTTCTGCAGTCCCCTGCAGCGAAAAGCCGAGGCCAGCTGAAACAGACAACGAAGCAGACGGACCAGCAGCAGTAGTAGATACGTCGAGAGTCGTTGAGGCTGGTGAAATAGTGGAGAGAGCACACCGGCTCGGCTAGGAAAGGAGGAGTCACAACCCTAGTGACAGCCTCAGATGTCGACTGGAGGGGGACCGTAGTCCCGGAACCAGGCATCTCTACACCAGAACACTCAACGGCTCCCGCAGTATCCACCACAGGAAAAGACTGCACATCCCCCACGGAGGAGGAATAACTCTCACCAGACAAAGTCGGCTCGGGAGGCCCCGAACAACCACGTTCTCCTTTCCCGCGGGAGTGGGAGGCACGGCCACGAGAACGAACGACACGATTTACAGACGCCCAAAAGGTGGAAGACCATGTTCCACAGACACCACACGGCCGCACACCCATTACAGGAGGAACACGACGAATGTACATCGTCCACATGCTTAGGCAGCAGACACTGCCCACAAGGAATTGTCCTAGGCATGAAAGAGGTGAGAGGAGCAGAGAAGGTGAGATCAGAAAACAGAACACCCCCCAAAGAGAGAAAGGTGACAGAAACAAAGACCCCAGACGGTCGACCGGGAACCACCCAACAGGAAGACTACTCTCAACAGAAAGAAGAAACACTGTAGGAGTGGTACCCCGCTGACACCTAACTCTAACACAATTAGAAAATTTTGCAAAAAAAGCATTAACAATAATTGTGAAATAATCTAAGTCCGAACCGCGTGGCCCGCGAAATTCGCGCGCGACTCGAGAGAGAGCAAATAAATATACATTATGGACATATAATAGAAAAAAGAGAATATAAAACACTGTTCCTGAGAATACAAAGGATACACTGTGGTATAATGAATCAGGAATCATCAAACATCGAGTTGGTGGAACACTGATAAGCGTGCAAAAACATCTCGACACGAAGCGGATTTTAAAAAGAATGAGTCTTTAGAGACTGTATATGCGCACTGGCAACGGAAGTCGTGGAGTTGTACTTGGGAGAGAGCGTCCCGTACTGGGGTCTGCGCCGGTTGCACTCGACCCAGTTTTGGCTTATTTTTATTGGTGCTTTTGCACCACTTTTCTTTCCCAACTTGCTTGGGAAAGACAAAAATAGAGAGTATTTTATCCGAGTTAGGGACTTCCACTGTAGTGCAAGCCTGTAGTAAACAATTGTGAGTAGGTTGATAAGAAATAGCATACATGTACACTTCAACAAAGTTACTTCCTTTGCGTATCTTTGGTGACAATTGTAACGCCCCTAATAGAGTACCTTAATAAAATAAGGTAAACTATTTTTAACTTGCCTTATGTTAACCCTTTACCCAACACAGATTTAAAAAAAAAATTTATTTTACATTTTTCCAAACAAATTCGCACAATTTTTCAATAAAACCATACAAATACGAAGATCATTAGAATCGGCTCATCGAGCCGGTTCTAATGATATCCATATTTGTTTGGTTTCATCAAGACATTTGTAAAGTATTTTAGGCTATGGTAGGCTTATTTTGGTCAATTTCCTGGCCAGTTTTTGCAGTTATGTTACAGTTAAAACTAGAAGTCCCTGTCACGAATAGTGCGCTTATCTAGGTTTAATTATGCATTGGAATTGTGCGCAATTGCCATATCGAATGGCATCCAAAGCATGACAGGTTCTCCTGGTTACTCATAGCAAACACATGCAATGTTTCTGCCAATGGACCTCCGGGTTACCCGGAGGTCCATTGGCTGAAACTTTGCTTGTGCACAGGCCAAATGTACAGAATTTGATAGCTTTACTTGGGCCATAACGCGCACATTAACGCGCATATCAACGTGTTATTTGTGCGCATTTCATGACAGGACTTCTAGTTTTAACTGTAGGTAAAGGGTTAACAGACATAAAGCATTGGCAAAGAAATACTTGTATAGATACTTACTTCCGCCTTTTGTTTGTTTCCAGTGATAGTCTCTTTGCTTTGGACAAAGTATCCTGATTTTGCATCATCGGCGATAGCTGCTTAAGCTCCTCGATGTGTTTCTCTTTCAAACTGCTTGAATCTTTGTCTGATAAATTAGTTAAGGAATTGTATCATAAATTTACAAACTCTCTTTTTATTTATGTATTTAACCAGGATTTCTGTCTGGAAGGCAGGGGATCCCCTTTTGCATATCCATAGCATATGCAAAACCTGAGATGCATTCAACTCTAAGTCTCTTGCATAAGAGAATCAAATTCAAGTGTCCAGAATTCCCTGTGAAATCTCATTGGCCATGACAGCAGCGTGCAAATGGAACTATCCTTTCTAAAAACATGATTGAACTGTGGGGAATCAGTGAAGCAAAAAGAGGTCCACTGACCCCATTTGATTTGCAATAAATATTATATAACCCATTAATCCCCAATTGTACTTGAGTGAACCGGAGAAATTTATTGCAGCATAAAGTCAACCATCATTCTTCTGGTTCTGTATTTCTGCAATCAGAATTGGTATGTTTGGGAATGATTTCAACAACATAAAAAGTCATGGCAAAAATACACTTGTCGCCCTGGACAAGTGAATTTATTTTTTGGTTGTCGCTGGTAAAAATTACTTGTCGGCGACAAGTAGACAAGCGTTATTTTGCCCCCTGCATAATTGGGTCACATAACTGTGACGTCACTTCTCAGGTCCCCACAATGCGGCATGATCTCCACATCTACTACTAACATCGTTGAATAAGGCCAAGGGGCCGAAAGCTCCAGTTAATGATTGATTTTATTACATAAAATCTCAAACTATCTACCTACCCACTGAAAAATGTGGGCACACTGAATGCGAACATAGTTTATTAAGTGGCCAAAAAGCCCCCGGGGATTGAAATATTTTCCAATTTTCCGGGGATACTCCCCCGCCTGCCACCGATAATTCTATTAGCTTCCCACCTTCGGCATATATGCCTCCTTGCTCAAGTATATCCAGAGGGGGGAAACACTCTAGAGTCACCACTGGACTCAGTAGAAGTAACGCAGGCATGTTGAAATATTAGACAGTCGAGATAATAATTCTTAGCTTAGGGTTTTTAAAAATTTCGTTGTAATCAACTGCAGTGTAGGTAGAAGTGTGTAGAGAACTATCCAAACGATATATCGAACTTAGAAGTAGAGATAACCAAAGGTAAAAAAAAATCAGAGAAAGAATCATGGGGATTGTAACCGAAATTGGCAAGAGTAGGTCAAAAGAAAGAGGTCTTTGTGTGGCCTGCAGTGACAAAGAGTAGACAGGTTTTGAAGAGTACCTTTATGATGGCACCTTTGTGGGGGGGAGGGGGGGGGGTCACTGTTGTTCAAGCTGAAGTTGCGATCACTGGAGATTAGGGGGAATTGGAAAAGACGGTGGAAGAGGAGAGCCAAATAGGGGTAGTGGTGACCTTGGAATACATTTTATTGGAAGTCCAAAATCCCAATCTACTAGATCAAAATTCACTGTGCGTAGTATAATGAGGATGTGGGGATGGGAGAATGAAGGACATGTTGACACTAATGCGATGGTTAGTATGCCTATCGGAGGGATTGTGAAGAATGGGGGTACAGAGAGTCTTCAAGCAGTTCGTCTCAGCATTGGGAGGAAAGAGGCGTGGGAATTGGGAGGCAGTTGGAAGCACATGAGTAACCAAGACCTTCTCAACTGAGAACTACAGCAAATCAGCGGCCAGCTAAACTGCTATTAATAGTATATCGACCCACGTATATAGTGTCAAAGCCTCATCCATCTGTAGGGTTCGATCCTCTAATGCTATAAACACACAGGCCTAAGATAACATGTATTTACTCCATCTGAATCCTGAGAATCATATGTTTTATTGCAGTTGACTGATACCAGATGAAACTGTTCGAACACATTCAGCCAGACACCTCTACAAAAGCAATCGTTTTTTCTTTCAATTACAAGGTTCGAAACCCTCCAGCGGATCAGATTTTTAAAAATGTTTCCCGGGGAGGGTTCCCCTTGACCCCCCACCAGTAGAAGACATGCTCACAAACACCTACACGGTCACCAGGGCTACACACCTAGCTACTTTTTGGACAAAATCTTCCAGCACCCCTCTCTCCCCCCACCTGGAAAAAAGTTGGACCGTTGGTCTATGTACGTCTGTGCTTGGTATAATAAGAGAAGTCGAAATATGATTAATATTATATAAATTCTGTGATCAACTTTGCAGAGTGATTTCTCCCTCAGAAGATTTATCAGGTGCTTGCTAAGAGAGGGGGAAGGGTGTGATGGGGGGGGGGGGGGGGGGGGTTAGTGTGATCACGTAGTGATGTATTTGTGATGCCCCCCTCCCCCTACAATTCTCCAATACACTTTCTAGAGATTATCTGTATGCGTCAGGATTACATTCGAAGATGCCAATTCTCTCATGCAATAAGTTATATACTTTCTTAAAAGTAAATTTGATACTTTGCCTTGTTATGTTGGGTTATAGCGAAAATGGCACAGTGTGAAAGCGGCACCTGAAGTAAACGACATCAAGTGAGGTGAGCAAAAGCAGCACCAATTGATTGTGGCGAGAACGGCACCAGTTCTGATGGCAGAATTAATTCATTTCATTTTGTCTTTTTCTGTGTTTCGTTTTGAAACGGAGTATTTAGCCTAAGTTTGCGGATGCATTTTACATGTTGGTTCTCCAATAAATTTGTT